>JAXCHO010000050.1:4612500-5320000 GCA_036630365.1 Acanthiza pusilla | reverse complement strand
AAGGCTACGAGGGCAGCAGGACATATGTTTATGTGACAGCTGCGTCTTCACAACTTAAAAGGCCACATGATCTTTTTTTTCCCCCTTTTCTTTTAAACTGACAGCTTGCTGTTTACAGACTACGAACAACAATGAAAGCAGCAAAGCTTTTCCATCCATCTGTTTTCACACCCACCATTTTCCTTTCCCTTTACTACGATTATGACTTTACAGTAGCTAAACAGTGCTTGCCTTGCCTGGAGAACCACCAGAGGGGCCAGCTGTGTCCAGATGTGCCATTGGGGCTGCTCTACAACAGGCACAGTTTCATTAGGAGCACAAGCTGGGGACAGGCGATTTTTGCTGCTGCATGGAGCAGACAAGGAATTAGCACTCTCCCCCTTGGCCTCAGTTCCAGCTTGAATTCCCCACATCCCAGAGCTGTCCATGGAGCTTGTTGGCAAGCTGCTTCACACAGGGTACAAACCATGGGTTTGTCCAGGCTTAAGGAATTATTTTTTTGGTCCTCAACAAATTTCTCCCAGGTTCAGGAGAGCTCTGTGTCGTGTGTTTCATTGCAGCCAGTGGTTTGCTGTCTTAAAATATGTCTGTGCAGGGTCAATGGACTCCCCTGTAATTTTTATTGCCAACTTCAGGAAACTGCTGTTTCCTTCCAGAGACTGAGCCAAACCTATTATTGCCTTTCCAATTATCAGCTTTTTTTAGTATCTGTGTCATTTGGAGAGGGGAAGTTTAACAAAGTGGTTAGGGCTTTTATTATTTACAATAGGAAGTTATTTCAATGATCTGCAGTTAATCACTGGATACCCAATCCTCTCAATCTCTCAGATGTGAGATAGGCTGGAGGAGGATTTTATTCATTATGCAGAAAACACTCAGGCCCACATCCTTCGGTCAACCAGATGTGGAAACAGGGGCTTACAAAGAGTGAAGTGTTCCCACAGCTGCTTTATTTCTGCCCCAGCAACTCCAAGATGAGATTAAGGAGTGAATGTAAGTGGATAAACTGTACACCCGACTTCCTGCTGAACACAGAGCTCCCCAAAGCTGCTTAGCAGCTCACAGAAGTGATGCAGGCAGCCCTGGTGCCATTTCAGCTCTCAGAGCACGGCTCGTGCTGAACTGAAACACCTCCCTGTTTTTTTCATGGCCATCTCCATGGGGATGAATGGCACCTCTCTGCTGGCAGCTCCATCCAAACCTCCAAAACGTCCCAGAAGAATAATGCTGTGTGCTGTGAGCAGACCTGTCAGCATCAAGAAATCCAGCCTCAAGTCCCCTGATAATAATGAGCTGCCCGATTGTGCATGTAGTACAAGTCATTAGAGAGGCAAAAAATCAATAGGAATCTCGGTAGAGTCTATCATTCCCTCAAAAAAATAATATTCTCATTGATTCCTGCAGTGCTACTTTTCACAATTCTGGGTTGAAGACATCAGTCACCTGTTGGACCACCAGGCTGGTGGAGCAGCTGGCAGCGTCCCCCACACCATTCCCAGCTGTGTTACACAGGCTCCTGCTCATCTCCCATTTAGAGGAAAAATGGCCAAGAGTTATTGATTGCAACTGTGCCGCTACAGATTTCATTTTAACTCAATGAGGTAAAATGCGACTCCAGAAGGGATTTTTTTTAAGGAGCTCTGGTTTCTGAGCTGCTCAAAAATCCAGGCAGGTTTCACACAGCAGTTAAAAATTCTTCCCATTGGAGCATGGAGCTGGATCAGCAACCAGAGACCTGCAGTGAGCTGGATAAAGAACCTGGGGCAATCAAACCTGCAACTCCTCACCGGGATTATTAATCCAGGGTAAAGATAAGGGAGGATGAGGAGGAACACAGCGTGATCAGCCTGCTCTCACCTTTCAGAGGGATAAACACTGGCAGGGCTGAGCTCAGGGAGGGTTTTCAGATGAGATCTTCCTGCTCTGTCAGGCAGCCATCTGTGGCAGGTGGCACCAGGGCAAGCAGCAAACATTAGATCCCCACCTGGCTGGCTGAGAAAGCATGTGGAGATCCTGCCAGAGCAGAGCCAAGTGTCCCCTCTTCTCCTCTTGTGCTGACTCCTTCTATCAGCTGAGCAGTAACTCATGGTGCTCCTCACTCCCCCAGCACAATGCCTGGAGTTTCTGTGCCCCTTTCCCCTTTCTCCCCTCTCTCACGTCAAACTCTGCCACATTTCAGCTCAGCACCTGGCTGTCAGCCGTCCCTAGGAGGGAAGTTCACACGATTTGGAACAGTTTTGTCTAACGAAGCTGAAAACCACTCTGCCTCACCCATGTTCTGCTCAGACTCCTGTCTGGAGGCAGCACCAGTGACCAAAGTGCACCCAACTGTCCGAAAATGAATCCAGCCAGGGACAGCTTTTTCATTCAGACTCTGAGGCGAGCACAACAGTGCACAAGAGAAGGCAGAGAAGCTCGTGATCTGCTTCTGCAGCAATTTGCCACACTTGTTTTGCATCCAGCTGTTAATTATGTTCCTTTCACTGTAACAATCAGAGCTAATGGCTGCAGAGCAGACGGGAACACCAAATGAGCACAGCCCTCCATGTACACAGGAGCTCAAACAATGCAGAACTCCTACAACACTCCTAACCTACTCCTAATCAAGCTCTTTGACCAAACCCAGGCTGTTTCTTCAAATTAAGCTCTCCCCAGAGCCCTGCATTTCCAAAGGAAGATGTTCTGGTTCACTGCATGAAAGCTTCTCATTGCAGGTTCCAGGTGTGGAAAGAAATTTCATCATTCCACCACTGTCAGTGATTAATGAAACTATGGAATATCCTAATTAAAAAATGAGTGGCAATGTTCTGTTAAGTTTTTTCATGTGTAAGGGAACATAAGGCTCTACTTTAACTGCACTAAATTGTCATTGTTTCAGGTTTTTTGCAGAAGTGCATTATCAAAAATCAAGGAATGGTTTGGGTTGGAAGGGACCTTAAAGACCTTCCACTTCCAATCCCCTGCCATGGGCAGGGACACCTTCCACTGTCCCAGGTTGCTCCAAGCCCTGTCCAACCTGGCCTTGGACACTTCCAGGGATGGAAATGCCATGTTGCAGCTGTAATTATTAGTAGGATTTTCTGAAGACCAGCCAAAGCTGCTAAGATTAAAGACAAGGAAAAGCCTGGAACTCTTAAAAAAACCCAATACCTGCAAATAATTCTGGGAATGGAACAAAACCTTGCTATTTACAGCTGCAAAAGACTGGATGCAAACAGACCCTAATGTTTGAAATGTGGGGTTTCATGATTTTTCCAAGAAACAGAAAGGATCCCAGCTACTCCTCTGAAGATCCACATTCCACTCTTGGACATTTACTCTGTAGTTTTACCCACAGCACTACACTTTGAGGATATATAAGTACATACTGTGGAAATATAAATTATTAACACAGGAGGAAATTGCTTTCTCAAATAGGAATTTACTGTGTCTGCCTGGATACTTCTCATCCTGTCATAAACTGTGCGTTGTTGCATAAAGGCTCTTTTGATTAACACATACTTAAAAAGCCCTTTACAATCTTGTTCCTGTAAGAACAGCCCAGGCAAGTCATCCTTTTTTAAGTCCTTAACACCTGGAATGGAGGGTGAGCTGCAACCTGCCAGCTCCAGAGATGCAGGAAAAGCAGGAACATCAGCACTGCCTTAATCCAGAATGCCAAGGGAAGCCTACATTTCCATTCACACAGCCCATTTATGGAATATTATATTGTACTTAAGCAAATAAAGTTTCTTTCTTCCCTGGGGATCCATTCACTAGCAATTAACTATCACACATGGGGGAACTAACCAGAAACAGAGAGACGTATACGTATTTCCCAATTTCCTCTAAAAAGGCAAATCCAAAACTGAATTAATTGAGCAGTGCTGGAAGGAAACTGTATTGACTAGAAAGGAAACCAAGGTGAAAACCAGCACAGCGTAGAAGAGATTTTGGACTTGTCCACCACACAGCTGAAGCTCTGCAGGAAAATGGTGCTAAATGAAAAGTGTAAAGCACTAAGGTCTGTTGTGAACAGTCGTTGGCACTGCCAGCCTGTGAAACCAGCACAGTCTTCTGCAATGGGTGGCTGCATTTTAGGTATAAAAGCCACTCAAGTCTGCACCATTCACCTTTGACTGATTTTTGTAATTTTGCTCTCTCAGGGGTGATATCATGGAGAATTTATCTGTGTTAAAATGAAATTCCTGAAAGTACTGGCAAACATGCTAATAGCAGACTCTGCTACCCAAATTTGGGATGCCTTGTTAATGCTCTAAGACTCTTCACAAGGCCAGAGTGTCAAATTCTCTTGTGTTATGTATTAATGGAAAGCACCTGGGGAGTCAAAGGGGAGGAAGGTGATCCACTGAGGCTGGACTGACCTGAAACAGGAGAGGTAAAAGGTCACAAACCATCCCCAATGGGAATGGAAGAGGGAAGAGAGGCCTTCTGCTGTTCTGTGGTGGGCTGGGGTGTGTTAGTGACAATATGTGTGTGTCATTTGAGCTGAGGATAGGGCAGAGCACATTTCCCGTGCAGTCTGCATTTTAAACCCAGTACCACAGAGTAAGGATATCTAAAATACATCCCAAAGGGGTAAGACAGACATGCAGACAGTCCCTGCTGCAGTGCTTGACTCACTCAAGCTGAAAATCCCAACCACAAGAGCTGCATTATGATATGGCCAAGCGCAAGCTGCCAAGGTAATCCAAATTCATAACATCTCCTCCAAAATCACAAGCTCTGTGAACTATCAAGATGCTGCAATTATGTCTTTTAAAAGCACAATAGCCCCTACTCTGACATTCGTGCTTATGGAAGGATAAAAAAAAAACCAGTGTCTAGATTCTAAGCAGCTCATTTAGTAAATCCCATGGCAACATGTGCCTTTAGAGAATCAGGGTCCTCAACGGATTTCTCATTGGATCTGAGCATCAGAGAGAGATTTGAGTGAAGGACAAGTAATGGCATGCTTGATTTTCATCAGATTTCTGTAAGAGGGTAATAAGAAGGAGAAGTTAAACCGGCATCCAATCGAGAAGGAAGGAGAATGATGAGGAGGACAGAGAGAGGCAGTCACACGCACAGATCCAGCTCCATTTTCCCTGCACTTACTCCGTTGGCCTTGCTAAGAGCCTGGAAGTATATGCTGTAGCTTTTCAGGGGGGACAGAGGCGCGTTCCAGTAGCCATTGTAGGTCTTGTTGTCGCCCACGGTGAAGGGCTGTGTGACAGGGAGGTTGATGGGCTTCAGCTCAGCTGCAAAGTAGTGCGGGGAGTCCAGGCTGGAGGCGTTCTTGTAGCTCACAGGCACGGAGAAGCACTCGATGATGTCTGCGGCTCGCCGGGCTTTCTGCAGCTTCTCCTCCTTGACCACGAGCTGGTAGACACTGGAGGGAGAGAGAAAGGTGAGGTTAGAGACCCCGGAGCCTTGAATGTCAGGAATGTTTCCAACAATGGAAGGGAAAGAGTGAGGCAAAGTTAGAAACAGTGGCCACTGAAAGTCACTGTGCTCTGTGGGTTTGGTTGAGTTAATCAAGATAAACCATGGTGAAAGTCAGAGTACATTTCAATCACGACACTCTTTAGGAAAAGGAATAACGAATAAAATATCCACTCTAGGATGAATTTTTAATGGGCTGAATGCTGGAAAGCACAGGATTGCTTCTTCAGCTGCGAAACTGAAACACAAACTGTTTGGCTGGGCCAGTGAGTGCAGTGGAGGAGAGCACGAGCAGGAGGCAATGGTGCCAGCTGCCTTTGGAAACAGGTTCAGGTCACAAAAAACAGTTTAGGCCAAGAAGAATCTTCTAAGAACATCACTTTTTTTGGCCCTCCTTCATATCTTCATGTCCATGTAAAGGACCCTCCTCCATATCTGGGTGGGCAGGCCCTGGCACAGGTGCCCAGAGAAGCTGTGGCTGCCCCTGGATCCCTGGCAGTGTCCAAGGCCAGGCTGGACAGGGCTTGGAGCAGCCTGGGACAGTGGGAGGTGTCCCTGCCCATGGTTGGGGTGGGAACTGGATGGGCTTTAACTTTCCTTCCAACCCAAACCATTCTGGGATTGTTACCTCTTTTTGGGATATCCTGCAATGTAGAGTTCTCTAATTCCCTGTGGTGAGTCTCCTTCTACCTTCCATCCCCAGAGGGCTGTTTATGTACTGAGCAGGTGGCTTTATAGCTCTCTCAATCCACTTTTGTTTCAAGAAACAACAACAACTCCGCACATTCTTCCCGACTCTATGAAATGGTAATCCTTTTTGATTCCTGCTAAGCTTTTGGCCATTATGATATATAATAGCAATCTTGTTATTTCTAGCTTACTATTCCAGGCTCAAAGAGCCTTCAAGGCATTCAAATGCACTCTGCTTTTTTTTCTTTCCTCCTCAGGCAGCTAACAAAGCCCTGGAGTTCAGTGCTGCTCCAGCCCAGGCAGGTTTAGTGTCTGTTTAACACCACTCACACACTCGACAAAGAGAGATAGGGCTGCAGTCATTTTACTTCATGTCAGGCTATTCAGATGAGCTGCCCTCACCTGTCTGTGTCAGGCTGGGCCTTTGTTCAGGCAGACAGGGGAGATCGATTAAAAGATTGGGACCAGCCCGCAGTGTGTCATTGTCCCGTCTTTCACGGGCTCATTGTTGCTGCAAGACTGGGCTGGGAAATTTCTAGCATGGCAATAGCTCATCAGTGGGAAGGGAGTTCTGGCACCTCCGGCACGCAGGAGAGGAACGAGCCCCAGCTCTGCTTTTGAATTCCCCATTCCTCAGTTCCTCAGTTCCATGGGGATCTGGCTCACGCTCTGCTGGCAGCGGTGGGCAGGGCAGCTCTTGGAAACCATTTGGCTCCCACTGCTAGACATAAACCCAGCTAATCTGCACAAGCACAAGCGATTTATGAATTACTCAGGACTGAAGCTGTCCTCACACTGGCATTTGCTAATGGAGCAGGAGCACCAGCTGCATGGGCTGCAGCCTTTAATGGTGTCCCATCAGCGTTTCGGCAAGCTGTCTTAGTCCTACAGTTCATCAGAGCCTTTAATCAAATATTTTAGATCTTCTCTGATATTTATTTTACAATTTTAAAAAGACAAAAACAGGTTTCCAAGCAACACTTTGAGTATCATCATTGAGGATGTAGTGGGAGCCATAAACAAAAGCCTGCTCAATACAAACCCTCTCCTCAGCTCAGCAACAGCAACTCTGAGGTTTTGGACACTGTTTACTGAGAGTGTACATTCTTATTCTGACCCTTCTCTCTGGCAATAATGATCTAGACTGCTGGGAAAGTTTGTCATTTTTTTTGCCAGCCATGTGCAAAATTGTAGTTGACATTTTTATGGACATTTGCCACATGCCTTCTAACCTAAAAATGCTTGGTTTCTGTTTCATCCAATCCTCAACACTTGCATTTTCTGCTTGTAGAAAATGTTTCCTTTAGGCATATACACAAATATATATGTACAGACATATATTAATCTCCTTTCAGCCTACACAGAGACCAAGAATTCCCTCATCCTCTCTTCCCAGCCCTAAGGGTGACACTCATTCTCTTGGTTATCCCACTTGCAAGCCATGAACTCGTGTGCTGTCTGTCCTTGGAGCAGGGGAAACTCTCCAGGACATGAAGTGCCAGGTAACTGAACTCTTTCCCTATCAGTACAGCACTACAGACACTTTTTTCTCTCATGAGCAAGAGTTTTGATCCATACAGAACACAGTCACAGACGCTTCTTAAACTGAACCCAGTAACAGATACTCTTTTGCCTCTATTCTTTCCCATTTTCTCTTTCCCGCTTAGCCATTAACACACTTCTTCCTTTCACAGGGATAACTTGCTCTTGTAGTGACCTGAAATTTTACTTTTAATGTGTATTCTTTTGAAATGAATCCAGGTTCCTCTGGAAGCACAATGGTGTGCTCACGAACATTCAGCTGGGGTATAACAGTACTCCCATTTGTGTTCAGGTTAAAATCCTGTTCATCTCCTGCTCAAAAACCTCCTCCTTTTCCATGGAACAGGCATCTGAGCTAGCACTGCTGTCCTTGCTCCCTCTGGGTAAAAAACCCTCCTCTGGTGACACTGAGGATGGGTGACCAATTGCTTCCATGGCCTTTGTCTCCCTCACACCCCAGCTCTGACACAGCACACCCACCTCTGTTTGCTTTGCCTGCTTGGCTTGGGGTCCATCACCCTCCAGCCTCATTTTTCTCTGGGTCTGGCCGTGGTCACTGGCCACTCTCAAAGGAAGTGGTCAAGCAGCCATGAGTGTGTCTGAGTTCAAAGCTTACATTGGGCTGAAGATTATCACCCTGAGCACAGGTTCCCTTATCAAATGGTTACTCTGGGTCTCATCTTCTGATGGGAAATATCAAAATACTTTTGATCCCTGTATTTTGTTCTGTCTAGACCCTCCAGACGGACAGGATTCCCAGTTCACCCCAACTAGCACATGAACTGGTACAGACTCTTTTTCTTTTTTTTTCTTTTCCTTTTCCTTTTCCTTTTTTTCTTTTTCATTTCTCTCATTGCCTTTTTCCATGCTATGCTCTTTTATTCCTGTTTTGTATTTCACCTAGGAGCAGGATTTCCCTGCCGGCTTTTAGGGGCATTTCCAGAGATCAACTGCTCTGCATTAACCAGTGAAGTGCTGCACAGCACAGCAAGTGCTTCCACACCTGCATTGAGGTGCTCTTGTAACTTGGAGCAAAAACCCACCAGTCCTACATCCAAAACCAATTGCTGTGGGAATTCTGAGTAGCAAATGTCCAATTACCCACCCTAAAGTTTATTCAAACCATCTGCATTACTACAGCACTTCTCAAAAGAGTAAAATGAATCCAACTTTGCTGAGAAGATGGGAACTTGCTGGGATACACCACAATCCCAACAATTGCAGCTGGGCGCTAACTCAGGATAAACTCAGTGATTAGGATTTGCCCTTTTGCCCTAAAGAGCCCTTCAGCCGCAGTCACATCTCTGGCTCAGCCCTGAGCAGGGTCCACCGCTTGCAACTTGCTACCCCTGACAATTTTGGAACAGCAGTGGGATTAAAACTGATGCCTAGAAGACAGGCTACCCGAAACAGAGCCCAAGACAAATTAGGAGTATAAAAGCAGACAATTTATTCAATGCCTGTAAAGGCCTTCAAGGTCCATTCGGGCAAGCAAAGTCCCCCATCGGGGACAACACCCAAAATGGACCCTGGGTCACAAGCCCTTCACCCTTTTAAAGTTCTGTCCATTAGCACATTGGCCCTTAATTCTCCAATCTACCCTCAGGTGATGATGTTCACCACCCCAGCCCTGCTTCCCCCAGCTCACTGTTGTTTACATATTTTCAGGCCCTAAAGCAATGAATATGTCCTTGGATCTGTGTTCAGAGAGCCTTGTTTGGCCAAAGGTGCTGGAACAGAGGATTTTAGCACTTTGTGAGAAGCACAGAACTACAGCAAGTTACAGAGACATGAAGAGTAAAAACTAGAAATACTTGAATGCATCACAGCCAAGGCAAAGGAGGAGAAGTTTTCCAAAAAGTGGTGCCAGAGGGAAGGATAAAAAAGTGAGTGGGCAATGGAAATAAGGAAGAGATATCCAAACTATTCTAATAGCTCTTATTCCATCTAGCAGGTAGGCAGTAATGTGAATCTCCTGGGGCTCTCCCCACCTCAGGCTTCAAAGCTGCTGCTTCCAGCCAGCACCAGCTAACGTGGCTTTCCTGGCAGGAATCAATACCTCGGCTGCGAACGCCCAGCTGGAGACAAGCTTCAGTGTCATACATAGAAATGACATTAAAAGAGACAACAAAAACAGAGCATTAGAACTCCTACACTGGGTAACAACTTCAGTGCCAGGGAAATGAAAGATGATACAGCCACACGAACTCCTGCATGACAGTTTTTTGTGTCAGGACACATCTGAAACACTGCAATCAAACCCATACATGGATGTGCCGCAGGGCAGTAGTAGCAGGAGGTTTGTACTCCCAGTGCCAAGCTGCCCCAGCCAACCTCAGTACAGCCAAATAATGCTGCTGTCCCATAAAAAACACCAGGGGACTCCTTTCCAAACATCCACAAGCTCTGCTCTCCAGAGAGCTCTCGAGGGATTCTCAAATCTGGGCCACAAAACAAATGCCTGACCTCCTAGAAGGCTGGGGAGCTGCCTGTCCTGTGTGCAGCTGCACGTTCTGATTAGAAAAGGAGGCCAAAACTGGGTTCCTTTATGCATTTCAAAGGTCTTAGGCAGATAAATCCACATCAATTTAATAGAAGCTTTTTAAAGTTTTTGACAGCTCGGCTGTAAATCACTGATAAAAGCACCCACCATAATGGGCCAAAGCACAAATGTTGTCTGCAGAGGAATGAAAGGTGCCCTTATCACCATCTACAAGGTAATTTTTTAAATTATGAGCTCCCTATTCAGCGTGAAAAAAATCAACATTCCAAGTCACAGCCCATTTCTGTGATGGAGGTCTGTTTGCCTTAGACTTCTCCTTTCCCTGCTCTCGATTTCTCTTTGAGGATGGACTGAGACAACACTTGTTCACAAATTAAGTATTTATACCTATCTCAGATTCTGAATGTAGGATGTGCAGGAAAAAAAGCTGAGTCAGAGCTCTCCACAAAGCATCCAACATCTGGCCCATGCACTTTGGTATCCTGACACATCAACAAGGTGAAACCTTCTCTATACCCTTGATAACGATGGGGTAGGAAATGGAATATCATTTCTTTGTAACCTTACAGTGATCCACTCACCTGAATTATTAAAGCTTAAAAGAAACAATGTCTCAGCAGCTGAGTACTCCCTCTGGACCAATCTCGTTATTAAAGTTTCCTTCACATCATATAAAGATTTAATATATTTTGATTTAACACATAAATTTATTATCAGCCATATATTATTTCCAATAATATTTTCTCCCAGGGACCAAAAAATAAGTGGCAATTAGTACAGCTTGATCTTGAAGTGCATTTTTTTAGGCAGATTACTGTGAGCAGGTTCTGTTGTTCATCCTACAGAGAAATAGGAACTTCCCACTTCTAGCTCAAATGAACACATTACTTTCAGAATAACTCTTTGATAGGCTACAGGAAACAAGAGAGTAAAGGTTTCCTTCTTAGTGGTTATTTTAATTCAAAGAATGAAGGACAAAAAGGAGCAAATGTAGGAAGGATAGAAAAGATTTGCAGCTCCCCATGTGGGATGTATCGGCTGATGTGGAGCTGGACATTGAATTTCCACTCCAGCACATATTCCATGGAATGAACAGGTCCAGCTCCTCCAAAAAAGCTACCCAAACCTATGGCGGCGAATGCCCCTCGCGGAGGTTGCTGAGAGAAACCAAGCAGGCCAAGTACGGTGGAGAAGAAGGGCAGTTTATTTACACCAAAAGCCTTTTATACTCTAACAGACTCCAACAACTAGTGGTCAGTGAAAAATCCACCTCTCAAGCTCATTGGTCACACCTGGTGCCAAACATAGAGATTAGAAAAGTGAAAGAATGCAACTTATCTATGCTCTCCGTGAGAAAGAACAGAAGGATTCCAAAACAGTGCAACCACACAAACCCATGAAAATAAACCCCAAATCCTGTCTGGTCAATCCACAAGGGTCAGCGGTGCAAATGGTAAAGAGGTACAGAAAGAAAGGTAAAGAAAAAAGCTGCAAATGAACAGGGACAAAGGTACAATAAACAGAGGGATTAACGACCAATTGAGCTTCTTTCCCTTATGGACAGCACAAGAATCCAGGCTACAGACACTTAGCCCCAGCTTTTTTATCATTTGGTTTTCCATTTAACTTATGATCCTGTTCGATTTGGTTGAGCCAATGTAAATATATCTGTATATATCCATGAAGGTCCATCACATTTATTCTGACAGGATGGAGCCATCTCCCAGGATACTGCAATGGGAGAGGGTTTGATGTGTTACCTGACACCCGCATTTAGAATTCAGATTAGCCATTGGATGTGCATGTGCTTGTTTTATGGCCAAGCTGCCTTCAGTGATGCAAACTGAGATGAAAGAGTAACGTCAACATCTTTATTTCCCCCTCTTAAAGATATTGAGATAAAAGCCTGAATTCTGCCACAGAGACAGCAAGAAATAAAATAATGGGAAATTTGAAGAAAGGTACTCCACATATCCTAAAAAATGTTTGTTTATCCTAAAAAATTGTGACATTAAACAGTAAATGAGATCCTTCTCACAAGGTGCCTCTAACCCCACCATGAACCTGCATATAGGGGATTTTGTAAAAAATTCAACCCAAACCCAAGTAAAGCCTAAAAAAGCTTTCTATAATATACATTCTCCTAAAATGCAGAAGAACTAAAGGGATAACTGCTGGAAAGGCTGATGCTGAGACTCTGCTCTGAGCACAGCTGCAGCACTGCTGTCCTTGGGCTCCAAGGGTGAACATTTCCTGACCTCCTGCAATCAAACGTTCAGGCACTCAAGAGCCAACTCCACAGTTTCCAAGTCCATGAAGTTTTCTGGGTGCAAACAGGTGCCAATATATTCCTGAGAATCGAGTTACTGCCTTCACATATTCGAAAATGTCACCCTCAGTACCTCCAACAGCATTTTTAATCAGAAGCTCTGAAACTAATCTACAAAACATAATGAACTGCGTTTCACAGCCACCTAGGACGCACTGACAGGACCCAGTGCTCTGTTCTGCAATTTTCTCTCTGTTTAAGAACTGATTCGAAACACATTAAAATCAATTAAAGATTGCTACTGTTTCCATTGCACTCTGGAACAGCTCCGTGCAGAATACAATATGCTGAAGTTAAGGTTTGCTTTCAATAAACAGTTTCATGTAGAAAATAAGAGAAAAAAAAAAGAGATTGTTCTATGGCATCATCTCCTGGAATATGCTTGGCTATTTCAAAGATTCAAAAGTAGCCCAATATGAATATTGGGCTGCACTATCATCAATCAGCTTGCTCACATCTGCAAGGCATTCACAAAAATAAAGCTGATAATAGTGATGCTACTTGAGGAAATAGTCTCTCATATTGCAAAGTTATTCACACCAGAGCCTTCATTTTGAAGTTATTTTTGTGTGTTCTTTTAACAGTCATTTAAATTAAACAACTCTTCTACTACATTCACTGAAGTTGAAGAATACCAAAAAAAAATTCAAATTCAGCCAAATTTATAAAAAATGGCATAGGAAGAAGAGATGGTAATTACTGCCATTGCTATGAAAAAAACCTGCTGAGATAGAGCCAATAATAATGAAATCCATTTAATAATCAAGAAGGCTGGAAAGAGAGTCTCTTCACATTTTCTTCCACTCTCATATGCAGCTCAGTGCTCCAGATTTACTACCAGGGCATGTCAGACCCTGAAATTCACGAAACAAAAGGTAGCGATTTCACACTTGGCTAAAACTATTTGGAGTCAGAGCTTTCACGCGGGCATTCTTTTATCGCTAACATTTCAAGCTTTGTTAAATTTCTCTGGTGATTGAAATGGGCTCCAGAAAAAGTGAGGAAGTTTAATACCTGCATGGTCCCTGTATGGGAGAGAGAGATGGGTCTGTGCTGTCCCCAGCCAGCAGCAGTGACTGTGATGAGCTGCCTGTGGGACAGGCGGTGGCATCTATTTCAGGAGCTGTGCACTGAGTCAAGCCTGAAAAAGCAGCAAACCCAAACAAAATGTTTGTATTTGCAGAAAAGCATCCTGCCAGTGTCGCTGTAACAAATGCCATCTTCGGCCAGGATACTTTGTCTGAAACTCCTTTGCAGCCTCACATACATCTCCCAGAGCTGACTGAAAAAATGAAAACTCTCTTGGAAGGTGTGAGTGGGGGGATGTTTCTTTGTTTGTGGGTTGCTTGGGGGTTTTGGTTCTTTTGGTGGTGGCTAGGTAGGTTTTTTTTGTAAAAGAAGTGACAATGTAATGTCAAATGTAATGTCCCATGGTCTTTCTGGGTGAGTTTTATCCTGACAGACTCCTGAAGAACAATACATAATTATCCCACTGTTGCAGATACACAAACAGTGGCATGAGAATGTGACTCTGCCTGATATCACAGGATCTGTTGTTTGTAAACAAATCCACATTTTCTTGCCCAATATTCCTCCACCCACCCACCAGCCAATATGTCCTGTCTAATGGAGTCTGCAGGATCCAGTCTGAACACATGCTACTCCTACATCATCTCTCAAATAGGGAAAAAAAGGAGAAAAATATGATGTCTGGGCATCACTAGAGATGTGACCTGCAGGAATGAGGGAGGAGCAGACCGTGCTGGAAGAGACGGATTTGGAGACTGGCTCTGTCCTAAAATTGCACCACACGAGGGATGCAACAAAACCATGAACACACATAACAACGTTGTGCCAATGATGGTGGCTTAAATAATGGAGCTCTGAGCAGCCTGGGATAGGGGAAGGTGTTCCTGCCCATGGCAGGGGGTTGGAATGAGGTGAATTTTAAGGTCCCTTCAACCTAAATCATTCTATGATTCTATATGTGCACATCTAAACACCTCTGTGTGCACCTATGTGTTTACCTACCCATAAATACATCAATTAAAATCAGTGTTTCCAACCTCACAATATTCCACCCACCACAACTCTTCTCTGACTGAAGAGGCCACGAAAGCTATGGAAAGGTATCCAAAAATCCAAATATTCCTATAGAGCCCTAAGCAAGTCTGACCATCACCGCAGCACCGATCCACAGCAAACCAAAACCTGGGAGCATGCACAAAACCCAAGGAGTTGTCCAAAACTCAACCATATTCAGTCAGTATTTCCTGACCATAAAGAAGGATTTGTGTACTTAAGGGCCATTTCTCCCAGCTGTATCATTTGTTACATACAGCAGATCCTGTGATATCAGGCAGAGTCACATTCTCCATGCCACTGTTTGTGTATCTGCAACAGTGGGATAATAATGTATTGTTCCTCAGGGGTCTGTCAGGATAAAACACACCCAGGAAGGCCATGGGACATTACGTTTGACATTACATTGTCACTTCTTTTAAAAAAAAACCTACCTAAACCCCACCAAAAAACCCAAAAACCATGCAATCCACACTCACAAAGTGACCATCCCCAGCCCACCAGAACGCTGCCTGTGCAACTGTTTACTTGTACATATGCATCGCTCTCTTAAATGCTTTAAATTCTCAATTTAATCTTCTGGGAAATAAAAAATTCAAAAAATAAATTTAAAAAAAAGAACCGGAGGGCATTTCAAAGCTCTGAGTTCCATTATCTCGACCATCTCCACAAGCCTGGCCTGGCTTGCAAGGCAGATTAGCCATAATAGCTGCAGCTCCCCAGTGGAACTGGCCCAGGCCCTCTCCAGCTCAGTGCTATTTTGTGCTGGCAGATTAAAGATAATGAGTGCAGACAGACACAGCTTTCGCTGCAACAGGAGCTAATGTGAGTGGCTTTGGAGGTGTTTCTTTCCTCCTGAGCCACCTGCCATCTGTTTAATCTGAAAAAAAAACCAACAAAGCCAAATGCAACCTCTGTTTTGTTAATGTCTCTTTGTATTAAACAGGCATCGCTGACTGAGGGTCTGTCAAACTCAGCCAGGGCTGGTTTGAGAGCTGGAGGGTGTTTCAAGGACAAGAAGAGCCAAAGTGGCTCTTGAATGACCTGCAGGGCAAGGAGAGACCATGGCACACCTCCCTGGGACTGTCCAGCCCTTCTGCCATGTCCTTCACAAGAACAGCGGCTTGAACACGAGCATGGGGATATTTGCATATATTCTCAGTCAGAATTAATTTGGGTTTTTCCAATGGCTTCCATCAAATTGGGTTCATTTGGATGCAGAAGTAAAATAATCTAGCTGGGAATTCAAACCTTCCTCTGCCTTTTCCACAACCACAGCTACCAGACTATTCGGGGAAAACCCACACAGAAAAATCTGCTTTCTTAAGAGAGAGCACCAGAAAAATACTTTAATTTGTGTCCTGTCTGTTTGGATATTTTTTAAATTAAAAGGCTAGGAAAAGCACTAGGAAAAGAGAGGGAACCTGCTCTGTTTACAACCTCGTGATAAACTTCATTACCAGAAGTTACCATTGCTCAAGGCCCAGATAACTCCTCCCAGTCCTATGGTCAATATGCAATGGTTATGAGCCCTCCTGGGGAAGGCTAACACAGATTTTCAGCACCTGAAGCTGCAGGAGTATCCAGCAGCTTCTTTCCACCTTTTCTGGACACTTTTTGCTTTTCAGAAAATGCACAATTGTCATGTTTTTGGCACCAGGGAGAGGTCAGAAATGGGGTCTTTACTGCGATGTCTCCTGCCCCAGAATGAAGGGAAATTGAGGATAGAGGAAGGGGAGTGGGAAAGACCCAAGCATAAAAACTTCTCTGCAGCAATTCATCCATAAATACCTCCCACCCCCACTGCCATGGGAATGGGGCTGATTAAAACATTAGGAGATTATACGTGACAATCCTGTAGCTCACCAGCTCCCTTCAAAACCAAGAGCATTTTTTACAAAAGAGAAAACATCACATATAGGGTGTATCCTTTGGCAGAAAAAAACGCTCAACCTGCATCAACATCAGCTCCCGCAGTTCCTTAGGGATCTGTCAAGGTGGGCCACGAGGAAATTTGACATTTCCTCCACTTTTACTGTTTGACTTTCCCACTAGAAATACTCCACATTCTGCCTCTCTCCTCTCCTTCCTCTTTTGCACCATGACAGCTTTGAATTCCACCAGTGCTATTTCCCCTTCCTTTTGCACGGCAAGCAAATCCTTCACTGTTCCTAGCTCTGCCTTTTGCTTTGGAAAACCGCTGTGCAAGGAAAGCTGGAATTATGGGGAGGCAGAGGAGCACCATGGCTGCAGAGGTTTATTCCTGAGAATTGTCTGGCTGCATTTATGATAATCCCCTCATTCCATCTGCATCCCACGCACTGGTGCAGCAACCCCATTTTCTGGTTCCAAGAAATTATGCATTCATTATGGAGGAAATTAACACCTCAAAGCAAACTATAATTAGGAATTCTTCAATTCGGTTTATGCTTTTTCAATTAGGCCCTCTATAATTTTAATCACGGGAGCATTAACATGTTTCCGGAATTTATGTACCTGTAGTATAATTAAATCCTGAAATGCCTTAGTCTGCAACAGCAAAGCAGATCTTGCTCATCTTCCCTTTTATTGTGTTTTTGTTGTTGTTAGAGACACATCGAGGGGCACCTGCTTGTGTAAACATCTCCTGCCACATGCAGCAGGGAAGGTCCCCCTTGTCCTCTGAACTCATCCCCTCACTCCTGGGATGGAGAAAGCCTGGGCACTGCTCCCGAGGGGTGGACAACTGCCAGGGCCTCGTGCTCAGCCTCATCCCCTCTGGTTTTAAGTGCCTTAAGGAGCTGCATCAATTAGGTAAATCATCCTTGATGATCCTCAAAAGAGCTGTGGTCCAGCTCCACTCATTCCACTGAAGGGTCTGATCCAAAAGCTCTCAAAGGCTTGGCACTACACCTCCTGAAATTCAGAGTTTCTGATTTTTGGAGTCTTTCACATTGTTTGTTATTACCCTTTCATTCTGGGACAGCAAGGTACGGGCACGGGGGCTCCGAGAGCTGTGAAGCAAAGAAATGTCTTGGGAAAAGAAACCCTCAAAGTGGCAACCAAGGGTATTTTCTCTGTTCCTCATCTAAACGGTTCACAGGTTGATGTGAGGAAATGGTCATCAACTTGTGAAGCTCAGCTTAAAGCTCAGGCTTCATTAACCTGTTGGTTGCTGGAATTAAATCTGACATTTTACACAGTCAGCATGAAAGATTTATGTAAAAAATCTTCCTTTCCCCCCCTCCCCCAGTATCCTCAGGCCTAAAAAGTGTTAGCAAAAGCCATAGCACTAAGAAAATGCTGCTTGACACAAAAGAACCAGCTCCATGTGTGATTTGACTGTTAAAATATTATCTTTAAGATATACACAAATTTTATGGCTTCCCCCTCCCATTTCTGAGCTCTCTGTGGAATGGTCAAAGACACAGCAGGTCATCCAGGCTCTGAAAATGGCTGTGGTTCTGGTGGCTGATAAATGGCAAAAGGCAGGTTTGTGACCTTTTAGGGAACTGCTTCTCAACTGGACAGTGCGCTGATCCAGTAGGAAAATACATTTCCTCTACCAGTTGAGAAAATTGACCCAAAATGCCCTTTATCCTCACATTTTAGGGCTAACATCTGACACTTCAGGGGAACTAACCAACATCACGACACCCCTGTTCAAGTAATTCTGCCATGTTACATAAAAGACTAAGTTTTTCTTCCTGATACTTATGGCTGTGCCTCACATCCCTCTATCTCCATTATGCTTTTCTCCTGATACAATAGGCAAAGTGCCTCTAATATTCAGAATAATTTCAAGCACTTGACGTCTTTCATCCAAATTCCCATTTCTCGTTTATCACATTCACATAGTTAAAGAAAATGTAGATCTGGTTTATCTCCAAGAAGAAACTTGTTCATTTACCTTCAGACTCATAGATAAATTGAAGGCAGTGTGTCAGGCAGGAGAAACTCAGCTTGAATGATTTCAGAACAATATCCCTGAGGTATATTAAAGGAGATGTTAATTAATACAGATAATTAGGCTTATAATATCAGAAGCCTAGATTGATAATCTCGTTTCTCATTAAATACTACAAAATTAAAAGATCTAAAGTGACAACGGCTTGCCCTGTATTCAATCAACCAACTCATGTGACGCAGACATTTAAATAAGAGCTTAGAAAAAGCAGACCAGGAATTTTCTTTTCCAAGTACTAAGAACATGCCCATCAAGGGAATTTAACTTTCTGAATTACCAAGGGCATGATAATTTCACCCTTAGCACCCTTCTTATTATTTTGCTGCTCCTTCACTCCAGTCTTTATTTTCATATACAAGGTACTCTGCGTGGGAGTTTTAAGAAGAAGAAATTGCCACCTTTTTCTGGCATTAATGAATTAATTATCAACAGAAATGCCTGAGGCAAGCTCATGTGATGCCACTGAGAAGCTGCAAAGCAGAGATCTGAACAGCACTGCTCCCTCTATAGCAATGGAGACCTACACACAAAAGTCACCATCGGCACAGCAAAACAAAAGCAGGAGCAAATATTGGGAATTTATAGTTTCTTCACCACACAATCAAGGTCACTGGGCTTGCAAACCACTCCTTTGTAAGGCTGGAAAAAACTCCTGTGCAGTAAAAGGAAAATCAGAGTAAGGATGGCAGGGGTGCAGGAAAGGCAAGCTCAGGATGAGCAGATAATGCCTAAAATCACAGAAAAAGAAAGAATTACCTGGAGATTAATTTCTAGCCCATGGCTCCAAATTTTCTCCATTTTTACTTTGTTGCAGATAGAAAGACAAGTTTTAGCTACTCTCAGTCTCCAACATAAAATGGAAGCAATACCACAGCCCTTCCTCACAGGGAATTTTCGCTCATTACTGCATATAGGAATACTGAAGTACACAGATACATCCTACAGGATTTTTTCCTGGGAGAATTGCTTGAGCATAAAACCAGAAAAAAACCCACTGTTCTTAGGTGTTCTGTTAAATAACGCTACAGCTTTTTTCTCTTAATTTTTTAGCATCATGGAGAACAAAATTTTCCTTTATTTCATGCTTGGAAGATCAAGAATCAAATAATAATACTTAAGTGTAACGTGGGCCTTGGTTCATATAAATTAATTTCTCCTCCTGGCTGGCTGTTGATATGAAAATATTTATTTCACCTTTGCTTTAGGTATTTTAAATACTTCAAGTCTCATCTCTTATTCAGATTTCCTTATTTCCTTTAAGATGTGCATTAATAAACTGACCCATCTGTACCTGTATGCTGACAGCACAAAAAAAATTACAGATTATTTACTGACACACCTCTGAGAACAGCAGGAAGAGAGCGAGAGAGACTAAATCCATATTTCTCCAACAAAAAAGTTTTCTATTTTCTGAACCCCACCCCAAAATAATTGCAGACTCTTCTCCAATGTCCTTCTGCAGTGTCCTACAGCTCCATCACGCAGAGCAGGGTATTGACAAGGCAATCACACCTAAGGGAGCATTTATCTAAACTCTGAAATCCTCAGAACTAATGCATGCTCTGGAAATTTGATTTTCTCCATAACAGTGGTAGAGGTAGATTGATAGAACCAACTGCGTGTTAATAAAGCAGATGGACTTTCAAATATCCAACCCACAAAAACCAGCCCAGTGGACATGTCCTGCAGATAAAACCCCTCGCTGTAGTGTTTCCAAGCTGTGAGTGGGATATAAATTCTCAAATAGAGGTCTAAAGATGTCACATGTGAATAATCTATGAAGGACTGACTCAGCCCTCCTGACAATAACAGATTCAAAGGCAGAAATATCCTCAAAATCACATTGGAGGTGTTCAGGAAAGGGTTGAGGAGTAAAGATTGAGAACACTTGCATCCTTCCTTCCTCTTGTGAATGTATTATAGATGAATGTCAGCCTCCAGCAAATCAATCACAGCGCCATTCACTGGGTTTAGATTGATATAAGAACACCTAAAAGTTATTTTTAAAGGGCAATGGGGAGTCAAACTCTGCAGGTTACACCACGAAAAATAGAGGCAAAAATGAAACGCCTGCGCCACAAGGGAGAATACTTCTGCTTGCTGAGGCTTCACCTTTCCTTTGGCAATAGGACAAAATATATCAAAGAATATCTGGGTTTATATTAATCCTATTAGGTCATATGAAAGCGTCCTCGTTGTTATCTATAGATCGTTAACAATGCCGAGTTCATGATCGTTACTTTCATAAACAGCCACATTTAAATTATTTATCATGAGCACTGGGGAACATCAGAAGTGTCTTAATGCTGAAAGTGACTTTGGATTTGGTGTACCTGCATTTCAGATGAATGAAAACACAATTAATCTTATCTTAAATATCCTTCTGTATTAGCCTAAAACTGTTCTTGCAGCCCATGCTCCATCTCTGTGCTCCAGCAGAATGAAATAACTCAAGACCAAGTACAGATATTGCCTTGGAGTCACAGCCCTCCACATTCCCCACTCACCACCCCCTGAACAGAAGAGGAAATATTAGAATAATTACTGGATCTTAATTGTTTTTCATCCTCACAGTTTGGAAGGACTGCAATAAAAATTGAAGAACTGAAACTGTCAGGTTGAGGGGAGAATGGGTCCACCTATTCCTGCCCAGTGAAAGCTCTGAAATTCAGAGCTTTTCTAAGAAGGTGTGAGGAAAATCCACCTTCAGGAACTGCTCCAGCCCCTTCTGAGGCAGGCTGGGAGATGAAGGGTCAGCGTGCAGGAGGGAAAGGGACCAAGGAAATCACAGTCACATCACCAGGGAGGCCAGGAGAAGGCATCCCACCAGGATTTGGATCATGTGGAACCTTCTGCACCATCTCACTGCTGTGTAGGGAGGTGCTCAGGCCTTTGTCTCAAATCTGTGCCTTAATGCCTTCAGCACCGGAACAGAGGACGGCATCACAATAAGAGAGAATTAATCAGAGAGAAATAAACCCCACACGAACAAAAGGGAGAACAACAAACCAGACCGGAACAAAGAGGATATATTTGATCTCAGCTGAATGCAATAAAACACACTGAGGAGGAAAAACCACCTCATTCTTATGTGCTAAGGGTGCCACAAGCAGTTCACAAGATGTTATTCATATGTTATTCTTTTGATCTCCCTCTGTGGAGGCCTCTGAGGGAATGGGACCTGCTTCTGGAAATGGTATTTGGAGAGAATTTCACAAATGGGGCAGTGGGAAGAGCAGACTGAAAGAAAAGGGAAGAGTTTGGGAAAATTGCAGCTTGAAATAACTGGATTTGTTAAGGCCAGCCTAAGAACAGTCTGGATGGTTATACAGGGGAAGGCATTCCCACATTCTGAGCCTGTCAGAGTAAATAAAAAGCTAAAATTCTCCCCAAGACTCCCTCCCCCTTATTCCCCTGCCCTTCTGCTTTTCATAAACACATCTGTAAGCCAACAAAATGGACTCATTATAGGAAATAATTTTATCACTTAGACGTGGCATGTAAATATTGCACTCTGCAAACGTGTGTAATAGGCCACGATGCAATTAAAGAAATCAGAGTGAAAATTTATAAAAAATCTCTCCCAATTTTATGTACAGATGCATTTGCCGGAAAAGGCATTATTCACTGAATGCAGTTAAAGTGCAGTAAATCGACTTTGAGAAAAATCACAAGACTTTTCAATAAAAAGACAAAATAGCAACACTGCTAAGACAGCAGGTGGTAAAACGAGATACAGGAATGTTCCCCCATATAAAGAAATAAAACAAAACAAAGCTGTGTGATTTTACTGCTCTTTTCCAGCAGAAAAACATCCCTGAAGGACTCGGAAAATAGGCTCCTAAATTTGCTCATATGGAGTACCAGAGATTGAAAGGCAGACTTTGAAATACATTACTCAGAAAAACCAGAGAAGGGATGATGCTTAGTCTTTAAAACTAGATTTTTTTGTTTGAGCCTGTCAATGCAATTTGGGGCCAAGTTGGGGGACCACCAACTGATATAGGATATTTCATTAAATCCAGTAGTTTGCATCTGGAGCAATTTGATCCTGAATACTTAGTGGGCATCCTTCAAAAGCACTAAGAACCTGTCAGTGGGACACAGAAACCCAAGTCATTTTGAAAGAAGGAACTGTGGGGTTTTTTTTAAAATAACACCCATGGAAAAAACTTCAAGAGTCTCTTGTGAAAACTGGAGGCAAAACTTGAAGATCCCACAGGGAGGTAATGCATACCTGCTGGACCCCTCTGCCAGGAAGGTTCAGGATGGACATTAGGGAGAATTTCTTCACAGAAAGGGTGGTCAGCACTGGGAGGGGCTGCCCACAGAAGTTTTGGAGTCCCCATCCCTGGAGGAGTTCAAGAAATTACTGAAGATGGCTCTCAGTGCTCTGGGCTGGTGACAAGGTGGTGAGTGGGGAAAGGCTGGACTCGATGGTCTTGGAGGTCTTTTCCAACCTTAATGATTTTGTGATTCTGTAAATCCTCTACTCTGCAGTGGGACCTGCTTGTCTACACCATCAAATCCTCGCTAAGGCAGAATTCCTTTTCTCCTGGACTAAATTACTCCTTCCCAGCACAGCCAGTCCAGCAGCACAGCTGGATTACAAACGTGAGAAGTGCTTTAGATCCAGACACTGAGCAAAAACATCCTCAAGCATTAAAGGCTGTGCAGGCATTCCTACAAGAGTCACCAGCAGGAGGAGAGGGCAGGATGGAGACCTGGAGCCTCCTCCAGCCTTCCATGAGGATGCTCAGTCTCCAGCTGCACACCCCGCTGGGCTCCAGCACTGCAGAGGCATCTGAAGGGATGCTGAGAGAGCAATAACCCCGGCAGTGCCAGCAGCAGTCCCTCCTGGAGGTGAGCAGCGGGAGGCAAGGAGCCTGAGGCTTTCATAAATGGAGATGTGAAAGGCAGAATCAACAGCTGGGTTGGCCTTTTAGTCAGCGCTTGCTTTCAGCAGCTCCATTATCAGAGAGTGAGAGAGGAGGGAGGGAGGGAGGGAGGAGAGGGGGAAGTGTGAGAAGACAGAACACCTACCTGACAGGGGCTCCCCGGGACTGAGCAGGCTTCAGCATGACAGTGATGGTGGTGTCAGTCTCGTTGAGGGGAGAGTCTGTGTCGTACTCGGGCATGGACGGTGCTGCAGCAGAACGACATGGTCATTAGGCACCAGCCACTGCCTTGGGTAACATTATGATCACATTTCCCAAATAAATATCAAAATAGTTCCCAGCGTTATGACCAGAATGATCAAAACTGCTTAAATATTTGTACACTCTTTTCCCGTTCAAATTAAACAGGAATCGGACACCCAAATCTTCAAGTTGGCTTTGAAAATCCTGTCTTGAATTTTTCACATTTCCCAAATAAAATATCAAAATACTTCCCATTGTTATGACCAGAATGATCAAAACTGCTTAAATATTTGTACGCTCTTTTCCTGTTCAAATTAAACGGGAATCGGACACCCAAATCTTCGAGCTGGCTTTGAAAACCCCATCTTGAATTTTTAAGGTTTAGTAATCCTTTGAGGTGGGATCACTCCTTGAGTTTTAAAGGTGAGGAAGGAAAACTGCATGGACACTACTAAAAAAACCCACTTAGGATGAGTGAATCAGTGGCAGAGCTAAGAAAAGCAGCCCTGAATCCTGACTCTTTTTCCCTGTTCTGGTCAGTGGATTAGCCCTCTCACATCTTAAGAGTTTTTAATGCACAGCCTTAAGCTGTGTCCCCTTGATTAGCTGGAGGGTGTGCTGAGAAGCACAAAAGATGAAAAGAGAGGAGCAGAAATTAGCCAGGTTATTTTTGCACCCAAAGCCAGGACATGTTACCCTGTTTAGTGCAGCTGCAGAGATCCCAAAGCCACCCTCGGGCAGTGCCCAGCCATGGCATCCCCACCTCTGTTGTGCTCCCCCAAGCAATTCAGGAACCCATGGGATAAAAACCCACTCAGCCAAACTCAAGTTTCTACTTCTGCTTTGTGATCTTCTCTTAGGACCATTCCATGGAAGTAGGACAGCTTTCCTTAGGAAATATATTTTACTTATTACATTACTTCTCCCTTCCCCAAGAGCAGGCATCTGTTTGGGACAAGTTTTACTGCTGAAGAACTGAAGAGATCATGAGGTCAGAGCAGCACCAAATTTGTTCCAAAGATGCAGGTTTTGTTGAAATAACTTTAAAGTATAAAGCAAACAGAAGAATTCACACAAATTGTTCATCTGTGGCTCGCAAGGGCAAGCTGCATTGTGGGGGATCCCATACTTAATCCTCTCATAGTGATTTCCACTGTAATCCTGTTTACAATCAGGATTTTTATCTAAATGCCTGAAAACTGTCAAGAATGGGGGCTGCTATTATCAGCTCAGCTGCTGGCTTCCCTGTCAATAAGCTGGGAGTGAGTTCAGAATGAATGTCAGCTCCTTCAGAAGGATTTCTCTGCAATAAGGTGCTCTGATCAAGGGGAAGCAGTGACTCACTGAAAGGGGACACACCACCAGTGCCCTTCTGCACCAGAGATCACTGCAGTGCTGGAGATCACAGAATGCTTTGGCTCGGAAGGGACCTTAAAGCTCACCCAGTGCCACCCCTGCCATGGGCAGGGACACCTCCCACTGTCCCAGGTTGCTCCAAGCCCTGTCCAGCCTGGCCTTGGACACTGCCAGGGATCCAGGGGCAGCCACAGCTTCTCTGGGCACCTGTGCCAGGGCCTGCCCACCCTCACAGGGAAGAATTTCTTCCTAACATCCAACCAAATCCTGCCCTATGACAAGTCACAGCCATTCCCCCTTGTCCTGTTATTCCATCCCTTGTCCCCAGTCCCTCTCCAGCTCTCCTGGAGCCCTTTAGGTTCTGGAAGGGGCTCTGAGCTCTCCCTGGAGCCTTCTGCAGGTGAATGCCCCCAGCTTTCCCAGCCTGGCTCCAGAGCAGAGCTGCTCCAGCCCTTGGAGCATCTCCATGGCCTCCTCTGGACTCACTCCAGCAGCTCCACATCCTTTCTGTGCTGAGGATCCCAGAGCTGGGGGCAGAGTGGAGGAGGAAAATGCCCTCCCTCAAGCCCCTGGCCACGATGGCCTAGCAGGAATTGCTGAGCCTCTGCTCTGGCCAGAGGGGATGGTGCTACAGCACCCACACAAACAAATACACTCACACATGGCTACAGCACTGATGTCTTCCCACTTGGGGAAAAAAAAAATCCTCACAGGGATATTCCTGTAATGCAAAAATCTGTTTTCTCCCTAATAACCTCAAGGCTGCCTCTTAGAGCAAGTTGAACGGTAATTTTCAAATTATTTGGAAGATGTAAATATCAAAAACTTGACCATGCATTGAGATAATGTAATGGCAGACTTCCCAAACGTTTGCATGGAATTTGTATCCACCTGTTGAGAGCCAGATATCTGGGAGATGGGGGGTTAAAAAGTCAATAAGCCAAGCTCAGTGTGCATGTAGTTGGTACTCATGCAGGCTGCTAGCACAATTTGAGCGCTCGTGGAATAATAAAATGCAAAGAAATGGAATCAGAGGGAAAAGTCCTGCCACTGCTATGTTTTTTTATTTCTCTGGTCACAAGGGAATGGAGTGCACACTGTGCTGTCCTTTCTCAGCAGGGCTGCAGAAACACCAACAGCCCATGGAGCTGTTTGGACACTTAATGGCTTTTACTTCAAGTGATTTAGGGCTTTTGTGCTAAATGTTAAGTGTTCAAACCCCGAGCAGAGGGAAGGGATGCATTTCGCTTCCTTAAAATTTACCCTGTCACTTACTGCTCGCAACTTGCTTTTATTAACCGATGTTGAAATAGGGGAGTAGAAAATAGATACAGTTGTGCACTCTTTTCTACAGCACCCAGCTGTAATTTCAAGAATTACCAGAGTCCTGAGTGTTCCGGATGTTTATTTTGGCTTTACTGAAAAAACAGTTAAAGTAGTTCAAAAAATGACAGCTTTTCTTTCTGTTAGAAAACCTATTTTAGTGCTATTAACTAAATGTTAAAACTAAAATCCACATATATCTGCCCAATATCACCTCTACCATCCCTTTATCCGTATTTTTTTATAACTAGCCTGTTTCCTCTTTTTTTTACACCTTCTCTTTGCCATGCCTCCTTATTTAATGCCTTTCATATTTCTGTCTGCCTACCTCAAGCCCTCCTTCTGCTCTCACTCATAAAAAAACCCAAGGAAAACAGCTTTCCTCCTTTATTTTTAGTCTCTTTGCACTATTAATTCCATTACTTCACTACATCCATTTTGGTACATCCTGAAAATAAAAACCACATTATGGAAGGAGCTTCCCCAGCCAGGCAGATAATGCTAGCAATAATTACTACAGGGCTAGTTCATTTGTAGAACTAATGATGATCCTCATTTAAAATGCTCCACAGATATCCATGGATATTCAGGACACCCACAAATTAACCCCTGCGTTTGTAACCCAAATAAACAAGGTTTGTGGCTGGTTTCCATGAAACTTGGAGAGACACTGAGCTGAGTATTTTTTATAATTTTATGCATCAGCTTTGAGTCTAAAGAATAAAGCCCTATAAAGTTGGGTTTCTTTTTTTCTTCTCCAAAGCATTACCTGAAATCTTGGTTGCAATCCGGGTGGTGATGGGTGGCCCAAAGCCCTTGACTGTGCTGGCTTTGATGGTGAAGGAGTAGGTGGTGCCAGGGTACAGCCCCACAAAGAGGTGATGAGTTTCGTTCCTCAGCTTGAACACCTTCCCTCTTTGGCTGGACAGGTCAGCAGTGGGATCCAGGGACCCAACGGCCTTGTACGTGATCTGCAAAGGGAGAAAAGCAAAGGAAGGTGACCAACCTGCCCCTCTCTGCTGTGTCCCCTCTCGAGGCTGAGCATCGAAACACGAGGACAGGAATTATTTCAGTTCTGCACGGCAAACACGAGGACAGGTATTATTTCAGTTCTGCGTTTGGATGCTGTCCAACAAACACGACAATTTTTTCCGAGGCTTTACTTAGGGAAAAAACTAATTTCCTTTCTCTGCTAAAGCCTCAGCGTGTGCTGATTTACAACAAAAGATGCAAAGAATTGCTTTTTGTTCCCAAGCTCAGAAGTTCTGCAGCCAAACCAGAGCACGCAGCACGACCGGCAGGATTTTCATGAGAACTGCCCATCCGAGTCCCCACAGCTTATGCAAACCCTTGGTGCAAACATGGATACATTTCCTTTTCACAAATCATCTTCTCAAAAGGCAGCTGAAAACAATGGCAGCCTTTTTCTGACAACAAAAGCTTTGCAAGCCTTTTCCTGTGCTACAGAGAATGCGCTGAAATGAAATTATATGTTTAAATGAAATAAATATCATCAAGTATTCAGACAAAAGCCCTTCTCTCTGTGGAAACCTGCCTCTGGTATCCTTTCCCTCTCCTCATTCTGAGCCTCAGAGGGCAGATTTACGTGTGGTTCACACCAGGAGGGTTCCAGACCTGGAGAGATGTCCTGGGAGCACCTGGAGCTGGTGCTGGAGGCACACCTTGGACCCTGCTGGAGCTCAGCTGCTCACCCATGGCAGCCCTCGTGATATACAGACACTTGCAAAAGTGTCTCATGACTTATTTACCAGCCAATTCCTTGCCTGAGTTGCAAATTCAATCCAAAAGCAGCTCAGTTTCAATAGAGCTGTCAATATAATGTACCGTGCTCTGCTGCTCTCCTAACCTTTTTTGATATTATGGGATCCTCACTTATTTGTAATGAAACACTATGAATAAATCAATGTATGTTAATACATGAAGTCTTCAATTTTTTATTAAGGTCTCCACAAGAATCTAATTCCCAGCTTTTCTGAAAGAGCCTTTGAAAATTTTTAAGTCTCTTGCTTTATGACAGGAGGAAAATGTCGCATTTTGAGGAAAAATAAATAGCCGCTGTTTAAAAAGGGAGGCTTTAATAATAACAGGATAAATAAGTGACTGAGACTGATGGTACTGACACCAGAGAAGGGTGAGGGCACGTGAATCTGTTATTTGGACAGAGAAGAACAATTTAGACAGAGCTGAGACCCAAGATGAGGCAGTGAAACAGAGAAGGGGTGAGAATTACAACAACAAGCAAGCACAGGAGCAGAACTCTTAAAGGGATTACAACCAGACAGCTTGCAGGTGATTTCACTGAAAACCACCTAATTTTTCCAGGAATTACAACCTGGTTTTAAATTTTTATTTCGTGCCAGACACCTGAGAAAGGCACACATCTGAACATAGTGGTTTTTAAAACAAACAAAAAATTAAAGGCAGGAGGAAGATCTCTCCACCCACTGCTTTGCCTTCAGGGGATCAAGAATCCGCAGGGCCCAGGACAGTATTTTGGGAGTTCTTATTGCATCAAGGCACTTCAAGGCAAGGGAATCTCTGAAAGGACCATTGGAGTTAAAGTGAGCACCAAAGACTTAAATCAAGAGATGTGACCCTGTCCATGCCATAGCTAAAATCCAGAAAGAAAAATGCATTTAATTTAATGTTATGTAGGAATGAACCAATGCAATCTTGTATGCTCCACTGGCACATCAAGAGCTAGAGAAATAGCAATTCTATAAAACTACAAAGGGGAATCAGCAAAATTGGAATTGGGGATAAAGAAAGGGAACTTTCTACACCTGGGGCACTGTAGAGCACATTCAAAAGATGTCCAGGTCAGGCAGAGGCCTATGCAAAATCAGTGGTATTTATTTTCAAGCACATTATACAGAAGGCTATAAATATAAGTGCAAGATGCACTTGTCCTTGATCTCCATCCATATAAATAAATGTATTCAACTACCTTCAGCAGTTCTAAAATCACTACAGAAAAAGTTATTTTTCCTTATTAAAAAGAAAAAATAAATCAAAAGTACTATCCCCTTAAGGCAAAAAGAGCTAGAAAAGCTTTCAAGAAGAAAACAACTGAAAAAAAAAACAACTCACTGATTTTAAAAAATAAACAAACCAACGCAATCTTTCTTTTTCTGTTGACTACAGCAGAGAATGAGTACAAGAAACCTCAAAACAACCTGGGCCAAGTCACAAGAAGCAAGAAAGGAGGAAACAGCACTGGAGAGAATGTCCACAATTTGATATTGCAGTGTGGGTAAATTTTCAGAGCAACTGCTCATTCAAATCAGAATTCAGGATTTCCCAAGACTCTTTTCAGGATATAGAAACTCCAGCAGAGAGATTTGTTGCACAGCCAAATGTGAGGTTAGTTTCTGCAGCAGTCTCTCTCCAGCAGATATGGACCCTGTTAGAGCAGGTGATGTGAGGACATTCAGAGGAAGCCACCCTTGTCCCCAAAACGTCACATTTGACTTTAATCCACAAACAGGACCTGGATGCAGCACAAGAACGGGAACACAGCAGTGCAATGTGCCCAATTTCACTCAGTCCATGAGCAGAAATATTCAAGGGCTATTCAAGAAATACTCAACAAGAGCAGTGGTGCAGACACAGTGACCAATTCTTGATCTCATCAGGGTCGAGCTCTTCTCTGCTTCCCACAAGGAGGGCTCTGAATGCCTGGAGTGGGCAGGAAAGTGCCCCCAGACCCTGCCAGGAGAGCCCCTGGGTGTGCTCCCACCTTTGGGAGGGCAGGAAAGTGCCCACAAACCCCTCCAGGAGAGCCCCTGGCTGTGCTTCCAGCACTGCGAGGACAGGAAAGTGCCCCCAGACCCTGTCAGGAGAGCCCCTGGGGGTGCTCCCACCTTTGGGAGGGCACAAAGTGCCCCCAGACCCTGTCAGGAGAGGCCCTGGGGGTGCTCCCACCTCTGGGCGGGCTCTCCTCACAGTCACCAGCACCTGCTGCTCTCTGAGTCTCCAGGCTGACATTTATAAAGCGAGGGCTTTCCACTCCTCTAAACAAACCTTTCAGTGGCTGAGAAATTGGGGATTTCTGTAATTGCTGAGTGCTGCTGGTTCAGCAGGCAAAGCCCAGGCGAGCCAGAGCAAGCAGCCCTGGAAGCAGAGCTGTCCATTTGGAAAAGGAGGCAAACTCTTCCAGCTCAGGAAAAAAAAAAAAATCATTTTTCTCTTCCAAGTGAGATACCTGCTGTTTCTTAGCCATTAACGCTGCCCTGAGTGTGGGTTAACATCTGAGAGCTGTCTCAGCCTCATGGCTCTCTGTACCTCCAGGCAGAGCTCCAGGGGCTGAATTGGTATTTCCAAGTGGTATTTCCCCACTGAAATAACTGAAAAGTGCCACACACATGGATTTGTGTGCCATCCATGGCCCTGTGTTGGAAGATTTCTCCTGCAGAAATTAATATATCACTTACATGTTCCTTTTCGTGTATAAATGCATCCTCCACCAAGTTATAGTCAGGTACAAGGAAGGCACCAAGAAGTTTCCAGTCTTCTTAACTGATTTAAACTCAATTTTCCAAAGCAAGAGAAATTGCAGGGTATCAGAGAGTGAAAAATTTTCAAGAAACCGTGAAAATTTCCAGCTCTGGAGTAATTTATAAAAGCACAAAAACATGTCTGGAGGAGAAATATGGCACTTCCCTGGAACAAGAAGGATGCTGGAAAAAACACCTGTCTTGTGGTTTGTATGCTGAATATTTATCTTAATTTCTTGTTCCAAGTGTCAAAGCATTTCATTACAAAACAAACAAGAGATTCTAATCTAAAAAAATGAGATGACTCAATCGCTCAAAAGCAGCTGTTCTAAATTATTTTTAAATAATCTGTCTTAAAGACAAGCTGAGTGATCTAAAGCTTCTGTATTCTCAAAAAAAAAAAAAAAGAAAATATTATTAATTTAAAAGTTTAAACGCATAGACAGAAAACAAACAGAAAAATACTCAAAATTACATTTAAGAATTTCATTCTGATTGGAAATACTGAAAATATTTATTAGCATTCTGATGCAGGATAAACACAAATACAAGCATGACAAAATTTCTTACAAGACTGAAACTCTGTGGTTTTTAAACACCTTCTTGATCTCTTCTGCAGCCCAGGCACTGTCCTAAGTGGAAAATTGTCTTTCTTCTGCAAATTGGAATATCTGTGCAGGGTTTCCATATGGAATTGAGAGTTTTCACATCAGCTCCAGGAGAACTTAATGGTCCCAAGGAAAATGTTAGTGGCCAACACTGCTATGGTTCTAAACACAGCAAAATCAGGCAAAGAAATACAAACTAATAAACCCAAAATCCTCCTTGGAACCTCCTTTGCTGAGTTAATTAAAGGCCTCTCACACTGAAGCAACAGAAGCAGTAAATTTGAAGAAATCAGACAGTGAAATGGTGAAGGAATTTAGAAGGATAAAAACCAGCAATTTTCCCACCAGCACAGGAGGGACAGACCACCGAGCCTGGGGTCCTCCCAGCAGGACAGGAGGGATGGATTCAGGAGATGTCCAGATGATTCAAATCCCTGGACAACTGTGCAAACTTTGGCTACATGAGTCCAAATTCTTTGTTAAAGATAAAACAGGTCAATGTACAAATATGAGTCCACTGGAAACTATCAGAAAAGGCTTTATAGGTTTAATTTCCAGGTGTTCAGTGAGGTATAATTGCTGTGATAGACTATGGAGAATGTAATAAGAAAAGATCAGCATAAAAGAGTAGGCAAGTTCACTCCTGGTTGTTATTTAAGCAACCTATTGCAGTCCCCATTAACCATCACACCCCCTCTTGTTCCATCTTTCCCTCTGTTTTTTTTCCCTTTTAAAGCTCAGAATATTAACTCCTTGAAATCACTGAGCTATGGTAACAACCCCAGAAACGCAGATGTAATATTGAGAGCATAAGCACAGCTCTTGTCTCCTTCACAGAGCCCAATTTAACACAATTTTCCGGGGAGATGTGAGCACTTTGCTAACTGTCATCATCTGTGACTGCAAAACTTCTCTTACAAGGACATAAAACTTTCATGGGGAAGGCAGAGACTGGAGCAGAGGTATTAACTAAACTAGGAAGCACAACTTTAATTGAAAAAATAACAAAAATAACCCACTTCGGTTTTTCAAAACCCCGGTGGTGAACAGGCAAGTGCACAAGTCTGGTGAATTTTACTCCTTCTTTGCATGGCTGAGGAAGCCAGCAAATGCAGTTGAAAATCAGAGGTTAAAAAATCCTTCTAGAAGAAAAGGGTACATATTGTTAAAAATGTGGTAATTAAACAGTGAAATAGACCATCAAGAGCTGTGATGAATTGACTTTGGGTTTAGAAGTTCCTTTGGAGCAATGAATTATGGCACGAACACGAGGCCCTAAGCTTGATACAAGAACACATTGTGATAAAGATCTCATCACTTCATTGTAATGGCCCTTCTTGCCCTGCACTGCTGAAATCCTCAGGGAAGCCGGGATGGCTGCTCACATTCTCTTTAATCCTCTTAAATAAATAAATTAACAAGGCAGAATATTCTGCTCAAATCACGGCTGATAGATCCATTTAGCCTCCCCATACATTTGGTACATATGAGTGAGATTTCAGCCTGATGGATAACAGAGCTGTCAGGATTTCATGTGTTCATAACCTTAAAACTGAGGGCAGCAAACTTGAATGTCTCAGGATTGAGAGGTTGCCAGTCAAGGAAAAAAAAAAAAAGGCTCATATGTTTCTTCCCACAGCAATTGATCCCAGTATGCAGACCACTTTATCTTATATCTTTTGTCATATAGAATTAATCAACCCCAGTGAGCAGAATTTTGCTCTCCACAGCCATATCCACCACCAAACATTAGGGCTTTAAGCTTCCCCTCTGGTTTTAGCAATTGCAGCCTGTTTCAATGCAAATGGTAAGTAGTGCTGTTAAATCACACACCACTTTGTGGATACCTTACACAACCTTAGATCTATTTTCCATTTTAGTGACAGCCTGCGTAGCAGTTTGGGGAAGGCATTTGGAGCCCATAAATCCATTGCATTATTCCCCTACATTCCCAGTGATGTTTTATGTGCCTGTCTTTATAAAACAGCCCATTCTGCCTCCCCACACCCCTCACACAACCCCTCCCCCCCGGGGATGATTTGGAGCTGACAGGCAGCTGTACTATCTCTCTCTATATATAAAATAGTATTTTTTTCTCCCCATTTTTCACTTAGCAATGCCTCGAGACTAAAACAATCTCTAGCTATGGACAAGAAAGGAGCCAGAACAAGGAAGATGACACAGCCACTCCATGCATGAGTGTGCCAAGGTCAGGAGCAGGGGCTGCAGGGACACCCTGGCTGGTGTCTGTCCCTTTACTGAGCCAGAAGAAAAGGCAGCTTTTCCTGACTTCTTGCTGCTTTTTGAACTCACTCCTGCCTTGTGAAGCAAGACCTGGAATCAAGACCTTTTTTATCCCTTGGTTCTTTTCATCCCGTGCTGCACACCCAGGGCGAGGGGAGGTGGGCTGCACTGGGAATAGGGACCCCAGTGACTGTCACTGATGTCAACTCCTCCAGCACTGCTCAGCAAGCAGGAGAAGGAGGCAGCCTTTCCATCTGGCCAGAAAATCCCATTGTCTGCAGTCCCTTCCCACCCCAGGGCTGGGCCCAGCCTCCCCTGCCCCATGGGACTGAGTCCTGCCACCAGGTCCTGCCAGTCCTGCTGCCACCTGCCCTGCTCAGCTGTGGGAAAGGGGACCAAACCCAATGGAACAACAGCGCTGCTGGCATCCCAGGAAATTCAAACTGCAGGCCAGTCCCAGCATAATTCCTCTCTTTTTTTAAAGTGGTGCCTTCTGGAGAGGGACTTTTCACTGGGGCATGTAGTGATAGGACAAGGGGGAATGATTTAGATTTGATATTGTGAAGAAATTCTTTACTCTAAGGGTGGTAAGGCCCCAGCAGAGGTTACCCAGAGAGTTTGTGGACACCCCATCCCTGGAGGTGTTAAAGTCCCGGGCTGGATGGGGCTTGGAGCACCCTGAAATAGTGGAAGGTGTCCCTGCCCATGGCAGGGGTGGGACTGGGTGGTGTTTAAGGTTCCTTCCAACCCAAACCATTCTGGGATTCCATAGTTCTCATTCTGAAAACCACTTTGCTCCCAACTGCATAATCCTCTCTGGAGTCAGAGTCACTTCTGTTTAAGCAGATGACACCCAGGCAGGCTCAGCTGTGAACAAGCCTGACTCAGTGGTGTTTAAATCCCCCTTAGAGCAGTTTTAGAGATGCTCAGAGTTCAGCCCAGCTCCAGGGCACTCACTCCCAGCCCCGAGCAGCTCTGGGAGTGCCAGGCTGTGCTCCTGCCCAGCACCTACAGCCTACAGCCACCAGAACTCCCCCTGTGCTTTGCTACACCCCTTGCTTCAAATTCCTAACAGCACTGGCATGAGATTTCACAAAGAGATGAGGAGGAATTTTGTCAGAGGCAAAGTGTGATTTTCCAGGGCTAGAAAACATGGTGCAATTCATAAGAGTGCAGAGACAAGGGAGGCAGGTAGCAGCAGAGAGCTGGATGTGTTTCACAGGGCTCAGCACTGCAGATGGAGGGGAGGGGAAACCAACTGCAAGGCTTCATGATTGAAAACACCTCAGGAAACAATAGGCTATTTAGTTTTAAATCTTGCCTTACATATTCCACTCCATGCTCTAATAAAGCCTACAGGAAAACTTCATTTTCCCCCGCATCCCAAAAATAAACACAAATCAACCAATGCATTCAAGTCTGACAGAAATATCCTTGAACTCAAAGTTACACAAACATAACCATTCATTTCCCTAGTTGCTGCCTGGGGGAAGCAGTGTTCCTCAAGCCAGGTGTTAAGATGCCACGTGCAATGTGAGTTAACCATGAAAATTACTTTTATCACAGAATGGCTTGGCTTGGAAGGGAACTTAAACATCCTCCTGTTCTAACTCCACTCCATGGGCAGGGGCTCCTTCCACCAGACCAGGATTTTATGGATGGAAGAAGACCAGCTGCAGCTCAGGGTGTCTGCTGGAAATGTTTTATTTAGAACTCAGCATGTCCAGAGGGTGTGCAAGGTGAAGTTGTTCTTCTGAAGGTCTCACTGCCGTTTTGGGCACCACAGACCTTCCAGAAATTTTGCAATGCCTCTCCGTAGTTTTTACTACATACGGATTTATTCTCATGTAGTCAACACCAAGTTTCCAAAACACATCTTTCTGAACCTGATTTTGTGCCATTCATAAGATACCAAACATCAAAAACAGCTTCAGATTGCAATGGAAAGAACAGCAAGAAACAGCCATTCCCAACCACAGCTTTCCCCTCCTGCTCTCTACCTGGACTTGACAACAAGATCCATTGGAAGCTTTTAGAATTCTAATATTCTAATATTCTAGCCATATTCCTCACCCAGACCAGCCCAGCCCCAGCAGAGGGTGTGGTCTGGCTCCTCCCTTGTCACCAGGCTGAGGCATGAAGGGTTAATCGCCCCTCCCCTGCAGTGACATCTCCTAGGACCAGGGCTGAAGCTGACAATTGGCACTTCTGAATTCAAACCTGGCAAGCCAAGCCCTTCCCCAGCCTGAAACTCACTGGAGAATGAAAATCAGCTTTTCCTCTGCCACAGCCTCTTGCTTGGGGTCGCTCCCAGCTCCACAGTTGCACAGTGAAACACCACTGCAGACAACTATCGGTGTTTGAAGGAGCTGATGCAATTCAGAGAGAGAATTACAGAGTCCGTGCCAGCTGAACCCAACAGCAAAAAGCAGGTACAGATCTCTGAGACAAAGCTCAGACTTTGGTCATAGTGCTTTTTCTGCAGAAATTGTTCCTTTCAGGCATTAATTCCACATTTAATCTTGGCAAACCGCAGTTTCAGCAGACAATTAAAGATCACTTGCTTTCCAAAGGTGAAATATAATTGTTGTTTTGTATCATTTTAAGTAGCTGCAGAGATTCTCCTCTGGCAATAGAGATTCCACTGCAGGTTCCCAGCCACATGGGACTGGCACAGTCCCCATCCCTGTTTACAGCATGACTGTAACACTTGCCACTTCCAGTTCCACGGCTGGGATCAGGCAGAGTGTAAATCATAAACACCCAGGGCCCAGAGTGTGGGCTCTGCATTTGATTTCAAGTTCAAAGCTGACAGTGGCAGAGGTGGAGGACTCAGATCTGTGTTTTTGCATCAAAGCGTGATAATATTTTGTCTAGCTCACCTCCATCGTCACATCCCAGCACAAGCCTCGCTTGGGTGTGAAAGATAAGGCTTGAAGAACATAAGGAATCCCTTCTTTTCCATATATATTATCAGAGCTGCTTGTTTGCTTGAAGGGAACAGGAGAGAGGCATGATCCCACTACAACACCCATGGGCTGCTGTTAAATGCAAGGAATGTGATATTAAGAGACTTTATTCAAAGAATTGTGGAATGGTTTGGGTTGGAAGGGACCTTAAAGCTCATCCAGTTCCATCCCCAGCCATGGCAGGGACACCTCCCACTATCCCAGGTTGCTCCAAGCCCTGTCCAGCCTGGCCTGGGACACATCAGGGATCCAGGGACAGCCACAGCTTCTCTCAGTGAGCAGCTCCAGTGCTGAACTTAGTAAAGAATTCCTTCCTAACATCAAATCCAAACCTGCCCTTTTTCAGTTTAAAACCATTTTCCCTGTCCTATCCATGCCTTTAGCCAAAGCCTCTCCCTAACTCTCTTATGGCTGCTTTAGGTACAGGAAAGCGCTCTAAGGTCTCCTCAAAGCCTTTTCTCCTCCAGGCTGACCCCGATTGCTTGAGGCTTCACCAGTTAGAAACAATAACCTGAAACACAAAAGTTTTGATTTGTTTCTCAAAACAAACTAAAGTATGCACTTTTTTCAGCAATTTACTGAACCAGGTTATCATGTAGAGAGTAGACTAGGAAATGGTGTCAGGTCAGCAAACTCAAGGCACACATTCCCAACTTCCCCAAAATACCCTTTTTACGAGGGCACACAATGATAGGACAATGGTTTGAAGGTGAAGGAGGGTAGATTTAGGTAATAGGAAGGAACTGTTCCCTGTGAGGGTGGGCAGGCCCTGGCACAGGTGCCCTGAAGTGTCCAAGGCCAGGCTGGACAGGGCTTGGAGCAACCTGGGACAGTGGAAAGTGTCCCTGCCCATGGCAGGGGTGGCACTGGATGGGATTTAAGGTCTTTTCCAACCCAAACCATTCCAGGATTCTGTGAAAATGATCGACCCTGCCACAGGCTGAAGGGGATTCACACAGAAGCTAAAGCAGCACAGACTGGGTCAGGTCACGGCTGTAACCCCAAACCATGTGAAAAGTCTTACAAAGGCCTTAATATTCTTCAGACGCAGGAGCCATGAGCCTGGCTGCACACCTGGATCCATCTGCAAGGGATTGAGGGCAGGAGAGGACTCAGGACAGGAAGAGCAGCTGGAAGCACCTGAGCCAATATTCTGAGCCCAGCAAGCCTCTCAAACACACGTTTAGCCTCCTTTCCTGCCCAGCAGATCTTAAGTGCATCTCTACATTCTCATCTCAAAAGCAGAGGACAAGTGAATCCAGCTCAGAGCTCTGTTGTAGTTGCACTGTTTTAGAAATCTTTCTCTTCTTTCTCAGGGAGAATAGAGATAAGCTGCATTCTTGTACTTTCTTAATCTCTGTGTTTGGTACTAGGTGTTGTATAGCTGTGACCAATGGTTTCAGGAGGTGGATTCCCTGCTGACCAATCGTTGCTAGATTATTAATGGATATATAAGGAAGTTTCTGTAAATAAAGGCTCTCTTTTCGCCATCTTGGGTCCATCTGCCTGCTTACTCTGCCAACTTCTGCGAATCTCAGGAAATCTAAAACCACACTCTGCCCTGATCCCAAGATCAACCTGTGATCACTCACACCAAAAATTTAAAAATTCTTCTTCAATGAAGGAATTGCAAAGCACCGAACATGAGAACACACTTGTAAATCAGTTCTGGCACCTCTCCTTCCTCTTTCACACAAACATCCCTAAATCAAACTTTACTTTTCCGTGTTGGTTTTTCAGACCTTTTTTTTTGGCCTGGATCTTTCAATTTGCAGACATAGAGTAGAACTGAAAGCATCTCAGACCTCAAGTATCCATGAGTAATACCTAAGAGTGGTCATGCTTTGCTAATCACATAACACTCTGATTGCCTGTACCTCACCATGCTCATTGTACACTGAGTTTGTTGGACCAGAAAGAACATTACAGTTGCAGGTACAACCATTTTTGGACATTGTGTGTTTTAAAACAGTGATTCTGACTGCACTTTTTACAGTTGTCTCTCAAGCCACACCATCAAGTTGTCGCAACTTTGTCTTTTTGTCATCAGAAAGAAAAAACCCTAACATGTGGAGTAAGTGTAGGATGAAAATAGGCTGTGCAATTTTCCACCCCATTTTCCAATTTTTTAAAATTAATACCTTCACCCTCCCTGTATAGCATAATTGCCAAAAATAGTTTGGCCAGTTGCACAGGTTTTTGAAAACTGCAAGTCTAAATCAGCCTTACAAAACAGAAAGGGAGCCAAACCAGCTCGCCCATTAATGCACACCTGTCATAAATAACGGCAAGAAATTCCTCCTGAAGCCAATGTACAAAACCTTGTTTTAATGCTCTAAGTAATAGCAAATAAATCCACTGGAACTGCTTCAGCCAGCAGAAAAAAAAAAAAAAAAAAGCCAAGTTTCTTCTACAACATTCTAGCAGAAAAAATGGTCAGCTTTGAGCTAGATAACTGAAGAAAATAAATGTTTATATGCAAAATATTCGCTTGGAATTTAGTGCTTAAGAAGCTGTCTTGCACGTTGGTATTTATAGCAAGATGGAACATATTTTCCTGAGCAGCTCTGCAAAGGTAGACAAGGTTGAAGTTCTCATGAATATTGGTGTGAGGGAGCTGGGATCTGCAGAGCTCTCAGTGGGGAAAAAGGGAATGATCCAGGCCCATCCATGGGGAGGATCTGGGGAAATGGAGAAGGGGAGGACAGGCACTGCTGGAGCTCCCCAAATCCCATGCCAGAGCAGCACAGAGGCTGAGCCCAAGGGGTACACAACCAACTGCCCCAGGCCCAAAAATCTTCTCTGAATCTTTTCCTTCTACATCTCAACTATATTCATGATGCATCAGCTAAGCCTTAAAGGATTCATTCTACATTTTCATTTGAAAAAGCCATTTGAGTCCCCTAAACTCCTGAACTCCTCACCTAACACCTTCTCCTTCCCACCCTTGCTGCAAAGTTCCTGCTCCCTCCCTCTCTCAGGGGCACATGGCTTGGCTCTGCCATTTTGATTTCCACCCTAATAAAAATAGATCATCACAAAGAACAAATCCTGTGCCCAACACAACAGAGCCTTTGAAAGACTTCCCAGTGCTCAGACACCCAGGGTCCTTTCATTTGTGCACTGACTATTTGCAACTTCTGCTCAATAAACTGCTGCTGGTTCCCTCTGGAATAAATCCTGGCCCTGATTTTCTGATGTCCTGGGGGTAATCCTAAATTGGAAGGCATCTGGAAATTCTCCATCACCTTGGAAAAACAACATCCTTTGCTCCCCAGGACAGAACTGCTTTGGAGTAAATACCTGGGTTATAGTTTTTGCAGACACATTTGGGTACTACATTAATAAAATCCCATTACTATTGCAGAAGAGGTCATCTCCAATCAGGACTACTGCAGTAAGGTTTCTGCTTTATTTACCTGAACAATATTTTCCCAGAAGCCAGAGGCTGTAAAATCCACAGTGTATAAAGCAAGTTAAAGAATCCTACCAAAACAAATGTTTCAATTCATTTTTTTAAGTGACTTCCCACACAAAGGTGTCTCTAAGCTATCCATTAGCTCCAAGTGAGCTACGTCTCATTGAACAACTAAATACTCTTTGTAGAGGGAGAAAACACTCAGAGAGTGCAGAAAATGCCTGCCAAAGTCAGAAGCTGAGGCAATGTTGCTCCCCAGCTCCTCACAGTGCTCCAGAATCACTGGGAGCATCTCACTCACCTGGGCACAGGACAGTGGAAAGAACTGGCCACCAGGGTTGTTCAGACAACAGGACCTAAAAATCCAGTGCCTAGGAGCTCCTTATCCACTAAAAAAAAGGTTGGAGGGGGAAAAATTTACCATGACCCAGCTCTTTGTGTGATGTTCTCTATAAATATCTCTTCATTTCCCAAAATCCAGCTGTTTTCAAATCTAACTTCTGGCCCAGAGAGTGGCTACGTGTCCAAAGGGGTGACTCCAGGAAGAACACAGCACTCAGAAGAGGCTGATTGATTTTGTTCACACAAGGACAAACTAAAACCAGCTCCAGACCTTTCTCCCCATGCTACATTGATTTTTGTATTTGACTCAATTTGAGAAAACATGGGCATTCACTCAAACACTGACTAGCACAAAAATAACTGTATTATGTGCATTATGGTCCATTTTACATTGTGAGGTTTATTTCAGCTGTGTTATTTTGCTTTCTGAAGGCACAGTGTGGAGACCTCACAGATGAAAAGTGAACTGTTAAGATCTTTAGATACCTCTCAACTCCAATTCTGGTTTTATGGTTCTGTAATCAGCTTCCAATCCACACGAAAACATTTCAATCACACTTTAAAAATGTTTTGCAAAACTCTTGGCATAATGCACTTGCTGTACTTCATTACACTTGCCTGCTCTCAAGTTCCAAACAGGAGTGAAAAAAGATATCTTTCTGCTCCCTTTTTTAATAGTCTATTGGATTTTCCTGCTACTTCATCTGTAGGAATATAGTCAGCCATAAATTGTGTTTATTAGGTAATCCATTAGATTAGTTCAACCTCCTTTTTTTTGTTCCCCACACTAGCAGCAATATTCAGAGCATTCCTCACTCCACCCTTGCGATGCTCCAAAGATACTTTGGATTGCTTAAGGTGGCATTAAAAGGCTTCACAGCTCAGAGTCTCAAAGGACAAACTTTAAATTAATGATTTTAAATTCATTGTTCCAACTCCCCTTTTAGAATAATCTCGCTCTGCTGCTTCTTCCCTTTCACTAATGAGATGTAAAAACAGATGAGTCTGACTAACTCCACCTCTGCCTTATAAATAAGGAGAAAAATCTCTATAAAAAAAGTACTTCAACTTTTTGGAGACTCTTTTGGGGTCCTCCCTGGGCAAGGCTCTCCCCTTGTGTCTCCCTGGTGCCTCCAGGAGCACCACAGGCAATGTGCACTTGGTCTGTCCTGTTTGGTGCAAGGTTCTGCACTCCCTCCTTTCCCTGGAGCTCCACAGGTGTTTGGAGAGGGCAGAAGGTGACGAAAACAGCTTGGCTGCTCGGTGGGACTGTCACAGAGTGCCAGGGACAGCCACAGTGCCAACAGCTCTGGACACTGAGCTGGGGGAGGAGCACATCAGCAGTGCCTTGATGGGGAACCAGAGTGAACCCCGAGTTTGTCACTTGTCCTGGTGAGGCTGAAAGGCTCAGGCTCTTTTCAAAGTGTACTTCGTTAGGTTTCAGTGATAAAGCACAATTAGAGGAGCACTAACGAGAAATGGTGGATATTTTCCCCCTTTTTCAGGCAATTCTCTCAGTCTCACCCACACTGTCCCATATAGTCACGGTGACCCTGAGCTGTGCCTCCCACGCTGCAGGATGACTGCGGCAGGGCCAGGGGAGGAAAAGGCAGGAACCCCCTCAGGCTCTGATTCCAGACTTTTGCATCCCCAGGCAAGTATGGAAAGGACACTTAGTCACAGTGATTCACGCAGCAAATCATTCTGATGCCACATTCTCCTTCATCCACACAGATCACACTTCCCAAATCCCAACATCATTTATTTAATTTTTTTCCCCCTGGATGTCTGACACTCTGGAGGCTATTTTAAAGATGACTGAAAAACAAGCCAGCCAGGATAGCTAAATTTGCTGTACAGCTCTCTGCACCTTCATAAGAAATATTCCAGGGGAAGGAAAGTAGTCCAGGGGTTTCCACAAATCAAAATGGGGAGAGGATATACCAATTCCTGTAGGACTCACAATACAGACTTCAAAAATCTAAATGCCAACATTAGAAAAGGGATGTCTATTTGTGGTCAAGCTTGAGTTGTAATTTCAGCAAAAAGAGCCCTTGATCAGTGCAAGCCTGTATTTTCTGATTGTCTCAAGTGATTCATGGTTTCAACCTCAAAGCCTTATAGTGGTTCAGCCTCAAAGAACATAAAAATAATTGCTTGTTATTGGACATATCAAAGCTGTGAATAAAGTCTTTTGCACCAGGTTCTTCTAGCCTGATTTCAAGACTTTACAGACCCCTGAAATGAGTTTTCCAAATCTGGTAAGTCAGTTGAATGGAAATGGAATGGAAATGGGCTTCAAAAAAAGTGTAGAAATATTATGTTTGCCCATACCTAAAAGGTAAATAAAATACCTTCAGGTGGCTGTTGCCTGATCTTACCCTGAAAAAAATATCAGGGCATTTTATAGAAGGAAAAAGATCCTTTATTGACAACTTGAGCTTGGTACAAAGTATAATTTAAATAGACTTAGCAGCTGCTCCTGGACTTACTGGAGTATTAGAGCCTTTCACCAACAAGTATTCAGGCTCTGAATAGCAATAACGAGAACACGAATTTGAATGAGACTCAGATCATCTCCCACGTCTAAAACACAAGGAGGGTGGCATCAAAATGTGGTAAATTAGAGTGCAGACACCTGGTCCTGAAAAGTCACGCAGAAAACTTAGTTTATACTGCTTCGCCTTATTTCTCATCAAAATAATTTGGAGGCTTGAACATGAAACAGATTTATGAATTCACTAGGGAGCCAGAGAGAGTCATCACACAGTAATGGAAAGGCAGATTTTTTTATTGATTCAAATTAAGGGTAATTTATTGGAAAAAAGCGCCACAATTTGCATGAAAGATGTTGCCGAAAGACGCAGCAGCCTAAGTGTGTTTTGATGTGTTTGACTCAAACACACACACAGAGCCTGCTGGGGCAGAGAGCAGCAGCTCTGCAGTCATTTTTGTGTCCACAAGGCAAAGCCAATTGGTGCTGAGCCTCTCCTCTGAGGTAGCTCAATCCTTTGGCACCTCAAGTCTCTCCCCTCTTTTAATCTGTCCTGAGCAGTTTGGTCATTCTAATCCTCTCTGACCCTTCCAAGAAGTGAATTCTCACTGTCCTCTGGCTTCATTAAGTCCCAGGACCCCCAGCCAGTGGATTTTGTCCTTACAGAAGTGTGAGGTGCCTTTGTTGTACAGCTTTTGGAGACAGAGCAAACCTCAGCTACCCCAGGGAGATCAGGTTACCACAGGGAACATCCCAGTGTAGGTCCCAATCCTAAAAACATTGGTGTTTTCTATATCCCAACCATTTGCCAAGGGAAGCCTATTTCTTCATGAGGAAGCTGCTCCATTCCTCCAGGTTTGGCATTTCTCAAAGCAAGATTGAATCTTCACTGTTAAAGTGGACAAATTATGATACTGTAGAAATTGGAGCCTTGGAGCAGCTCTGGGGCACTCATGCACATGTGAACATTTCCTAAACTAAATTCTTCATCTCCTTTCCAGTGCCAGAGTTACAGGGACAGTCCCACGGGCTGTTAATCCCAGGGTTTAATTGGACCAGATGGGCACTGCCCAGGCTCCCCAGGGAATGGGCACAGCCCCAGAGCTCCAGGAGCATTTGGACAGTGCTCTCAGGGATGCACAGGGTGGGATTGTTGGGGTTGGGAGTTGGACTGGATGATCCCTGTGGGTCCAGCTCAGGATATTCCATGATTGTTTCCTCCCCCCTCCTGAGCTGTGGCAAGGAATGAGATTCCCACATGACCGTGACCCCATCATCCCTGCCCAGAGCACTGCATTCCCTTCCCCAGCTCTTGAGACATCAAGGCCATTTCTTCTGCAGCTCCTCCCTGCACAGCCTTCATGCTGATGAGAAAATCTGCTCTGAACACCCAAGTGCAAAACCCTGACAGACACAGGCATTTCCCTGCCTTCACCATGCCCTGGCTGCTGTCACTGTTGCCTTTTGGCTGGTCTTAGAAATGACACAGACATGGTTAAAAAGGGGTAAAAGGGTTTTGCCTCGGTATTTTAAGAGGATCTGAGGTGCACAGCTCTTCAAAGGTGGAACACGCTGAGATGCACACATGTATAACGTGGATACAATTTTATGGACCTCACAAATTAGCATCTCTCTCTAAAATCCCCCAATAAGAAACTTAATAAATGAAGGAACTGTCCCTCTATTCTAATCACCACTCCCTCAAATGAGGCTACAGCCCAGTTTACAAAATATGTTCCAGAGAGAAGGTTTCAACCAAGGTTGAAGCCTCGAGTTTTTGATAGCACAGAGCTCTCTGGTCTCCTCCCACTGGCCACCAGGGATCGGTCAGCAGCCCGGCAGCGGCGTCTGCTAGCGTTCCTGAAGTCCAGGTCCGCTGCAGTCAGAGATAGATCTCCTGGCCAGGAGCTGCGCCTTCCCAGAGGCAGCCACGCTGCGTCTCTGCCGGAGTGCTGCTGAGAGAGAGGATTCTCCCACCCGGACTAGACAGCAGACACGGAGTCACGCGGTGGTCAGTGGCTTTTGTCTGGGGCGAAAGACCCCAGACTCAGCCGGGCATCAGACTTTATTCAGAGGGTAACAACCAATCTTGGAACCGCACAGGGGAGGAACCAGGGAGGGACAAAGGGACTGGGACCAATCGGGAAGGAGGAAGGGAGGAGAGAGGGAGATATGAATACCATTATGAACTGAGGGACGGGGGGGAACCTTGACCCCTCTCTGGGGCAATCCACCTTCGACTCTACTCCAGGGGAGTTTTATTCTCTAGGTCTCCAGAGGTTCCTCAGGGGGGAAGAAACTCTCTGGGCTTGAACCAACGCTACAGTCTCCTACTGTGGATGTTTGGTCTTTCTGCCTTACAGGACCCCCAAAACTAAGCTAGAATATCAGACTACAAAAATTACAAGCATGTAGGCTAAGGGTACAGAAATGTATAGAGGGTACAGAAAATATAAAAAAGGCATAAAAATTTATAGAAGGGTATATAAGAAGAAAGGCAAAAAATCATCAGGCATCATCACTGTGCCACACCAGCGCCAGTGATCAGCAATGGAATATCCCTGCGAACAGGTTCTCTGTGGAGCACGCTCACACCTTATTGATCCCTGGGAGCTAAACTTTCCCAGGGGATTCGAGCCAGTCCCCATTTGTGTGAACATGCTCAGGGATTTGAGAGCAGCGATTGCTCTCCCCGAGCCACAGAGTGGCTCCTTCAGCACATTCTCACATTTGCATTTTGCCATTTGCATCGGCACCGTTTAACGCCGGAGCAGCACGTAAACAGGACTGTTAGTTTTATGAAAATCTGACTTTCGGGGGGAATTGCTTTGTGGAAAAACAACAGTAAAAAGCAGGATCCAAAGTAAATCTTACAGAGAAGGGGAAAAAAACCCACTTATTACAAGACTAAGAAAGCTGCATGAAATGCTGAGGAGCCTCTTACAAAGGCAAATTATCCCACGGCGTGGATGGCAAAGGGATCATTTACATTCCCTGTTCGTAAAAAGCAGTGATTAATACAGCTCGAGAAAATGTAAAATTTAATGAGTAACTGAAGTGTTCAAACAAACTGCCAGTTTAATAAAGCAGAATGACAGGGCCAAAGTGTTGGGAATAAAATCCCAAGGTTCCGTTAGCAGAGAGAAAATTCATGGATCGAGGGAGAAAAAGAACAGGTGATTTAACATCAAAGGAAATAATTACTCTTCATCTAAAGAAGAATTAGAATGAACATTTATATTGTCTTTTTTCCCCTCTGAATGTCTCCAAAACTCTTATTTATTTTAGTTTACATACTTAGCTAATTAAAGCTCTAAAATAATATAAATTTTATGGGCCTTTTCTGGAGAAAACCAGCATAACTTAAAACAGGCCCAGGCACTTTGAATATTGCATCAAGGTTCTATTAGTTCCGTGTTGCAATAATTTTTTTTAAAAATTGCCTCCTGCTGAACTAATTATGATCTTATTTTTAAGCAATTTTTAAAAATTACACATGGATTGCAGACTTTCATTCTTAATGGCTTGAATTTAATAATAACCTGCATTGAAGTTGGCAAAGAAAATACGGAACCAAAGTCTCAGCTGACGCAAAGGGGAAAACCTTCCTAACATTGGGCTCTTTGTGGGAGCTGCTGTGATTGCAGAGTGCTCAACCTCTGCAGCTCCAGCCCTAAAAATCCACTCCTACTCTGCTGGAAAATATACCAGTTTAAAAATATTTTTAGTCAAGGGTGTTGTTTGCCTTTGCCCCAGGAAAAGGAATCTCAAGTTTCTTTCCAGGGCATTGTTCCAAAACCAAATACTCAGGACTACTTAGCTTTGGACCAATGAACATTAAACCTATGAAGTTCTATAGGTTTTGACTGCATAAAGTTTGGAGAAAATCTTGTAAAATCCATGTACCATGGAATGCTCCTCTCTGCACACGTGGGCTGTGTGTGGATGAGATGATTTCTGTTGCACGTCCCGCCCAGAACAACATCCTGGCCAGAAATAAAGTAATGCCTTGACTCTCTAGCACTAAAATGTTGTTAGAGGGTTTTTGTTTTTCCTGCACTTTCAGTGACAACTCCAAGTGCCAGCCTGGGTCCAACTCATCTCCTGTCACTCTAATGTTGGCTCTGCACTCAAATGTGCCCTGTTATTTTTTTTTGCCCCGTTTCTCTGAACAGTCACACAAACCCAACATAGCAGCAGTGACCAAGGACCAGCGAAGCACAGGGAGCTGCCGTGCAAGGCTGACAACAAATTTTCACTGAGAGCTTTTCACTCCTCACAACATGCAGCTGAAATGTCCATAAAAAACCAGTCCAACTCCCTCCAGAAGGATTACTTTGCTCAGATATTTCTCACAACTGCATCTTCCTTTCCAGACAGCATCCACCTACTACACACATGCCATGCACTATGATCACAAGTAGATCCGTGGAGAGCTGCTGTGAATAACTTGCGTTCTGCAGCTCCAAATATTCAGCTGATGATTAGAACGAGAAGGGTGAGACAGATCTACCCCGAGCATTGCACAAGTCAAGATGCCCTCTGGAAACATGCCCAGCATGAAAACAACTTGACCCCCAAATGCTGACATGAACAGACACAAGCCAAGCCAGAATGAAGAATGTAGGGACCCTTTTGGAAAGTACCACTTTGGATTGTCATCATTCAGGATCCCTCCTGTAATAGGAGCTCCTTTATGAGGATACAGCTAAACACCTTAATTCCAGATATGTTTATCATGTTGGAAGTATGGCTCAATGGGTACTCTGAGTGGGAAGAGAAGAGATGGAAGTACAGGAGCACAAGGCACACTCTGACACAAAGTCATTATTTCATAGTCTCTGATGTCTGCACAACCTGCTGCTCACAGAACTCATCTGCAGAGAGAGGACTCTTCCCACTCTCACAGCAAGAACCAGCTTAGTTTCAGACACTTGGGCTTTTTGTTCACCCTTTTCCCACTCCCTGGTACAGCTCCTTTTATTTTACTGTCACATTGACAAAAATCAATGAACTGAGAACACAGCCACTAGAAACACTTGTTAGAGACACTCAGATACAACACAAGGTCTCCCACACAGACTCTCCCTTTGCAGTGTCTGTAACACCCAAAAGAGGCTAAAGAAATGATAACATTTCCAGGGAATGGCACTGGGCAAAGACCACAGCTACAAGCCAGGAGAAAGGGGAATAAAGCCAGTTTTAGTGAAGAGACCCTGAGATTAGCTCAGCTGGTCAGTCTGGTGCTAAAAACACCAAGGTTTTGGGCTCAACCCCTGGATGATCTTTGTGGGTCCCCTGAAACTCAGAATATTCTGTGATTCTGTGAAACTGATGATCAAACTCCAAGTCTGCTGTTATTAGATAAGTCTACCATCATAATATTTAGAACTTGGATGCAGATGCACCCAAAAATTCAGTAGCCCAGGCAGTTCTTGCAGTGTGTGTGTCCTGAATGAAAAGGGATGACCCCAGAAATATCTCTAGAACTTAGACTCAAGTCAGATTTACATAGATATCTGCAAGGAGATTTGGGCTCTTGAGCTGCAAAACTTATCTAGCCGTCAACTCAGCTCCAAATTTTGAAAAGAAGGCAGGAACCCATCAGATCTTCCATGGTCATCTCTTGTCCCTGCCTCAAACGCGTGACATTGGCTCCTGAACACAGCAGGTTCTTGGCAGAGATGTTAATTTTAATTTAATAGCAGGAGACTGCATTGATGCCTAGCAATAGTCCCAATCCACTGAAGTGCATTTCCCTCAAGGGACTTGACTGTGAAAAGGAAAAGCTGCTGAACAGAAGGCAACATATCTTCCTCTACATTTAAATCCACAGACATATCTGCCTGCAATGGCAAGTAGGAAAAACAAGTGTCACCTCAGAGAAGAGCTCTGTCACCTCATCTGTTACCTTCCTCAACAAAACAATGGCTCTCCGAGGGGCAGACAAGGCTGGATGGGTTGTACCAGATTGTTTTTAGCTGCAGGCAATATTTATAATCACTAATTTATATGCAGAAATATTTATAAACAGTAAATTTAGAGACTGTCATATTGGTAAAAGCTGTACAAACCATGTCACAGGGCGTTCTGCTCAAATCCTGTATCCCTTTAGGTGAGGACAGAATGCAGAGGAAAAGTGGTCTTCCCATAAATTAATAATTGTCCTTTTTCAGTATGAACTCCCAGAAACATCAGCAGCAGGAGCCACCACATCTTCTGAAGGCAACTAAATGAAAAATAAAATGCATCTCTATCTTCTGAAACGCCACCTCTTCCAACAGTTACAATGGAGCATGAAAACGAATTCAAAGCTGTCCATTACTTTTGCTATTAATTTCTTTCTCTCTGTTTACTTGGGGTAAGAGACATGCACTGCTCATGATGCCAACCTTCGGCACTCAGGGGCAGCACTTGGGCATTTTGCTGGGAAGACTCACAGGTCTCCTAAAGGGATCAGTGTCATCCTCCAGGAACACTTCACTGCTTAAGAGTTGGTTTTCTCATCTGCACCGACATAGCTCATCAGCTCAGAAAAGCCCTGTACCAGACCGGTGAGTGCTGCGAGATCTCCTGGCCAGATGGCAATTCTGCCAATCCCATCCACGACTCAGCACAGTGACACAGAGATCAGCAAACTCAAACCAAAATCCCTTACCCACCTGCGCACAGACTGGCAGGAGTGTCAGATCAGGACTGTACAACAAATGGTACTGTTTGGTACCAAAAGGTGGCTTTCTCCAAAAAGGAAATGCTATTGATTCACCTCAAGCAGGCCCAGAGACACTTCAGAGACACAGTCAGAGCAGTGGGGATTTGCTTTATTCGGCGCTGGGTGTGGGGATTCACTCCTCCAAACACACACCCTGGCACTGCCAACACACAATATTATGGGTAACAGTCATGAATATTCATCACATTCCCTGGGATAGGAGTGGTTATACAAATCATTTATCCAAAATCATTAATATCATTAGCATGTGTGCCATGCATGTGGCAGTGTGTCCTGGTGGTCTTTGGGGGTCTGCTCATGATGAAGATCTCTAGTCTTCATCACAGTGCACTTTTCACCTTTCTCTCTGGAGCATGTGCAGTCCCTGGTGGGTGATTCAGGGTTTCTGTGCTGGCCTCAAACAGATTCTTGTCCCTCTTATCTTGACAAGATCAAGGGAATCGTGTTTTCCTAGGTTTTAGAATTTACATTTTCTGTCTCTCAATAGTTAACTTGAGTTACCTATTGACTACCTGTTTCTCACTACCACTCCTAAAGGACTTGCTATGCACAGCAACGATTGGAGAGTTATTTTATTTCTGTGCTTATCTAATTTCAGACAACTCTGAAACACCCGTGTGGAACTGCAAACAAAAGAGATGCACGTTGAGCCTCGGCAGGTTTCGCATTGCCTACCCAAACTCTGCTAGGTTTATCTCATGCTTAATTGATTAATCACAAGCAAGACTTCCACAAGCAGTGTGTGCCCCCAGCACATCATTAAGGATTATGTTCACAGATACTCTGTTTAGACAGCACTGGATTAAATCCCAGCAAATAACTTGGTCACCGAGATGTGCGTGGAGCCCGTGAGGAGGGAAGCTGCTACAGCAATTATGTAATGACATGAAAAAGCAGTGGGAAAACTGCACACCTTCATTCTTCCTGGGCATGAATGCTTCACTAGGGCCCCCTCCTTATCAGATTTGTTGGGGGGGAAAAAGAGCCATTGCTACCATGCTTCCCTATTGGAAATGTCAAACACATTGACATGGCTTTTTGCTCATGCCACTGAGGAGCTCAGAGGAACAAAGGAAAACACCAAGATCTCCATGCAGCAGGCAGAGCTGCAGCTCATCCACTGTCATCCTTCCCTTGACAACTCCTAGCAAACCACTGCACCTGCAGGGAATTTCTCGTGGTCCAGAAAGGTTGCTCCAGAGTCCCCCAAAGCCCACAGTCTTTATTTAAAGCTGTCAGCAAAAGCAGCCAGAAATAGATGTCCCTCCGCTGCCACTGCTGGCATTACACAAGCTAAACCAGTAGCAGGTAACAAGGGATTTCCTCAAAAGTCCTTCACAAGCAGCTTTCTTGGTACTTATTACCATGACAGAGGGAAAGGAGAGTCTAAGAAACTCAGCTGACAGCATGGCAGACCTTTGCCTCAGGCGAAGCAGAACGAATTCCCCTGGTTCCCAAGTCAGTGCAATTCATAGCCCAGGGCTGTGTTTCATCACTCCTGCCCAAGCCAAGGTTGCTACAAGTTCAGTGTCACTGGAGCACAGACTTGTCTCTTGCTGGCAGCTCCTCTGGAAGCTGGAGCCGCGGGTTTATCTAGCTGGAAACCTGTTCTCTACTGCAGAGAGAAGTTTGGGAAGAAGAGAGGATGTTTCTGGAATGAGGGGCATTGCCAGACAGGTTTTATAAAGTAGAATGAGAAAGATTAGAGTTTGAGGGAAAGGACTGAGTTACACCCAGCAAGCAGCACTGATTGCTCAGCAGCAGCGTGGATGAGTTCACAAAGTTCACCTGCAGTAAGGATGATGGGTTGGTGAGGATGTAGCTTTTGTCTGGATAACCTGAACAATTTCTAATTTGTCTTTGGCCTAAATAAGAATATGGCAAGTTAGTAATGCTGTATATGCATTTTCCTCCTCTTTAAATTTAGTGAAACTTCAACACTGTCACAAAGTTAAATAGCTCAGAAAAACCTTTCGGCTCAGTGGAAAAAGAAACTTATCAAGCACTAAAAGGAAAAATGTTCTAGCCAGTAACCTGCAGAAGTTCAGTATGCATGACTTCTGTTTGGATTTCTCTTCTCCAAAAAACAAACCAATTATTATTGGGGAGCCACAAGGCCCTTGAGCTCTGTGCAAAAGAAAATAAACAAATTATCCCTACCACTTCCCATTGTTCTGCTGCCAGGACTGCAACCACGGGAAGAGCTGGGCATCACCCTCACCTGGGAGCTGTCCTGGGCAGGAGCTCATGGAGGAGAAACAGAATCATTCATTCTAAACGACAACAAATCCGGATAGAAGCATCTTTTGCTGTTTTAGGAGAGGGGAGTTGTTTTGTTTTATTTTATAATTAGATATTTTCTAGCCTGTGTCCTCTCTCGGAGTTTCATCCCAAGATATGGGCCTTGTGGAAGCATTTTAAGGGTGACAGCAATAGCCTTGCTCCTCTTGATTCCTCCCTGTGAACTTTAGAGCTGGCCCATGAAAGCCCAGGGATTAATGAAACATTTCCATCAGCAGAAGTGTTTCAGACCTGAAATTCAGGGTGACCCTGAACTGGGAACATTTCAATACAAAATGCAAAACAGTCAGACATGTTAAATCTTCCAGGGACAAGACTCAGGTGTGAGGGGTTCCTAGAATTTTCACTGGTGAGATGACTTTGGATTTGTTTTGAATGAGGTTTCACTTAGGTTGAAAGACCAAAATATTCCTGCAATGAAGGAGCTCGAAACGGGAATTCAATTCTGTCAAGACAGAATTCCTTGGAGGTGCCTGAAGAAGAATATCCTTCATTGCCTCAGGACTGTACCTTCACAGCATCTTCTTTTTCCCAGCTCCAGAAGAGAGGAGTTGACTCCAACATCCAAGAGCACACCATATTAACAGACACAGGCTGGGCTCTCCTTCCTGTCAGCCTTCCACGGTTCCTGAGGGCTTTGGTCACCACCTGGTCATCCCCACTGCTGGCTTTGTCACCCATCCAACTCCCTTGTATGCAGCCACAGCCTGGGCATCTTTCTCACTGGATGATGGGGAAAACAAAGCAGGGCTGGCTGCTGCTGCTGCACTCCCAAATTCGGATTTCAAGGTGATTTATGCTCCCTTCCTCCTTGGTTTGCAGGAATGGGAGGGGAAGGCAGGGGCTCTTTTTATGCTTGGAGCCAAACAAGGAATTAACTTGCCCAGCAGAGTGTGGCTCTGGGGTGTAGGAACGTCGGGGGACAATCCATTTCATGGTTCCATACAGCTGATTGAAACACGATTACACAGCAAGCCTGGGGCTCGTCTTTCCGAGATTCCCCAACTGCCTGTGCTCCTCAGGAACAATTATTGCTGCAGGTGACTTCAGACTGCAGCTGGGATGGACGTGGGGTTCAATCTTATCAGCGAGTTTCAGACATTTTGGGGTAGGAGACTAAAGTTAATGGCACCAAGTAGGACACAAAGAGAGTAATTTGAAGGAAGTTATCTTCTAATGACAGGAAAGAGTCGGTGAACAGGTTAGCAAACGATCCTCATCCTTCTCCAGCGTTGGAAAAGCAAAGAACTGAAGAATGTATTTAGTGACCAGATGAATGGGGACATTTTCCATCTTAAAACTCAGCTTAAGCCAGGCAATTATTGCACTTACATCCTTCCCCAGCCCACTAAATTTCATCCAGGAAATGGGAGGAAGCAAAGACATTTCATTTTTCCATTCTTGTACTACTTCTTTTGGGATAAGGTTAAGGCAGAGTTAATCAGTATTTGCAAGTTATATTTAAGGCTGGCAACACGTGAAAGACTAAAAGCCCTGCAGAATCAAGTCCTTTAATTGAGTCACAGTACAAGCACAGCATGGCTGGTGGGAGTATAAAAAGCCAGAGCGCAGCTATTCATTAGAAATGAATATGGAAGTTAACCTAGGGAGACTCCAGGAATAAAAGAGCCCCATTTGCTCCCTGGCCTATTTGCTGTGAGCCACGTAAACACAGGGGCAATTAAACCTGAGTGCAAGCACAGAAAACACGATCCAAGGCAGATATAACATGGTCCTACAGCCACTTCTGACCAGGACAGGGACAGCAGGGCTGAGGAGTCTCCTCTACTCTCCTTTTTGCAGACTCTTTCTTCCTGTTCGTGTTTCCTTGGGATGCTACTGCTTTTTGTTTGCCATAAACAAAGCCAAGTTTAATGTCTGTAAGAAAGGAAGAGGAAAGGACTAGGTAGCAGAGCAATTGGGAGCGCCTCACTAATGTATTCAGGCCATTAAGGATTTCATTAGGTTTACTAAAAGGTCATTAATGATAAAATATCTTCTTTTATTTTACCTACTTTCTAAACATTACAGTCTATTCTGCCATTCAAGCTTGCACCCCACTGACATTAATTAGCATGCTATATATTAAGGAGAGCTTTTAATGAGCTGTTATTTCATATGATTTTATTGGAGAGCCTCATAGTTCAGCTTAATAGCAGAAAATGACAACTATAGAAATTGCTTTGATAGGACTGCAGCATTGAGGCAGTTATTCAATCTCCATGCCTGTTCCTCAGTTATCCCTGGATGCTGAAAGCTCTGCCTAAAACACCTCACTGAGGCTTGCCATGATGCACTGGGTGTAGGGAGAGCTGTGGGCAAGGAACAGCCCCAAAAACCCCAGAGTGGGGTGTGAACAGCATCACTCCGAGCTGCTGCGGCTGCTGCTCAGCAGAAAGCAGCAGAAGCAAGGCCCACGTGTGCACAAAATGCTTTGGCCATGTTTGTAATCAAATATCAGCCTCAGCTCTTACTGTAGCTGGCAATTGTGAGATCAGGGAGTTGCTTGAATCTTAAGCTATGTATTTGCAGTTATTCTCCAAAAGTCTGCCTCAGAATGGTTTGTGTTGCAAGGGACCTTAAAGATCATCCCAGTCCTACCCCTGCCACCTCCCACTAGAGCAGGCTGCTCCAAGCCCCATCCAGGCTCACCCTAAGTCACTTTTCCCAATTTCAGGCAGAGGCAGGTGAATTGAGAACGAAAGGAAAAGTTGTTCTGAAAGCCATGCCAGCCTCAGTGCCAGCAGGGACAGGAGTGAGAGCAGGGAGTAGGAAAAAGGGGTAACCAACACGGAAGGCAAATGGACAAGGAAAAGGGAAGAAACTGAGCCAAAGTGACCGGAACTGGAAAATGATCAGGGCACAGAAAACTAAACCCAAGCCCATGCTGTCCACTGGATGGCAGGATCATAAAGACTGGCTCACACACAAGCACAAAGGCCAGCAAGAAGGTGAATTTCCCAAAAGGAACCGCACACCCACACATCCATGCTCCTTCTGAAGGTGGTGCAAAGATCACCTTGACTGCCTTCTAACCTTTTACAAAGTTCCTCAGCTGCACCCCTTAACAGGATGAAGCCACCTCTGAATTATTCAGCTGTTCCTATTTTCTAAATTAAACAATACTGAAGATGAAACAGAGGGGGAAAAAAACTATCTGGGAAGGAAGTGCAAACATGCATCTGCAGTTTGCTTTCAACTTAGCTAACTGCAACATTCTGGTAAACAAAATACTGCAAGGTCTGGAAATGGAGTTGTTAAAGAGTTGGTAGTACTCTAAGTGCACAGGTAAAACTGCCACGTGAAGAGATGAGATGGAGGAAATGGGATTAAGGATCAGCTGTTCTCCTGGATGAGCAGTACAGAGAAGAAAGAAGAATAGACTGAAATTGTATTTTTTTCTGGGGAAAAAAAAAGCATTGGAAGGCAGAAAGACAAGATGCTGATGTATCTACAAAAGGATGTTTTAAAATTGAACTTCATTACAAGAAAGAATAAGTTGGAGAGTTTTTTTTCAGTTCTTATCATTTAGTTTGACTTAGAAAAAGCGCAACGTGCACAATAAAATAATTCAGCTCCTTAAAAAAAGTGTTGTTGTAACCAAATATCTTCTCATTTGCATGGGATTTATATCACTGCATGTCTATTGGCTTCAAAAGAACAATAAAAAGGTAATCAAAGAAATTGTTGTGCTCAAGGGACCACATTATGCTTTTATTTCTGAAAAGCTTGATCAAGCAATTTTTTTAAAACAGTTGATTCATTCTATTTATAACACAAGTATGCTACTTACCTGGAGGTTGCCATACATTTTAAAAACCCTGACATCTGAGTTTCTCAGAAAAACCCTCTCATTTTCTCCCTAAGATGTTACTGGAAACCACAGGATTTTAAAAAAGCCTCATTAACAAATGCTCCCAAGTTAGGCACATCTTGCAAGTAACAGCAAGCGAGTAACACACAATTAAGAATCCTATATAATTTGGAGAAGTTTGTTCAAAAGCTCTTTGAGGTGCTTATTCAGAAGAGCATCCCTAATTGGGGAACCATTTAAACATTCCCTAAATTTAAGGCTGTGTTAAAGTAACTGGGACAGGGTGGAGAAGAGCAAGAGCTATAAAATACAGTGAATTTTTCCAACAAGGAGTGAGCCCTGAGTAAACACCCAGGCTGCACCTGGAGCTGCATCCTCCTTAGCTGGAGGAGCAGCCAAGCAGAGCCACCACCCCAAAACGTGCCAGGCAGACAGAGCACAGCCTAATGCCTGTTACCTCCCCACAGCAGCCTTAAATCAACACAGATCCAACTAAATTCAGTCCTGCCATGGCATTGGTGTTTCCAGATGTGATGGGGAAGGAAATCTATCCTGTTTCACCAGAACTGCTTTTCTTGCAGTGTCAGAGAAGCCACCTTAGAGGAATGCCCTGTATGTGGTGGAGGGGTCACTCAAGCACATCTTCCAGTTCTAGTTGGACAGAGAGCTTATAAACTGTATCAATTTATTAAAATTTATTAAACAATGGGTGGGGAGGGCAGGGAAAGCTCTCTGTGGAGGATAAGGGGGAAAGATATTTCCTGTGACTTTGCGATCCTCCAGTTTCAATGGCAAGCTGTCTCACGGAGCCCTGCCTGGTTCTAGAAACAGAGCCACAGGATCTGTGGCTAACACAGCATCCCAAGCCCCTGAGAGAGCAATGCTCAGATTTATCATCCTTCTCAACTGCCAAGAAATGAGAATAAATCAGTGCAATCAGCACCGTTCGTTTCCTGTATTCTGGCCTGAATCTTCATTAGGTGGAGCCCAGAACCCTGGCAGTGTTTAACCAACCTGTTCACCAAGAGCTCAGTAAATACGACAGTCAGCAGGCATAAAACAAACAATTTCTCTTCAGCCTGCCCAGCCCTCTTCTAGGGCCCTTCTGTGCTAAGAGCCATAAATTCCAGAACTAATTGAGCTGTGTGGATGTGAACAGCTTTCCTTACACGTCACTGAGAGGGTGACACAGCCTCCTACAGGGCTGACAGAGTTTCAGACTTTAACAGATGATATATGGCCACACACTTTCATTGCTAGCTTAGATTATTAAAGAAGTCTAATTCAATCTCGCACAGATGCAGCAAACCCCTTATTCTTGATGTAATTGACTTTCATGGACTCGGGACAAACAATAGAGCACATCTTATAAATCCAGTGTCAGGAAAACAGCATTAGTGCGGCAGATGAACAGAGAATAATTCCCAGCCACGTCCCTGCAGATGAGTGATAAAGCCAGGACCCAATAGCCCGACTTTAATTGATCATTGCCTGCGTTTTGAACACTTGACAGCATCTCCTGAATGTTCAGCTAAACGCAGCCCCAGCTGTGTGTGGCACAGCCCAAAGCTCCATCCCAGGAGCATCCTGCATCCACGGAATGCAATCGAGAAGCTGTAACATGATTGATTTTCATGGGAACATTCAAAGCCACTTCTCACTGAAGGCAATTTCTGAGAATTGTCATCTTTCCACTACTTCAACTGTAGAGCTTTATATAAATTGGTTGCAAGATTTTGTGGTTGCTGCTTTCCTTCTTGTGGGAGCCATTTTTCACTCTCCGCAAGCAAAAAAACCCCCAAACCCTTTAAATAAACAAACAAATAACTAAACCAAGCTCCCAACCATTGCAGCTTTTTCTGGGGAAACCTTTTTTTGCAACAGCTTTTAGCAGGAAAGATTTTAGCCTAAAAAAAAGTCAGGTTTCCTGAATAGCTTAGAAAAGGGCTATGAATAGAAATGATGCATATCCATGCACATCTATCACACCAGATAATCCTGCTTTTTGTTATAATAAGTATGCACTTTCAGGGGTCAAGGGTGGAAGAAATTTGTTTCCAGCCTTTTATAAATACAGGCAATGAATCCCACAAATATTGACCTCCTGCACGACACTCTAAAGAGGCAGTTTGGTGTAACAACCTCTCCTGCTGAGGAAAAGGGAGTGAGGTGATGGAGAAGGAATGGCATATTGGCAACTGGAGAGATGAAGAAGGGCAGACTGCAATTTTACATGGTAACTAAGAGGATCTGTAGCCTCTGAAGTGCAATTTGAACTCAAATCCACCGGGATTAGAGGTACTAGGCTCCAAGCATCCCATTAAAGAGCTGAAATTGTGTATGAAAGTCCCTTGTATTATTATTCCTGGCATCAAAATAGAGATTTACAGCGTTTCTGAAACAGTGTCTGACAAAACCAGCTAGTTAGAAGCTGCAAATGCATCCTTATTTTTCCCCAAACCCACCAGGGATTTAACAATCCTACAGATGAGGACATCAGTGATTACAGGACTGCACCTTACAATGTTTAAAAAGACAGTTTGCTGTTTCAACACTGCCTTCAGGCTCCAGTCTGGGAGCCATTTTTCCAGTCAAGGAGCTGAATATTTGGGAGCCACCCTTTAAATGCTGTCAGGTTTTCAATACCTCTAACAGTGCCTTCCCCAAGAGATGTGACAGCTATTTCAGACAGCACTGCTAGGTGGGTTTCTTTTTCTTTCTTCCTGTTTAAGCGTGATACTTCTAAAAACTGACAATTCTGAGAAATAGACGACACACAAAAAATGTGTATTTACAAAGGCAAAAGCCACCATCCCCTACTGAGGGCACGTTTCAGCTCTCAACTGCCCAAAGGAACCGCCTAATGCAGATTTAAAGTTTTATTTACCTATGTTTTCTAGACAAATACACATTTAAGATAACCTCATGTAATCTAAAACCAGCAGAATTTTAGTGCCAAAGTTGGTCCATGACCTTAAATTAGACTGCTTGCCCTTGCAGCCCAATGACAGCGTAAGTCTGTTTGATCATAGTTTCATTTTACACACACTTAGGAACAAATAAATTAAAAAGAATAAATCTTTGTTGCATGTCTTTGTACACAAAGGCTTTGAAGCTGAACTCCCACATGGTGTGAGGACAATGAGCAGCATTTGATTATCAGGGATTATTAAAGCAGAGCAGCTTCTCAGGACTGGTTTAAAAAAAATATAAAATAAAAATTTCAACAAGTTGTGGTGCCTTCAGTCTGCCAGGAGACTGACTGTTGGACAGGATTACTGAAATCTTATTAAACTGTGCCACTCTCAGGTTGCTCCCAGAGACAATAACAACAGCAATCATGTAGCAGTGCCTTTTCCATGAGCATCCCATGCAGAACCATCTCTGTGGAGCAATTTACCCAAACCAAGGCACCAGCAAAGCCCAGCTCTGCTGCTGAGCTCTGTTTCTGAGCACAGATTGATTTCCCTGCCTCCTGCAGGTACCCACACACCTTGAAGCCACCTGGGGACCTTCAGCCTTCCCTCTGGTACCTCCAACCTCAGCCTGTGCGCCTCCCGAAAGGTTTTCCTGATGGACAGACGGCCTGACACCTAACTCACCACTCACTGGGGAGCTCTGCTGGGCTCCCTAGCACCCCAAACGATCTGTTCCATCCCTCTCTTTCTACCCAGCTCACATCCTAATCTTTCCAGCACACTGATTCACTGATTTGTAACTCCTGGAGCTTTCCCAACTGCCTTGAACAAGAGGTTTCTGCTCCCCAGCAGGAGGCTGCAATCAGAGAACGATCTAGACCTGCAATTACAAGGGATCTGAAAGGTCCCTCTGTTCAAAAATCCAACTGTTTCTGTACCCAGTGAAACAATTAATTCTGCAACTGAACACAGAGGGGGTTTAAACCACTTCTAAATGCAACGCTCTTGCTTTGTTAAAAGGCAACAACAGCATTTTGAAGGAAAAATATCAACCAGAAGAGATTTGCAGAAGTCAAAAAGGTTCATTAAGGTCCTTCCATTTTGTTTAGGCTTTTTAGAAGTGTTCAGTCATTATGGAATTAGTGCTTCTGGCTGCCAAAAGGCTTGCTGAAGGTTGTGCTGCTGAATTCCAGCCCAGCTGGCACCCAAGCACTGGATATGAAAACTGCAATGGCAATTTGGGTTATAGGGACATCTGGCAGGGAGCTGCAAGGATGATGAGGGACCTGAGAAGAACATCAGTCCCAAAGGAAAGCAAGGGGGATGCAAGTGGAATAGACAGTGTGATTATTTCATAGCATTTTAGCAGTTTACGACAATTTTTAAAACAGGATTAGAGAGAAAATACAGCATCCAGATCTAATGCATCAGATTGCAATGGTGATGGTGAGCAGGGAACTATTCCCCAGGAGGAGGAGGTGGGGTTTTATTTGTTTTTATTAGGAGGGTTTGTGCCCAGAGCAGTCTGAGGCTCTCAGCTGCACAGTTCCGATGTGTGAATTGAGCCAGCTACTTCCAGGTGTAATGCAGGACCTGCCACCACCAACCCCAGTTCATAAAATGATAATAAGGACTTTGCAGGAAATTATTTAACAAATGCTCATAGGTTTTTGTGTTTGTTTCTCCCTAATAGCAGCAAGACAATTGCAGAGCTGCAAATTCACTGGGACATCACTGAACCTGCCAGAACAGAGCAGAACTCCCAGTGCCACCAGTCACAGTGCACAGGGATTGTAGGGCTCCATCTGTATGGATCCTCTTGTTCCAAGAGGAGCAGACCACCCTGAGAGTGCCCTGCCATCTCTCCAGGTTGTGTGCACCTCTCTCCTGGATTTTGATCTCCAGCTGATGGACTTGTCTCAGGGTTCCATGCACAATGGAAAGGTTCTGTATGAATTTCCATATAGAAGAAGGGACAGGGAAGGACATTTTCATTCGTGACAACCTCCAGGCACTCAGGTTCACACAGTGTTCCTAACACTTGGGTGTTCATCCTTCCGGAGGTGAGGGGGAGTAGGAAAAGGAGGAAGAGTTTGAATTCACCTTGACTTCTCTTTGTCTCCAGCTGCCAAATATGCAGGGAGTCATTATCAGAAAAGAAAAATTTGTTTGTGCCTCCGCTGAGACTTGAGCAGTGATATGACTTCAGGGGCAAAGGCACTGTCATGATGCATCACAACCCTGCAGGCACTAAAGTGTCTCACGCAGCTGCTCAGCCAGAAAAGCAACTCCGATCGCTGAAGTCCTTTCAACAAGCTGAGCCCAAGGCAATATTTTAGTAAGAAACTGCTTCTTTAAAAATTAAAAGGAGTTATTTTTGCATCACTTGCATCATTTGACTTGGGTTATTTTAAATATGTTCTGTTATAGGTCACCTGTGTTGCCAGAAAAAAATGAACTCATAACTGATTCTGTTCAGAATAATTCCTTTAAAATACACCCAGCTTTACTGCCTAATTCCTAACACAGACATCTTCAAAAACCATGAAATGATGAGGGTTAGTTCTGTTTTAGCACTGGTAGATGATTTGTACCCCGCACACATTTCCATAATTGTCTCAACAGTAACCAGCAAACAATGACTCCACACTCAGTCGAGGATTTCAGCCTGGCTGAAATGACACAAAATTAGCAGAAGCAACTTCTGTTCATGTACTTAGTGTTGCTGTACCAAACTCAGTTTACCCTTTGTGAGCCAAATGATGACCCTGAAGTGTCCTGTGACTACAGGAGAAAGTTGCCTCCCTTGCTCAGTGATTTTAAACCTGCTTCGTTTTTCCCGTTTGACTGTGACAGAGACAATCAGGGCTAGCAAAGAGATCTGGGAATAACATGTTATTGGAAAACATACCAGTTTAAATTCTTTTTTATATAACTTTAGTCAGGGGTTTTGTTTGCCTTTTCCCTGGGAAAAGGAATTTTATGTTTCTTTCCAGGGCATTCCACCAGGTGAGGTCTGAGGAACTCAACACCTCAACAGACTGGGAGCAGCCCAAAAGATACACAAATAGAATGACCATCAGTGGCCATTAATGAACATCAGCTCCAAACCTCACCCCTGGCATGGTGACAGACACCTGGTCTGGGAAAAGAGAGATAAGAATGAGGAGCAGAGCATCAGAGGTGAAGAAATCCGGATCCAATAGGAAACCAAATACTCAGAACTTTGCAACTTAGGACCAGTTGAACCAATTGATCATTAGGAACATTGAACCAATGAAGTTCTATGGGTTTTGACTGTATAAAATTTGGGGAAAATCTCGTGAAATTCATGTGTCATGGAATGATTCTCTCAGCACACCCGGGCTGTGTGTGGATGAGATGATTTCTGTGGCACATCCCAGACAGAACAACATCCTGGCCAGAAATAAAGTAATGCCTTGACTCTTTAACACTAAAATGTTGCTGGAAGGTTTTTGGTTTTCCTGCAGTTTCGGTGACAATGTCACAGCACACGCTCTCCAAATGGAGAGGCTAGATGGGAAGAGGGAAGAGGCAGAACCTCATCAGTGGTGGCAGAGCTGCTTCTTACACCTGTGGCTTTTCTAAAATGAACTTGTACAAAAAGCACAAAAGAGAAAGTGAAATATTGGTTCTTGCCCCTCTGTGTCAAAAAAAATTCCACATGAGCCTCCAGTGAGGGTTGTTAAATCACGGTAAAAGCAAAATTTTTTGGTTACCTTCTCTAATCTTACAGAGGTAAATGCTGAACCCATAAACTGGCACATGCTCAGCCAGCACTGGTCCACCACTTTCTGCTATTTAATCCAAGTGCCTTTACCTTCCCTTGTAGGACTCTTTCATCTCACATGATCCTCTAAAGCAGTCCCTCCTTTTTCACTCCTGTTCCACATATTTGGGTACTCAACGTTATGGAGAATTTCACCTGAAGCACACGACAGCAGGAACACTTCCTTACCTTCCCAAGAAACATCCCCTCTGATACACTCTAGAATCACATTTAATTGTTTATTTCTCATCCAGCACTGCATGGCCAATGATCATGCCGGAACCTGCTCTACGCTTTGCTTGGCATTCAGGGAAATTTTTGGGATGGATAAATGTATCACTGAAATGTTCAAAAAGAGCACTGCAAGATAAGACTTCATGTTACATTCTGCTGATATTGCCAGAAGTGCTGTGACTGCTGGAAAGGCAAAGAGGAATCAGTTACAGTGTGTAGGGATAAAACTCACAGTGTTTCATCTCAAGAAGGAAAAAAGAAAACAGACCTTGGAGCTACTGTAGAAGGAAAAAAGGGCAGGAACCAAACACCTGAGACATGTGGCTCTCGTTTTGCCACAAATATTGGAAAGAAACCTTTCTCTTATTTGAACTGGGAAACTTTTTCAGTGGTAGCAGCAGACTATCTTGAAGACTCTTATCTATTTTAATCAGGCTTCTTTTCGCACCTGCTGAGATTCTCAGAGCTCAGGATTGGCTTAAATACATATGAAAAGGGCCCTGTGGCACATATTCCTTGACAACAATCTGTTCTTCTCACCTCATAGAGTGTAATGATGCCATTTGTCTCATTTGGAGGCTTCCACTGAACATAGATCTTCTCTTCAAAAGGTCCTCCTTGGATGGATTCCAAGGGAACGGGTCCAGGAACTGCAGGGGAACAAAAAAAAAACCCAACAAACTGCGTTAAAAACTACCAGCAGCTCCAGCTGCACACACATGAGACGCCAAAGGGCCTCCAAATGGGAAGTTCCCAGCAAAAAATATATAAAATTAAAAATTAAAATGCCTCAAGGCACTACCATTACCAAGCTACTACCAATGTGAAAGGCTTATTTCTCAACTTTCGGTTCAAATAACAATACCCTAATAAAACCACTAAGTGACAAATAAAATCAGAATCCATGAAAATATGATGCTAATTTCAGTAGGATTTTATTCCAGTACAGCAGAGCAGCAGCAGGGAATTTAATTTGTCCTTCTCCACCCACACAAGAGCAAAACTCTCCACCTAAACAGCCAGGCTGCACCTTGGCATGGAGACACTGCTGGGCTGCACCTTTATCAATGTGAAAGATTGATTTACTTAGTAAAGTAACAATGCAAGATTTATATTTCATTACAGCTACAAGGCCAGCTCAAAAATCCACCTACTCCAGCAAAATTTTAATGCTGTGGGAGATAAGCAACTAAATGCACTCCCAAGCCTGTCTGATAAAAACCCTGCTCATTTTTCTGAAATATCTGCCATCCGTTTGTGTCCCCCCATGAATTATTTGGCTGGAGGAGTCACTTCCAGCTGAGAGAAACTTAGGACAGCAACTTCCACAGCCCAGGCAGAGGAATTTAGTCCTTGGTCTGAAATAGCTCAGGTGGGACAACAACACTTTGGAGCTTTCCATCAGTTCCTCCAGAAAAGTGTTCTTTTATACCCACAACTGTTCTTTTATAGCCACAATTAATTTTGCTCCTGAGATCTCTCTAAAATGTGATGTCCAGAGATCAGTATGAAGAAAAGCTACACTCTGAAAGGAAAGAATTAAACATTTTTTTTGGGACACCTTTTTTTGTGAAGGCACAAGAAAAATCAACAAGTGCCAGGATTACATTTGCCAGTGTGATAAAGGAAGCTGCTGGGTGGCTCAGAACAGGAAGAATTAAACCTAGCACTCTCCAATAGCTGCTCAGATTGGTGTCTGTAATGGCCAAGCACTTCAGGGCTCTTTGCCCTTTCAAGAACATGGCTGTGAAATGGAAATAATTTAAACCTACGAGTTTTACATGCAAAAAACCCACATTGTCCAGAAAAGCTGTTGTTATTTACAACTTGAAGACGAGCCTTCGCTCAAAAACCAACCAAGCAACCCCAGCACAACTCACCATCCTCCTCAGTCTGCACCACCAGCTCCTCACTCTCCATTCTGCCCTCGGGGTTGGAGAGGGCCAACCTCAGCCTGATGGTCATGAAGGGCCGCAGCCCCCGCAGGGTGTAGTGGGAGGAAGTCTGGATGAGCTCCTCGGCCTCGAATTTCTGCTGGTTGAAGACGTACTGGTAGTGCACGGTGAGGTTGTAGCTGTGGCAGCGCGTCACGGCGTAGCCGAAGGGCTCCCACTGCAGCGTCAGCTGCCGCGAGCGGATGTCCACCACCTCCACGTTCTGGGGCCCATGCACGGGGTCTGGGGAGCAGGAGAAGAAAGAGAGATGTCATTTGGTGTTTAAACAAGGCAGCCATCCATTAATGCTCTTCCTTCCCTGGGTGGAGCAGCCCAACGCTCCATGGTTCTGGATGTTCTTGTCTGTACAAGGTGTAAGTTATAGGATATGAATGTTGTTGTCTTTTTCAGCCTGGAAATGGAACTCGAGAGCATTTTAGTAGAGGAGGTAATAGAAAAGTGGATCTTTATTGGAGCTCCCAGGGTAGTTATGGAAGAATATCCACAAAAGCCCAACCCCACAGGGGTGAATACAGTTTGATAGGTTTTAGGAAATTAGCAGAATTGATAAAAAGCACCAATTTGGAGGTGCTGCAATTCCCCCCAGGTCAAGCCCCTTCTCTGGAGTCCCCCACCCTTGGCAGTGGTTGGACTTGTTGATGACAATGTGTCCTGCAGATTTTGTTCCCAACCTTAGTTCCCAGGAAGAACCAAGACAGGAGAGGAGCCTTGTGCCCCCAGGGCTTGGAGCTCTACAATGGCTTTGGTCTTTCCAGCTGGGAAAAAGGCTAGGGAAAAGTACTGGGAAGGTTACAAATACAGAAAACGAAAAAAGAAAAAAATCACTCCAGCAACAATGCCAGATGCACAATTGCATTCTGTCTCCTGAGTTTTCCCTGGAAATTTCCTGAGCAGTGGTCATGCTCCTGATTCCTGTGAAACCTCACTGCATCCAACCATGGCAACAGGATTCCAGCAGGTAAGGGGTCAGAAAGTTGTGCTTTCTTCATTTTTTACAAAAAAATTTAATTAAAAACATAATAGTAGCTGATGGCCTAATTGACAGTGCCCAGGGACCTTGGTGAGTCCTTAAGTGATGCAAACACACAGGAGATGGCCCCTGGGGAAGGAATGAACTCAAGTCTCAGCTTTGAATTCAGCTCTATGGCTCCTACACCCGCCTGCCACCCCAAACCCACTCTGCTCCTACTGAAACCCAGGAGTGAAAGAATCGAGACTAAGGGACTTCCAACATCCCAGTGTCCCTTCATGTGCTGAACTATTGGATGTGCTGGCAGTGGGGTGGGCAGGCAGATCCTGCCACTTCTGGGGAAAGTTTTCTGAGTCATCTCAACCTTGTGCAGATAAAAGTTTAATTTCAGATCATCTCCACGCCTTGGTCCCATCAAAGTTTCTTTTCTCTTTATTATTCTTTCTACAGTATCTGGCTGAGGTACACTTTGAATATTCATGTGGAGGAATCATTTTCACCTGCTGTTCCTTAATTTATTTTTAACAGCCTAACTCAAATGCTCTGACTACACTCTGCCCTTTATATAAAATATAAATGCATGTGCCACTAGACATGTAGATATAAAGAATGAAGGATGAGTGAGTAAAATCAGTGTTTGAGGTAAGTCAGATCATAAAAATTCAACAGATGTCACAGTTTGTTTATCTGACATTTCTTCAACTTGTATTTGCTCTTTTGCTCAATATATATCTGAGCAAGGTAATTAGAAAATACATAATTTCACATAAAGTTTCTTAATTTACAGCACAATTTAGGGTTCTGCCCACTTCTCATATTCTCTCACGATTTCAACCTATGAAAAAGACGTTTTCATGGGAACAAAAAAGTTGGAAGGACTCCTGAATACCAGTCACACTTCTCTGAGAGATAATTAAAGTGGCAAAAAACCCTTCTAGTAATTCTTGAAAGTAAAGCACGCACCAGCCACCCTGACTTCAATCTACTCGTGCATAAGCAGAAAATACATTTTAACAACCTGCATACTCTGTATTACTGCTGAAAATCCCCTAAGGACTGGCAATGGGAAAGTATTCTGCATCTTTATATAGATACACACAAGTGCAGACATTTTGAAATAGGATGGATATTAAAAGACCAGGGGTCTAAAGCTAGCAAATGGTTTAGGCTTCAATATAAATCATGTCAATCCTTCAGCATGTGGAAAACACCTCTTAAATGTGAGTCTTTAAATCTGTGTGTCAAAAAAAAGAAAAAGTTATTTCGAAATTAGGAAGCTGCAATGCAAAAATATATAAATGTATATACTTAGCATTGGGTGCTAAGCACTGATTTACTATAAATTAATGAAATGTATGTTTCTGCAGATGAATTGTATAGATAAATACAGCAAACAAAAGAATGGTTCTCTGAATTTTTTCAGCCTTTGGAACAGTAAAGGGAAGCCCAATCCCCATTCCAAAATGCACCCAAAGGAAACAAAACCAAAACCAAAGGCAGATATTTGTCCTTGCCCTTGTCCTTGCTGAACTCTGCATTACACCAAGCACTCAACTGCAGAGCCCAACTCAGAATTTGGCTGACACGTGGCAAAAACATTTCCCACCAAGACAATGATGCTGCTGAAAATGGCAATTAACCTCTATGTTAATGTTATCCTGCTTTTATTTTTTTAATTACAATTGTTGTCTTTAAATCAGTCACGTCATGGAGTGAATCAGCAGTTGGAGGGTGTTTGGTTAATCAATGTCAGATGTACCTGTGAGCAAGGAATAACTTCACCCAGCCTCATCCGCCCAAAGCTGGGGAAGATTCCCTGCTGCTTTTAGCTTCCTTTCCCACCTGTCCACATTTGCCCTTTCCTTTCCTACCCCAAACCGTAAGTGTTGGAAGCTGCCTCCTCTCAACCACTTTCTAATTCTGATCAAAATTTTACTGTAAATACTTTAAGCTCCATCACATACACTTTGCAACAGTCTGTGGAGACAGCAACCACTTTATGGACCACAGATCAGTTTGGGTTACAAAGCAAGAAGGCAAAATCCACAGTGCAGACCCCACTACAACAAGTTTTCCCAAGAACCATCTGTTCTCAGGCTGACAATCCCAAAGCAGGTTTCAAATATCCATATCCCAAAGTGTCCCTGGCTCCAAGGGTGAAGACTTGACATCTGGTGGCCGTCCAGATCCTTTAGCAGTGGGAGAATTAGTGAGTAAAAACTACTTAAATTTTAGTTTCAGAGAGAAAGAAACCAAACTGGAATTCAATCAACAAAGAGAAGCTGGCCCTGGAAAGCTTTATATTCTCTCTGGTTTTCTTCTCTTGCTTTCAATCTCCTTTTTTTCTGAATACTGAGACTATGTTATTTTGAAAATGTTTTCCTGTTGTCACACTGATTCCCTCCACAGCAGAAGCCATTGAAACCTCCTTTTCCAAGATGAGATTTGGTATTGTCGTTTTTAAAGGGCAGTAGTCCTACTGTCCTCTCTATACAATTCCTTCTGCCTGTTCCCTTTGTGAGTATTCAGTCTCAAAAGGTCTGTAGCACCTATTCCTGGGACCTGTCATTATCCATTTTTCATAATGTTTTCCCCCAAAAGAAAAAGAAAATTTATAATTCAACTACAATTCTCTGGTTGTGCTGATATTTGAAACTGGGCAAACTTCTCCATTTCTGTATTGTTGGAATTATAGCTTCCAAACAGTGCAAGAAAATATCTGAAAAGGAGCAACTTTGTACTTGGCTAATGGAATAAAAGCTGCTAATACATATCTCAGCTTCAACTAAACAAAGATCCCCACTAAAGAAAGACAGAAACACACTGGCCCAATTCAAATACTTAAAAGATCAGATATTGGTGTAAACTGCATAACCTGAAGTAAAATTTTCTGTGTGTCCTGAGACCTTGGCAAAACAAAAAAGGAAATTCTTAAGAAGCTTAGGCAATGAAACAGCTGCCACCAATCTACTGAAAGGAGTCTGGAACCCACGCAAGGAAAATTGCAGTCTCTGGGATTTCACTCTGCAAATGCTGTATTTTTATTTCAGCCTGGCTGAACCATTAATTACATTTTGAACATTCACATCAAAGTCAAGGACTGAACGGTGTTTTTAACACCACCTCACCCACTGATGCTTTGCTACCTGTCATTACTGTGATGGGCTGCAGCAGACACTCAGCAGCCAGGAACTTTTCTGGAATTCTCAGGATGTGCAAGTCTAGAGGGGTCTGGAGCTCACTTCAGATGAGGAGGGGCTGAGGGAGCTGGGAAAGGGCTCAGCCTGGAGAAAAGGAGGCTCAGGGGGATCTTGTGGCTCTGCACAGCTCCTGACAGGAGGGGACAGCCGAGGGGTCAGGCTGTGATCCAGGGAACAGGGACAGGAGGAGAGGGAATGGCCCCAAGTTGCATGCACCAGGGAAGGTTCAGGTTGGATATTAGGGAAAATTTCTGCATGGAAAGGGTGATCAGGTGCTGGAACAGACTGCCCAGGTAACTTCTGGTGTCACAGTCCCGGGAGGGATTTAAAATACATGTAGGTGTGGCACTTGGGGACATGGGCTGGGCAGGGCTGGGTCAACACTGGGACTCGACCTTAAAGAGCTTTTCCAAGTGAAATGATTTGATGATTCTAAGTGGTCTGAATGAAACAAACTCTCCCAGTGATCCTTCAGTGGAACTCTGTGTTCCCAGTCTAGGTAAAAAGACATTGTTGAGCAAACAATGCTCAGAGCCTGCTTTTCCTGCCATCAGAACTTCCCAGAAAAGCTGACTTTTAAGGCAGATTTTGCTCTTTCCTTATTGAGCATCACAGAGCTCGTTTTGTTCGCTGCCGTCCTCTCGCTCAGGGGGAGGCCCAGAAAAGAAAAGGTTGGTTTAGATTATCAATAACAATTGTCACAGCTTTCTAACCCTCCATCAGGGGAAGAGCAGAGAGGAAAGGAAGCCACTGGGGACGCTGGGGTTTGAACACGGAGCTCAAGTCGAGGAGAGAAGTTAAACACAGACAATCAGCTGCTGCCCCCGGGTTAAGTACCTGCTGCAGGAGCCTAATTGCAAGAAATTGCTGCTGTCAGTAAAGACATGACAGCCAGTGGAGATGTCCCTCCTCGGCTGGGGCCCTGTGCCCGTGTCCCCTGACCCTGGGGACAGCGGGAGGCAGAGTTTATTAGCAGTGCAGGTGTCCACCGAGGAAATTGTGTTTCAGGTTACAGAGACTGAGAAAGCACAAGAGGAAGAAAAATGAGCAGCTCATCCTGAACTGATGTTTTCTCACACAGAAAGAGAGGGAAAACAGGTGTAAGTATGAATTCTGCCCTTCCCTCTGCACACCCACACTGAGATCATCAGTCAGTCGCTCCAACCAGGGCAGGCCATCCAAAATCCGGGCACCCCAGTAAAATCCCCAGCCCTTCCTCTAGGCAGACTGGGAGGAGATAAGGAGAAAATTTGGTGCACTGGTAGCTGGTAAGGCCACAAAACCTGTGTTGCTCCAACTACAACCTCTCTCTGTAGCCCAGGAAAATATTTAAATTCATTTGCATTTACAAAATATAAATTTGGCAATGTCACGGAGTGCTGGAGAAGTGCACAGAATATTTCACTCCCACAATACATTGAAACAGTGGCCACTTTTCAAGCACCAGCAGCAAAACACATAATCACAGAATCTCTGAAAGGCTTGGGCTGGCAGGACCTTCAGGATAATCTCATTTAAACCCTCCTGCCATGAGCAGGGACACTTTCCTCTGGAACAGGGTGCCGCAAGCCCCATCCAACCTGGCCTTGAATCAGCACTCAGGAGGATTCCTCTGTGTTTTTCAAAGACAGTGTTCTTGTTAAACAGATGGAAAACCACACAGAAATGTGTCCAATGATGATTTTAGTCCAAGTATTAGACAAAAGCTGAAGCCTTCTTCCCTTTATTGCCTATTCCTCCTCTTCCTCCCTTAATTTCCACAGGATGACATAACTACTAGGGAAACATAACTACTATCAAAAAATGCAGCAAAGCAAACGGAGCAAAAACATTCAAGAGGTTTACCTTAAATGCAAAATTCAGGGGTGTGTGGTGGTTGAGGATAAACCAAACAACTCTAAGCGTGTGCTGCTCATCTCCTCAAAGAGACCCCAAAGAATTGTCCATAAACACCATGTCCTGTGCAGACATTCCTGCATGATGGGCATCTCTGACCATTACTGAAGTGCGACATGTCCTTCTGTGGCAGTTCCTCTGCTGAGCCTCACAGCTCTCCCAGCTGCTGCCCATCACATTTCAATGCCTCTGAGCCAAAACGGGGGATAAATACCTTTTCAGATGTGACAGATGAAAACACTGATTAATTGAAGTTCACCAGGCTTTCAGTGCTGTGGAAGTGTTTTGGCTTTGCCCTTCTCTGCGGAAAGAACATCTGCCTAATATTTGGATCTAATTTTTGCTTTCTTTTAAAGCATTTCAGGTATCATCACTGGTCCAAAGGCGGTGCACACAGACCTGAAAGTAGGCAATTATACAGAAAGGTGTGTTCTGAAAGACTTGCAACACAGAAGAGAGAAAAAAGGAGTGGGACTGACACAATAAAATCACCAGAGAACAAAAAACCTGTTTGGGAGATGCCTACGATCAACTAAAGCCCCAGCCATGTACAAAGAAATTGGTGTCATTACAGCTGTTAAACTAAACCGAGCAATACGGAAGGAGGAAAGCTGCCACACTGATGAATCTATTACAAAAGAAATAGGAAATAAGTTAGATAATAGAGTATGCGGTTAGGTAAGCCAGGGACTGAGCTCTCTCAGCAATTAACACTATCATTTTAGTTCAGTTAACTGCAAATCATTGTTTTTATTGATCTAGTTTAGTTTCAGTTGCAAATTTTACCTAGAATTCTGCACCAAAAGAAACCCGAGGGTTGAAAATATGTATTAAAAAAAGAAAATATTCGAGACATGACAAATTCCATAAACCATCCTCTGATCTCAGACTCCAACCTCGTGAAACAGAACCAAACAAAACAAATTCAAAACAACCCCAATGCCCCTAAATGCATCCCAGATCTACCTGGACCCCTCCATTTGTCACAAAAGGTGCCTGTCACACTCCCAGGTGCTGGCCAAGCTCACAGGGACAGCAGAGTCTGTGGAGAGCAGGACCTGAGCTGCCAGCACAGCCTCCCCAGCACCTGCCCTAGCCCTGCTGCAGCCAGAGCTGAGCTGCCAAAGCTCCACTTGTAAACAGCTTCAAGATAATTAAGCACTGCTTTTTAAAAAAGGTTTATTAGCATCTATTTAAAGGAAATTTTTTTCCATTATATTATGAAATGGCAAAATGAGAGCTTGCTTTCTTTTATACCCTGAACCTGTTGTGCCCTAACGCACTTAAAAAGTAACAATTTAAAAGAACAATAAAGGGTAATTACTGATTTTATTAAAAACATCTATCATGGATACACATAGCTGTGGTATTCCACGGTTGGGAAAAAAAGTACATTACTGAGCATTTTGATGATTAAATACAATAGCATAATTAAATATGCTAATGAAAGTGAGATTAAAAAGCAGGTAAACCACTTGATTTTTGCCAAACAAAAGTAAAACCTCTGGTTTTACAAATTTATTTCATTATGCAGAAATAAAATATTTATTTTAACTGTTTGTTTTACTAACATGTACATGCATTTATTTTTATTATCTCTTCCTCTGTGTCCTTTGCTGTTATCTTCAAATGGACTAAGTGGAGGAGATTTAGAGTAACACAGAAGCCAGATCCTGACAGAACATAAATTATCTCTATAAAAATAAATAAGGTAATCAAAAGAATAAGTAAAAGAGAGGCTTCCTCTACACAGTCACGGGGCTGTTCAATTATTCTGAGCAGCAGGAAAAGGCCCTGCTCTTTCAGACAGGTTTTCTCTCATTTATTACTGTGGGTTCTTTTTATGTCTGTGCAACCTGCAAGAGAAATTCTCAATGTTCCTGCAGAATCTTATCCTTCAACAACAAAAAAATTTAAAAATAAAAAGTATTCCCAGCTCTGCTTGTTGATCTGGCAGAAGGGGCTTCTATAGTTCGTGAAACAGTGGCTTTCGGGGCACTACTGGAGAGCCAAATTTTCCTAAACTGCTTGAGGCCTCGACAGCACATCAGGGGAGGTGATCCTGCCCTGGGAGGCACATCTGGAGTGATCCTGCCCCTGTGCCCAGCCCTGGAGGCACATCTGGAGTGATCCTGCCCCTGTGCCCAGCCCTGGAGGCACATCTGGAGTGCTGTGCCAGACCTGGATCCTCAGCCCAGCAGGGAAAGGAAGGGCCTGGAGCATCTCCGTGCCCAGGAAAGGCTGAGGGAGCTGGGGCTGTCCCTCCCTGGGGATATTCCAGAACCCTCTGGACACAATGCTGTGCCCTGTGCTCTGGGATGGCCCTGTTGGAGCAGGGAGTGGCACCAGTGACCTACTGTAGTCCTTTCCAGCCTGACCCATCCTGGGATTTATTAAAGAATGCATATAAATAGTGAAGAAAAATAAATCATAATAGATTCAGAAAAAAAAACCAACCAAACTCACTGGAATGGAAAGCACTGCATGGAAAAGGAATAGAAAGGATGGAAAATTCCTCCATACATCACAGGCAAGGTAGGAAAACACACAAAAAAGGGATCTTTTCTAACAACAGCCTGAGTTCTCACTGTGGCTAATGGAAGCACCAGCCCTTGGCTTTCATGATACCTCCCAAAAGAACACAAAAATCAAAAGACAGTGCCAAGCTTTCAACACTCAGTTAATATTTAGGATGTCACTGAAAGGAGGCAGAAAGCTGCTCTTGTCTGGTGATACTCAGCGAGATCTGCCTCGTTCATTGTTTATGTCCCCAATCACAGCACCGCTCTCTGCATTAAAGAGAACAAGACCACCTAATGGAAACCTCCCAGCCTGGGGAAGTGTGAGGTACCAGTGCGCTCATCAAAATAAATTCTCCTGTGAGAGCAGTTTATTGATTTGTGTATTTGACTCTCTTTGGGATTATTGTTCAATTACTTTTATCCTCCGAGATGAAAGCAGCTGAATGTAACATCAAAAGCAGATAAAAAGTCGCATGTTTCAAATTTTCTTTCAAATCTCCATAACATCCATTACAGATCTGATTTTCAAGAGGGCCCTCTGAGAGAAACAGCAGAGGGTAACTCCATCAGACATACAGCTCTCATCTATATTTTCCTTAATTATTCTGGCTGAAGCATATTCCCTGTAAAACACATAATTTGTCCTTGAGAAGTGTCAGTCTGCAGAAACTGTGTCTCCTCTTTATCAGGTGAGCTGCTTGCTAATTGTTGATATGATTAGTGATTTATCACCACGTGCAAATGCAAACACAGAATTTCCACTACTAACTTGTAGCAGTGTTGAAGAGGTTAAATCATGGTCGTGGTGGTGATGAAGAGACCGTAAAAGTGTCATTTTGCTGGTTTGCTTTCATTCCTCACTAAAGGTTTTTCATGCTCTGCTCACAAGGAAAAAAGATAGATATTTTTAATTGCCAACCCTCTGTTTTTACTGTAGGACAGGGACTCGCATAATTTCACAATATATAAATTCACAATATTTTCACACCTAATCGCACATGCCACAAGCAGTGCAGCACCTGGAGTCAGGCTCTTGCTACACTTCTGAAAGGCAGGTATAAGCAGGAATTGCCTGGTGCTCCTCTCCACTCACAAGCTGAGCTTTGCTGTGCAGTCACCACACAGAACTGCCCTGAGTTCCTCAAATATGAAAATTCACACAATGCAAGCTTAAAATCCCAGCAGGATGATCTTACAATGAATAGAGCACTGGGATAATAATTTCTGTGTTCTGGCAGGGACCTTAAAACCACAGTTCAACCTGCAAAAAGTGTCCTCAGTGATCTCAACCCTCAGCCTAAAAACTCATCAGAGATGACCTCGGTCACAGCCACACCAACAGCATTAACACAAGCTCAACAAGTAAAATGATGAATTTAAATAAATAATTGCACTCCCCATTTTTGAGCAATTACTGTTTCCTGAGCTCTAAGAGGAGCTATCCATTCTACACCACACACAGGCCAGGGAGGCAGTCCAGCTGCTCTCTGCACACTCTGGCCTGCCCAGATGTGAGCAGGGCTGTGCTTTGGATTCCCGGGGCACCAGGGCTAGCCAGAGATGGCATCAGAAAGCCACTCTGACACCAGTCACAGATGGAGCACTGGAATTCCAGCCCACTGCAGCTGGATTCTTACTGAGTTTGAGTAATTCATCTGCTCTGAAAGTACTTTTGTCTTTTGCCACAGAGTGTTGTGAAAATCAGGTCTTTGCAAAGCTTTTTCCAACCAGCCTGTAAAGCACACTGGTTTGCTTTTAGTGCTGCAATTACAAGGGGAAAGCAGTCATGAATATTAGTGAACTTTAAAATATTGTTTCTAGGGGCAATAGATTTTACCCAAAGGGATATTAGTGCTCCACCTCAACATTACAAAAAAATCACTTTAAAACTTACATCAACACATTTCAAGTCCATTACTATGCATTTTCAAATGTCATGCCTCGAATGTGACAGTCAAATTCCTGAATCAATCAGCCAAATGGTATTATTTCACTCAGAAATTGTGTGAAGGGAAAGTAGCAAAAAGCAGTAAAAATGGAGAATAACTTCATGCTGTAACTAAAGCAACTAAACAGGCTTCTTGGTGGAATAAGGAACGACACATTTTGTGTGTCTGCTTTACAGGATGATGAACTGCAGAAGACATTGGGGATTTTTTTTTTCTGTAGTAGAGCAAGGCTTGGGGTTTTAATTTGTGATCTGCCCCACAAATGGTGGGGTATTTCCAGCATGTGCCCACCACAGTCTGTCTGCAGCCTTAGCCTGCATCTCTCTTTGTGCGGGTGTGTTCTTCCTCAGCTAAATTTTCCGATATCTTCACAAATCCATATGGAAAACTGGCATGCAGGGCTCCCATTGTAACATATGAGTGACAGCAATTCCCCTTAGCATTCGTGTGGCTGAAGCACTTTATTGCAGAAGTCCAGGGTTTTTGAACTGCTAACTTGTTATGAGTTTCCATTCTTGTGAGGCACAGCAGACATGTTAAACCAAACACCATAAGCCACGAGAGGAACATGTGCCAGGTATAACCAACCACCAGCACCACGGTGTGAGCACTCCTTGGTTCCAATGATTGTTTTACAATTATGGAACTTGTTTTTCACCTCTAGTTTAGCTGAGCCAATCCCAGAATGCTTTCTGGTTAGCTGAAGTAACAGAAGTGAGCAAGAGTTTTACAAGGGAAACAGGGCCCTCATTCTGCAAGGCTTTTCCTGTCTGCAGCAGAACACAGGCCAAGCCCAGATCAGTTAGAAATCCTGCTCTGGAGCACCCTTGTAATCCAGTTTGGGCATCCTTGTACACCAGTTTAACTCACAGAAATGGCACCCTTGTAATCCAGTTTGAGCATCCTTGTGCACCAGTTTAACTCACAGAACTGGCATGGCATGTTCTGCCCTGAGCACTGGCGAAAATGAGAGCTTTGGAAGCCTTTCTGTGCTGGCTGCCATCCCATTAATCCAACCAGGCACATTTAACATGGTCACACAATGGATGGCACTGGTGGCTTTCAGACACAAAAGGGAATGGATTGAGCAAATCACACTGCCCTTCATCTCTGCTCCTGCATTCATGTTCATGCCTTCTGTTTGTTTTACCCTCCAGCACTTCCAGAGAGGAAAGATTACTTTTCCTGGAGCCACAGAGCAGTGGTGGTACTTTCTATGTAGAAGACAGAGAGTATATAAGACCAATGAGGATCAGGAATTACAAACTTCATTCCTTCCCCCAATACTCTCACTATTCAGCTCTCTGATAGGTAATTAATCCAGGTCAGCCAGTGCTGGTGAAGCACCTTGTCCAAAAGCAAACATGACATAATCCAGTGATCAGATCCTGGGGGAAAATGGCTGATGGATGGGGAAAGAACTGTCTGCCTTTCTTTCCTTATTTCCATTGAAAATGAAGGGCAAATAACAACCAATAAAATATAAAAAAATACAATCTTGTATTTCCAAACGCCAAGAAAAACAATCTTCTGATTTAAGAGTAGCTAAAAAAACCCCAAAACCAACTCTTCAGTTTTCAAAGTCAACCTCAGTAGTTGTATGAAAAGAAGATTTTATGTGATAATGGGTAGCAATATGAGGCAATGAGACTTGAGAGTGTCAGAGAGAATTTTCAGTTGCATGAATTGAAATGAAAATGTTAAAAAAAAAAACTGAGAAAACCCCTAGAAGTAAGTTAGACTCCATAGCATGTGCACCAGGCATGACACAGATGCTCTGAGTAAACTGAGTTGTTATGAATTTTTTTCTGACTTCTTGCTCCACATTAGAACCTTCTATTCTTTATGTTTGCAGTGATTTGTGATCTGCAGGGAAAAGCCAGAGGCTCCCATCCCCAAATATACAAGCAAGGAAACCACGGGGCCCAAGACACTAATTTGTAATGAGGACCAAAATTTATCTGTTTTGCTCAGAAGATGACCTTTATCATTGTACTGACACAGAAGAGACTCAGGCAGAGTTCTCTTAAGCAACTGCACCGAGCACCAATTTGGAAATTGAAACAAGACAAAAGGAGAGGTTCTTTCTCACACTGTGGCTATGATGGGAATGTCAGAGTGGATTTGCACTCTTTATGCTCATGACTGTGCTGCCTGGGTGTGATAAAGGTGATCCCAGGAATGTGTGTTTAATAGGAAGCCAACTGGTCACATTAGGGTTAATTAAGGAGCTCAAAATCCTGAAATCAGTTCCAAGTTATAGATTACCCTTAGAGCATTAATTTCTATTCACTCTCATAGCAACTGCTGCCCAAGTTAATGTTATTATACAGGGAGCAGCAAAAGGAGGTTTCTGTACCAACTCAGCAGTTTAACTTCAATTTTTGTCAAAGGTATTACTGCAACAAGACTTGCACTTGGCTGGAATAAATTCATCAGAGTCAGCTGGAATAAGTCATGCCCTCATGAGCTGCCTTATTAGAGGGATGTGCTCAACCTCCACTCCCAGGGCATCAGCCTGGGAACAGAGAGCAAAACCAGCACCATGCAGGGTCTCCCGTCTTTTTGAATTCCTTAAACCATCCGTGTGAGAGGTGTCAACTTAATAAAACTGGCAACATCCTAGTGCCAGACCCACAAACAAAGGGGTCCCTGTGTCAGATGAGGTACAAGAAATGTTATAGAATCTTAGAATCACCAAAACACAAAGGCTGGAAAAGCCCTCTAAGATCAAGTCCAACTGTTGACCCAGCTCTGCCAAGCCCACCACTAAACCTTGACCCCAGGTGCCACATCTAAGCTCAGGTTCACACAGAATTCCAAGCTTTAGATGGCCTGACATCCTTCCAGTTTACCCAGAATGTGTGAAATCCCTTTTCACGTGCCCATGCGTAAATATATCAATTAATGCTGTTGCTTAATCCATTGATATCTAAAGCAAAGGGGCATGGAAATGTAGCACTGGAGCCACCACAGACTTTGGGGATAATTTGGTGAAGCTACAAAGCTGTGGAGCATACACGTCAAAGCATACACACACCTCATCTTTACTAAAAGGGGTTCCTTCCCTTCTGTCCCTGCCTGGAGAAAGGAGATTTTAATCTCCAGGAATGAGGGTGCAGAGCAATGTGCTTCTCACCTCTCAAGTCTGCTTTGTACTTACTCACACCAGCCTAGCTCTCAGATCAGAGACTGTGCATCCTTAGCAGTGCAGCCACTGAAACTCCATAAACACCGCAAATGTCACTGAATAAATTCATTAAATACGGGGCTGTTTTTCTCCTCTTGAATCCCATTCTCTTCTGGGATATGCTTCCAACAGGCAGTTCAAAATTAGCTTGAGCATGTCCTCACAAACAGGAGGCAATAATATCAAACAGCTAAAAACCACAGCCTACTCTGTACAGTCCAACAGCCAGAAAATAAGGAAAGGTATGAAGAAAGAAGAGCCAGAAATTAAAAACCAGAAATTTTCAGCTACAGGGGTAATACTCTTGTGAAGATAATCCTCCTATCCAAGATGTGACAAATCCAACTTGCTAGGAGATGGCTTTGAGACGTGAAATAAAGCTTCATTCAGCTGCACTGGACAGCACATGTCTGGTGCTTCTATTATAAGCAGAAATTAATACCCAGGTAGAAATAACCCTAAATCAGCCTTATTTAGCTCATCAGCTGAAATGCCAGCCTTCACATAAGAATACATTTTTGGCATTTCCAATCTTACGCTTCCATGTGATGAAAAGCCAGACTTGTCACTTAATCCTGGACTGCACACAGGGCAGGGAGGGAAGCTGAGAGCAGAGCTCGACTCTGACTGCTCAGTGTCTGCCCTGCCAGCACAAAGGGAGCCCAGCACAGGGACATTCCTGGGCAGCTCAGGAGCTGGGGAGGAGCAGGAGCAGGATGTGAGCACTGCTCTGAGGCTCCCGACTGAAGGAAGACTTGGGTCTCTTGTGACCAAGGACTGGAGCTGAGCTGGGAGAGCTGGAGATGTTCATCTGGAGAAGAGAAGCTCTGGGGAGACCTCAGAGCCCTTCCAGTGCCTAAAGAAACTCTACCCTGTGAGGGTGGGGAGGCCCTGGCACAGGTGCCCAGAGAAGCTGTGGCTGCCCCTGGATCCCTGGCAGTGTCCAAGGCCAGGCTGGACAGGGCTTGGAGCCACCTGGGATAGTGGAAAGTGTCCCTGCCCATGGCAGGGGTGGCAGTGGGTGAACTTTAAGGTCATTTCCCACCCAAACCATTCCATGATTCCATGTCTGATAACAGAAACCTGTGGATGTGCAGTGGGGCTCTATGGCAGCAGGGAGATTACAGGTATTGGGAATGACCTCGAATCATTTGGAATTGAGTCATTTTCTGAGCAGGCAATTAATCCAGCTGCATTAAAATAATAATAATAGTAATAGTAATAGTAATAGTAATAGTAATAGTAATAGTAATAGTAATAGTAATAGTAATAGTAATAGTAATAGTAATAAATAGTAATAGTAGTAATAATAATAGTAACAGTAACAACAACAACAACAAAACAACAACAACAACAACAACAACAACAACAATAATAATAATAAAGGGCTGCTGCATTGAAGGAGTTAATCTTGGACTGAGAAAATGGCTTGGATTTCAATGAGACTTTAAAAAATGTCTGCTGGGGGATATTAACAAGGCTGCTGTAATCCTGACACTGCTGTATGTTCAGATTACACTGCGAGTCCTGGCTGGGTTGGGAGCTACACTTTTTATAGGCTTGACAATGTTTCTGAAGAGCTGTTTTATTTGTATTTTCTCCTACATAATGCCTCTATTAAAATCCTTTAAGGGTCTTTTCTTAGTGTCAGGCTGATCAGATATAAATGGTGTCAAAGAAGCGCTGGCCCTGCCCCTCCCATTCTCCTCTCCTCACACTTCCCTTGGGCATAAAATTGTTTTGCTTTTTTATGTTTGAGCTAAAATGCAAGCACATCCTGGAAAAGGGCAATTATTGGGCTAAATGCAGTGCATTGATTCTGTTCAGAGCAAACTCTTATCTGTCCTCCACTACCCCAACAAGTGTCTGTAGCATTTGGAAATGCACATTTGTTCAAATATGTACATTCCCATAAGAGCTAACCATCCATGGCCTTAATGGCATCGCACTGCTGACTTCAACACCCCAGCGGAAGGAGGACATGAGCATGAAATTAGAATTAAACAGCTGGTCATAAATTCTATCTAGACCCTTTATAAACACATGTTGCTGGAATGCACTGCAGCCAGAGCTCAGCTGCAGGAATTTCACCATCTCTGGGCCCAGTTCAGGGAATAACTGGGGATATCCAATTGGCATCTCTGTCCTCTTTTTCCCCAGCTCAATTTCCAGCCATGTTCCTGAGGCCTCCCCATTTGCCTAACCTTATCATTATCATGGTTGTGGCATAGTCTATTTTGCTCTAAGTAATTTTCCAGCCTTAGAAGCCTTAGAAATTGGAGATTTAGGGATTATTGTTGCTGGGTTTTCATTATTATTGCTGTTGTTTTTCCTGTGATTATTGTTGTTTTCTGCCAATACGGAATGGTGTAGAGAGCAAATCCCTCCAGATGTCATCAAGGCCAGGGAATCAGCTTGTCCCCATCACAAAGGGATTCCCTGTGTACGAGTACATACAGCTGGTGAAAAAAGGAGTGGTTGCTACTCCTGAATCACGAGAAAAATGGACAGTCCTCACAGAATTGGTCTGAGTGTCTTCATTCTAACCGGACCCAACACTTGATTGCTTCACTCTGCAGCTGTGATGCTCTTGGGTTTTAAATTTCACAGGAGATTTTCTGAAGATGAGGAGGGAAGAGAAAGTGGTTGTGCCTGTAAATCTGGAGTGGAACTCAATGGATGCCACTTGGAGATCCAGGATGTTTCTAATCTTCTGCTTCTCGAGATAAATTATAACCACCTAGGGAGAAAATGCTAATACATTTCCAGTAGGAATATTGTTATTTTAATAGTCAAGCAGTAATTATTTTTTTCTCTGCCCTTCTTTCTTGCCCTTTACTCTGAACAGGAGGAAATCATTAACAGCTAGAGAACAACCAACCATCCAAGTCACTTTTTCAGCACTTGTTGTAGGTAGGAATACCAGAGGAAAATGAAGTTAGGAATAAGGTGTGATCTTTATAGAAATTTAGTGGTGCATTAAACGAACAAAAAGCCTGTCTCACCATAAATGCTGTTACAACTTGCAGACCTGTGGTGCCAAGCTGTGGCAGTAGTTATTGGAATGTTTCAGTAACCTATTAACAGACCTTTTCTTAGAAACTCTTAGCTTTCCTTAACACACTTCCAGCAAATGGATTTCCAATAAGCATCCACCTCCTTTCTCTTCTTTCCATTTCCAAATAAACTCTTTCAGGGCACAGTGGTGTGTTTGTGTGGAAATGGCTTTGCAGAAAAATTGAAAGGCAGGATCTGGATCAGTTCCCTGCACGAGCTTCGCAATATCCCTGAAAAGTGTCGTGATCTGTATTTGGTGCCCAGAGCACTGCTTAAGCTACTGAGGAGAAAACTAATCTCTTGCGCTTTCATTGGCAGCACTGTCTCATAGAGTGATCCTAATGGGGTGGAAATGAGCTCAGCTGCCTAATTCTGTTAAAAACATAGGCTTTTTCTCACACATGAATGCCCATCTACTTCCTTCTAGCCTTGCTGAAGCCATGGCAGCAAAGAATCAAGTCATAGTTGCCGAAAACAGAACACACTGCTTTTTTTCCACTTCAGTTCTTTCTCATTTATTTATTTATTTATACACAGTAAGAAACAGCCAGTGGAAGAGACTCTATTCACACAGGAAAAAAACCCAGTCTAAAGTAAAAAAGATCTTGATGTGGACAGATGAGCTTTTCCTTAACTTTTAGGGCATGACTAACTTGCTCATTAGCATCTAAATTTTAAGTGGCGCTGCAAACCTTGTTTATCATCTCTGCTTCAGAACCACAGGTGAGGGGCCACAGAATTCTTGTCAATCCAGCTTCACCCAGCCGTGATCCATGTGCATGCAGAGAGCCCAAGCTCTTCCCTGGGCTGCTGTGGGTTTGTGTTGGGATTGCTGGCTGTAGGAACACAGAGCTCTGTGCCCATGGTGATCCCAATTTCCCATCCGGTGGACAGCAACTTCCCTGCTCCTGCCTTTCGGATATGATGGAGCAGGGAGAGCTGGATCAGCCTCTGCAGGTCCATCTGCCTGTAAATGAGGACATGAGCAGACCTGGGGGCTCCCTGGTGGGGTTTAGTGGGCATCGTGGTGTCTGGTCAAAGTCTGGACTTGAGGATCTCAGAAGTTTTTCAAACCTGAAAGTTTTTTTACTGTTTTCTGCTATATAAACAATCTCCTATATAAACAATCCTTTGGCTGTATTTATAAGTCCATAAGGGTTGACCTTCCTGTCTGTGCTCATTAAAACCAGGGTTCAATGTGTTAAGGACTCTGGATGAGAGGAGACTGAGGTCAGACCTCATTGGAGGTGCAGCTCTGATCCCTGCCCCCTGTGACAGGGACAGGATCCAAGGGAAGGGCTGGAGCTGTGTCAGAGGAGGGTCAGGGTGAAGATCAGGAAAGGTTCTTCCCCCAGAGGATGCTGGGCACTGCCCAGGCTCCCCAGGGAATGGGCACAGCCCCAGAGCCCTCAGGGATGCCCAGGGTGGGATTGTTGGGGTGTCTGTGCAGGGCCAGGAGCTGCACTGGATGATCCTTTTGGGTCCTTCCAACTCAGGATATTCCATGATTCTATTAATTTTTTTAGTTCCACGATGAATGTATTCATACAGGACTTTGTGGGACAGCTTACAGATGGAACAGCAGCACACTTTGCACGGACACTGATCCCTGTTCCACACTCATCATTTTCCCCCTGAAGATTGCAGGGAATGTGCTCATGGCCACTCCAGTTCCATGCTCTGAGGGAGCTGGGGATGTTCCTGGGGCACAGCTGGCACCTGTGCAGTGTGAGGGAGGACACACAACTTCAAGGCCCTTGGCAGAGACTTCCACGACTATTAATTAATCATGCTAATACTCTTGTAAGGCTGTAGCTGTGCACTAATCACTTGCTTTGCCATGCAAATGAGCTGAAAAGGGAGCTGAAAAGTATGTGTCCAGGCCTCCACAGCAAACGGGGATTAGGGATGGGAAGCTACAGTTTTCTTCTATAAGATAGTGTTGAGCGAAACAGCAGGGTAATAACTTGATATTCTTTGGTGAATAATTTTAATTCTTGGGGGTTTGTTTGTCTGCACCCAGAAGTTCCTCAAAGTTTAAGAAGCAAGTGGTATGAAATTCTCCTGGGGATTTTCATGGATAAAATCCACTCTGCTCTGGTGCAGAGTTCTTGCAGAGCTCTTCCTTCCTTCCCTTGCAGAGTTCTTCCTTCAGTGTGGGGTATGAATGAGCAAACAAACCCCCAAACAAAATGGGAACTATTTGAAACTAAAAGAGCAGAGATTTAGATTGGATATTGGGAAAAAATTCTTCAATGTGAGGGTGAGGAGGCCCTGGCACAGGTGCCCAGAGAAGCTGTGGCTGCCCCTGGATCCCTGGCAGTGTCCCAGGCCAGGCTGGACAGGGCTTGGAGCAGCCTGGGACAGTGGAAGGTGTCCCTGCTCGTGGCTGGATGAGCTCTGAGATCCCTTTCAAGCCAAACCATTCTGTGATTCCATGTCCTGAACTGAGCTGGAAAGTGCCAGGCTCCCGAGATGCCAGTTCCAAAATCAAACACATCAATAGTGAGGAACTTGGTGGCGAAGCAGATCAAATGCAGCACTCAGCAGCTGAAGCCTGACTCAAGAATGATATGGGTTTTCTTATGCAAGTAATCATTATATATGCATAAAGATCCACAGGATTCAGATAGAAAACAGATCAAAACTACTTCAATATGTTAATATGATAAGAGTCTCCCTGGGAAGATAACTGCTGCAATTATAACTATTTTTGCCTACAATACACTGAGTCTGTTGCAAAAGGAACTAAGAAACTCGATGTCTGTGCTTTGAATAGAGGCACAAATCTAACATATTAGATAAAAAGTCGGTAACTGCCTTTTTTCCTCATTTTGTGTCTAACGCTTCAAAAGAGTAAAAAAGAACACACCAAATTAGTTGTACGGAGTTGTACGTAAAGAGACTGAGATGAAGGCTGCACACTCAGAAGCTGATGCTCTGAAGAACAAATTTCTTTCTTGGAACAGAAACATTTCTTTCTTGGAATCTTTACCTTGGAGAAAGGTAAAAATCCTCTTCCTGTTTTTTTGGGTGTTTTTTTTCCCCCCTTTTTGTTTTGATTTTATTTCCTAGAGCTTTTAAAGAGAGTATTGGAAAACACTAAAATCTTAAGCCTGCTATCCATCAGTAACCATAAATGAGCTTAACATGTGAAATCAGAACACTGAAATGGCCTCAGATTTCTATTTCTACCTGTACCCAGCAGGAAAAAGTACTCTTCAGGTTGAGCAGGAAGAAAGGGTTGGCCCTTTGATACAATAAATATTTTAATCTTTGCATTAGAGGCAGCCACCCTGCTTCATGCTTGGAGAGTTTCTAACTTACCCTGACACCACAACTGCTGTAACTTCTGGTATTGCTCTTTCATCTGAAATTCCTGTAAAAGGTCAGACAGTTTGGCAAAATCCCACTGCTGAGTAAGAAGCAGTAGGAATATACACTGGTTATCTGGGGGATCTGCTCCCCTTGCAACCCTGCTGTTGGAAAATATACCAGTTTAAAAATTTTGTAGAACTTTAGTCAAAGGCTGTGTTTGTCTTTACCCAGGGAAAAGGAATTTTAAGTTTCTTTTCAGGACAGTGTTCTGCCAGGTGAGGTCTGATGAACTCAGCACATAACAGACTGGAGCAGCCCAAAGATCCCCAGAGAGATAAAAACCATCAGTGAACATGAACAGAACATCGGTGGCCATCTCCAAACATCCACCCCAGAGCACCTCTGACAGAGCTGGAGACATCTCGCCAGGAAAGGACTGATAAGAAAATTGAAAAATGAAGATCTAATTTGCATTGGAGGCGAGGAGATTCGGATCCAATGGGAAACTGAACACTGGGGGTTGCTCAACTCTGCACCAATGAACTTTGAAACAATGCATCTCTATGGGTTTTGACTGTATAAAATTTTGGGGGAAATCCTGTAAAATTGGTGCATCATGGAATGATTCTCTCTGCACACCCAGGCTGTGTGTGGATGAGATGATTTCTGTGGCACACCCTGGCCAGAACAACATCCTGGCCAGATAATAAACTAATGCCTTGACTCTCCAACATTAAAAATGTTGTTGGAGAGTTTTTGTTTTTCCCACAGTTTTGGTGACACTGCCAGTGACTGGAGAAACTCCAATTTTACCAAAAGCTCTGGGATCAACTCATGGATGTCACTAGAAATATCAGGAATGAAGTGGCCCCTCTGCAGGAGCCACCACCAAGAACTTATGTCCCAAAAAACTCACTCAGGAGCGTGAGGTGACAGAACGAGCCTGGTCCATGTATTGAATTTGGCACTGGAGCGCTCACGGGGATCTGTCTCCAGCTAAGCAGAGATAGAGGGAAGCAACTTTCAGTCACTGCTGACAGTCTGCTTTTATCTCTGTGCTTGCTTTTCCTAGTCCAAAACTGTAACAGTAATCAAATGGGAATAAAAGAAGTTCTCTTTGATGAGTGTGTCATGCTGATGAAAGGCAGCAGAAGTTCTCTGTGTAGACAAGAGCCACAAACATTAACAGACATTGGCATTTGGAGCTTCTCTCTCTGTCAGTCCTCAAAGAGGGTTTTTATGAATGGAATTCTGTGTAGGAAGTGAAGTTGCTGCTTAATTTCTGCCGGTGCCCCCGGCTCACCCACCCTCACGGAGCAGCCTCCTGTTGCAAATCCCTGAATATTTCTGTATTTGCCATTGAATTCTGAGATTAAGGCAAGCCACAGTGATAACAAAACTGTAGTCTTATCATTCAGCACTTCCATATTGCTTTTTCTTCCTTTTGAATTTTCGATAAACTTTAGTTTGCTTCTTTAATAGGAAGGTCTGAACTTCAGATGTTATTTTGTCCAAAGCAGGCGAAGCTTTTGTCAGCTGGTAATCACAGATGTTGATGTATTTATATTGACCTATTTAAAATCTCAAATGGTTTTAATAGGATGGGAGGATTTTTAAAAGGCACTTTTCAGAAGCATTATTCAGAAAGCATAATGGTCCCATTTGTCAAAAACGCAAGTCTGCCCTTTAGCACAGACCTAGGACATAAAGCAGTCTTCAGACAAACTCCTTCCAAAATAGCTGCTCTCCAATTTGTCAATAGCTGACAGTGAAAACACACTTTACCCCCAGCTCAGAGGACAATCGTTCTGTTCCAGCCTGCTCAAAGAGAAATTAAAGTTGAGTATTTCCAGCTCTTCAGATTCATCTTCATAAGGTGTCTTCAATCTTTTTGGATTTTCACGTGAAATGAGGAAGGGCAGGGAATCCTGAGGAAGGAAATGCCTGTGTGTGAGGTGGAGCACAGGTTGTGCTCCAAAACGAGAGCCACAGTCAACTTTCTGAGGTTTTCACGCTGCTTACAAAATATTTTAGCCTGTGTTGACTCCGCCTGCAGCACAGGGCAGGTAACCTTGGAGATAAATTCTTCATGAATCAGGAAATACTCTGCACGTTCTGAAGATTTTCTGAAGTGAGATATTTACATCCTTCTATAATCCTGAGAGGAAACAGGTGGCTCTTCAGTGTATCTGTGGCTTTTCAATTACATGCTCAGGCTCCTGGAACAGGGCTCAGGGCTGGCTGGTTGCTGTGTAATTGCCCTGCTCTGGCAGCAGCTACAAAAGCACTGGAATCTCCCTCTCCAATTGGATTGCTTGTGTGCAATCTGCAGCATGGAATTGGTCTTGAATAGTTTCCTTCTGCATCTGAACGCAAACCGAAGACATTTTTTTCGCTCAGGTTGCTTTACATTGAAGTTATAGGAATTTGTGTGTGCATTATGCTACAGACGAAACAATACAAACAGGGGCATGTTGGAGTACACAGAGCCACTAAAGCAAGGGATCCATCTAAAGGTCTCACTTTTCTTCCAAGGCAATACAAAACTCTGAAGCCCAGATGTGCTCTGTGAAGAGAGCACCAAGATCATTACACACGGAAGAACAAAAAACATCAGAGAGGAAGCAACACATCCAAAATTGCTTTTTTTAAAGGGGCCTTGCAGAGCCCACGCAAGCAGCTGCACAAGGAAGGTTTGCTGACACTGACGTGGCTGTTTTTCAATGGTCCCTGGACAATGCCTTGGAAATTTCTCTGTGCGATCACTAATGACACCTCGGATTCTTCATTAGTGTGTCAGGAGCTCTGGAGGCTGAAAGCACATTTGTGAATTAGCAGCTGCCGATCTGTGATTGACCTTCCCTGTGTGATCAATAGCACAGATGGAACCAGAAGGGATAAGGCTAAAGATGGAAATTCTTGGGAAAGGTACCAGCGAGATCAATCACATCAAGTTCTGGAGTCCTCAAACCACAGGTACAACACATACACTTTTAAATACAGATTTTCCTCAGAATTTTTTTGGCCACCTGTTAGCCAAAGGCTTTTAACTCAAAAATCACTCTGACCTGAAGAATCTCAAGTGGGTGGTACAGCTATGCAGTGAACAAAGGCAGGTGGCACCACATATTACTCAGATTATATGTCACATCCATTAGACTTCCATGCAAGAGGTGCAAAAGCACAATTCCTAAAAGAACACCTTTTGGTGTGATATCCTCATGTGATCCTACCCAACACAAATACTCGTGTTGCTATTGGGTCTTGAACAGCAACAAACAGCAGTAAAAGTGATGGAAAAACATTATTATTCAACTTCTCCAGAGCATTATGTTTACATGAACCAAGAAGTTTAACTCAGAAATGCCTCAGGCCCACAGATCATTAAGATAATCCCCCTGCCTTTGGAAAGCACACTGCAGGAAATGATCTGGATCCACAATTTCCGTGCTAGGCTAAAATGCCCCAGGCAAAGAGGCGACTCATTCTAATACATTTCCCAGGACTGAGGTTTAATAGAATTAGTTCACTTTTTCCCTTTCTTAATTCCCATTCAGCCATTCAGTTATACTCTTGGTATCAGCCTGCACTCCTCCCTCTAAGTGTTTACAAATGCCTATATTACAATCTTTATTTTGTGCTCTCTGCCCAGCTGTTGCCCAGTACAGGCACAATATGTATGTCTCATTATCTCTTCAAGCTCACAACATCTCCTTTTATTTCCTTGAGCATTTTGAGTGCTATTATTTCAAAGCCTTCCAGTTTTTCATCATCTTGAAGATAATGACTGATGATGATGACTAGTATTATTATTATTATTATTATTATTAATATTTTTACATGCTCAGGAACATTTCTCCCTCTCCCCCTTCTCCATGCTTTGAACCACAGCATTAGAAAATCCTCCTAACTTATAAGATTGGTAGGTCCAGAAGTCATATTTGGAATATTATGTAAATGTGAAAAAACAATTCTAAAAAGTGGCACAAGAAAAGAAATATCAGCTGGCAAAAAATGCACTGCTCCTGATTATCAACATCTTAGCTGGATCTACAGCATTCCCTAAATTCTGCAGTATAACAAATGAAACACATAAAATCATCTAACTAAGTTATAAAACAACTTAAGTGAGATTTTGTAAACGATGGAAAAAACTCAATTCCTATCAAGCAACATTTTTGCTGTCTTTTGGGAAATTCTTACATACAGGAGACGCACGTGTGAGAAATATTTCTGAATATTCCAGAGGAAGCTAGCAGGTACTCCATTATATTGAGAAACAGACATTTGCCCTCATTTTCAACTCAGTATCCCAAAGTTCTCTGGAAAAAAGTACTTGACGATGAATTTTAGTGCACAAGTTTAGGCATCATTATAGGAATATGAGTAAGCATAGAAAAATGTCACAAATAAATCATTAGGAAATAAATTTAGAAATCCAGCACAGAGGGAGATGAGATGAGATGCGATGAGTGCCAGGCAGAACATTTGCAGAGCCACCAGAGAAAGGGGAGTGTTTCAGACACTGCAGAAACACAGAGAGCCTGGAATATATTTCTTTTTGGAAATGGCAAGGAAAATCTAATCTCTCCCTTTCAATCACTTCCCCCCAAGCCCTTCCAAAGTTTGTTTATTCAAATGGAACAGAACTTGGGCCAAAATGTAACCAAAGACATTTAGTGCATCCCAAATCTCAGTTCTAATTCTGGAACTGCAAACACATCTCTGCTGAGATATGTCAGTTTTGCATTTAAAAAAAAATAAAATAAAATAAAATTAAAAAAAAAAGTAGAACAGAGATTTCTGAATAAATTTGATTCAACTCAAAAGTTCTTGTGGCGCTGTACATAATATCTTAGTTTCATTTTTTAAAAAGTAATATTTAGAATTTAAAAATGAGCACACAACTTATCCTGGGAGCATGAATTGAGAGAGAATTAATAGTTTCCTGTTGATGTTACTTCATCTTCACTAAACACCAAGGAGCATGAGCTCCTTCTTTACTCCATTTTACAGGGTCTAATTCTCACATCATTGCAAGAGGTTAATAATCTGCTTTCACCTGATATTTGTTTCACAGTCAAAAATCAGCACATGATACATGTCACTCATTGAAGCAATCAGAAGAACACACTCCAGTCAACACCATTTATTAATGTCAACCAGAAGAGCAATTATATTTCATCCAACCAAAAATAAACAGACAGGCATCACATCTTTGATGACAGCTAAAACGATCATCTCCACAGCTCTCATCAAGTCCCCACTGACATAAAATTGTGCATGGGTATGTGAGCAAGTTCTAGGAATCCATTACCTTGCAGTAATCAGAAAACAAAATTTTAGAGAGAGATTCTGGGGATGTGCATGGAAACAGAGGGAAATGAAGAACATAAATCTTAAATGAATCAAAAGAAAAAAAACCCCACCAAAATGTATGATGGTTTCATTTATCAAAATATACTATAATGGCTTGGTTTTGTCAGATTCCCTATGTGCCTGTGAATCCAGAATGAATCCATCACCATCAGAGCTCTGGTGGAAAGCTGATGCAAAGGAGGAGAGTCTGACGTCAGCTGTTTTATAAAGTGAACACAGAGAATCAAAAAATTATTAAGCATTCAGCACTCTCCTCTGCTTCACACCCAGCCCAGGATGCTTGAGTGCCTTTGCTTTTCTCCAGGTGGTACCCAGAGAGCTCAGTTCTGGTGAACACCAACATGTGCACAGAGTTTGGAGAAGTCAAGGGCATAATCCAGTGATTTGGGATATATTAGGAGAAGTTTTATAGAGTTAGGGATAAAAACTGGAACAAGATGCATGGGAATTCACCTAGACTTTGCTGATAGACACAAGGAGCATATTGTTGGGTGGAATATAATTTTGGGGTTTTTTTTTAAAGTGAAGGAAAATACAAGAAGGGAACAAATGGAACAAGATGAAAGGGAGAGCTATCATTGTATTCAGCATCATTCTCATGCTTTATTCCACAGCCAAGACCCTTAAAACCTGCACTGTCCCTTGTCCCTTTAGACTGTCATCCTCAATCATTACACTAAAGCATGAAATGATCCTCTGATGGCACTTGTTATACCTACTGTTCAAGAATCCTAGAGCTTTCAACCCCATCGTATGAAATTCCCAGTACCACCATCCATTTTCCCCAGTTTTATCTACAAGTCTGGTTCTCAAAGGCAACAAAACACTCCAGGCAGCAAATTTCTAGGTATTAATGAATTTCTCAGCTGGTTTAAGCCACTTAATCTTTGGCCTCACAGCTTATAGTACCACCCAAGTCAGGTTCTAAGCACCCAGAAATGCATTCTGATGTGTCTTTATTGCTTAATTATCAAGGTGAGATGCTCATATTAAATTGGGCATTTAATTATAGACACACACATCCCCAAGCATTACTAGCAAAAAATTTCCCTAGGTAAAGAATATAAGTTATCTCACTTTCATTGATGTAATTTAATTCTTGCATGACGGTAAATTATGTTTCCGAGCATAGTTTTAAATGTGCCAAATGGATCTTGAAGCAGAAATTATAGACCAAGCCTCGGCTTTCCTGTGTCAATATCAGGCCTAATTGCAGGGCTCTCCTCCAGGAGCTTTTCTGTGAGGTCAACTCGAATCAAAGCAAGGTGATCACAACCCTGCCCTGGGGTAAAATCCAAATTTTTCTGGGTGTAAGAAGGAAACCCTTTCCTCTAAACACCTGCTGTACTGCACCCAGCTGAGCTGGCACTGCTGAATTTGAGAGCTGTGCAGGGAAATGTGGGTCTGTCCTTCAGCTCCACGCAGGTGAGATGTGCCCTCCCAGGGTTTGTCAGCATCCATAAACCAACCCACTTTGCAAAAGCACTGTCATCTCATTAATCAACAGGCTCCAGGTGCCTGGGAGGCACAGTGTGAGAGCAGACACAGAAAAAACAGATGGGAAGGAGCCCTCATGTGTTACAGGCACCATAATTATCTTTAGCTCTGTCATTCCTGACAGGTGACTGGCTCAATTCTCCTTCAGTGATGTGGCACAGCCTCCTCACACAGCCGAGTGCTTCAGTAGCCCTAATGTTAAAAAGCTTTTCCTTAAAACCTAAACTGAATCATTTTGCTGCTATTTAACCCCATTAACTCCTATTCCTGTCCACTACAGACACATGGAAGAGACCACACACTTCTTTCCTTTTATATCCTTGAAGAATATTATCTTCTTTAAGTGCAGTCATCCCAACAAAACTGTTCTAATGATTAAATCTTGCCTTTCAGGTTGCTCTGACTGTTTTCCTTCAGGCTCCTTCTGTTGCTTTCCACACATAACTCTGCAGTGTCCACAACTGGATTAGGTTCTTCATTTGAAGCATTGTAAAAGTCTCATTACAGTCAAGACGTAACTGTGTTAAGAGAAACTGTCCTCGACAGTTTCATGTCACAAAGAAAATCAGAAACAACCCAAAAAAACCCCAAATAACCAAGCATTCAGGTATCTTGTAGCTCGTCAGCCAGACCTCCTCTAGAGCACCAGGCAACACTTTTTTTGAGTGAAAAGAGTGATGACAGAGACATTTTCTCATTCAGCACATTCCAGACAGATTCGACCCAAGGCACATTGTACTGCAAGACTTCCAGAGCCTCTTAAACAGCGACTGCAGCATCTCCAGCTTGCCTTGAAGCAAGAGCTGACAGCAGCAATGACAAGGAGAGAACCTTGGGGGAATACTTAGCCAATTTTACAGTTTTGTGTTGCTCCCAAAATCCCTGCTGGTTTTCACAGAGACTTCAAACACTGGTCCACAGTGAGCAATGTCACCTCTTCAGGATCTAATTCAGTTATTACAAAATCATGGATCTAAGCAGGAGAGGATGGATGGATCTGCTGAGAGAGAGTCTGCTGTAAAAAATCTGCCATAAAATGCACACAGCCAGAAATTAACCCACTGCATGTGGAGTTCTGGGGTTTTGGGGCTTTTTACTGCACTCAGTTCCTTCCGTCCTTTTCAATAGATCACTCTCCTGAATTCGAGTTCAGTTTGGTCCTTTTAGACTTAAGGTTTAATATTAAGATTTAATAAGCAACACATTCCAAGGACAGGACTGCCCAGGTAACACAGCCCAGAAATGAGATTTTCATTTGGTTAATGCCTCATTAACATATTTAGCCAAACTCAGAGCGAAGCAGTCCCACAGCACTGAATGGGTCAGAAGGGGCTGTGGGATATTCCATATTCTGTGGAATATCAGGAAAGCAGCAGGAAGAGGAGAGCCTCAGCCCTCAGAGAGTGTGAGGTCACCATCCACTCTGGCATATTGGCAAGATTCGTGATAGACTCAGTGACAAAGGAGCAGTGACTTCACAACTAAAGGGGCAACACAAACAGTGTATAGCTCAAAAATAGGGTAAGTGGACACATTTGGAAGGAAAATAAGCAAAATATCATACAGCACTATATGAGAGAAATAATTCCAAGGTTTTTTTGCATGCTGGACCAAGCAGGAGCACTTTTCAGGGGAGATAAATCATGGTGTGTTTCTCTCATCCCTGAAGGTGCAACCAATCCCCTCCTGACATTAATGCAGTTGTTTTGTACTGCCCCTTCACCTCTTCCTCTGTCCCTTTAGCCACCACAGGTACAGGTGACACCAGAAAACACAATATTTCTCCTGATCAAGCTACCATTTCTCTACTGGGTACAGCAAACCAAAACAGGGCAGTTCCATGTCACACACAACCCAAGGCAAGCCCCATCCAAAAGATCACCTGAGGTGATTACAAAATAATCATCTCCCTCATCTACACTTCAAATTTCTAACTTTGCACTGAACCAAACTGCCTAAAACCTAGAAAAAACATTTTAATTCCTTTCCTCATTTCACCAGATATTTCAGGGCCTGCACTTACTGTGGAAGCAAAAGTCATTTTCTCTTCAAAGTTTATGGCAAGTTGAACTAGGGAACTGCAAATGAGGCTGTTACTTTGGAGGCAACAATTTTCACCTCAAAGCAGGAACTGTGACATCTGTAGATTCCTCTTTTCTGTTTGTGTGTGGGTTTTTTTGCCAATTGCACCAAGAGAGTTCACATTTGTGTAGGAGAGAAAAACAGGATTGTGTATCTATTGTATTAATTGTGTGAGCACCTGGATTTTGCATGGAATAATCATCTGAACTCGCATCAGTGATCAAAAATGGTGCCTAAATCCAAATGTATTGCCTGAAGTAGAAGCATCACTTGGTATTTCTGAGCACTGATATGGCAGAGTGCAAAAGCAGATTACAGAGACTATGAAGGCACAGCAGAAATTCACTGAACTTCAGTGAACTCCACCAGCCCTGGACTCTCATGCAGCTGAGTTTCCAAATATTTTCCAGTGAGACAGGCATAAGGTCAAGATCTTTGAGACTTGAGGTTTAATTACTGCACCTCTTGGACTGCATGTAAAATGAGTTTTGCCTTTAAAATAGCAACGTCCCTCCTAATTCCACACTCCTCTCTTCCCAAAACACACAATGCACAACTTTTTTTAACACACAACAATGAAAAAAAATGTAATCTTGGGACAGCCTTTTCAAAAGAGGCTTTTGTTCAAAGCCCTGCAGTCTGCATGGCTGATAAAAAAGGAACTCTTTGAACAGCTCAGATGTTTCACTTTGCCATAGAGGACAGTGAGTTTGATCTCCCAGCAATCATCCATGTAATCCTTGTATTGCTTTAGGATGTGTGATCCCTTCCTTCTGACCCAGTGGACATTCTTTGAAACAGGACTTGAATGAGCTCTGTATTCTCCCCAAGAAATACTTCAATTTCATTTTGTGTTGTTGTGAGCATTAATAGGGACAGCCACTTCTATGTGGATAATAATGTTTTACTTGTAAATGCACGTCATGTGAGCAAGAGGAAAATAAAAAGAAGAACCTGGCAATAAACAACCTCCTCCAGGTCAGAGACAAAACACAGCAATGTCCGAAACAGAAAAAACAAAAAGAAAAAAGAAGTTCTTACTGGGTCCTGCTGTATTTTGCCCACTTCAAAAGCAGCCCAGCTGGTGTCTAATATAAAGACCTGTCCTGTACAGAGACACCACAAATGATAAATAAATCTGCTTTTTTTTCTTTTATTTCCTTAAATGAAAATGTATTCTCCAAACCTGTCAAGCCATGAGGCATAAAATTAGAAGGATTTTGAACTGCAGTTTAACAATTATGGAATCTGACATTGATATTTCCCATCCATAGGCACAAAAATGCAGACATAACACAAAGCTATGGAAAGGTCCTGGATGCTTGTAAAGCTGTGTTAACACAGTAGTTGTGAGGAATTTATGGATGTATGTCATTAAAAAAGCCATCACAGTTGACTTAAATTCTAATTCAGCACCCAGTGACCCCTGGTCACTGTTTGTGCTTTGTTAGTTTGTGTTCGCAGAGCAAACCCAAGTGTAGAAGATAAAATGGTGAGCAAGCAAAGTACCACTGCTGCAGGACAAAAGCACTGCAGAGAAACCTTCCCAAAACAGCTCCTGAATCAAGATAATCCTACTGAACCCCCTGAACCCTCCACTGCAGGCTCCTGAGAGGCCTGGAGGCAGATTTTGGCTCAGTGCTGCTTTGCATCCCTGGGCAGAGCTACCATCATGGCTCCAGGCTCTCTGGCTTTCAGACCTCTCACTTTTGTGGCTTGTTTCTCACACCAGGACAAAAAAGGACACTTTTTTTTTTTCCCCTAACAAAGTAAAGGAGGTGATTTTTCTCAAGTGCTGTTCATAAAGCTAGATAATTGTATTAGCTTTCTATCTCATTGGGATTGATAAAAAAATGACATAAAACACTGTTTCAGCAACAAAATAATCTACTTTGAGTTATGCTACATCTCCCAGCTACACAATAATCTACTTTGAATTATGCTACCTCTCCATATATGCTCTCAATAGTCCCGATAATTTAAAAATCACCCTTTTGTCTTCAATAATAACTGAAATTCAAGTATTTTGTACTGTCAAACAGAAATGTTCCTCAGATTTCCTCCATAATTACAGTTCTAGGGAAAAGCACAGCCCATGAGCAGAGCAGTGCAGAGCACTTTGTCCCCCAGGAGCAGAAGGTATTCCAAAGTGACATCACATCCCCTTGGCTCCTGTTTTGGTGAGACAAATTCTGTACCAAAGCGTGTTTGGGATGACAGATCAAAAGCCAAATCTAAGAAAAGAGACCAAAAAAAACCATAAGAAAAGGGGCTTGCTGCACACAAAGGGTTACACACCCACAGAAACCAAAGCAGGGTGTGAACCCTGAGTGAAGTTTGATGTTCCTTTATGAATGTGATGTAGGACCTGCTGAAAGCAGCCCCAGCTGAGGAGAGCAGATGCACTAACCCTCAGAAAGGACTGGAAAATGATAAAAAGAGAAGCCCAGCACTGGGCAGCTGCAGATCCTGCTCCAGTGTGCACTAGCTCGTTTGGAAAGACATTTCCAGCTAATCCAGCCTGGCAGGAGGAACCAATGTCACACAACCTTCCCTCCTTCTCCCAAACCAATCGCTTGCAAAACTCCCCTATCCTTCTGGCCTGGTGGTCAAGAACATTACTGTGCAGGTTTTGACAGCAGTAAAATCCTTCGAGGATGGGGGAAAAGCTTTTGAGGCGAGGCAGGGAAAAGGAAATAAGGGTTTCAGTTCAGGCAGTGCAAAAGGTAACCACATCAAGCATCTAAGGAGTCTTTAGCCTTTGCTTGGATGCCCAACCAAGGGACATGGAAATGGGCCACTCTTGGCTGACTGAGAGATAAGGGGAAAAGAAATTCCATTTATCACACCCTCGTAACTCCATTAATGCTGAAGGAGAGGTGTAAAATAGATTAATCTGCATCTGGGCAAAGTTGGGGAGGGGCAGGAACATAAGAGGAGTATTCTCAGTTACAGAAGAAACAGAACTAATGGATCACACAGAGCTTTGGTTCTGCAGGCCAGAGGCTCCCCAGGGCACAGCCATGAACCTGGCATTGTACCGAGGAGTTGTCAAAGCTGTTCCTTTTCTTCTTTTCCCTGTTATCACTGTTTAACATCAACAATTTCCTCTGGCACTGCTGATGTGGAGCTCCAGGCCCAGAAACCTGAGCAATAGCCACAGATGTGAAAATTGTGGAAGACACAAAGTTTTGACAGAAACAGAATCATGTCAAACCAGAACTGGTGTAATAAGCAATACGGAGCAGTAGGTGGTATTGCATAAAATACACCTACACTCACAAAATTGTGTTTTAAAAAAACAAACCCCAAAACCCAAAATAATCAGCCAAAACCCACCACTTATACCCAGTGGATAAGAATACCCAAAGATAACCATTACACAAAATTGTGTTTGAACAGCATTCTACTCTTCCTTGAAGAATCCATCACCTGCCCTATAGCACCTCAGTTCAGGGACTTCACTGTCTGATTGTCTTGAGAAGGGTCCTTCACCTGCCCCTACAAGATCCTTGTCCCCAAAACAGAGAGATTTGGTTTGAGACACACAGCAGTAGTGGCCAATGTTGGGTCAGACTCACTGAGGTCAATTTGCTTTTTCCCTCTGAAAAGCCATAAAGAGGAAAGCATTCATAATAACACAAAAATAATATAATGTGCATGTCCCACTGGCATGAATCAATTAATCATTTAAGGAAAAAAAAGTTGACAGTTTGGCAAAACTGCTGTTTTAGAATGGAGATGTAGAATTGTATAGAGAAAGCTATTTTTTAGTACTGCACATCCTTTTATCTTTGGGTGGCATCAAAATCAATAGTGAGATGCCCGCTATGGAGGATACATCCAGGAGTTGAAAAATTTCAATTTATGGGCAAGCTGATATACTCAAAGAAAGGCTTTGATTTTCCTTGGGCTGATCTTTGATGTTTATGCCACTGCAGGCTCCATTTGCTGTTCTTACATCTTCAAAGGCATCTAAAAAACATCTTCTCCAGCCACACTTTCCTCTAGCAAGTTATTTGTAGAGGGAAAAAGAAAAAAAAGACAATGAAGGTTGCGTGAACAACCGAGTTACACTCAAACATATTTTTCCCAGTCTTCGAGGAAGGAGAAGGGAAAACAAAGCAAAAATCTTGGTTTCAAAGCTGTGGCCACCTCCCCACACCTGAGCACCACTAGGTTGCTGTGTTATTCCTGCCTGGACTCTCTGCAGCAACACTCTTTCATTTCAACCTTGCTGTCGCATAAAAGATCCAACAATATCAAACAGAATTCATAGACACAAACACTGCTCCTGCCAGCAGCTACAGCTACAAAATACAGATATTCTGCTCGCTCCTCATTGTTGGTTTAATTTTAAATACACACAGAGAGCGAAACCACAGTTTGAGTCCATCCGTTCTAACGTTGTTAGGACAAGAGCAGGAAGCTCAATTAGATTTTGGGCTGAGCAGAAAGACATCTGATGTTGTCTGCAGCAGCACAGCATAAAGGTAAAAACATAAACCAGTCCAAGTCAATAAGGAATATGTCTTTGCTGTGCTCCTGGCGCTCTGTTTGAAGGCACTGTGTCAGTAGAAAGCTCAGATTTCTCCTAATTAGTCACAATGGGCAAACAGAATATTTACCTGTTGGCTGGCCTTGGCTTTATAAAATATTTACAGCTGCACACGCAGCCCAAAGAATAAAATATTTTCTTTTCTTTTGCCATTTTCTACTTCACAGTGCTGGTCTTAATGTTTAAAACCTGTGGATTTTGCTCAGAAGTTACTTTAAAAGAACTCCTTGAAACCATGCTACTGGCTCCTTCTGAAACACTGGCTGCTGAATGATTCTGCTTTCATTTTCCAAGGAAAAAAATATCTTGCAGGTGCACAGCAATCTCATTTCTGATATGGGAGAGGGACAGGGTGCAGGTAGAAATGATTTATGTGACTTTAATGTGATGTGAGGCAAGTGTGAGATATTATTAAGATATGGCCAAGAGCACAAGGACATTTGAGAGCCCTTGTGTTAGAATACCTTTGTGGTGTTTCCATGGCTCAGCTTCAAAAATTAGTTTTTAAAATAGGATCAAGTGATTTGAAATATCTTGGAGTAAAATACATCTCATCTACCACATTCATGATGAAGTACAAGCAAAACAGAGCATCAAAAAATATCAGTACGGCTGTGCTACAATGACATGAGCAGATAAGAGGCACCTCTCCAAGTGTCCACTTTCCCATTAAATTGTCTGCTTTCTCCCCTTTATTTCTTCCTTTCTTATATATCTCTTTTAAAGCATCAAATCAACTGTAAGATGCCATTGACATTTCTTTTTATTGTAACTCTAAAGAAACTTGAACATTAGCTGCATTTATGGTAAAGAGAACTGGAAAAGGTCAGAGAGCTGGAAAAAAAATGTTTTTTGTACTAAATGCCCAACAAGGAGGAGGGGTTTTTTTGTCATTTCACAAAGCAGCTGAAGAAACCAAACCCATCTGATGGGGAATATTTCACAGAAAAGATCACTGAAAACACAATTCCTTCAACACAATACAGATTGTCAACCTGGATATTGTTTAGAACACATTTTCTGGGGTTTATGCAATGACAGGTAAAATAATACCTCATAGACTGAGGTAACTGAGAACCCTAAGAAGCAGAGTTTGTGGCCAGTAGCTCTCCAAAAATAACCAGTGTTCTTCTCCACAAGAAATAACAGTGAGTTTGCAATCAGATCTTACACCTCTGCAGTCAGAGCTGGAGATTTGAATTATTATCTGTCCCCAGCTCTGCCTGGCTGCAGTCAGGAGGAATTGTAGTCACTGCTCTCCAGCTGAATAAAGAACACAGGTAAAATTACTGAGGCTATTTAGGAAAAAAAAGGAAAAAAGTCACCTCTGTGTGACACTACAGAGCCTGGAGCCTGCCCTTCCCTCATTTCACATTCTGCATCCTGGATGACTTCACTCCCTCCATGAAGCACTGGAGCACTGTGACAGAGCTCTTCCCTGGTGTGCAAACACCGTGCAGGGGACACTTTCCCTGTCATTTGCTGCTGCTGAAACATTTCTGCTCTCCTTCAGAACTGCTTATGCTCCCAGGACTGTGATATATCGTGATTTTCTCTTTGCAGGAAAGTTGTCACCACTTTTATTCCCTTTTCAAATTGAATTTTGTATTGATTAAAGGTCCAGGCAGACTGTTTAGTTATCCCTTATGAGAAAGTACCCTACAAAATATTTAATTTTCTATTACATTCTATATGTAGTGTTTTCATATCATTGTATAGAACATAACACTTGGTTTTATTCCTGCTATAGAATTTTATAGGGAGGCCTTAAAAATCTTTAGGAGCAGACATAATTCTTTATTAATTTCTACTGGTTTTTAAAGCAATTCCTGCAGGACCTCTTCCCTTTCATTCCTAATAAATTCTTCAGATATAGTTCACAGAGGTTCCCTGAGCACGTGCAGAGGATACAGAGCACAGTAACTTTGGCATGTTTAAACTCGGAGGGAGAACAATTTGAGTTGAGCTACCCAGGGGTCACTCAATTATTTCTCTTGGTTTTTTATGAATAGTGTGATCACAAGAGATCACAAGCTACCACCTTTCACGACAAATCACAGCTTTAAACGAGGATTATTGTGGGCAAAGGGAAAAAAGGTGTTACTTGAACAGAAAACACCACAGCATTTAAAGATTCGAAATCCGATCACCAGAATTCCAAGCATTCAAAAAACATACTAAGCACTCAGTTTATGTTTAGGAAGCAGAAGACACTTCAGCCAAAATAAATAATTTAGTATTTATAGCATTTTTGAGGGGCTACAAGAACAGCAAAGAAGGGCTGAAACTGTTAAATGATGAATTTCCATCAAATTCTTTTCCCATACAATGGCAATTCCTTTGAAATCTGTTGATGTGCCTGTTTCGGTTAAGTAGAGTTTGAAACGCAACTCTTAGAAGAAACAGAACACATGGTATGGCAATAGACCACAATAGGTCACATAATTTAATACACAGCACTGGGGGGTGAGGGAAACCTTTCTGAAAACTCAGCAACCACTTCAAGGGATGGATGGGAAAGAAATCCAGCAACACCGACCTGCAGGGGCAATTAAGTAACTGCTAATGAAGGAGTTTAAAAGAGCAAGGCAGTGCAGTTCACTTGGACTCCTGCATCAGAACACACTCGACTTCAGCCACCCTCAAAAACGAGGGAAATGCATTGTTAAATTTAGTTTCCCTAATGATCTTCGGTCACAGAGACAGGATGGTGCTGAGAGGGCGCTGAGCTCCCACTCCCACCAGCACAGACACACTCCCCAAACATCTCTGTCGTGGGTGACACTTTGGTTTCCCACTCTGCAGGACTGGCGTGGAACCCAGAGCACAGCAAGAGGTGAGACTGACAGCACAGAGAGGAGAAGGCAGCGCAGCATCAGCCCCTGAGGGCAGACCCAGAGGGCTCTCGAGCACTTCTCTAATGGATTTCTGAAGTACTTCACGCTTCCAGAAGCCTCTATAAAATGCAGGCAGTGCTTTCACTACGTTGTTGTGGTCACTGACATAAAATGTGGTCTGGAAACACCTGAGAATGTTTTATTGCATGCCCTTAATAGAGAGCAGCCTAAAGGTTCATAGGCTTAATAGTGAAAAAGTTCCCTGCTGTTTCCCAGCCTTGTTTTTCTGTGGATTCCCATTACCATCAGCCCCATCCTTGCACTATATTGTTGTATATTTGCCTGTACTGACACATTCATTTTAGCCTTCTGCCATTTTTTTCATCCTCTTTCACCTACCTACATTTCATCTACCACTGTATTTGTTTCCCATTTAAATCCCCATCCTGAATCTCAAAGAGCAAGCGTGGATTCAGGGTCACTGATCCGGGATCATTCAGGATTTTCTTTTTAAGAAAGATAATTAGCTGCTCTTCTGTGTCTGGTTATGACAAAACAGATGCTGTTTTGTTGTTAAATATTGCTGTTAAAAGGATTTCTATATTCTGCTCTGCATACTCTGTGGCCTGAGATGCAAATATGGCCTAATTCTTTAAGCTGTGTGCATATGGGGACTTAAAAAAAAGGCATAGTGCTGTTGCTGGAATTATGTGCACAAGTGCTAAAAAGCAGTGGGAAAGGGTTTCTGCAGGTCCTGCAGACAGGCAGGGCACGATGTGGGGGAAAAGAGACCCAATTGCACAATTCCTCACCACCAGGGCTGCCTGGCTGGGCATTAATCCTGTTTTTCTGGTGCCCAAGTTTCCCTGAAAGCTTTGGAAATTAATACTTTATATACAGAATACACACACACTTCCATCAACAGAGCATCTATGGAAATGAATCAAAATTCAAAACAGATAAATGTCAAGTTATCTGCACCTTTTTATTATCCAAGACTCTTCCAGGAACTGAAACTTTGTCTTTATGCAATTCCTCTTATCACTTTGTTGGCAATATCAAAGTGTCAGGGTTCGCTGTGCCAAGATCATCTACATCCCAAAATCTTTCATGTTTTGGAACACCAACAAATCACAAAGTTATTTGAAGTGCACCAGGTCACATTTACTCCATACCACTGACTTTCATGTCAATAAAATTAAATACTAAAGCCCACGTTCAATTATCTTTTACTTCAGACTGAAAACTCTACCTTTTTGATCTTTCTAAGTTTCAGCTGAAAGTAGCAGAATCCATCCAAAAGCATGCTCACATAAATTATAAATTCTAAAAATTAACCTCATACATAAGGAATGTAACTCATTCTTTTCTCAACCTCAAGCCATTAAAATTGAAGGAGTTCAATAAAGTAAAATTCACTTTTTCATCATGGCCAGATTCACAGAACCTGCCCTGAATGAGGCTCAGGGAAATGACTGAGTCCCAGAAACAGCACCTTCCCCCTGTCCCAGGGAGAGCAGGAGGTGCTGCAGACACAGCCCAGCAAATGGCACCTGATGGTCACAGCTCCTTTTATTAAGGTGCTTTTTATCTCTGACAATGATGCGTTTAGGTCAGAGATGTGCAAATATCACTCTTTGCATTGTTGCTGCTGCTGCCACAAAGGGGCTGAGAACTATCACAGGATGGTTTGGGTTCAAAGGGACCTTAAAGTTCATCTTGTTCCACCTCCTGCCATGGCAAGGACATCTTCCACTGTCCCAGGCTGCTCCAAGCCCTGTCCAACCTGGCCTTGGGCACTTCAAGGATCCAGGGGCAGCCACAGCTGGAAAGCTTAGTGATAATATTTAGAAAAGGAGAGAGGTTTAAGTGGAGCATATTGCAAAATACAGCACCATAAATAGTGTTAGACTGCTAAGAAACCTCTTGGGCTCTTTAAATTTGTATACTTTTTATTTCTGACTCCTCAACAGAAAAATCACAGACTCGCTTTATCATTTAAATATCTAACACAGCAAAGATCAAAGTTTGGTGCTGAGGAGCTCCTCTGTTTGATGAGCTAATCAGCAGAATTGACTCGAGTTTTTGGGGTCTGCATAATGTGAGAAACAAAGGCAAAGGCAACTAAAAGCACAACTGTACAAGCACCTCGTGAGCACCTCCTTGTTCTATTAATCTGAACCTGGATGGGGCACGAATAAAGAGTTTTCTTCATCTCTACTTGTTTCAAAGCCACTGTATCTAGAATAACTCACTTATTTCAGCCTTCAGGACCTCTCTTTTCTCATGTGAGAGACAGCACAATGACCTGAAGTCTGGTGTAGTGAATAATGTCTCCCACATCCCGTGGTCATATTCAAAAGGCTTTGCCCTGTGAAACCTCCCTAACAAGCTCAATGTTAATATTTACCTGTGTAGCCACAACAGGACATTCTCTTTCAGAGAAGGAAGTCCCACTGCCATCCCACCAGAGTTTTGGGATAAATACATAAATACATCTTCACCTGAGCCTGACCTGGCTGCCTATCCAGAGGTGTAACCACAGCTCACACTGCCCTGTCAAAGCCATCCAGACAGCAAATTATATCTGAATATTAATAACCTCCTCTCTTTTCTCTCCTGTTGACTCTGCAAATGACTGACAAACTTTGCCAGCAGCCATTCATAAACAGGATAAAACTAGGTTTTACCATTTCTCTTCAACCAAGAAACTCCCAGGAAGAAATATGAATGCAATGGACAACTGTTTCTATCAGGTGATACAAATCCACCTTTTTCATCACTTTTCAGTCATTACCTGAGACAGCAGGAGGCTAAAGTAGAATGTTAGGAAAAAATTTCTCCACTGAAAGGGCTTTGAGTCATTGCCACAGGCTGACAAGGGAAGCAGTGAAATCATCATCCCTGGAAGTGTTCCACAAACACACAGATGTGGTGCTGAGAGACATGGTTTAGTCATGGGCTTTGCAGGGCTGGGTCAAGGGCTGGACTTGATCTCAGAGGTCTTTTCCATCCTTACTAAATCTATGATTCTATGCTTGTAAGCATTGCCAAAAATAGAAGATACTAACCAGTAAAAATTACCAACTGACATTGATATGAACTCTGAATAACCAAAAATTCTCCTTGTCAGGGCTTGAATTTTGATTTATTATTGTAATAATAATAATAATAATAATAATAATAATAATAATAATAATAGTTGTTGTTGTTGTTGTTGTTGTTATTGTTGTTATTTTTATTATTGATATTATTATTATTTTAAGCTCCTAAAACCATAATAAGAGAAGCCAGAAGCTCTGCCTGCCCATGAGCTCATGAGCTGAGAAAGATGCATTAACGGCCTTTTTACTTTTCGAGCTGCAGTGTGAACAGCAACAAAGAGCATAAACGAGGAGAGAGCTCAGTCTGTAATTTTAATTCACAAATATCTTGCGAGTGCCACTGCAGAATCCCCAAGCAGTTCAGAGCAGTGAGATTACAAAGCAATGCTAATATGTATCAGAACATCATACATATGGATAAGGACATAAAGACACTGCAGGACGAGTTTGAAGATGGAAAAGCCAATGTGCATTTTTCACACCAAGTGAAACATCCCATCAATACAAGCTGGTGCTCGCTCAGGGCTGCTTTGCAAATGGAGCTGTAATATTGGGCCAGGCTGTTTGTGCAGGCACCAAAATGCATTTCTGCCCAGCAGTTTGCAGGCACGCAGAGCTTTACTTTTTATCAAGCTCATGCTGAAGCACCAGGCAGAAAAATGCGCCCAACACGAGTTCTGATAGCAAACAAGGAACCTCATTGATCGCAGGCTGACAGATCACACACACCCAAGGATCTGCTGCTGCAGGGATGCACTCAAAGCCACCCAGGTTTATAATAAACCAGCGCAATAACGGCAAAATTGCACTTTAAATTTCCAGCGAGAGCCTGCTGCTGCCTGCTCTGGACAGCCAAGCCTCCGTGAGCTGTGTCAGCTCCAGACAATGTGGCACACAGAGCCTGTCCCTCCGAGAGGCCCCGAGCAGCAGATGGAGCAATTAGCTCCCTGCCCCACAATATTGCTGTGCTCTGGACCCACAGTGCCAGGGAAGATAATTGCTTTCCCTGCTCTCCTGGAATATGCTGCATTGTTTGCTGACAAACTCTCTCACTCCAAACACACACACCACAAAGCCCAGGGCAAGGAAGTGTTTGTGTGCCTCTGTAAATGTAGCTGAGCACGAAAATTCATCCCCAGAGCGACATCCAGCATTTCTGAGGTGAGCCCTGAGCCATTCTGGGCAATACAAAACACAGCTGTGTGAGATATTCCAAGGTGTTGTCTTTTTGTGTGCTCAAGTAGAGCCTTAAGTGATGTTTCCACCTCATTTTATCAAAAATTATGGGTCATTATATAATGTTCCTCGAGTAAAATACTCACTAGGTCTTAGTCTCTCAGTGGCCATATTTCAGCAGAAGGCAATTTAATTTGTATTTGGCTTTGTGGAATGTAGATCAAATCTTGGCTATAAAATGATAATTAAGCATTTGGAATTAATTGCTATTATGGCCTTGACATTTAAACTTGTCAGTTCTCTCTTACAGACTGTTATAGCTGCTTCAACCTCTCCTTCCTTATTTATCTCTTCTCTACCACATGTTTTTTCTAAAATTAAAGTCAAACATTTACAAACACTTCACAACCTACACATTCCTTTGGATATCACTGCACACAGTTCACTGCAGCACTGAATGTACTCTGCTTTGAGAGCATTTCATGCTAAGAACAGCAGATTTGAAAACACCAGGCCATTCCCACTGAATTCAGCCTTCTCAAAAGAAACCTCTAGTCACTGCAAATCCAGGTTAAAGTGTCAGGGAGTGCTGGAGGCAGTTTCAGGGATAAGTTATTCCAATTCCATGTGATTCCCAATGAACAGAACCTGTAAATATCTCCTGATGAGAGCGCCTTTAACTCATGGTGCTGCTGTCTCCATTCCTCAGCCAGGCTGTTCCTCTAAGCACAGAATAGTTTTTTTTTTCCCCTGACTGCTTTAACAAGCCAGGGGTGATTAGTGAGGCTCAACAGGGACAGAGTTTATTTCCCAAGACATTTTATACTTGGCAATCTCAATCCATTGCTCTGCAGCATTGCAGTGAGCAGAGAATCCAAGAATGGTTTGGGTTGGAAGGGACCTTACAGCTCATCCTGTTCCACCCCTGTCATGGGCAGGGACACCTCCCACTGTCCCAGGCTGCTCCAAGCCCTGTCCAGCCTGGCCTTGGACACTGCCAGGGATCCAGGGGCAGCCACAGCTTCTCTGGGCACCTGTGCCAGGGCCTGCCCACCCTCACAGGCAAGAATTTCTAATACCTAATCTAAATCTCCCCTCTGTCAGTTGGAAGCCATTCCTCCTTGTCCTATCACTATCTGCCCATGTAACACTTGCTCTCCAGCTTTTTATAAGCTCCCTTTAGGCACTGGAGGTGGCTCTAAGTTGTCCCCAGAGCCTTCTCCAGGCAGAACCACCCCAACTCTCTCAGCCTGTCTTTCTAGGAAAGGTGCATTACCTGTTATATATTCTATTATTTGAAATTATTCATGTGATGCTCTAGGATTTACTAAAAGCCATCCTTGCAGATTTTCACCTCAAACTTCAATGGGATCTTATCTTACGAACCTGACTCAAACAGAACTCCATGGGCTTGGACAGAACTCTGTTCATGCCAAGTTTCTTCTCATGAAAATCTTATGAAGGACTGATACACAAAGAAACACTAATATTTTACATAAAACAACATATTTTCCATATACCATATGGCATCTGGTGCCATAATTCTGCTCCATAATGAAACTGCTCTCTTGTACCCCTCCTCATCTGTCCTCTCATCACCAGGTGAATCCTGGCCTTTGTTCAGTGGTCACTCCCTGCTGGAGTTCCAATCTTTTCATTTTCCCAGACCTGAGTCTCTGTCAAGCACAGTTTGGTCACTTTGACTGTCAGTTTTGGATTTTTTATGGAGCAGGATATACCACAGGAAAAAAGGAAGTCAAAACCAGCTGCTCCCAGATCTGCAATGCCTAAAACCATGCACACATCACTTCTGCCACTCCAAACTGTCTGCAGAGAAACAGCTCTGTCGGGCCTGTGGGCTGTCAAAAACATCATCTCCTGCAGGATCTGCACAGCTACAACAGGGAGGAAATGGGGCATTATTTATAGTAAGCAGCAAACCATTACTAATTCATTTACATTGACTGCAAAAACAAAACAAGGTCTGACATTCAGAGGACCGAGCAGCTCGGTTCTGGTGCAGTTTGCCATGAAAGCGCCCCGGAAATCTTTGACAATTTTAAACACTGTGAGAATGGTTTTCTAGGATGTGCAGAACAGCAGGAGGGATGTGCTGGTACTAAATCTTTACTGCTTTTTCAGACTCTCCTTTGTTGCAGGGCCTAAAGAAGTGAGATTTGTTGAAATTCTTCCGTATAAAAGACAGAACTACCAACAGTACTTTGAGGGTCAGCCAAAATCCTACTTATCACAGTACTGTGTGCTCTTCTGCTCGAGAACTGCAGCATCCAGTTTCCCCTGTCAAGTCACAGAGGTGTTTATCTGGAAGAATAACATGGTTATTTATGGGGTTTTCCTGTACCACCACCTTCTCCTACGGAATTCCTGGAAAGGAAAGTGAAGTGGAGGGTAGAAAATCCACCATTGCAAGGTGCCTGTCACCCAGCCCCAGGGAGGGGAATGAACAGGACACACATGAACTCCAGTGGCTCCAGAGTCTTCATCTGGGTTTTCCTGAGGCTTTTCATGGCTCAACTCTGCCCAAAACCTGCCCCAGCCAGAACAATCCCTGACTTGAGCTGCTGCAACCCACCAGGAGTTTGAGAAGGTCCTGGTGAAAAGTTCATAGTTCCTTATATCAAAGGATTATAGAATTTCACTGCAGAGGTATTGGAGGGAAAACTTCATCACTTCCCCTTCTAGCTCGTCACTAAGAATTTCCCTTTCTCGTTCCCTTTTCTCTTTTTGTTTTCTTTGGGGTTTTGGTCTTCTGGTCTTTCCCTCAATTTTCACTGCCATCAGCAACAGATGCTGCTAAGTCTTTCTGCAGGTAAACCTGGCCTGACATCCTGAAACAATATTGCTGAAATTAGGAAGGGAACAAACCCCAAAATAGTGCCCATGGGAAGAACACAGGAAGTGCTGAATTCACACAGACCTCTGGGAACAGCAGTTGCTATTTACCCCATCAGAGCCACCAGGATGGCAAAGTTTACAGCAAACTCTGAACTGGTTTATCCTGTCCTCAGCAGTGACCACTCATTTGAAACACTCCCTCAAGTCCAGGAGATCAAATTTCCTTAAAAGTGATAAATGCCCTCAATTATAACAACGCACTGTTGCCTTCTGCAGCTGGTCAGGGTCAGTGGGCTACTGCTCTCCTAAGCATTAATCATGATGATTTCAGCTATGAAATACAAGGCTAATGAATCCTGCTCTAGGTGCTGTGTGCCTGCCTGCTCAGCAAAACTAATATTAGCCCATTAGAGGTTTTCCTTTTCTAATGGCAACATTAGGAAATTCTGCAAGGAATCTGAAAAAAAAATGAGTGGTTGGAGATATCTTCCCCCTATAATTATTTTTCACATCACTCTGCAGAGCTTTAAGTAGCTGATAAAACTTCACCAATAGTCTCTGAGGCCAGGCTGTACTTTATTCACTCCTGTGAATGTTTCCTTCAATGGATACAAACTCATGTCTTATATATTTTTTTGTGGCAGGGATTCCTTTCCTTTATTGTAATCTTTTATTAGCTTTCATTCTCAGTTGTCCACTTTGATTTAAGGTACATCTTTCCTCTCCCCTGACAAGGCAGCATGAAGCAAGTATATCAAAGCTAAAGAGTTATTTACGTGAAAAATGCCAGTTTTGAAGATCTCTTTTTCCCCCTTAAATGGAGTCTTTCAAAGTCCAATGCCCACAGATCCCCATTGAGTAAAAGGACTGCACTCCTCATCCAGCTGCTCCTCAGCTGTGTGGGATCCATTCAGGAGCTCAGGCAATTCCTAAAGGCTGCATAATAGAGTTAAAACAAAATGTCATTCCCTCCGAGTTCAAATTGCACAGGGAAGACTCGTGAAGAACAGCATAAAGGAAAATATTTACATTCATATCTCTGGAACAGTTCTTCCTGCAGGACTTCCTTCCTTCCTCATTCCCAGCACTTCTGGGCGAACAGCTGGCTTTGCTGGAGTAGGAACAGCAATCCCTTAACAGGATGGCCATAAAGTCCTGCTTTTCCCCTATTTCTCCTCATCCCCTGTCTAAAAATCCTTAGGTCCTTGGTTTAGTCTGCATCTCCTTCCCTCATCACTGCCCCTCCAACAGATACCAGAAGCCAATGGTGCAACATTAAAAATCAAGGATTTCAGACTCCTGGAAGAACTCGGACTCCTGGACAGAAGAATGAGATTTTTAAGTAAGAGGAACAGTAAATTAAGGATTCTTGTTGAACAAGAAGACAATAACCTGTGATACACCTCACTAAAGGCCATGACAAATGGGTAAAATCAGTCACTGAATAATTCAGGTTGGAGGAGACATTTCCAAGCTATCTCATTCAACTCCCCACCCAAAGCACAGCTAACTTCAAAGTCACATTCCATTCTGAAATTCAAACAGACACCATTTTTTTCTTTTCTGGTCCTTACAGGACACATCTCCAATATTATTGGCTCCATCCTTTTTCACAGCCATCAGCCTCCTCAGTCCCCTCAGGGCCTCACGTACCACTGTCTTACAGTCACAGCAGCCACAGCAGAGTCCATCCAAACTGCTCAGGAGCAGCAGGTCCAGCTGAGAATCTCTTTTTTGGCTCATTCAGCCCCTGCACCCTGGAATGATTCTTGCTGCACTGCAAGGATTGCTTGGGTCCTGCCATGCTGCCCTCCCAGCAGATGCTGTGGTGAATAAATTTCGGCATGCAAACAGCATTTCCAAGAAGCTGCCATAACCCCCAGGCCTCCAGGAGACCCCAAAGCAGCCTTCACCCCTCCCAGCTCACAGCTCAGAGTTATCAAATGACCTGAAACCAGCTGGGGACAGAGCTTCCTCCCCACTTGTGCGCTGCTAGCACAAAAATGCAACATACACTGTTTTCTTTCACAGGCATGGCAGGGAGGAGGGGGAAGATGGCCTTTTTGTTTTACTCCCCAAGAAACCAAGAAGATCCAAGTTGAACATATGGTGCTCATGATTTTGGAGAGGGGGAATCTCTCAACACCCTCCTCATTCCTTGATGTCAGAGCCATTGCCAGATTCTCCCTGTTCCCATTCACACCAGTTGTATTTTTTTGTTTAACTTACTTTTTTTTTTTTTTTAGCCCTGAAATTGCCTGTATGAAGTTTTGACAGGCTTGAAAGCATCATGTGTCTTCCAAAGCTTTCCAGCACAAGCAAGAAAAAAGAACAAAAAATGGAAAAGGAGCATTATTTTGTGACTCACTAAGGAGCAATTTGTATGCAACTCTGCACAGTGGTTTGGCCAACTCATCAAACTTTTACACCAAAACAAAACCCTCAGGACTCTGACCCCCTGCTCTGCAAAAAGTAGGGAGGGTTCTTGATTTACTTTTTGACAGCCTTCCCTTAGAAATTGAAAGAACTGCCTTGCAAATAAAATTCAACTCAAGAGGATGGTAAAATGCTGCGGGAATTAAGAGAGGTTTTATTTTGTGTTTAAAATCTAATCTGGGTCTTGTTTGGAGCAGAGAGGTTTGCTGTCTCCTGTGCTGCTCCACTCACCACACGGAGGGCAGTTTGCAGCTGAACATTTTGATCTCTTTGGAAGACAAAGCAAGCTCATGGAATTAATCCTGGAACCCTGAAAGGGATTTTACACAGACAGGCTTTCCACACAGGTGGAATCATGGAATGGTTTGGGTTGGAGGGGACCTTAAAGCTCATCCTGTTCCACCCCCTGCCATGGCAGGGACACCTCCCACTGTCCCAGGCTGCTCCAAGCCCTGTCCAGCCTGGCCTTGGACACTGCCAGGGATCCAGGGGCAGCCACAGCTTCTCTGGGCACCTGTGCCAGGGCCTGCCCACCCTCACAGAGAAGAATTTCTTTCCTCTATCTTATATTTCCCCTCTTTCAGGTTGAAATCAAGGTACATCCGTTAAATATCAAGTCCTGGAAATGTAAATTAATCTTGCCAGATGAGTGAAAGCATTAGGAAGACAGAGAGATAAGAAGCCTCTCCAGGAAATATGGAGATTAACTGATACTAAACAGAGCATCAGGCATCTCATCGAGAGCTCAAATCACCGTTGCACTTAATTCCTTTCACTTTAACTCCTATCTTTAACAATGCACTCAATAATCAAGTGTCTATCACTAAACAACTCACATAAGCATGCAATATATATTCCAGATGCCTAATTCTGCTTTCAGATAGGTACCAACAAGACTTTAGTACACTGGGCCAGAGCGAATCCAGTGTTTACTCCAAAAATTGAATCCAAATTTTTCAACTTTCCAGGTAAGGTCACCTTTTCAGCATAGCACAAGAGTTGATTTCCTTAAAAGACAGACAGAGGGTGAAATGGGAATTGGCTGACAGGGATTCCAGGTCGATCTGCCTGCCATAACAGCAGTGGTGCTGTTTCATGGCTGCTTCCTGATCCGCACAAAACCTCAGTTCTGTCTCCCTCCAAACCTGGCAAAGGCATCAGCCCAGCTGCTGGCACAGTTTTACCCCCCTGGCCGTCTGAACTGAGAAGAAATTTCTCGTGCATAGAAATACAAGCTCTGAGCCCTCCCTGATGTGAGGGCTCTGGATTACAATGACTGAAAACCTCCTTTCTCTGAAGAAAATAAAAAGTAATTAATAGCCAGTGAATCCCTGCAGATATCTCCACTAAATGATTACCTTCACATCCTATAAAAGTGTTTCTACTCCTCAGTGCTAAAGAGAGTAACCATCAGGCAGAGGAGTCCGTAAGTCCCACAAATCTTCCGTGACTCGATGTGTTTAATGATGGTTCCTCACGCCAATAAATAACACACAATAATCACTCCACTAATATCATAATTAGTTTTTTGCTGCCCATCTATCTGCCACAACATAAATGCAGAAGTGAGATCTATGCATTTCTTTTACAATTGCCATTTCTCTTCTTCTATTTGGAAACAAATGCAATTACTTCAGCTGGAGAAGACAGAATTACTTCTGCAGCAGAGTCAAAACGTGAATCAACACTCATTTTCTGTAATTATTTCACAAGCAGCTCTGCCTGCCATCTTTCTCAAATGAAAGGACTTTTCAAAAGGCCTTCGGCTACACAATTATGGACACAAGCAAAGAAAAAATTAAGGAAAAAATAAGAGTTTCTCACCATTCATTTAACCTTTTCCTTTAGTGTCTGCCTTTAAACAGAAAAGAATGTCAGAGAACAACACGAATCTCCTCACACCCTCATGTGTCTTCCAGGAGAGCAAAATGTCGTGGCTGGGACATAAATACTCTCTGAATCCACATTTCCCTTCCCAGTAATTTTATCATAGCATCTCTAAAAGAGTGTTGTGATTAACCTTAAATGTTTGAAATTATCATTCACGAGGGTTATTGTGAACAGACAAAAAAGCCACGCTCAGCTCCCCCATCCCGTGTGATTTAACACAGCACCAAGTGCTCACAATTAACCTGGTTGGGGATTTAAACATAATTAGTAAAATCAGGTGTGGCCTGGAGGCAGCAGGAAGAAAAGATGAGAGTAAAACACTGCAGCAGTCACAAGTGAGGGATGGGAGAAGGACAATTGGCATCAGAGGCCAGAAGAAAAACCCAGAGATGCTCCTGCTTGGATTAGCTGGAGCTTTGCCTCTCTTGCACTCCAAGGAGCAGCAGAAGCTGAGGATGAGAGGAACAAAAAAGACACACGGAGGAGACAGGCTGTTCTTGACAGGCAGATTTCTCCCTTCTCTCATCAGACTTAAGCCAAAATAAAATGTGACATGAGGATGACAAAAGGTTATTCCCCTTCCACAAGACTCCTGAAGAAAGGAAGCACAGGAAGTCCATACTCCCACACAAATTCATCACCCTCTGTCACCCAAAGCCTGACAACTCTCTTTTTATGAATTAAAAAGAGAGCTATTTTAAATTCAAATAAGGTGGCACAGTTATTAAGTTATTTTTATCCTCTTCTGCACTTCTAGGACAAACTTTGAGTCTCCTCACTCCCTGAGTAGATGCTTTTAATGCACAGAGGAGTAAATAGCACACTCAGCTCCTCACAGCACTCACTCGAGTGATGCCAGAGTGATCAGTGCCACAGAAAAACACAGCAAAGAACCACAAAACGAGAAAAACCTGCAGACAAGTGACAGGAAAGTGCCTGAGCAGTGCTGAACTCTCAGAAGTAGAGAGCAAAGAAGTAACTTCAGGTTTAAGTAGTTTCAAACTCAGTTCATAGCGAGATTAGCATCAATTTTGCGGGGAGGGAAAATTGAACTTCTAAAGATAAATCTGGGGAATCATGGATGGCTTGTAAAATGGTGTCGAACAGTTTGCCATAAATTTAAGGGATATTCAGCGCAGTAAGATCTCCAATCCAGATACCTAAGCAGAGCAGAAATTTGGATGTTTCGAGAACTGAAGATGAATTTTAATGACTGAAGAGAAAATTGAGATGGGAAATTGCCTTTCAAATCTTCTTCCACAGCAGTTAATGCTTCAAACTGCCACCTACTACACAAGACGAAACCTCATTTTGTCTCATCTTGGGATGGCAGAACCAGTAACTAAGAATCCAGGTGGGAACCTGCACTGCATTACAAATGTGATAGTTACTGCTTGGCCCAGGAGTCACACTGAAATCCACATTTGCCACAGGTTTTATTTATGGCTCTATTTTTAGAAGCTAGGCTAGGTTAACTTAATTCCCCTGAAACTACTTTCCTGTCCTGTGCAGGGATAGGAAGGAAGCTGCTCTGTTTTCTAATTAGGCTTTAGTGACTGCTCAGTATTTAAGTGTGAATAAATGCCCCAACCTGCTGACCCTGCAGTGAGTTACAGCCAAACAGGAAAAGAGCTCTGAGCTCAATGAAACACAAAGGGCTAAAGATCCTCTGAGCAGCCTCTGGGCCAGAAAAGCCTGATCAATAACTAGAAGCAAAATGGCAATAAAAGAACCACTACCTGATTCTGGGACTGGAGGATTTGGATGATGCCTTGACAGCCTGACCTAAAATAGAGGTTAGATAAAGTTAAAGAATAAAAAGCAGTTGAATGTATTGAAGGGCCTTCAGGTACGTTTAGGGCAGACAAAGCCCACCCAGGGCCTACACCCAAAATGGAGAGCATGTCACAAGTTTTTCATACTTTATGAATTCTGTCCGTTTGCATATCGAGGTTTAATCCTCCAATTACACCTCCAGGTGATGATGTCAATTATTCCAAGTTTGCTCCCCCAATTCACTGTTGTTTACATATCTTGGGTCCTGAGACAGTGAGGTGTCCTTGGATTCCAAGCTTTAGAGGAATTATTTTGTCTAAAAACACTGCGAACAGGAGCTTTAGCACCCAGTATGGAATCCAGAGTAATACACTAAAATTATGGATACATGAAAAATAGAGAAGCTAAAATCCTAAGGCATCAGGGACAGACATTTGAGTGCATCTTTGCTTTTGCAGAGACACTCCCCTGTCCCCCTCCTGCCTGTCCAGCTGTTCCTCGTGTCACCAAGTCCTTCTGGAAGGAGCCTCCTCAGACAGAGCCCACTGAGACTGAGCCCTGACCCCTCTGATGGGTCCTGGCTCTGGACCAGCATCCAGCTGGGTCTGCTCTGTGACCCCAGGGCCACCCCTCACCTGCCAGGGCCGCCCAGCCCTCTCTGATAACACAGCCACGGCTGCTGCATCTCCTCCTGGGGCATTCAATGTCCCCTCAGGAAGATTTGCTAAGCTGAAATGCAATCTATCACCGAGGGCCTGCAGTCCCCAGCAGTGACAAGTGTGTCCCAGAGCGCAGAGCGTTCCTTATGTCAACACTGAAGCCAACATGCTCCTCCTGCCCTCTCCGAGTCCAAATGTGCCATAATATTTACCGCTACAATATCTTCCCCCATCAAGCCTTTAACTATCTCCTATGGAGTCTAATTAAAATGAAGTATTGTAACACACAATCAACACTTGCACAGTATTGATGGAGACTTGCAGATGGCATTAGGAAGAAAATAGCTCCTCAGCACTGATTAACACTGAAAGCTTAACAAAGTTTCTCTATTTCCCTCGTTGTGTGTTAAGCTGAACGTTTTGACAGTAGGAAAGTTCCACGGCTTCTCCTACACTTTAATTACATCAGTAACACTTCACACTTGAACACCAGTGCTTAGAATTAGGCAATAATTAGGTGATTCCTCCCCTTTCATCTGCCGCTTCAGCCACACTGAACACAGTAACAATCTCCACACTTCTTTGTCAGTTTTAGATAGCAACTTGAGTGTACAAATAAATAAATATTTACACAGTGTCTATATGAATTTAGCAGTGATTATCTGAGGAAGCAGGGGGTAGAAGGCTCTCTTCCAGATTTTAATGCAGCGACATAGCAACGATCTTAAAATGTTTAATGGCTCTTTTTGTGTTTAGAATCATAGAATCCCAAAATGGTTTGGGGTGGAAGGGACCTTAAAGATCATCCCATCCCACCCCAGCCATGGGCAGGCACACCTTCCACTGTCCCAGGCTGCTCCAAGCCCTGTCCAGCCTGGCCTTGGACACTGCCAGAGAAGAATTTCTTCCTAGTAACTAATCTAAACCTGCCCTCTTGCAAGTTCCTAAAAATATTAATTATAACCTAGAAGTCTTACCCAGACAACACAACTTATAGGATGAGAAAGAATCCTATTCCATAGTGCCCCATCCTCCTAGGACAACTCCTAGAATGTGAAGGCAGCACGATTGTGAATCCCGCTTCACACAGCAGTCCAAAGCAAACAGGCACTCGACAGCTGAAAGCTGGGACAGCACTTAAAGGAAACACAGATCTGAGACTGCTTTGAGGGAGGAGAAGCTGAGCTCTTATTCTCAGGGGATGAAGCACCAGCTCGGCTCTGAAATTCAAATACTTCTTTTTCACCAGATGAGAGATAATAAAATTTGAAGAAAATATAGGAAACAGAAGTGAGGGATGATAATGTAAAAGTTGAGCAGCACTCAGCCCAGCACTGCTATATCCACAGTGATCTTGACAGCATTCCCAACACCCACTGCTGCTCCCTTCTAAATTGAACTGTGCACATTAAAAAAAAAACCCAAAAAAGACCATACACCAAAAGAACAGGCTGCCAAGAAGCAGTGCTTCCTGAAAGCCCTGTCAAACCTCCCCTCATGGATGTCTCCAGTGTGTGCATCCTGCCTCAGCAATGTGGGACATGTAAAGCTCTGCACATCACACAGACTGGCACAGATCCTGAGGCTCCCACGCTTCTCTTCCAGCAGACACCACAGAGCAGGGCTCCCTAGATAGTCTAGAGTGGTATTTTAGTGTAAGCAAAGCTAAAATTACAGCGAGCTGTATAATTTGGTGGGTACCTTTGAAAGAAACCCAGAAAGCTCCGAGGAATTGTTTGAGCTAAGCGCGATCAGAAGAAGGCACAGCGCTGCGTATTTCCTGCGGCAGCAAAGGCGTCCCTGCGGCTCCGTGGGGATCCCTGGAAGAGGCAACAGAGCTGCTTCCATCTCCCCTGCAGCACGGCGAAAAGGGGAAATGCAGGCAGTGAGGGGAGATTCTTTCCCAGCAGCTTTTGGAGGCTGCAGAAAGCACTTCCAGCTCAGCCAAGCTCAAAGCTTCCACACTCCACTCTCTGTTGCCTCTTGCAGCTGGACACGACGGGAAACAGGGAACAGATCCCACAGGGCTGTTGTAGGAACCTGCCCCCTCCTTCATCTCCTTGATTGAACTGGACTGGCAGCCACCACACAACTAAAATCAGCTCCTGTTTTCCTGTGCCAGGGTGTCACAGCGAAAGCTGCCAGCTCTGCCACTCCACAAAGGTTTTCCATCCTGAGGAGGAGCGAGATAGCAACAGGAGAGCACAGACAGCAGCCTGGGAGCAGCGGGTCAGTTCTGCATGGAGAAGGAATGATTTGTGCCTGACGCTTAGTCATGAAAGGAAAAGCAGAAGGAAGGTTTAAAAAACCAAAAAAACCCAGGCCACATCTCGTGACAGTCCATGAGTACGGAGTGGGGAAAGAGAGGGCTGGCTTCTGACTCAGGGATTTGGAGCTCTTTGGACCAACAGCACTGTAAGTCTCATAAATATCACAAAAGCAAAGCAGGAAGGATTTTTAAGGATAGACCTGTCAACAGAGTCTGGGAATCACTCTGCTTTGCTGCCCAGAATGTGACCACGTCCCTGCTGTTTCTGCGCTCTGAATACACAACAAGGAAACCTGCAGGGCTGTGAGGGGCCCCGAGCATCTCTCGGTGTCCCTGTGCTCTCAGCAGGGAGCAGATGCAGTGCTGCAGGCTACGATTTGCTCCTGCAGCCCAGCTCCTTTAAGGAAGACAAAACTGAAGGAAATGCTGAAGGTGATATGCCATTAGTACCCTGGTCCTTAACCCTGGGGACAACCCGAGGTAGGATTTGTTTCAGAAAGTCTTAAAGGCAGGAGTTTAAAAGCATTCCTATCTGCCAACACATTCAAGTACACGATCAGAGGCAATGCCATTCCGGGACTCCTGTGCAAATCTCTGCACAGTCTGGAAGGGTTTGTCCTCCTGCGCTGGATACAAGGCATTTCTGCATGATGTTTATAGGTCTGTAACTCAGGCAGCAGTTGAATCCCATCCTGCTTTTCTCACCTAACCTCTGGAGGATAACCTCCTTTTAGAGTTATTTACCTCCAGTGGGGTCAGACCAACACATCTGTCCGGGTTAAGGGAGGAGCTGTTAAGATCTGCTGAGAGCTGAAAAGATGTGAGCAATCCAATTGGAAAGGGTAAAAATGATTGTGCCAAGGGGGATGGTGAACAGGGGATGGGTGCTGCAGGGAGGCAAATCCATCCCTGACAGAGGAAAAGCTGTTTTATAGGGGCCAAGGTTCTAGAGTTGAGTCATGGAATCCCAGGATGGCTCAGGTTGGAAGGGACCTTAACATTCCTCTCATTCCAACCTTCTACTAAAAACCACTGAATTATTTGTGAGGTCCTTTTTCATACTATAAATGAGGGAAGGGTGTTGGGAAAAAAACAAACCTCACTACCTGTTCTTCCAAATACTGCTGCTTCTGAGGACTAAGTACTCTGGAGGACATTTAAATGAAGACTCATCCCTTTCCCACCAACCTCATCAAGTGGTGACCTCATGGGAAAGAATTTTTGAGCAGAAAATTCCATTTTTTCACCAGATGCAACGTCCAGCATGGCTGTGTCATGCACAGGTCAGAGACCCCTCAGTTATTTTTTCCCGACAACTAGAACATTGCAGAGAACAGATACAGATTTTGTTCTAAAATCTAAAAATCAAAAATCTAAAAATCATCTAAAAATCAAAATCCAGATAAATTCTGAGTTTCTACAATACCTCCTGTTTCCCCTTAACTCCATCAGCTTCTAAGTGGAACAAATGCTAGGACACAGTTGTGGAGGATGTCTAAAGGCACCTACCATGAAAAACATTGTGCCCCCTGTAAAAATAAAAAAATTGATTTTGTGCCAGGCACCCTCTAGGTTCCTTATGGCAGACACTACCCCAACAAGCTGAATAAATATGATTAATTACAAAGCCTGCCAAAGTTCCAGAAGAATTTGAACAGTGGTCTCAGGCACATACTGGAATTCTTGGGGTTTCTTGTGCTGGCCCCATCCCTGGAACCATTCAAGGCCAGGTTGGACAGGGCTTGGAGCAACCTGGGATAGTGGAAGGTGTCCCTGTGCATGGCGGGGGTGGAAATGAATGATCTCTAAGGTCTCTTCCATCCCAAAATATTCTATGATAAATAAGGCAAAGTGTTGTAAATAAGAGGAGGTGGTCACAGGACCCAATTGCTACTGGAACATTATAGATTTAGAACTAATATACGAACACTTGTTCTTTCATTTTTATTTATTATTCTTAGAAGAAATGCTCAAAATTACGGTGATGCAGTGCAAATATTTTAGCCCAAATTGCTCTAACCAGAAAAAAACCCACAAAACAACACAAAAACCAGATCTCTTTTCCTGAACAAAAAAAACCCCAACAGCACTAAAGCAATTCAGAACAGAAAACACACACTCCAGCAAACAGCACTGATTGAAAAGAAATGGAGAGTTTTTGCTACAGAATAAAAATATCCCCCCAATTTTAATTTCTGACATTGCACCTTTAATGATGTTACCTTTGCTTAATGCACGTGGAGCACAGCAATGCTCTGCTCTCCCCTCTGTTGATAACCAGCACTTGTTTTAATTTAAAACATCTCAGTGTTTCACTGCCTAGGGACAGACAAAAGGCCAGAATAACAAGTGGATAATGATTATGCCTTCAGCACCCACGTACATTTCTGCAGCCTGAAGAGGACTTTCACAAAGTAATGTTCCTTCTAGCACAGGCCACTGTGGTTAGGTTTGGAGATTATTTCTTGTTATAAGCAAGAGCATCTTTTACACTGGGACAGGCAGGGACAAATAGCAACAAACCATCGCTCATATTAATTAATTAGCCAAGCCTGAAAGCCCAGGAGTGCTCACACCAACCCGAGAGCATCAATCCCAACAGTGCCAGTGGAAAATTCTGTGTATAAATGCCTGATGGCTTGCAGCATAACATAGCAATATAATGTGAAGCACCTGTTTGCACAGAGTCTGCTTCCAACTCTTTTACACGGAGCTATTTGCTTCTGTTTAAAAATAAGTAAATATTTGCTCTGCTGTGCCAGCTGGATCAGGGGAAGCTCTGAATTGCTTCTCCCAGACAGGAGAAGGCTGGCAGAAGGTGCCTATCTGGAGTTCACATACACAACATTAATTGGAAGCAGCAACTATTGAAAACAGCTTCAGAACAGAGCTGGGAACAACAAAAGTGGATACAAAACTCATTTGCACTCTGCAGATTTTATGTCAGGTACTGCAAAGTTCATCTCTTAACTCTGTGGTTCCTGATTGCTTTAGAAGAGCAGGACAAAAACCACAGTCAGAAAGGCTGAGTTTTCACCAAGGAAAGGGAAATTTTGTAACTGAAACTTGTACGAATGCCTTGTCTGATTTTGAAGGAAAAGATAAAGTACATGCTGAGATGTGATGGGAATCAGTGTTTACAAGAAACTTAACCCTTATCACCTGAAACCCCTTCCATCACCACAAAGCAGACTGCAGAATGAAAATTCAACACTTCACACACGGATTTTAATCTATTGCACCTATCAAACAACAACTGAAGAGACATTTGGGCAATCTTAAAGCACAAACTGCTTTGTCTGAGCTGCCATAAAGCAGTTTTAATTCCACGTGAAATAAAAAACCAGCATGGCTCTGGACTTGCTTTCAGGCACAGTTTCTTCAGTGAAATGGGATTCTTTCTGCCCAGGAAAAAGAATTGTGAGGATCTCTCCACAGAGGAATGTGTTATGAATGTAAACATAAACACTATACCAAAGGGACCTATAGAAAAGCAAGTGGAAAGATTTATTGCTATAATAGGTTAAAAAATAATCCATCTGAAGGGGATAAAACCAAATGTAAAGAACTGTTTTTATACAAATACATTAGTTCCTACATAATATTGCCTTTGGTGCAGCATTCCTTGTCTTAAATCCAGCATCCCACTCCTGTGCCTCAGTGCCTCCTCTGCTCAAGCAGCCAACTTCATGCCAACAGTTTATCTTCTTATTTAAAATGTTATTAAATAAAGTTATCACTTGAAGGCTTTATCTTCCAAGTGGTGGAGTTCCTTGATATATAATCTAATCTTCCAGGCTCACCAAAGATTTTCGTCAAACTTCATTAATGGACAAATCAATTTCTGGTGGTTTGGATCTATTTGCAAGAACTACTTCCCTCCTTTTTTTTTTTTTCTTTTTTTTTTTTTCCTTCTCTAGTGAATGCAAGAAAACATCTCCAAGTGCCAGAGGGAGGAAATGAGGACGTTCAGGCTTTCAGATTTTGTTATCTTCTGAGTTGTGGTCTCGCTTTAAACCCCCTTCTGATGGTCTCTGCACCAAGATTTTAGTTTAATAATTTGAAGGATTATTGGCAACTGAAATGAGGATTTGTGGATCTTGAGCAAAATACATTGTAATCACAACTGTCAGGCTGATTTGGATGCTCAGGCCTCTAAGTCTCCCCAGCAATATTGGAAATACTTTGATGCAGTCACAGCTATGGTCTGTACTTCAGCATTATTTCTAAAGTCAGAAAATATTCCACTGCTTCACATTTTCAAAAGACCCAGCCAAATTTTTTTTAAAAATTAAATAAATAAGAGTCCAAAGCTTTTGAGATTTTAGCATATGAAACTAAAAAGCAAAAATAAGTTAAAAGGAGTTGAAAGCATTTCCTTTTCCTCACTGAGCTCAGCTGAATAACAAATAATTAAAAGGGTGGCTAAGTGAATGAACCCCAATCCAGCCCCACGGCCGTGGCAATCAGCTGGATCACAAATCCAAAGCCTGGGGAGATTGGGGGGCTTTGCTTCTCCACCTTTGTAATGGGAACTGTGACACCACGGGACCCAGAGCTCCCCAAAGGGGAACAGGAGCTCTGCTCTGCGTTTGTCATGTTCAGCTCCCACCTTTAACAGCTGGCACAGGTGCCCATGTGATGCCCTCAAGGATTTCTAGTTTTTACTCTTCATGCATCTGTAACTTGCTGTAGTTCTGTGCTTCCCACAAAGTGCTAAAATCCTCTGTTCCAGCACCTTTAGCTAAAACAAAGCTCTCTGAACACAGATCCAAGGACAGATTCATTGCCTTAGGGCCCAAAAATATGTAAACAACTGTGAGATGGGGGAGCAGGCCTGGGGTGGTGAACATCATCACCTGAGGTGTGATTGGACAGAACTTGTAAAAGGTGAAGGGCTTGTGACCCAGGCTCCATTTTGGGTGTCATCCCCAACGGGGGACTTTGCTTGCTTGCTTCAAGGCTTTTGCAGGCCTTGAATAAATTGTCTGCTTTTATACTCCTAATTTGTCTTGGCCTCTGTTTCGGGTAGCCTGTCTTTTAGGCAACACATGGACAGAATAGGTGGCTAAAAATGACTTTTAAAAGTTCATTTTCACGCTCAAACAATATGAAAATACATCCTGCTTGTGCAGACAGACAGACACACCACTGCAAACCAGGTTTTGCACTCTCATGCTCCATCTGCTGGCTCTGCAACACGATTTAAGACACCAATCTGCCCTTCCTTTTCTGTCCCCCAGCTGTGCAAAACCCCTGCTCATCTGGATGAGTTGCCAAGTGTTAAACAAGAAGTCATGTTCATCTCAACATTTCAGAGTCCACTGGGGAAAAATAAAAGGGTAAAATATTTATGACAAAATGTAAAACAGCTAAACATGTAAGGAAGAAAAGTGCTCCTAAATGTCTTGCAAACGCCTCAGGGTTAAAAGCCTTAGCATGGTAAAAATGTAGTGCTCTCTTCCATTTTGCCTCTGCCTGGCTTCTGTACTCCATGTTAAAGCATCCATGAAAGCCAATTAATGTGCATTTTATTCTCTGAAACATTTAAAATTGGCCACTTTCAGCATATAAACTCTCAGCATCTCTTATTATTTGAGTGCTTTTCAATGCAGACTTGTGTGTATTAAAAATACATTCGAAAATGGAAGTGATTTGTGTTTTCAGCTGCCTTTGGAAAAGCAACAAGAGAAACACGAGCAGGAAGCACGGTTTGTCCCAGGACAAAAGTGGGATCATGACTATGCAAATCCTAAATGGATGCTTTGGCAGGATGGGCTGTGATTGATTCCTGGGATGAGCTGTGGCACGTGTGACACAGAGGAGGCAGAGACCACACCTCCCCTGCTCCTCCTCAGCCCAAATTCAAAGAATAACACAGGCACTGCAGGAACACACACAGAGCATCCTCCTTCCTCACTTTCCTCTCTCGAGCTGGGCTTTTCACACCGGGATAAAGCCACAGCTGGAAACGATCATCTCAGCGCCCTCGGAAACCCAGCAGAGGCAATAATCACATGGTAATAAGGGATGGAATTTTATGAAAGATGCCTCTTAACTGAAGACTAAAAGACACCATGCAATTTAAATAAAATCGCTTTTAGCTGGGCCGCTGAGTGACAATTGAGGGAAAATACTTGGCCTGTTTTCTGCAAATGCTGGGGCAGATTTTCAATGGGTGTGAAATGCTGACTTGGGCAAAGTGGTGCCAGGTTTGCACGAGCTGAGGATACAGCCCTGCGCAGTCACATTTTTAGGACCACACTGGAGAAGCCCTAAAACTGAGAATGCTGAAATGAAGCTGCACGAGCAAGCAGGGAAGAAGTTATTAACACATCAAATATCTGCTTATGCTGCTTCCCTCCCTGTCCGATTTTAAGTGAGCTGAAAAGAGGAATCACACAATTATCCGAAAGCACACAAGAAAACTCAAACAAAATTGTGTTGTGCAAGAAGACAAGAGCCCAGCTCTCTGATTAACCCAGCTCAGGTAATTCTGGTTTGGTTTCCCTGGGCACCACGTTTGTCCAGGCTCCCAGCCTGAACATCTGGAATTGTTCTTGTGGGGCTGTCCTGTCAGAGCTCACACAGAGCCTGCACGTGCCCAGCACAGCTCACACAGAACCACAGAATTACTGAGCTTGGAAAGGCCCTCCAAGACCATCAAGTCTAATGTGTGCCAGATCCCCACCTTGTCCCCAGCCCAGAGCTCTGAGTGCCATGGCCAGGCCCTCCTTGGACACCTCCAGGGATGGGGACACCACCATCCCTTGTGGAACTTCCAATGTTCAACCACCCTTTCCACAAGGAGATTCCTCCTGATGTCCAACCTGAGTCCATCTCGAGGCCATTTCCCCTTGTCCTGTCCCTGTCCCCCTGGCTGTCCCCTTCTGTCAGGAGTTATGCAGAGCCACAAGGTCCCCCTGAGCCTCCTTTTCTCCAGGCTGAGCCTCCCCAGCTCCCTCAGCTGCTCCTGGGGCTCCAGACCCTTCCCCAGCTCCATTCCCATCCCTGGACACACTCAAGCTGTAGAAATACATCCTCAAAGAACTGCAACAAAAATCCAGCTGGTTTGTATTCCCTCCAAATTTCTCTCCAACCCTCTTTTCCCTTAGAAGAGCTCTGTGCACACAGCAGATGTTCAGCTGCCTCACATCTGGAACACCACAAAGTCAAGCAGTGCTTGAGGAGCTGAGTCCAACAAAACAGAATGGGGTTTTGTTGGTTTTTTTCTGTTTTAGGCTTTTTTGTTTTGTTGTCTCCTCTCTCCTCTATTTCTGCCTCCTCAGATTAAGAATAGCTGTTTGGGAGGAAGCCTGGACAGAGCTCATGAGACAAGAAACATGAAAAAGAACAGTGTCCTAAATTCAGCTGGTGTGAAACCAAGAGCTGGGAAGGTTCACTTCTTTTGGAAGAAGTTGTGAAATCCCATCATTAGTGAGAACTGTTCTTGGCATAAGAGCCTCATGCCTTTATGGAAGTTGTCATCTTCCTGACCAGCCTGCCCACTCCAAAAATAATGCTAAATTTAATCACATTCTGGAAAAATATTAAATTAAACAACAACAGCACAAGGCAGAAACAGTGTGATGTGGGAATGATAAACAGGCTTCCTACTAATAAATAAAAATAACAAAAATAAAACATTTCTGGATAACAAACTGCCTTTGCAGATAAAAAAAGTAAATCCCTAGAATTTAAATCCATCACGAGCAAAATCCCTCCGGAAAAAAAAAATCCAGACCAAAGCACTATTATGGCTGGCTTTATATTCAGAACTGTATTTATGCAGACTAAGATAAGGGCAATCAATCCCCAGGCCTCAGGACAAAAAGCTGATCTTCTGCAAGGATCAGGATAAAGAAAATTCCTCACCATATGTCCCGTGGTTAAAGGCAATAGGGGACATGCTTTGTGAGACTCGGGAATGTTCGGGGATTGGTCAGTGCTGAAACAAATATCAGATTTATGGCACACTGATGTGCTCCAGCAGTAAATCCCAGCCTCTCCTCTGCGTGTTGCTGCTTTCCCACCCGTGGGATTTAGTGCCTGAACTTTGGATGGATCGCAGCCTCACGCCAGACCAAGGATCCTGTCAGCTCCAACAATTCGGCTTTTCAGGAGTCCTGAATTCCCTCAGTCACTCAAAATGCACCAAAACACTGCTCCCCTTCCATCATTTAATCTCCCACACTATTTCTATCCCATCCAGGATAGAAATGTGTCACTGTCATTATACCTCAGACAACAGAGCTGCTGCTTTTTTCATTTCTTTTCCAGTAAATAATTCACAGATTCAATCTATCCTCTGTTCTTTGAGCGGTGTCTTTCCAGGACAACCACTTCTCCATAACTTCATCCTGATGGTTCCTCAAAGGCACAGCTTTTGCCTGGGACACCTCTGTGTGTGAAACCAGCTGGGACTTGAAGACAAACCAGAAATATATTTGTTGTCAAGAAGTGCATCCCCTTTTCTTTTTTCCCCAGCTTTTTCACTTGGTAATTAAAGGGTAGATGCTGTCTTTCTACTCTGACAAAAAATAAGTGAGGAAGGGGAAAGGATAAAGCAGAAATCAAGATTCACTTATCTATTTAATCAATTTTGCAGGGGAAAATCATCATCTTGCATGCAAAGGGACTTTATCTGTTAGGATGAAGCCCCTATCCTCCAGCAATGCCACCAGGCTGTTCCCAGCACCAGCTGGGGCTCAAGGCTCAAAATGAAGGAATGTTGTATTTCTGTAGCTCTGATCTCTCTGGCTGATGTTGTTTGGGGTGGAATGAAAGCAGAGCTTCAACCATCGAGGTAAGGAATGTCCCTGGAATGGGGACCAGTCCCACAGGCTGTGGGGGATCCACAGAACCCAAACCCAGAGCTGAGGCTGCCAGAGCTCCAGGAGCGTTTGGGCAATGCCCCCAGGGATGCCCAGGGTGGGATTGTTGGGGTGTCTGTGCACGGCTGGGAGCTGGGCTGGATGATGCTGTGGGTTCTTCCAGCTCAGGGTATTCCAGAATTCTACAATAAGGTTTTCCTTGTCATGCTAAAAAAGCATCTACTTCCCCCACCATCTCCATTTAAAGTTACAGGAGACTGAAGCCAAGAGTTAAAATTTAATATTAATAGGGAAATGAATGTGTTTCAGCACAAGCCTTAGAGTAGCTCCAAGTTAAATTAGTCTGTGAATCAGTGATTTCAATAATACCAAAAAATCAGTTGTACAGACCACACTTTCAAATCACTTGATATGCCTTTTGTGCAGTGCTTTGACTCACATATCTGATTTTTAATTTTTTTTTTTATTATAAGCCTGAGAAAAAAATTAAGGCAGCAGTGTAGCAACCCTGAATCTTAGTTTTCAACATTAACATGTGAAAGTTTCCTGTTCAATGGGAGATATCACCTTAAAATTAAACCAGAGGGAAATGTTTTTGAATTCATACTAATTCAGTGCACATACTTGTGGTTGTTCATACATTTCATAACAGTGTGCAAACACTTTCTTTTTTCTTTTGTAATGGAGCAAAAGACAAAAAATATTTCTTTAAATTTTAAACTATTGTCTTAAAACAACAAAAAATGGCCAAAGCTGCTTACTACTGGTAAACTTCACTAGATTTTATGGCAACAAAATACCTGTTATCAATAACCAGAGACAAAAGTTTTCCGACTTCTTGGCAACACCATATCAAACTGGGAACGTTCAGATCATTTGCATTTTTATCAGCCGCTTTATCCGGGCTGTTTTTAAAAGGAATATTGAATTCAGCCCCATCATTCAAGACTAACTTTTATTTCCCTAGGCCAACACCAAAAATTGAGTATTGATCTTGCCAAGTGCTCCTTTTTCCAGGAGATAAATCACCCTGTGCTGACTGCGGCAGTCTCCAGCAGCTTATCAGTGGAGAAAGGCTGCGTGTGAGCCACGGGAATTTCTCATGCCAGGACAAACTTCCCATTCTCACAAGTCTGTTCCATGAGGAATCATTGCCACAGGTTTTTCACAGGAAAAAGATGGAATTTCTCAGGGCTTTTTCTCCCCTCCCATTCCTTACCAAACCATTCTCCTGTCAGACTGAACAGTTTTCTGCTTCCAAGCCACAAGGCCATGAAGCTTTCCTCATTTTCTGAGTCACCTGCTGTCAGCATCCAAAAAGGCAGAGAATTTTTGAGTTATCGAGGCTGAAAAAGCCCTCTGAGATCAGAGTCCAACCATCAGCCCAGCACCACCGTGCTCACCACCAAACCATGTCCCCAAGTGCCACATCCACCCACGTTGGGAACATTTCCAGGGATGGATGGCTGCCCTGGGCAGCCTGGTCCAATGCTTGACAACCCTTTCCGTAAGGAATTTTTTCCTCATCTCCAACCTAAACCTCCCCAAACACAATTTCCTCTCGTTCTGCCACTTGTTCCCTGGGAGCAGAGCCTGATCCCCACCTGGCCACCATCACTTTTCAGGGAGCTTTAGAGAAGGTAAGGTCCCCCTGGGGCTCATTTTCTTCAGTCTGAGCAACTAAGGAAGATCAGCCAATGTTCTCATGAAGCTAATGGAAAACAAATGTTCAAAGCAGATTTTCCAGACAGTATTTTAATCAGGACCAAATATTTATTGTAAAGGAAGTATTTTTTCCTGTTCCTTTATTAATATTCATTTAAAAGTGACTCTTTGGCCTTGGTTTTCATGGGAGTTTGCCCCACTAGAGGACAAACACTTTTCAGATTAGATTCTCTGCATGATGATGACCTCAATTGCAAACTCTTCCTTTTTCCCATCCACCAGAGCTAAAAACTTTTCCCCTATTCTGTCTTTTTCTGGAAACTGAAGAAAGAAAAAAAAAACAAACCAAAAAGCAGGGGAATAGTCAATAAGCACAGAGAAGAAAATAAGCCTCAAGCTTCCCAAAAGCACACTCCTGTGAACAAAGGCCACGGAACAAGGATTTTAAAGAGCTCTGTTTATCTGCAGAGGATGGCTAAAAAGGCCCCACACTTAGAAAACCAGCACTGAATACCAGGCACTATTGGGAACAGTGTTCAAACACTTTATTCTAATCCTGTTATCTCCTCAACCTATTATTTTGGGGATAAAAACTAATATTTTATATCTATCTTTCCTTTAACCAGCCATCACCCCTGTGTCTGGTCTTAACCTTAAGCAGTCCCTCTCTTTTCCCCATTCCCTGCTGAGAAACCCTTCCCTCTGACTGACACTTTACTGGTTTGTGCCTCAAGGTCATTTAATCTTCTCCTGTCCCAAGTCACGACCTATCACAGTCCCTCAGAAAAACAAACTCGAATCCAAACCTCAAAACCCCCAACAAACAAACAATTATTTGTGCAGGGTTTGCCATATTTTCTGGCAGTTGGCTTTTCCTTGAAGGAGGTAAACTGTGATTTAATTTTCAGGATCATTGCTATAGATCAGATATTAATCAAGTCTTGTAATTCTGTCCTGTGGAACACGAAAAACATCACCAGAGGGGTAACAGATGCCTGGCCACAAACTGCTAACAGAAATTTAGAATAATATATGGAATATTATCCAGTTTAATAAAACTTTTTAACTCTCATTTAGAGCAGGACCTTCCATAATTACCTTAAGGGTTTTATCTAATTCAAAAAAACCCAAAACTTTCCAGTCTATGTAAACAAATTCCATTCAGTCTGATCAAAATCTGAAACTGATGAATGATTTTGGTAAAAGCTGTCACGATGTCTAAGCTCACGCTGTACCATCCTGGCCATGCTTTTGGCCTAATACAAATCTGACAGTAAAGAAACACAGCAGAAAAGTGCAACTGTGTAAATGAGCTTCTGTCGCTTGATTTGAAGTGGAAGAAAAGGATGGTCCCTCCCAAATCCTTTTTATTTTCATCTCTAAGTAAGAATCTCATTGCAACTTGTGCCTAAAATGAAGGCTGTGCCAGCAGTTACTCAGCCTCCCCAGAACAAAAAATGTACAATTTCTATGTGAAAAGGGCCTAGAAGAGTATTTAGTACAAGGGATATTGAATTCCCACTGATATAAGGTCGCAGCCACCTTCTGTTTATTGTTACACTGATTTCTAGCCATTTAAATAAGTAAATACTTCTCCAGCACAGGTGATATTCTCTATTATTACTTGTGCAGTCAATTTTGTTACCTTTATTTGTGGGCTTAATAAACACAGCCCAACACTAAGCAGTGCAGTAAAACTGGGCTACTCCAATCATCCACTGATTGCACACAAACGTGTAGGAGTTTGGTACTTCCCTCCTGCTCAGAGGAAGTCAAGACAAATAATAAAAGAAACCAAAAATTCACTTGAAAAAAAGCAGCATTGCTTATCCCTCAACTGCTTTAAAACCCCTCAATTTTCCCTGATGTCATTCATTAGGTTCTCGTAGGAAAATCAAGGCAGCAGAGCTGTTTTCTCAGTTCAGCACATTTTTGAAAAGCTTCGCCGTGAAAGTTTTGTGTAATTACCCTCAAAACGGTGTTTTGAAGGAGTTCCACGACATATGGAAATTGGAATAATGAGTTGCATTTTCTTGTCTATCATTTCAGTTGGCATTTGGTGAAATTGTACATCTTGAGCTATTAAGTCTCTCCCTTCCTCCTGGTCCATGCTTAGATCAAGATCAGTACAATTTCTCCCACCCAGTGCCCTAAACAAAACATAAATGCCATCACCATCAATCTCAACAAGGCCTGTATGACAGCTAACATTAACAGAATGACCTTCTCCAGTTAGATTTTCATTAGTAAAATAGGATAGAAAACAGAAAGTGCCTCGGCTCTGCCAATTTGAACAAATTATCCACGTCATCCTTCTCCATGTCAGTCGATACCTGGGCCAGTCGATGGCTGGGCAAGGAAACTCAGCGATTTGGGACACAGCACAAGACAATATTAAGCACAAAGCCAACTTTCTTTTGTAATTTTAACCCCTGAATTAAACCAAAGCCAGCATTCTGTACAGGTAAGACAGAGAAGTTTGCAAATTTGGCTGCTGCAGTGAGTGTGTCTGCAGAGTGACAACACATCAACGCCACACCAAATCTGAGCACGACATAATTCCAGTTCCAAATGCACAGCCCCAGGCCAGGGATTCTGCAGCTATTTCTGATGATGTCAGAGAACTTGGCCACGCTAGGGAAGGAGAAGAAAGCCAGAAAATGAGCAGCAGATCATGTGCCAACTTCCCAAAGAGGCCAGGCCATCATCCATGTCACTGGGTGCTTTCCACACAGCTGCACCAAAGCCTCTAAACATCTGTCTGCTACCAAAGGACAGCTGCTGAGTAAAGCAAACACCTCCATGGCAGGGCATGTGATCAGATTTATTTATTTTTAACCAAATCTTCTCAAAGAGGCACTAAATGTTCACTAATTTACGATCTGCATAATAAAGGATGTGCCACCCACAGCATAGTCAGCCTGCCAGGCTTCCTCTCTTGGTAGAGGAAGATGATGCTGCTGGAGATGTTCCTGCCATGAAGTGGGTGAGAAAAACTCATATTGCACTGCTTAATCCCAGCCCAGAATGATTTTGGCTGTTCTAGATGCCTTCTTCACACTTCAGATTTGCTATTTGGTCAGAAAGAGCAAGAGGAAGCAGAATATCCTTATGAGTTTTTCACTACTTAAATCCACTTGTTGTAAAGCACTAATTTGTGGGGAGGGAAAGAAGGCTGTGGCAAAAGGAGAGCAGCCTTTTAGTCTCTGTTCTTTGTTCACACCACAGCAAGGACTTCGCAAAAATTACAGAAATGCAAGCCTTGAGAGGAGAGTTGTGAGGTGGAAAAAAACTGTGTGGCAGAAAAGTGTTTTGCTCATCCCCTTGCCAGGCACAGGGCTTGATTTCCCTTAATGGCTCATGATTAATGGATGGCAACAGGACGAGTAGCCAATAGATCTGAAACATGAGCAACACAATCCTTCAGTTTTGCACGGGAAGTCCAATATGGCTCAGAAAGAAGATAGAGTACTTCTGCCCCTGGATCAAAATTGATCTGCTCCAATATGAAAGAGAAAAGGAGGATGCTGCACAGTGTTTGAACACATTTCTTTGTCGGAAATGAGGGGGGGACTCAGTTCCCTCAAATGGAACACAAAAATGTATTTTGAAAATTAAATGCTTCCTCCTTCACCCCACTGCACTCAAACTGATTTCAGCGTCAATCTGTTAATAACCACTGCAGATCCACTACCCGAGAACAACATCAATTTTGTAATGCACTTAGAGGTGAAAACTTTATCACAGCCTGGTCTTAAGAACAATTTTCCTACTGGAGGACCGGTCAGAAAACTCCGATTGCCTATTCCAACAGAAAGCAGCCACAGAAAGCACCCACAGAAAGTTGTGGCAAAAATTTGTCACATAAACCCAACAGGAATAAAACCAAATATTCCAGGATGTGTCAGAATTCACAACATCAGTTCAGCTCGCTGAGGAAGCACCCACAGCAAGGAGGGAAAGCAGCCCAACCCCTACCTGCACACTTGGTCCTGGTGGTGAGGGGGGGTCCGGGGGGCCCCGTGCCACCCTCCCCGGGGCGCGTCAGCAGCACTCGGATCTCGTACTCCACGTCGGGGTCCAGGTGCCACAGTTTGTAGTTGGGAGAGTCCACGATGTGCGTCTCTGCCCAGTTGCCCGTGGTGGTCCTGTACTCCACCTCCTTGAGGATGATGGGCCCGTCGCCGATGATGGAGTTGGCGTTGGGTTTGATCCACAGGTACGTGGCTCCCACGGCCAGCAGCTCCGGGGGGGCGATGGGGGTGGGCGGCTCTGGAGACAAAAAAACAAATCACAAGGAGTTAGAAAATCCCCAAATTTCTGCCATGTATTTGTGCAGTAAGGCTGTCCCAAAGTCTCATGTAAATATATTGTTTTGTTTCCCTTGTCATATGCTGTGTCTTTTATAAGAATTGGATCTGTTGCTGAAAAGAATTTCGCTTGGGATTTTTGTGCTAAAAATTCAGCCTCCCCACATTGGGGGTAGCATTGTCAATTCAGAAACACCTGGGAAAATACAGGAGCCACAAAACAACTTCTGTTTCAAGTGGAACACAAAAATGTCTTTTGGATGAGGTTTGTACTTGTTCCTTTTAAGCATATGAGCAATAGCACTCAATAGAATCTTGGAGGGTGAGGGGGGGGGAAGAAATCTTAAATAAAGACAACGGAGTGCCCTTAGCATATACCAGGAATAAAAGGTCTCCAGTACTGCCCTTCCTCTGCCCTGTGACCTGACACAGCAGAACATCCAAAACATCGATCATGGTGCTGTGGTTCAGTCAAATTCTAGTGCTTAACACAACACCATCAGCCACAAGCAGAAAACCCAAATCACTCGTTCATTTTCTGACCTTAACAAAAAAAACAAACAAAAGAACCCCCAAACAAACAAACAACCCCCCCCAAAAACCCAAAACAAACAAACAAATAAAGAAACAAACAAACAACAACAACAAAAAAAACAACCAAAAAAATCCCCAAAAAAACAAACCCAAACCACCAAAAAAATAGAGATTAAAAACCAGGATATATTTTCTAATCACAGCACTGGCTGAGAAAAAATTAGCAAATTTAAACAGCATTGATCATCCCGTGACCAGTAGCCAGAATGCTGCCAGAACTGGCTTTACCTGGGGCTCTTGCTAGCACAGAAATAAGAAAAACTCCAAGGCCACACTGAGTCAACACCTCCTATTGTGTTTGATTGCAAAGTTTGCTTAACTTCATGGGCAAAGGTACTCAGGAAAGTCTGCATGAGACTTGAAGAATGCCTGGATGTCTGAGAAGCAGCATGAGGAGGCAGGAACCAGCTATTGAGCATCACCTCTGTGAGAAAAAGCAAAGCGAGCTGATAAAAGACATCTCAGCAGCTCCCTTTGATGGAAGCTACAAAAAAGGATAAAAAAATCTAGAGAGCTCTGGCTGCCTGCCTGATTTTTATTATTCTTTTCCCCCTCTCTGTCAGTGTAAATAACACTTGCATACTGGAAACCACATGAATAGCATACACCTTGTGGTTTTGAAAACCTGAGCTGAACTGTGCAGGAAGATGAGCAATTTCCCAAATCTTGTCTAGCCTCCCTCTGTCACAGTCTAATGTGGCTTGCCCTCAGTTCAGAGGACACAAACTCTATTCTTTCGTGAAAATCAGGTGACAAAAGGAGAATATTGCTATCAAGAGGGGCTTGAAACACTGGCACAGGTGCCCAGAGAAGCTGTGGCTGCCCCTGGATCCCTGAAGTGTCCAAGGCCAGGCTGGACAGGGCTTGGAGCAACCTGGGACAGTGGAAGGTGTCCCTGCCCATGGCAGGGGTGGAATGGGATGAACTTTAAGGTCCCTTCCAACCCAAACAAGTCTGTGATCTCTGTCTCAGGAAAGGAACATACAGATGTTACCACATAACACTAATTTCAGAGTTCTGTGGGAGTCATTCCGATCCCCTCTCTCCTAAATGTGATTCCTCAAAGAACTCAGAGAGCTGGAAGAATCCAGGAACCACAGAAACGTGGAAGAAAGGACTTTGAGCACCACATGATGGGAGGAAGATTGGATTTTGCCCTCAGCACAATTCTTGCAGGTAAAGATCTGCTCAGTGAAGAGAAACAAATGCACAGGAACTGTTATATAAAATGATCAACTGAAATTTTGTTTAATTACATTCCCTTTGGCTGTTCACAACAAGCCATTCTATCTCCTTGTGACTGACTGCAGGAGTTGTGCATTGTAATTGTACCTCTGGAAAAAAAACCAATCTGAATTGTAATTGCAGCAGGTATCCAACATGAACAAAAACCAGTCATGCCAGCTATGTTTTCTGTGGAATATCAATTTCTGCTTTTATTCTGCACTGTTCCCATAACTCCTGCAAGAATCTTTTTCTGATATGAAATGCCAGGCTGATTATGTTTTGACTTACAAAGTTATTTCTCCAAGAAAATTGTTTTCAAGAAACATGTGTGGATACATTTTCATTAAAAATCAAATTATTATAAATCATAAGCAGTTTATTACTTGTGTCTTGGTGGAAGACAATTAAAAGATAGACTTGGTGATTTTTATTCCCAATGCAAAAGCTACATCTTACAAGTCACATCATAGCTGAACACAAGAAAAATGAAATATTAAACTCCATTCTCCTGGGCTGCAGACTTCAATAGCAACGTGAGCCAGGTTACTTTGGGATTTGATGGCAAGTTAGAAGAGATTTATGGGACTGAGCTTAATTAATAGAGCAGTTTATCCTGCTAAGCAGACATGAAAATCTCATCTAGCAAGTTTAGAAACTGCGATTGCCACCCTGATTTAAATTAAGATGTCACCCAGCATGCCCATCTTCTCTACTTTTGCCCAAATCCAAACCTTCCCCGCCAAAAAAAAAAAAAAGGTGATTGTGGTTTTCCGCTTCCCCCCCCATTTATTTTCCCCTTTCTCTACCATTTGAAAAACAGGTGCTGTAAAAAATTATACAATGAGGAATTTAAACTATTAAATTCCCTACTAAACTAAAATATTACTCCTTTTTCATTTTAATTCAAGGAACTAAGATACACAGCTGCTCCAGCAGCTATTCAAGGATCAATCCCACCTCACTGAAAGTAATGGGTTCTTTCCTATGGGCACCAACTGGAGCAAAACTTTTTTTTTTAAATATCACTCTCTGTCAAATTACTGCAAATGATCCAAACAAGTTACCCATTATTTAGCAAAACTGGCACAGAAATGAGGAGCATTTTTTTTGCTCCCTGTAACGAAACCCTCTTCCTGGTTACAGACGACCAGCCTGATGTTATGAGCTCACTATTTTAATTAAAATCTCTATTTGACCTTGATTAAACAAACACGGTGACAGATTGGCCTTGTACGCACATAATTGTGAACAGCCATATTTTCAGCCCCATTTCATCCCAACACCACTTTATATCACAATTTATTTTTACATCACAAGCTTTGCCTGGCCTGCTGCTCTCAGACAGAGAGGAGGAAGCAAAAGGCTGCCCAGCAAGAAGCACATCTGGAACTGGAGTGCTGCAGCTGGAATACCCAACTGGAACCCCACACTTGGGAAGGGAAGGGCACAGAAAAATGTGGGTATGGGTGCTCTCTTTTAAGAAGACAAGAGATATTTGTAGTACAGGCTCAAAAAAAAAAAAAAAAAAAAAAAAAAAAAAAAAAAAAAAAAAGAGTTATTGACCATGAGTAGATTTTATTGAATGTGCAAAGCAAGTCCAGTTGTGCAGAAATCGAGGGAATTCAGGGTGTGCTTTTCTCCTCCTGTTAGAAAAGAAAATACAGCTCGGAAGGCTGAACACTGCTCAAAATGACAGGAATTTAAGTTCTGCAAAGAGTGAGAAAACAATACTAACATGAAGGACCAAAATAGGCCAAACAGAATCACAAAGTATCTCAAGACCCACAAGGATCAAGTCCAGCTCCCTGTTCCTCGCAGGACCACCTAAAACTCAGTCACATATAGTGACAGGAAAATGGGGGTGATGGTTTTAAACTGCAGGAGGGCAGGGTTAGATGGGATATTGGGAAGAAATTCCTCCGTGTGAGGGTGGGCAGGCCCTGGCACAGGTGCCCAGAGAAGCTGTGGTTGCCCCTGGATCCCTGGCAGTGTCCAAGGCCAGGCTGGACAGGGCTTGGAGCAGCCTGGGACAGTGGAAGGTGTCCCTGCCCATGGCAGGGGTGGAATGAGATGATTTTTAAGGTCCCTTCCCACCCAAACCATTCTGGGATTCTACAATGACAAAACATCTTCCAGACACTTCTTGAACCCATACACTCTCAGTACCATTAACACTCTACTTTTCAGCTGTTGTGGAAAACAAATATATTTTACTTTTTGGCAAATATTCCTGAGTGTTTCTACTCTACCACTGAAATATCTCTTTATTTGGCTTTCTAAGCAATTCAATTCTAAGGATTTTTTTGATGATGGAAGAAAAATTGGCTCCATGAATCCTTAAGATGCAGCTGGGAAGACTGAAAAACTACAAAGAAATCCTCAAGCACTGTTACCACTTTCTCCTGAGAAATAATCCATAAAGAAAGACATTATAGAAAATGCAATCTTAAAACAGCTGGATACGCCTCTTAAACTATGAATTTTATATGATTTTTTAAAAATTTCTTAGTTATTCATAACAAAATCTGATAAACTGTACAGACATGGTGACCATAAACTCTCATTTGCATGGGATGGGCTGTGGGTGGTTTTAGACAAAAAAACCCCAAGCCCTAATGCCACAAAACTCTGATTTATCACCAAGTGCAACAATTCTGCATTTTTCTTTCTCACATCCATACAACAGAGCACAGGTTCTAATGTAAGATCAGAAAAGAACTGTGGTTCTTATTCTTTGGGGGTTGAAAAGGTGAGGATGGGACCTGCTATCGAAAGATATTTGCCTGACAAGCAGGATCTGTGTTTTCCAACATGATCCTGCTCATTCCCCTACTAAAGGGAATTGTAAAAGCTTTTCTCACCACGTCCTACATGAGCAGCTGTGGACTGAGCTTGCCAGATGGATAAGGACGGGACTGGAAGGCAAGGAAACCCAATTTTAAGCTTCTCAAGACTCTTAAGAAAAAAAAAGAGGAAAAAAAAAAAAAAAAAAAAAAAAACCAAAATGTATTTATATTGTTTTCTCCACAACAGCCAGACTATCTGAGCAGCATCCATGGGCATTTTTCCTAATTTTACACCATAGCAATGAGTATTCTGGGCTCTGAGTGCCAATATTTATAGTGGCAGGGCTTATTTTCATAAATGCAGCAGGTAAATTTTGTTTTCTAGTGATGGTCCAAATTCTCAGCTCCATTTATTACACAAAGAAAAAGGCACCTGGATTTTACAATATTTAACATGAGAAGATTTCACTGTGCTGACACTGCACTAATAGTTTTTGTCTAAAAGAGAGACATTCAAATCTGTCTCACGGTGCTGGAACAGGCTGACAGCAGTGGCACATGTCAAGTGTTTTAAGAGTGTGTCAGCAGCAGTAATAAAATCATTCATTAATTCTCCTGGACGTGTAAATGGCACCAGGGAATGATTTGGTCTGTCTGAGCTCCAGGAAAAGCACCCAGAAACAATTGTGAAAACAACAATTCTGAAATTAAAAATTATGAACATTTAATTAAAGCCAAAATCCAGAAAAGTGGGGGAAGAAGAAGATTTAGGATTTCTCCAGCCTGTAGACCGAGGGGCAATGGTTTCAGAGGTTTATCCATTTCAGAGGTGCAAAAGCATTTCCTGTTGGTTTTTGCAGCCCACAATGGAACAGAGCATTCCCAGCAGGCAAACATCACCCGCACAGCTCTTCTCCTCCGTGAGCATTCCTGTCCTGGGGATGGAGCCCTGCTCTAGGAATCAGCAAATTCCACCTCACTGCTCTCCATCTGATGCTTCTTCCCTACACAGCATTTACTAACACACTGATAAGCAGCTTTAGTTCTCTGATATAAAATACTCATTTGCCACAGTGTGTAACGTTGTTTTTTCCCTTCTGCTTTTCCCTCAAGAGCTGGTGCTTACGCCCACAGGGGACTCACCACACTTTCCATGTACAAAAAGTGGGGAGAAAGTAAAAAATGAGCCAGAAAATGTGAAAGAATTGAGCAAAGTGGTCAAAGAATCAGCACAAAAATGAAAAAAAAAGGAGATGAGCAGATCCCAGGGACAGCAGTTAATAGCACCAAAACAGCCAGTGAAGCAAGGGACTCAACATTTGGCAAATTGTCTTCCACCATCCCCCAAAGCCCAAATCCAAAGGCTACAGACTATTCCCTTAACATCTCACAGCAGCAGAGGTGTGGTACAAAGGGAGAACTTGTTCCATCAGCCTGGTGCAAACAAATAAACATTCTCCATGTATTTTCCCCTCCAGAAGCAGAGGAAATGCTCCTTGGCGACTCGAACATGAGTTCTAAACACAGTCACTGGGCTGTGTAAGACTGAAGGGAGCACAACACTTCCAGGAGCTGCTGCAGAGCAGGAGAAAACCTCTTAACCATTTCCTGAAAGCACTGCACTCCCATGCAGGGCAGCTGGAGCAAATCCTGGCAGAAGAAGGCTCATCTCCATCAGTGTCATCTTATCAAACAAACATTTACAGAGAGCACAAAGAGCTGGAACAGCCCCAGCACCTCCTGCCAACCCTTCCAGTGGTGTGAGAGGCTCGAGGAGAGGGGCACCAGATCCCAAGTGGGAATTACAGCAGCGTGCTAATTCATTAGCATTTCACACCATTTGTGTCTCAGAAGCTTAGCCTGAATCCCACCAGAGCCTCAGAGGATGCTTTCATTCTCTAATAAAGGAGAAAATAGCATTGGATTAGTTGAACAGTATCTCATTTCCCAGCGTAAATTAAGTGAATTAGATGGAAGAGCCTGTGCTCTAATTGTAAAGCTTATTACAAGAACACACACAGATTAGACCTGAATGCTTCTCTTTGAGTCATCATTTGTACTGTGACTGAGTTTAAAAAAGTGGCTATAGACTCTCGGTATTGATGTGTAGGATCACAGTTTTGCAGCAAAACACATTCCCGAGCCTCGTGCACTGCCAGCAGGAAACCTTTCCACACGGATGGGAGTGCTGCCCTCCACAGAGCCCAGGCAGGCTCTGGAGGTAATCTCCAGGAATTACAAACTCCCCAGGGCTGGAATCATGGACAATTAACTCTCACTTTGAAAGGGCGTGTAATTTTCCGAGTTTGTCAGCTGCGAAATAGCTACAAAAACACATCACGGGGGAGAGCAGCCATGTGCTTCTTGCTGCTCCTGGGATGTCCTCCTGTTCACAGGGAGCTTCCATGGACCACGAGAGGCCCAGCACAAGGAGTTCTGTGCATCCATGAGCTGATTACAAATAGCCTGACTTCCACCATGTAGATTGTCTGTGTTCCAGCCTGTACTAATTATCTCAGGTTAATTGTCAGTGGAGAGAAATGGGCTCACCTTAAGGCACATGTCTGAGACAGATAAAATCAACTTCTCCCTGATCCCCCCATCTTCTGACTGGGATTAAAATAGAGTTGAGCTGCATTTTACCTCCTTACTTTTATTTTCTCAGCACAGGGCCCTCAGTGTGAAATACAGCAAGGTAGTAGATCAGCCCATTAAGGAGAGCCAAGAAATAATTCTGAGCTCCTCCAAGCCCTTTGAATTCTGTCTGAATGCCCTCACTCAGGGCAGCAGAGCTCAGGTGCTGCAGTCTAAACCCATCACATGGAGATAAATGATGGTGCCTTTCTCTGGACAAGGTGAGCACAACTCACTTTCCTTTTATGTATGCAGCCAGAGAGTGCACTGGTGACAGTGATGCTCTTTGATTTAATAATTCAGTGCTTCAAGTGCCTGTCAGGGAAAGGATTTCATTCTCTTACTAAGACTGTTCTGAGAATGGAGCATCTTAGTCCCATCTGTTGAGATTGTGTCACACACAGAAAAGTGGTTCAGGTTTCATTTGACCAAAATAGCAGTAAAAATTTTTTAAAAGGCCATGATTTTCACTATCCAGCATCTAACTGCTCCATTTTGCTCCACAGGGAGCATGTCCAGCATTCTTGAACCTAGTCCTGTCCTCCAAACTTATCTTTGATATATTTTCCTCACACAACAATTAGTAATTTTAAATTTTTGCTGCTTCTCTCATTTCTTGGACTTGATGACAAGCATATCAACTATGTGAGGACTAGAGTTTTATACAAATCTTGAAATTACCTATGAAGAAAAGCAAGTTATGCTTTAATACAAGAACATATCTCAATACACAAATTACAAAAGTGTGAGAACTAAGCATCATCTCTCCTTCAGCAAGGGAGATGAAAACACAGGAGCATTCCAGAAACTCTGGCCAAAACACTGATTCCTCCACTAGAAATTCCTGTAAGGGCACAAGCACCAGCCACCATTCAAGCTGCAGGCTTCTCCTGACCCTGTGTCTGAGTTCTCTCTCCCCGAGGTGAGAAATCCCAGGGTTTATAAACTCTGCTGATTTCCAACCCACTCTGCTTCCTTTAACAGCCACTTCTCCAACGTTACAATCTGAAAAACCTGTCTGTGGCATTCTGCTCTTCCTCATGGCTCCAGAAAGTCTGCACAATACTGTGGAAAAGTGCATCCACATCCCACCAAAAAATCCCACCAAAGGCCTTCTCCACCAGTCACTGCTCAGGGCCACCTTCAGCTCTCTCTCATGTTTCCAATTGCAGGGTCTATCTGAACTCATCTATCACATGTTATTAAGTCTATTTCTGCTTTCTGCATGAACAAGCTGCTAATCTCCCACAGGGGCTGAAAAATGTAAACTCAACGAGCACCAAAAAAAAAAAAAAAAAAAAAAAAAAAAAAAAAAAAAAAGCAGAAAGGCGTTAATAAACACGTAAACTGAGAAACATGTAATTTCAGGTCAACTCAAGTTCAAGCAGCTTCAGCAGTTGCTATGCTACCAGCGGATGGTGGTGGGAAAGGACGGGGCAGAAGGATTTTACAGCTCCGGCTAGAGTGGCTGTTTAGCAACTTTTGCTTTCTGGCACATCTCTGTCTGCAGAATGAAGGATCATTAGTCTGTAAGCTGCTGAAATGGCAAGTGGCTGGAGGTATTGACCACCAGGAAGCAGCGTGGAATGGTTTGTGTGGATTGATTAAGCAGCTTAATCCATAGCAAGCTGCTGGCTTTGCAGGAACAGCCCAAGGCAGGAGCTTCACTTCATTTGAGGCCAAGAGGGGCAGTAAAAATCCCATTGTCCTTTAGGTCCCTGAACAGCACCTGGGGATGGGCAGGACTGGTGGGGAGCAGTGTGGGAAACTGGGGGAGCAGCCAGGCTGGAGCTGAGCAGAGAGACCACCGTGGCAGGTAGTCACAGAGTCATTGATGTCCCCAAGCCGTGACACCGATCCCTCCTTGCCCAGACACAACCTCGACCTAGAGATGGGTCCCCTTAGTGTGGGGACACTGCTGTGTGCACTGCTCACAGCTAATCCCAAAAAACCCTGGTGAAGCAGCTATGAATATATTGTTTTATAACTGGAAATAATGATTAATGGCTGGCTGCAGGGCCAGAGACGGAATGCAGACTTGTGTTTCAGCCTACAGACTTTATGACCTCCTACAAAGGAGCGTGTGCCAGGCTTGACATACAAATTTAGGGGTTTCTCAGTCCATAAAGAAAAATGTTCTCATTTAAGCATTTATTTTCCTGTGACAGATCTGTGAAAAACACGGATCACGTTCAGCCATGAGCAGGCAAGTCAAATCTAACACAGAAAAAGAGCTGATGCTGGAATAGCAGATAACAAATGTGCCCACAGGGATCTCGGGGAGACACCCCACAAGGAATTTCTCATCTTTTTCAGCTCTGCCACTTGAAGCAGCATCTAAAAAGCTCTGCAGGCAACCAAGCCCCAGAGTGGGTGGTCACCTGAGGTGTGCTTGGGATCAGTGTGAGCAAGAACACAGTTCTGATCTCACTGTGAAACCTGGAGAAGCAGAAAGAACTAATATCCAGAGGTACTTCTCCAAGCGCTCATTTTGGGCACTCATTCCTCCTCTCTTGACTGACTGAAATTACAGACCTGGGCAGGCTGTGGGAACATTGATAGCCCAAGGGAAGAGCAGCCTTTGCTGTTATCACAGCTATGCTTCATCCCAATTTAAAACTTTTCTCTCTTTGCTCCTTTCTCTGGGGTAAGAACAGATGTGCACCCTGGGAAACCTGGAGAAACTACGTGAATAACTGATGTCAGTGATATTTAAATAATCCTCCTGCAGGTTCCAAAATGTTCCCAGTAATAACATCCACAGGAATTGTCCTATGGTTTACACCTAAAGGAGCACATTTCATCCCAGAAATGCAGGTTAATCATCCTTCCACTTTTATTGACAACAGTGTGAAAAAGAGCCAGGTCCACTGCCAATAAATAACCTTTCTGCTGCCACAAAAGCCATGCTGCTCATACAGCTGTATATCAACCTACTAATTTATTACAAAGTCTGCATGGCAAGAATCTCTACTTGTGGTGGCAAAAAAACCCCATTGTCCAGGAAGGTAAACACCAGGAAGAAGAACTTTAAATTCCATGGCAATTCCCAGAATAGAAAGGTGTCTCTTCCCTGTCTAAAGCATAAGTCAGTGTCTCCAGTGTAAAACACAAAAGGTCTGCCTGCTACACAGAGATGCACTCCCAAAACCCAATGTTTGTAGTCAAGCTGATGTATTTCAACTGATTTTTCCCCAGAGGAAAGGAACAAACATTCTGCTTCTGAATGGAAGTGCAAAAATACCTCAGAGTTGATCCTATTAACCTGAAAGACTTGGAGGCCACTGGAGATCCAGGAGCCTGGATGCCACAGTTTTACTTTTTTTCTTTATAAGACTCCCAATATTTCCCAAGAATGTCTGCAGTTAGTTAAGGAATTCTTTATTCTTATTTGCTGCTGTTTCAGCCCTGAGACACTTAATAAAAACAAGATCTCCTACCACCAGACAAGTCTTGGAACATGTTTAGGATTTGGAAGAGCTGCATTATGGCTTATGGAGTTTAGATTACAGGACTGAAGTGATTTTTAATGGGTTTTTATCTCAAAACCAGTGTGAATTCAGCCTGGGTCCTCACAGCCAGGATGGCCCTGCACTTGGGGGGATGTAAAGGAAATCTGTCCATCTAGAGGAGAAGTCATGTTTCATTCCGATCACACCAAATTTTACGCAGAACCCCGAAGGCCTCAGCTCAGGTTCTTTCAAAGAAAAATCCCATTACAAAATATATGTTTCTAACAGTAAAAATTATATGTTAAAAGGTTTTTTTCAAGGAGCTGGAAGACAAATATTTACTGTGCTACAGATCTTCCTAAAGCAGAGTCTGCAGATGTCCAGGCAATATCTGCATATATGACTAATCAGTGCCTGTGGTTTCTTCACTGAAGCACTTTCCTGGGCAGAGTTTTGTGCTCACAGTATATTATCACTCCCCCAATCAATGCAAATTGAGCCTGGGCTTTCCTGAGAAGGTCCAGATTCAATTTGGACTCACTGATTTAATCAGCTGAGAGTTCCTTACATAGTCTGGTCCCCTACAGGCATACATTGACTAAATTCCTGAGATTCTGCATGTGTTGCAAAAGCTAAAAACACGGGGGAAAAGAAGATGGAAAATCTGCTAGGACATGAGGGAAACTTTTAAAAAAAAAATTTGATCATAACAACACAAAGATCTTATTGACTGGTCACCCTTTCAGGATGATGCACACTGGTATAACAGATTTGATATACAATCTGCCAATTTTTAATATCTGTATTCACTAAGTTTTGCTACCGAACAGGTCAAGGATCACCAAGGAACAGCAACTCACCCAAGTTTTCTGAGTGAAATGAGGACCCCAGGCTATCTATGATGCCTGAACTGGCTTTGCTAAACCAGAGGCTAGACAAAGTTAGGAGAATAAAAAGCAGAATAATTTATTAAAGGCCTTCAAGGTACATTTAGGGCAGACAGAGCCTACTCGAGAGGCTGCACCCAAAACGGACACAGAGTCACAAGTTCTTCATGTTTTATAAGTTCTGGCCATTTACATATTGAGCCTTAATCCTCCAATTACACCTTCAGGTGATGAAGTCAATTACTCCAAGTTTGCTCCCCCAATTCACTGTTGTTTACATATCTTGGGGCCCTGAGGCAGCGAAAGTGTCCTTGGGTTTCCAACTTAGAGGAATTGTTTGTCTAAAATGCTGGGAACAGGAGCTTTAGCACCCTGTGTGGAGTCCAGAGCCACACACTAAAACTACAGATACATGAAAATATAGAAGCTAAAAATCCTAAAGCATAAGGCCAAGCCTGATGAAGCTCTTCAGTGCTGCAGAGTGGGATTTAAGGTCACTTCTGGCTGAGGAAAGTGGATTATAGGTGTTTATACACAAACATACCTGCAGAAGGTGTATTTCTGAGATGTCCCTGACACTGTGGTGACGAGCACTCCAGAAAGAGTCTCTGCACCAGTTTGTAGCTCCACACACGTGGCCAGGCAGAGCAGAAAGCAGCAGTGCTGAGCCTTAGGCTGCAGCCTTCCTGCACCATCAGCCTGGTACCAAGTGCTTTGTAGTCATAACAACAAAATTGAGAGATGCCAATTACCATAACAGTGAGCACATAATTAGCAGCAGCCTGAACAACTTGTCATCCTGCAAAACTGAAGAATCAGCAGCAAAAATGCAAAATGACCAGCGCAGAAGTAGGTACAAAAAGTTTTCTTCCTACATTAGGGTTTCAAAGCATGATTTAGAAAATAGTTTTTTCTCCTTTGTAAGGGATGTTTATCGCTTGGCACAAGGACTGTATTTCTTCTCTCAGCAGAGAAGTTATTATGCTTGATTCCATTGCTCTGTGATTTTAAGCACTGATGGATAAACAAGATCAGCGAGGAAATGTCACAGAGCTTAGAAATCTACGTTTTGAATTCTAGAGCTGCATCTTTCACGTTGAAGGGAAATATCAAAGGTTGATTATGCATTTGCTACGTACGTAAAGTGGAGCTAGAACACTTAAGGGGTTTATTTTCCCATTACTTTGTGTGTGTGGAATTCCTGGTGATGCAGATCAAAGCAAAATGTTAAGCACTGTATAAGCTGTCACATATATCACCAGGAATGTCTGTTAGTGATTTTATCACTACGTCACTATCAAGGATGGGATCAAAATTCACCCTTCATCCCGTCAGGAATTCCTGTCAGGTACCTGCTGGAACACTCCATTCCTACACATCTCCACAAGAAATAGGACTGCGGATTTTCATTGAAACAAAGCAACCGCAGGAAGAACAGCAACACAAACATCTAGAACAGTCTTGTACCTCTGTCTGAAAGGACCTGACCCAAATAAATGAAGTATTCTTTTCTTCCATTTTTCTCCTATTTCCTGTCTTTACAAGCAAGGAACCTCCACTGTCCAAACAAGCTCGAGTTAATACCTGATGAGATCTTTGTTCAATGCCACAGAAAAACATTTTTTTCTCCAACTTGTAAATTTACAACCCCTGCGTGGAGTTCAAATACAAAACTCTAGAAGAGAATTGTTAGACATAATCACCACCTTCAGAACAGAGAAAAATATTGTAGGTCACATCATGCCCGAAATACTTGCATCAAAGAAGTTAAAGCATTTAAATAAGGCTATTTAAACCAACTTCTTTTTACTTCAAGCCAAATTCTTTATGCTGGACTCAGAGTTCCTCTTTCCAAGGTGTCCCTAAGAACAGTGAAACATCTCTGGAGTTAGGGACAGGCAGATACAGGTTGTGGTGCAGTGCTTGGCTTTAATGAATAGCTCATTAACCATTCAGCAGCTTCACTCCTTGTAGATTCTCTTAATTATTTAAGAAATACAAAGATTATTTGGCTCTGTGCCCACTTCTTCTCTAGTTTATGCTGGTACAAGTCCAAAATAAATGCAGTTACCACTGTGATGCAAATAAACCAAGTTTTTACTCTTTTGTTCCTCAGTAATCTGAAACGTTGATGATTCCTTATCCTTCACAGGCAAGCTGATAAGAACCAGCACCACAGGGAGCTATTTTCTAACAGAATCTGCTCTGTGCCTGCTCTGAACCCATTTGTTGCTTAGTAGGACCCTGGCACAGCTCCACAGCCCAATGAACACAATTAAAAATGACTTGACGAATTCAGTTCATTGAACAGGTGGCTGCAAGCAGGCTGCAGGGCAGAACGCTGTATGCTAGGTGGAAATACTTTATGCTTTCTAAAGATGTTTAAACAACAATAGCTCTGTGGATCTGAGTACAGACAAATCCCAAGCGTCCTAATTCCATCAAGTGATGGCTGCCAAAAGGTCTGCGAGGATCAGGAACAAAAAGTGGGGGCAAGGGAAAAGAAAACACTGCATGGCTGCCTGTGCCTTCCACCGCAAACCAAGGATTTCATCAGATCCTGGGGTGCCAGGAAACAAGAGATGATGAAAGAGTCAAGAAAGGAACTGCTCAGCCAGCACAGGAGGGCAAGAGAGTGAAGCTTTGCCTCCAAGCCTGGCTCAAATCCCTCCCAGATCCAGGGAAGGGCAGGGGCAGCAGCTCACAGTCAAAGCAAGCAGTGCCAGCTGGGTAAAAAAGGGACTGGGGACAAATGAAATTGTGTGGAGCTTGTCAAAATGACAGGGACACGCTGAAGGTACCCAGGGCTGGCCTCTCTGGGACACACAGGGGGAATAATAGGGTTTGAACAGAGCTGTCTGCTGGTGGCGTGCAGTACAAACACCCCCTTGCAGTACACAAACCCCTGACTTTGAGTGTGCAATAATTTCTTAAAAAGGAAAGAACTGAGCTAAAGCCACCTGGACCTTCCAAGCAGCTATAGTTGGTTCATGCACAGGTATTCTACTCCCTAAGCAGAGCATTACAGGATTTCATTTCCTGCAGAGTTAAAGTGATGGAATAACCAGAGAAGGGTACCCTGGGAGGAGTGGAACAGATACAGAACCAGCCCCAAAACTGTAACAAACCCCTCTGAGGTCTGAAACATGATTACAAGTGTTCTTGATTATTAAATGTGAGACAAGAGAAACAAACAGGGCAAACAAATCTGCTGCTTTCATCTAACAAAATACATTTCAACGCTTTTCCAGGAGAAGGCACCAGCTCTTGAATACTTTATATTATATGAACGCCTTCAACTGTGCTGCTGATCTTGACAGCTGCACTTTAATTTATTTGCGTAACTCTTATTGGAAGTTGAGTAAAATACGGAATACAGTGAGTCCACACAGTGATTTAGAGCCATTACATCCACATCTGTCACCAGCTGCCAGTTTGAACATGATCTGCCACGCCACTGGCAGGCATTCCCTTCATTGGCAATAAAATCCGGGGCTATATTTCCTTGAGATCTACCAATATTCACTGCATAAAAGCAAGCTGCCCTGAAACATGGGCTGTAAAACTGAGATGAATTCACACAGAATCTCTGAGCTTCAGCTGCAAAGAAAACAGTCGTCCACTTATCCTGGTGTTATTGGAAATGCCTGAACTTTATCTAAGAATGTAAATCACCTCTTTGTAGAAATTAAAAGAACTTCCCAGTGATGCAAAGCCAAGTTATAACCTAGAACTAAGAGGATATATGTTACAGGGAGAAACACGTCCTTCACATACACACACTCTTTTTTTCTTTTTATAGGGTTCTTAGGAGCTCATTTGGAATTTACTGTGCATGTAAATGGCAAATGAATTCCAAGTACTGCGTTACTGCCAATCCATTACACCATCCCCTGCAATTTTAACTTACAGCTCCTAACTGCCTGTGGCACCAGGTCTGGATTCCAGATCTCACAGTCAGATAAGCTCGTGGATTTGTGGAAATCACCTTGCTAACATCTCATCCCACCTCCCAAATCAGGGGTGCTTGTGGTAGAACACTGCCCAGTTTTTTAGGATGGAAACACAAACACAAGAGGCTGCGAGTGAGCACTGCCCCACAACAAAACCTTTCAGTACCAAAATGACTTTTACAGACAGTTACTAAATTTAACCATGAGTTTAAGGTCCTTCTTTATGAGACATAACCACAGCAGGTAAGAAACAGGAAAAAAGAGGACACTGCTGCCTCTTCCATCTTATTCATTGAAACGACAGGTAAAATTCCAGAGGGTGAACAAGGACAACAGGAAGGTCAGCAGGTCTCCTGCCACCTCTGCTGCAGAGAGAAGAATTAATTTGCTGGGAAATCCAGCACAATGCATCTGTAAGAGCTGTAGGAGCAGCTGGACACCCTACAGTGGTTCATGGTCCTGAAAGACAGGATCAGGGAACTGGGCAGGATCAATCCAGGAGACTGGGAAGAAGATTTTGGCCTGTTCAAGGTTCTGTTTGGAAGAATTCCATGGTTTTGTGTGCATGTTCATCAGAGGTGCTGCTAGAATTTACACTTATATCTTTAAGCCTGTTTTCACTGCAGGCATAAACCAGGGTTTGATTTGTAAAGATCTGGACTTTTAAAGATCTACTTGTAGCACCTGCCAAAAGGAACCTGCAAAAACTAAGAGCAGGTCCCCAGCTGCCTGAAAAAAGTTAAGAGAAAAAGAGAAGATAAGAGTGGTCCAGGAGAACTGCTGGATTTTCAAGGAGCACATTGTCAAAGCTCGTTCAGTTCTTACCACCTACAACAGAATTACTGGAGTTGGTTCAGGGCTGTGCAGAGCACACTCAGCTCAGAATGGCACACTCAGCTCAAAAGTTGAAGGAAATGGACACATTAGCAGCCTGAAGCAGCTCAGGACTAGGGAAAATAAATACTGCACTTGTGAAGTCAGAGAGGGGCCAAAGAAAGAACAGCGAGCTGCTGGCAGCTCCACAAACAGACTGTCAATTTTGTGCTTGCAGTGCACTGAAGCTTTTCTTCACCAGAAAACCAATATTTTCATAATGGTTTTGTGTGCGTGTTCATCAGAGGTGCTGCTATAATTTACACTTATATCTTTAAGCCTGTTTTCACTGCAGGCATAAACCAGGGTTTGATTTGTAAAGATCTGGACTTATAAAGATCTACCTGTAGCACCTGCCAAAAGGAACCTGCAAAAACTAAGAGCAGGTCCCCAGCTACCTGAAAAAACTTAAGATAAAAAGAAAAAAAACCAACAAAAACACACTCACAAAAAAAATTCTTTGCATTGTTCAACACAAGGAAGCAATATATACTGAAGAATTAAAACCAGACCATGGTGCAGTTTGTCTTACCAACACAAGGTACACACAGGCTTTTGCTAAGCTTTAATTGAGTGTAGAGAGCAGGCAAAGTGACAGATCATGAAGAAAGCAGCACACTGTGCTCCCATGGCACAACCCCACAGCTATCCCACGCCGGGCCTGTATTTTGTGGCCAGAATAGAATCCACAAGTTGATATCCACCATTAGCAAACTTGACCCACATGGCCCTTTTCAAGTGTCTTTTAAGTGGCTTTTACTTGAATTGGGTGTTACAAAGCTCTTCATTTCTTTAATTGATGAAGGTCAATCTCCCTCCCAGGCTTAGCACCAGCAGTATCTGCCCCTTCAATCAGCAGCAGCCCTCGAGAGACCCGAGGTGAGCACAGGCACGCGAAAGTGGAGATTTTAGACATTTCATCTGATATAATTAATTACTCAGCTAGATTAATTTGCCACTGAATTGCACCCAATTCCTATCTGCAAAAATCACAGCCCAGGTTTAGATTCTAAGCCTGCGAATCAACATTTTCTAAAGGAACTGTATTCAGACATCAAAAGACCCAGTGATGAAAATCTAGACACACCTCACACTTTCTCAGGACAACAAACTCCTGCAGGTGAGCTAAGGTAGGGCAGCAGCACCAGCTTTTCTCTGAGCAGCCTGTCTTGTGTTCAATTTCATTGGAATTAAGAGAGAATTAATTACTTTGCTTAAGCTCTTGTCACATGGGGACATATTTCCTCATGGCTCAGTTGAAGTGCTTGGATGTTAAATTCAATTGTGTTTGCAGACAGGATTTTTCAATGAAAAGTAATTTATGTGGATGATAACAGCGTATGCATCTGACAATTAGGTGTGAAATAAATCTAAAGGCTTTGCATTCTTGTATGCAGGCAAACAAAAATGCTCAGTACCTGCACATGATGAGAATTCAGTTTGCAGTTGTGGGATTCTTGTGCTCCTTGTTAAAAACATCTCTCACGATGTCACCACAACTTATTCAGTGGCATTAACCACAGCCTAGTGCAGCACAGAAGGCAAATGCAATGACTCAAACCAGCGTTTGGACACCACAGCTCTCCCATAGAGAGCCAATTTCATGGCACATGTTATAATTCCTCCCTGCAGAAGATGGAGTGTAGTAGGTGAATAAGTAGAGTCCAGGCTGTGTGTCGATGGAAGGACAACCTCAGTGAACGATGTACAAGCACAACTGCTGATTACAGTCATATCTGGAACAGGAATAATTCGATACAAAAAAAGAACTAAAGAACTGCAGTGTGGTTCATACTGGGAAAGTATCTCCTCATGACCTGTGTCCCAAGATTATCTGTATTACAGAATTTACAGGATGCACTGCTATTGTTTAATTCGTTGGGAACAGCAGAGGAAAATGTGATCATGGATCACTTCTGATTGTTCAAATGACGAGCCACCCATGGAACAGGTAAGATTTCCAAACTGAATATGGGACACTCTCACAATCCCTTCTTTTCCCACCACTGGGACTGGATGATAACAAAAACTTGCTCCCAGTGGTAAATTCTGTGCTGTGCTTTAGCCTAAAAAGACACAACAGGGAGGATCTGTGTTCTGCCTTTCCTCCTTACCTGGTCTTTATAGTTTCTCATTAATCCATGTCAGTGTGTCCAATTTACAGTCAAATGGATCCAGCCTCGCTAAATGAACCATCCCAGCTCTATTAAACACATGATCCCTCTCTCTTTCTCCTCCAAGGTTCTCAGAACAGACAGGGATTCATTCCTGGGGCCATCAGAACTGTTCTGCCCCCTCTGCTCAGGGGACTATGAGCTGCCCTCAGCCCAACCCCTTCACAGCTGGGGATAAATGTTGAGAGTTTAGCCTTTGCTGATCACAAACCCAGCCATTTACCCATCAGGAATTATGCTAAATGTGTTCACTGTCCAAGAGACTTCCAAACACTAACCAAGGAAGAGCTGGTAGAAACCAGAAGTGTATAAAAACCTAAACAGGCCATCACAAGGACACAGCTTCTTCCTTTTTCCCATGGCAGGGGATTGAAACAAGATGACCTTTAAGGTCCCTTTCAACCCAAAGCATTCTGTGATTCCACACGTGAAGGCCTGACAGGAACACTCCAGGATTTATGCCTGCAATATGCAGTTTGCAGGCCAGCTTGTTTATCAGGTTATCTTTTCTGCTTGTTTGACAGAGCTCTGTGTCCCTTATGGACAATGTGGGGGCTTAAAGGACTGCTTCTTTTATTTCCTTTAATCAGATAAACACATACCAGCAGAGGAACCTGTGGGAAGCAGGGGCACCATATCAGGATTTGATACAGCAGCAATAGTTCCCCCCCAGCATCCAACAGTTCTGTTGGAGCAGAACCTGCCTTTACATAAAGATATTTTTTTCATCAATATTTTCACATGTGTTGGCCTGAAGGATCAAGGTCTTCAGCCTTTAAGATGGGTTGCAAAATCTGGCAGAATTCGCAGCTATGGGGCAGCTGTTGAAAAATTACTCCTTTAACAATGAAAAGGAAAAAGTGTTAGAAAAGCTCGTTTTAGACAATCTCCTATATTTAGAAGAGCTCCCAAATGCATTTCCTAAGTGTGCATTCAAAACTATCAGCCCTATTAACTTTTCTTGTTAAAAAAACACAAAAAAAAAAAAAAAAGCCAGAAAGTAGAAAGGCAACTTCCACTCTGTAGAGGTATAAAAGGGAAAACAAAGCTTTGAAGGCCAATTTCTCAAAGTAAAGAAAATAGGACTTGTAATGAGGCAATCTAAATCTGCTCTGAAGAGTGGAGATGAGGAAGAATATAATTTCCCATGATCTGTTATTTCCTTTAAAAGCCCCCTTAGAATGAATGTAGAGCTGCCTATATTTGAATTTTACTCCATCTGGTCAAGGAAGAAGATAGAGAAAGTAAAAAACAATTAAAGGAGAAAACCACTTTTCATAAAGCTGTAATTTAAGAGAAAACTTAGAGTGAATCAAGAGCCACAAGTCTTGCAATGAACTGTTTATTCACCACATCCCTGCACGAACCCTCCAGTACAGAGAACTTGCCCAAGAAAAGAGAAGCAGATCATTTTTACATTAAGATCTTGTCTTTCCATGAAACGTGAACACTGAGAGCATCTTAATTTCCAGGGCTAGTAGAGTTGGAAATTTTCAGAATAGATTCAGTGAGGTCCTAAGAGACAGATAATTAAAATAGCAATACTACCTGTGGGAAGCAGCACAGGCCATGGCATGAATCAAAATCAGAGTTAGAAACCTCTCTGTGTCAGCTGGAATAGATCTGCTCTGGATGGCACATCAATTTGAAATGTTTCTGATTCCTGAACTCCAGCATGAGAACAGTGAGGGACGAGACGAGATCAATACCTGAATAGTTGAGGTAAAGAACAAACTGATTCAACTCTGGGAGAAGCAGCTTTGTGCTGAACACGCTTTGCAAAAGAGAAAATGATGTCCCCATCTGCAATGGATTCTTTCTTACCCTTCCCACACCTCCCTGGCCATCAGTCACTCCCAGGGACTGACAGTGTGTGGATAAAGGAGAATCACTCCCTCACCTTCCCTGCCCAGGCTCCCTCATTCTGGCTTTTCCATGTTTCATCCTCTCTCTGTCTTGTGGGTGGGTGTGGACAAAAAAGAAAGATCAGTGTCCCAGAGTGTTTGCTGAAGAAAATGAGAAGTAAAACTTGTTATTACTTAATAGAGTCCATGGGTCTGCCATCCTTGGCAGCAGCACCAGGCACTCGGACAAATTTCAGCTCTCAGGGATCAGGATCCAGAGTGTCCTGCCCCAGTACAGAGCAATGTTGGCACTCTCAAAGACAGATACCAGCACAGCGCCTGTTTAGGGGATAATCCTATAGGAGGAGAGAGAAACTTTGCTGAAGTTTTTCTCCAGAGTCTTTGAAGATATTACACCTCTGCACAGGGGGAATTTCACTCACTTATAAATGCAAACACACCAGAGTGATTGTTTTCAGCAGAGTATCCCATTGCCAGCTTATCCACATTACAAATTTCTCTTTTTGCAACCACTACAATGTTACTGTGCAGCAGCAATTCCCACTATTAATTACATTACAGGACAGAAACTTGTGCCCTCGATATATTTTATATCTTATCTACCCTTTACTTCCTCTTGCTCCCAAATCCTTCTCATATCAACCTGAGAGGGGACAGACGGGAAGAAAAAAAAGATTCTTTTCAAGAAAAACATAGTAGCTATGGGAAGGGATTCCAACTGGAAAAAAAAAAAAAAAAAAAAAAAAGAGCACCCATCAAAACACTCTGCTTTCCTCTGCATCTCTTAAAAGAGCCTTGCAAATGCCAGTGAAAATGATGGGGCGTCTGATGTTTTGACAGAAGCAAGAACATCATTAAGGTAAGAGCTGTCAGCAGGTATTTTATTTTCTCCCTGAAGAATACGGCTACTCTTTAGGCATTACTTTTTTTGCTAATCTTTTTTTCTTTCATTTCCATTCTGTAGTTCAATCCTGAAAGATGGCATATTTTATTTGTCTGTGAACTGGATGGACTGGAGAGCAACAGTGATGGCTTGTGAGCATAACCACGTGTGGTTCAAAGGCAGCATCCAGCAGAGATGCACTAATTGTCCTGACACTGGGATTAGACAGGAAAACTATTCCATGCCCAGGAGCAGTCTTTATTAACACAGAAAACAATGCTGAGGTAAAATTACATAATAGAAGAGAGCACCTGAAAATTCATTATTTCACACATGTTAAATAATGGTACATATAGCCCTTAAAAATGAAAGGTGGTTTTCTGTATATATTTACAACCCCATCAGACTCCAAGTATGAATTAATATTAAATTTCCAGCAAAACTACTGGGAGCTCAGGACCACCCACAAACGAGTTCTCCACATTAATGAGGGGGAAGAGGTTCAAGAAAAGCAGGAACAGACTTTAGGAGCCAACTGGTGACGAGGAACAAATAAAGGAGTGGGATCAGGGAGGCAAATGAGATGAACTGTGGGGGGAACAATGCAGAACACGCCTGGTCCAAGGCTTTGGGAGAGAGAAACAATGCCTGGAGGTGCACCATGGATGGAAATGGAGTGCTGAACCTGCTACTGGCAGGCTCCAGCTGGAGAATTCCACCAGCAGGCTTCAACTGGGGAAATTCAAACCCAAATCTAGCAGCTGCAGCACCTGACAGGAAGTGCAGTTCTTGAGAGACAGACAGAATGCTTAAGGTTCACTCAGAGGACATTCCTGGAAAGTACTCAGAAAGCCAGTGATGCTTATTTAATCCACCACACAGAATAAGAACCCAAATCCTTGCCCAAAGGAGTGTGACATGGCAGTCTGGGAGAGCAGATTAGAGAGGTCAAGCCTCCTCCGAAGACAGCTATCAATAAAAGAAAGGGTTGAATCAGAGAGAGGAATTACAGCACATTTTATCAGGACTAATACAATAGATGTTTATGAGCTGCACTAATTTGTTTAATGGTTCTTATTCAGAAATCCTTATTTAGTTATTAGAAAGACAAGAGGCATGTAAGTATTGTTAGCAAAGGCATTTTCTATAGAGGAGCAGCAGACGTATGGGAGAATGAGTCAGATATTTATGTTCCCTTTTTAAAATAAAATTAGCAAGCTTTTAGAGGAACACAATGTTTCCAGATACATAAAAGCATTCCCGATTATATCTGCAGTTTCCAACCCATGCACAAGTTTTACTTGTTCTAGTTTGTGCACAGCTTTTCCTCCATTCACGTGGCAAATCTTAGTGAGGAGCATTCCCTCAAGAGAGAAAAATGATGGAATTATGGAATATCCTGAGCTGGGAGGGACCCCCAGGATCATCCAGCCCAGCTCCCAGCCCTGCACAGACACCCCAACAATCCCACCCTGGGCATCCCTGGGAGCTCTGTCCAAATGCTCCTGGAGCTCTGGGGCTGTGCCCATTCCCTGAGGGAAAAAGACTCTTTGGAATCAAATTTCCTTTACTTTCCTAGTGAATGCACAGGGAAGGGAATGGACAGATGCAAAAATGTGCATTAGGCATAGAAAATCTGTTTGGAAAATAAGCTCATTCTTCATAGGTGGCACGGCAGGTTTGCAGTTCTTCCGTGCTGAAGTGTTCAGAAATGTGTGAGACACTGCAGCTTCAGATCTCTTCATCATGAGCTCCAAATTTGCTAGCCATGTATTTTCTCCAAGAGTCATACACATGGATTTGGTGAAGGCTTTTCATGGAAAAAAACAACAAACCCCATCTGGTTCAATGCAATCAAATCAATGAAAAATCAAACAAAAATTCTAAAATTACGCATTTTTAGCTCCTGAAAAGCTTTTCAGCTATTGCAAGGACATTCATAGCCCAACATTTCTTCTTTGAAACAGATGGCAGTGGTGTTTACTGTGGGTTCTTTTCCACCAGAAATCCACAAAGAAAAAGCTGCTTTCAAGAAGTTTCTTTTTAACCATTGAACAGCGAAGCGTCCTGCGCTAAAATAAACTTCGTTGCAACATTCCAGATGATCACATTAAAAATGAACTGGCATTAACCTGTCTGAAGTCAGCAATCCCTGAGGTGGTCTTTAAAGAACATGAAAGGCTTTTGTTGACTAATTACATTTGAAATGGCTTTTTTCTACTGATAAGTCAAACACTAATTGGTTATCACTGATGTGACCTTCAGTTATCCCAGGCACTGTGCTAATGGTCTGCCCATCCTTCATTTGGAAAAACTGGAGAATTCAAACCTCCTTTCCAGCCCAGCAGCTCTAGCCCATGGCTTGATGACACAGGGACTTCAACAAGCAGCAATATTCACCTAAAAAATGTTTCCTTTTGGGTCACCCACTCCACAGAAACACTGGGGTTCGAGTGGAAATAGAATGGCTTATTTTTGCACAAGTTGGGGCAGGGGAGAGAGAGGAGGAACTTATTCTTGCCTCACACAGTTACTCAAAGCTCCAGACAGAGTAATTCCTCCCTAAGGACACCAAGGACTCTCAGCTCCAATCTCATCCTTTTATCCCTGAATTAGAAACTTATTTCCAGGTCAGGATGGAGGAACAGCAGCAAAGGAGAGTGCAGCAGGAAGAACTGGGAAACAAAGCAGAGAGATGGTAGGAAGAGAAAGAAGTAGGGTGGAAAGCTCTGCTTTGGGGATGGGCAAAAGAATGCAAGAAAGGGTGGATTTTAATTAAAAAAAAGAAATGGCCACCATTCCTGCAGATGGTGAAAGCTGACCGCTGACAGCTAAATCTGAGAAATCCAACCAAGTCCTCTGACATTGATCAAGGTCTCATCCCAAAACAACCCTCAGTGCAAATGAACCACAGAAAACTAAATGAGAAAGTGGATTTTCCTATTATCACAGGGGTAGGGGTTTTCCTGAGCCACATATTCAAACCAAACATCCACGTGAGTACCTCCTGCATTGGATTAACTTCTGGGATCACACCGCAATTTGACCAGCACACTTGTGTACATCCCACAGCATTTTGTTTTCTTCCTGAATATTAATTTCACGTAAGATTTACCAATCCACATCCTTCATGATTTGTATCACTCTAATTAAGTTTGCATTTGTTAATTTTCCTGAAAATGTAATCCAGCAGGGTTTTGCTGAATGCTTTTCATTCATTCATTCTCTCCAGGTGATGGTTCCACACAGGAACATGCCGACATCTGTAATGGAACACAGATACCCTACCAAGGTATCAGACAACTCATTTAACATAGAAATTGTTTGAGGTATTATTTCAGGCAAGTGATCCTAACACGGTCACATTTTCTGCCATTGGCCTCAGGGCCTCAATCACAGTAATTGCATTAAATATCACATTAAGTCCCCTGGGTTTAGTTCTTCACAAAAGTTAACAAATACAAGGTTAGAGTAAATGTTTGCTCTCACACGATACAGAGCATGGCAAGATCTCTATCTGTGCTTGTGCTGCTGGGTGACTACAGCCACTGCCCTAAATCCACAAATATTTAAAGTTTACCCTGGCTGTGGAGTCACAGCTACTCCAGAAATAACCAGAAATAATCACATCAAGTGATTAAGCTATTCTGAGCATTCATTTTAGTGGCCTCAGAGAGCAAATCCTCAGTCACTTATACGAAGAAAAGAGGAAGATCTGCTCTGCTCAGCTCTGGGCACTCAGCTCTGGCAGGTGAATGTGTCACATTGTCACCTAACAAGCAAGTTTCTGTTTGTTTGGAGGATTGCCACCACCATAATTACTGCCTCTTAGTTTGTCTCCTGTCTCCACCTATTTACAGAAACCCAGGAAATGTCTAATTTGATTCTCTGCTGTGCACGCAGAAGGATTTTTTCCTTTCAGGAGCCTTAAAGATCCTCCCTGGAGGTGTCCAAGGAGGGCCTGGAGGTGGCACTCAGTGCTCTGGGCTGGTGACAAGGTGGGGATTGGTCACAGGTTGGACTTGATGGCCTTGGAGGTCTTTTCCAACCATAAACACTCTGTGATTCTATCTCTAAATATGACATGCCTTGTTCGAATAACCTCTAGGCAAGACCTGGGAGAAAACAGAAGAGCTCAGTGCTCTGTTCCTCTCCCAACAAAAAACTCCAAGGGCCAATTCCTACAGACACAGCCCAGGTGTGGCAAGTACAGATGGCTTTTTCCCCTAAAATGAACTTCTAGGATGAGCAAAAGGTGGTGGTGTCAGCAGGATTCAATAGGATACACAGTGTAATCAGAGTTGTGCCACACTGAAGCTTTTGGGCTTTGTTCTTAGACAGTGCTGGGTTTGTTTTGGTTTGTGCTACTTAAACACATTTTGTCACAAAGCACTTCTGAATCATAGTTTGATCATAAAAGTTGACTCATTTCTCCCCAAGGATACAAACACAGTATCTCACATATCCAACAACAAGCTGAACTTCTTTTTCCTCTGTTTGTGATAAGACTGCCTGGAACATGAGTTTGATCAATAGACACAAATGGTAAGAGAAAGAACATGTTAGAGACTGTAACCTAATGGAGAAACAAATTTAAAAGTATATTTTTGACATACAGTATTAATATTACATATTGAAACAAACTGCCTTTCCTCTTTTGCTGTCTACAAAAACCACATAAAAAGCCACACGTATCAATAGCCCAGACCCCACGCAAGGACTCACACTGTTGTAATTGTAAATAAACCTCTGCTGCTGTGGAATAACCCTATCAATGCAAGTGTCTCACTGGCCAATTATTAGTCATTTCCTGCATTCCCTTCCAGCAGAATTACCTACTGTATTTTCTCCTGTTCAGATTGAAAACAGGATAAATATATGCTGCAGGAACCAGAGGGCCATTTTCCTGATCTTTACTGACAGAAGTTTGATTGATGTGAGGAAAATTATCACCTCACCTGCAGCAAAACATTTTGACGTGGGCAGAGGTGTCAGTGAGTGGAAAACGTTAGAGTTGTCACTTCAATTGCTGCCCTGGAGAGCAGCTAATGAGAAGGGCGAGGAACAGACAGAAAAACCTCACAGCTGACACAGATACCTGCAATGCTTTGAGCCAAGACAGAACCTCCCTTTTTTACAGCTTTTCAAGCAGGCGGTGCAGGATGTGCCACTGAGTGCAGTAAATACTGGAGGCTGCTAATTTACTGTGCATGAGCCACCTGGAACAACTTCCATTAGAACACCTCACCAATGCACAGGGTAAACTTCAGAAAGCTCTTTCCTCATGCTCTCACGTGATATTCAGGTCATTCCTTGTGTTAGAAAGTTTATTTGCCTGTAGCTCCTGCCAGCCTCATCGTGGAAGCCATGCCCAGGTAAGTAGCAAGCCCATTTCTGATATTCCGACATTTATATAATTTATTTTTTCCTTTTTTTTTTCTTATTATTTCACCTCAGATAAATCCGATCCATCTGTGCCAGTCATTAACCGCTTTTGAAGCAGAATTACAACCCTCTGCTAAACCTCTACAGCATCCCCCACACTAAAAATCACAGGAGCAAAATCCAAGTTCCTAAATCCACTGAGTAAAGATGGCTGAGGGTGCCTAGACTTTAGGGAGTTAAGCAATCCTATGAGTACATGGTGTAAAAATATTCTGGAGTGTTCTGCATGTGCTTAGAGGTCACACACACTCCGTGGTTTACATATGTCTGTTCATATGCCAGCTGGGATTGTGAGCACTAAGTTGTATTTTCCAAGTAAATACATCTGTTCAGCTCTTCCCCCCCAGTTTCACTGCCTTTGATTATTTTCTAGCTGGAACAACCAGCGAGGCTCTGTCTCAAGCACTGTGAGCCACAGAAAAACCCCTCACATTTAAGATCAGGTTGCAGGTTCACTTATGTGAAATCATCAAGGCAAACTTGAAAGAAAAAAAACAAAACCCACAGGTAAGGCTGGTAACCTGTTGAGATCTAAGCAGCAAAAACAAAACTTAAATGATAAAAACAGCCTTGGCTAAGCATCAGTAAAATCTGGATGTAAAAGAACCCAAACAAACCAAACCCAAACCCAACACTGCAGATATTAACCTGAAGGGATCACTCTGGCTGGGAGCCCTCCCTCTCCCTGCCCACATAAAGAAAACAAAACCCCAGGGCTGAAGCAAATTCTAGGATTTGTTTCCAAAATCCCCCAGACCTCCCATAAAAAGTCAACAACAGAGGTATCAGCAGCCCTGGTAATCGAATGTCCCACGAATAGCAGGCAGACACAGAGCAGTGCCTGCTAACCAGGGAAGGCATGTGAAATCAGGTGAGTCTTTCTTTGCCACTCAATACTTCCCTTTTTATTTCGGGTTTTTATGATACAGAGAATTTCACAATACCCTGCTGACCACAACACTCCTTCCAGCTTTCCCTCTCCTGGGCTGTATTTCTGTTTATTTCCAGTTTAAAACTCAGCCTTGAAACATACTTCTTGATTTAGGCTGTTCCCTCTGAGACTCCACGGTATTACACCAAAAGATCAATTCTTTCCTTTTTCACAAAGTGCGTTTTGAGGCAGTAATAAATGCTAGAAATTCCAATATGCTGCACAGAGTGCTGTTCACCCTGAGAGCTGCAATGATGGGTGATAGGTGTTGGTATTTCACAAAAAGCATTTCAGAGCCTGAGAGAAATTGGGGGGGATTGAAACTACCACTCAATACTCCGTAAAAAAAAAAAAAATATAAAAAAAGGAAAAGGGTGGGAGAGACAGCACCAAACAAAATCTGAGCCCTATTTACTCCAAAAGATTATGCATAATGGCCAAACTACCAGCTCACCTCAGTGCTGGTCCATCTGGTTTCCAGTTCTCAAAAATACTTTCTGTGCTTTATTTCTGTCAGAATTAAAGGACATAAATACAGAGAGAAACTGAAGGAATTCTGAAAAAAACTTTTGCTACAATCCAGCTACAAGTCTGGGCAATTTATCTCCTGGATGAATTCCTGAATAATAATAAAGAATAAAGGTGCCGGGGTGGAGTTCACAGCTAGCAGAGCGAGATGATCACACACAACATCACTTCATTTCTCCTTTTGCCCACATTTTTTCTGGACAGTTCAGTGTTGATAGAAAAGCACAGGATTCCCAAGGCACTCATGTGCACATCCAAAGGCTTGGGACAGCAGGTGAGCAGGAATCCCCACATCCCCCCAAATTATCCAAAATCTGACAGGCCAGGGAACACATTCTGATGCTGTGGAACAAGTTCAGCCTTCATGGTGTGCAGTCAGGGTTAGAAATTTGGTGCAGGAGCACACAAAAAGTCCTGCATGTCCCAGCTATGAAAGCTCTGCTGTGACACAGAAATCCCTTCTGGGGTGGGCTCAAGGAATTTCTTTTGGGGACTGGCACGAAAAGAGTGATTGATTAAAAAAATAATATTAAATTATGCCACACCTGAACTGAATACCAATGACTTCCATCAAGTCTCCATTTTTGAGGTCTCCAGGACACTTTCTCATTAATAAATGTGTCATTTGTGACTGATGAAGAAATCACCACACAGGCAACGATCTCCTGTCACATGAAACATTCCTTGTGGAACAAGTGTTTTTCCTTAACCATGTAGGACATGTTTATAGTCCCTGTCCTTATCTTTGTGTTAGAACTGGGGAAAGAAACATTAGTAAAAATCCACGTGCTTGAAAGTTTCCTCATTCCATAGCAGGAAAGGGAACAAACTGTTGTGGAAATGAGAGAAAACATTCCACAAATATAGCTGAAAGTCCAGTTTGAGGTATTTTCCCCAGAACTGACAGCAGTTCTTCAACAGAGCAAGGGACCTTGCAAAGACCCTGAAGACACATAAATTAACCAAACAAAGCCAAGATCGTGGTCAATACGAGTTCACATTCAATACTTCAAGATTGATTATATTTAGAAGAAAGGCTTAAGATGCAAAAGCTGGACGCATCTGACTCAAATAAGGTATAGACACTACACAGGGAAGATAATTAAGTATTTAAAGAGCTTATCTAAGGCTGGTGAGATTTTCTATAATTTAAAACCTCTCAATCACAATCCTTTTTGAAGACTCTTCTGCTTTATTTACACAGCATTGCTCATGATGCAAGAATGACTTGTAAATTCTATGGCCTGCATTTTACAGAAGGTCAAATTAGATTAAACATTTTTTTCTTCCTGTCATGACAGCTGTAAGTGAGGTGAGATATATGAAAAACAATAAAACTTCCTTATGAGTGTAGTACCGCTACACCTGGGGCTGAGCCATAGAGAAAATTCTCATCCTTTCTGCTGAAAGTAAATCTTGGAAGAGAGAATAGTCTAGTCCCTATTGAAACTATCACAGCTTTAATGAAGGCTATTAAAATCCCCTTTTTGCTCAGGAAATACCAATAATCCCACTCTAAAGACTATAACAGTACTGTGATTCCATGAGGATGAGATATAAAGACATTATGGTGAATTTGAGGATAATTCTAGAACAGAATGATTTTCCTTAGTCTCCTTGACTAAATGCAGTGTCAGCTAATGCTGAATTATATCCCATTGGCCAAGCTTTGAGGGGACCATGCATGTGGTGAAGAGATATCTTGGAGACAAAGAATGCATTTTTCCTAATTACTCATTTTAAATCCTGTAAGGTAAATTAATGAAACAGGACTACCCTTGAGGAATCCTCACGGTTATATATATATAATTTTATATAAAATGCTTGTTTATGACAAGATATCAGTTCTCAAGAGCATTTAGCTTTGTGATTACAACAATGATCATAAAACCTTCCATGCAGCAGTTGCTGCATGCTCTGAATGGCCTCACCAAAAGGCAAAAAAAAATCAATGTACCAAAATTCTTGGTCATCTTTGAAGTACCATATTCTTGACACAAGTAAAACGCAAATTATCTGCAAGGCTCCTCAAGCAGAGCACAGGTGAGGTTAAGTAAAAGAGAGGTGGTAGAAAACAATATAAGAGCAAACACAAAATTTTTATATTTAGAGTTTCAACCTCAACATCATGGGAAATACTGATAAATCACTATTTGATGAGCAATCTGGGTCAGAAGACTCAATAATAACACACTGCTGATCAAAAGGCAGCCTGATGTGGTCAGCAGTGCTCACAAGGGTCAGTCAAAAATCAGGAGCAGCAGCAGCAACAAAAGAAGGATTTGCTGTAATATGAAGGAAAGAGAAAATTATAGAAGCAAGAAATCCAAACCTCTTCCATTTTAATTTGCGTCTGTACCCTGCTGAGGGAACAAACAGTTTGTAAGTTGTAGTCTGTCATGTAAGTCAGTAGTAGCTGCAGGGTAATAAATAGGACAGTAAAGCATATGCAAAGCCTGATTTATGGGATCCAAACAGAGAGAGCCCAAGTCGTGCAGCTATTTGCATCTTCCTCACATGCAAACAAACACTGATGGAAAGTTTCCTGCTGAGAAAGAGAGAGAGGCAAGAGATACACTGGAGAGAAACCTGGTTAAAAAAAGAAAAAAAAAAAAAAAAGGAGAAAGAGGACTGGAATAACTTCTTTAGACAGGAGTTTTGTGTATCGTGGCACCAGAGCAGAGCACAATCACAGAATGGTTTGGGTTGGCAGGGAACCTTAAAGCTCATCCCACCTCACCCCAGCCATGGGCAGGGACACCTCCCACTGTCCCAGGCTGCTCCAAGCCCTGTCCAGCCTGGCCTTGGGCACTGCCAGGGATCCAGGGGCAGCCACAGCTTCTCTGGGCACCTGTGCCAGGGCCTGCCCATGCTCTGAGCAAAGAATTTCATCCTACCATCTAATAGAAATCTCTCTGGTTTTAGTTTAAAACCATTCCTGGTCACCTTGAAGGTGCATTAGTGCAGGTGTTCAGCAGGCAGTGTGGAATTTTGGGGGTTAGAGAACATCATCTTGTGGGGTTTTTATTCTCAGATTCCTAGACCAGTCACTAAAATAGTTGCAGGGCTTGCTGCAACCATCACCCTGTTGCTCAGCAGGTTTCTGGTCTCAGATCTAAAGCATCTTTAAACATCACAGCTGGGCAGGGGGGATGGGGAGGATGTGACCTGAACCAATCTCCCAGCCCCAGAGGAGGTATTTACCATGGCAGAAAATCAGCACCTCAGAGCAAAGCTAAAAAACAGCACAACAGGTTTGGGGGGGTGATTCTGTGAGAAAATAATTTCATCAGCTTGCAGCCAAGAATGGATGCTGGGAAATTATTTGCTTCGGAATATGAAGTGTTCTACAATTGGGTAGAGCTGGAAAAGAAGGGCTGCAAAATCTCCACTCAAAACTGCAATTTTGGCTGTTTTCTTGTCTCACAATCTCAGTGTTGAACGGTGAACTAACTTCAAAGTGATCATTCTTTCCTTAACACCGACACAGGCTCTTTAATCTCTTCATTCAGATAGGACAAATGCAGACATAATCAACATCAGCTGCTCCCTGGAGTTCAGGTACATTGGCTCGGAAAGCAAATCCGCTCAGCTCCAGCATTCACAGCTAAATGCTATGCAAACTTTAAAAATCCCATTCACCCGAATTCCTGCCACGATCTCTCAGAACCGTCTCCATTCAGCACCACTCACAGACTTCAAAAGCCTTCTGCCATCTCCCAGACTGGGAGCTAAGCAGATTCTGGAGCTGCCTTAATGCCACTATCCCCAGCCCCAGCTCCACCAGTCAAGTGTTTGCAGAGCTCCATCACTTTTTCCTCATGAACTTTCAACCTTCTTTGCTTTAGGATTAGAGGTTCAGCTTGTAAATGCCACCCTCCAAACCAGCAGAGGAGTTTAACCTCGCAGTGTCTGTGATAAAAGGAGGGAGGAGAGTGTTTGACTTACAGACCTGGAACGCTCTGATGGCTGAGCACCCACGAGAAGGAATTGTTTAAGGAATTCCAATCCAAGGTGCTTCAAGATGTACAAAGCAAAAGAAAGCTAAGTTCATTAAAACAGGGCAAGGGAAGGAAGCAACAAATAATTTTAGCTGCTTTATATCTTGCTTCGCAGTTAATTTAAAGACAATAAATATAAGCTCTAGGCACGTGTTTCACACATCCTAAGAAACCCAACCATGTGCTCTGCATCTCAGGATGCTGCCAGCAAAGTGGAAAGCTGAATTCAAAGCAAAGATGGCTGGGGAATTCATCAGCACCTGGCTCAGGGCAGAATTTTCCCCTTCCACAGGTGATTTTCAACTTCTTAGTTCAGTGTCCTACAACAAATGCAAGACTTTTGCAGAAAGCCTGCAGGAACTCTTGCATGTCTGAAAGGGATTCAGTAACTGCACTTCTTTAGTGTCTGGTGCTGCAGAATTTTTACAAGTTCCAATAAGCACGTTGGCTTTAGGCATTTGCATCTACAGAAACAATTTTCTCCTTTCTTTGGAAATTAATTTCTTTCTCCTACACAGATGGGATCTCCAAGTCTTGCTGTATTACAAATGCACCCTTTGTCTTGCAGGTTTATCATTTGTGTTGTGTAACACGAGTTGTGTAATTACATTGTGTAACAATCATCCTTTCTTACTAAGAAATCTGGTGCATCAGCTTTCTTTTCACATCAAGTAAAACATTACTTTTTTAGTGTAGCTTATTTTTTTCTTTTGCCAACAATATCTATTTTTATATGAAAGGGGTATCCCTGTCCTGTTGAGATAAGAGCTCCTACTCAACAATTATATCTCAGAAATGTCCAACTCTGCCTGAACCATACCAGAATTTCACCACCATTCATGAATGGAGGCAGATGATACTTCAAGTGACTTTTCTTGAATGAAAAGCATTTAACAGCATTGTAACCACAGGGTGGATAAATTAAGAACACCTTTAGATTCTGTTTTTCAGGAGGAGCCCATTAATAACTTCCCTACAATTAAGCAGGCAGAGGAAAGATGAGCAGAAGAAAGTTAACAATGAATGTGACTCATCTTTTGTGCTAAGTCTTTAAGCTCAGTCATAAGGAAGAAAAAAAGAGTAATTTTGAATTGTAATGTCACGTGAGCATCATTAACAATCAACTTGCATGAAAATTTGTACATTAAAAAGGAATAAAGAATGAAAAGCTGCCAGGCTTGTTTGATAATGGCACACATCTGGTGGTCATCCACTGCAAGAAAATTTCCAGTTAGCAAAGGTATGGGATGTGTTCTTGGTATTTTATGTTCTTTTCTGAGCATCAACAGTCCTGAATTAATTTCCATGCAGTTACCCTACACTTTCCTAATAAATCTAACTATAAACTAAAAGGTTTGCATGAATATCATGTATTTAGTTGAGACATTCAATGGTGTGATAAGAAAGCCATTATCATTTCCCAGGTTAGAAACAAGATCACGTTTAAACAGTACTCCCTGCTCATCTTACACAGGAACAAAAAGGTACTGAAGAGAGAAACAAAAAAGTTGGGAAAAATATGGATTGAATTGAGAATACATCATTAGTTATGAAGTTGTCTGGTACTCTTTTTAGCTTTGTATTCTTCCTGAATATGTCTATTTATTCCTTGTTGACTAATATAGACAAGAGAAACAAGAAAAGCACGTTCTGGACCATTACTGCAAGTCTGTGTGGCACTGATGCAATCTGAACACTGTCCTTTATATAAACTGCACAATAATCACTCCTCAAGGAAATGGTTTCATTTCCCAGCTCTGTCTCGGAAGTTAAACATACGGAGAGGGAAATATTTCCTTTTGAGAGAACCCATGTATCTTACGACTGAAAATCTACAGTACAATGGCTTTGTCTTCCAGCTCTTTCCTGCACAGATATTAAGTTGGATGGAAAGAGGAGAAAGTGGAGTTACAGCTCTTGGACAGTGTTTGTAATCTCTTTGCCTCCCCTTTTCTTACCACACACCCACCCAATGATTAAAACTGAGTTAAAGCAACTGCTGCTGAGCTGGAGTAAACTAGAGAATTATCAGAGAAGTGACAAGTCCAGGTAATTACCAGCCAACACCAAGGAGGGAGTGCTGCATTCCCTACACCACTGTGGCTGCAAAGAAATAAAGGCAGAAGAGGCTTTTTCAGACACTCTGTTAATGACAGAGCCACTCTCCCTCACTCAGATATTTCAGAGGCAGCAGAACCTTCACAAACAAGGCTGGATGCACTGCTGGTGCAGTGCTCAAAGGAGAAGCATCATTACATGTGTGATCAAAGCTGTCCTCAGCTCCTCACACACAGCACAGGGACCTCTGAACACTGCCTGTGCTTGTGTAAACTGGGGAAAAACAGAGAGAGAGAGCAGGCAGCCCGAGGGAACCCTCATTATCAGTGTCCTGGCACTGCTGGAGCACCAGCCAGGGACTGCCTCCTGCTCACAAGGTGATAAATTCGAGGACCCCGATTCGTGTGCAGAACTCAAGCAGATGAACTCAAATGTGCCCAGGAACTTCTGTGATCTGGATGAGCCTGATAAATTCAGACAGGAATTTTCACAGCTTCCAGCTGCTTATTAATGCATGCAGGGAAAAGCAGGTTTTTAACAGTGAAATCTAAACCACACAAATACCTCAGCTGAGTTTATCTTCCTAATGGTTCCAAGGGACAGAAGGGACATGCTCTTCCAGCCACCCTGATGGCAAAAGAGGACAATTCAACACAGAATCTACTTGTCATATCAACATCCCCAATCTCCTGGGTGAAGCAGGGGGACTTGAGCATCACCAGCAGAGGTGATATTACCCCATGATGGCAAGGATGTTGTGTCAGTTTTAATGAGCACATTTGGCATGAATATAGAACTGTGTGCATCAGGCATGAAAACATTTCTTTTTATATAAACAAACCAATACACAAAAGCTTTAAAGAGTCCTTTTCATATTCATCACATCTCTTCATAATGGCTTTACTGGAAGTAAAAAACCTTGGAGCTGGTGAGTATCCTATATAATTATGTGGAAGATAATTATCTTTTCATGCCAGGAACACATTCCAGAGCCTGTGTTACACACATATGTATCCCATACTTCATTCACACACTGCACTTCTTGTATTCGAGGAAATCCATGGAGAGCCTGATGTGACATTTCTGGAACCAGCTCCAGCACGAGATCAGGCGCAGCTGTAGAACAGAGATGTTCTCATTTTGTGCTACTTTTGAACTGCAGAAAGTTCTTTCTCCTAACAGGACATCCTGGTGCTGAATAATTAACTGAAACTATTCTGGTCTCACTTCCAGTAATAAATACTGAGACAGCTAAAATACCTGTAGAGCTTTTCCTTCATGAGCCTGTCTTAGAACTGTAAATTTAGAATTTGCACTGTGTATTTCATACTGGAGAGGCTTCCAGATAAGGATTTATTTAAATAGCTAATTATTTATCATGTTTTTCACACTCGAATTTCTTTAACTCCAACAACTTGACAGGGTTTTTTCTGATTCAGTTTATTGTTTAGTGCTTGTGTTTGTGTTGTTTTCCTTTGTTTTGTGGTTTGGGTTTTGGGTTGTTTTTTTTTTTGTAAATTCCAGCGCCTGCTTTTAGGAAGAGACTGAGGCCACTCGGGCAGTTTTCAGTGTGCACCTGGTGAGTTAATAAACAGATGGTGGAATTACTGTGACGAGCATCATATCAGAAAAGACCCAGAGAGAGAACAGTAAACAACTCTGACACAGAACCCACCTCTCCCTCTGGTGTCACTCAAGGCATCAGCTCCTCACGTGACTGAGAACAGTCTGATAAAAGCGAGCTGTCCCAAATATCACAAGGATGACACAAAGCCACCCAGACAAGAGACAGGTTATTTTTTCAACCCAACACTTTGAAAATTAGCTAAGACAAAAGTGAAGAGAACTAGAACATATCCTTAGAGAGGCTGTGCTGAGGCTCCTCAGGCTATTTCTACTCCCAAAGCAGCAGAATGGACCCTAAGAAAATGCCAGGAGCCTTAGAAGAATTTTAGCAGCAACAGGTAGCAGCAAAATAATTTTGAGAGACTTCTGGGGAGTGAAAAAGCTCAGAAAAATTGTCTCATAGTTGCTGTACTATTACCCTCTTTATCAGCTCTTCACAGATTCCCATCATATCTTGAATAATTAATTTGGGCATCCAGAATGTCTGAAAGGGACCATGGGGGAAAAACGAATTGCAAACAGTCCTCCATAGACCCCCACAGCATTTAAAATGTTATCCTCAGCCTTACCTAATGTGGCAAGTGCCCTGGAAGGACACCAGCATTAAAACAGGCCTTAAATGATAAGATTAGAGCCGATTTCCACAGCATTTTAAACAATCTTTACACAAGCAAAGCCTACATTTTGCTCACAACACAAGTAACTTTTACTTAAAAGAAAATTACAGGCAAGAAATGTTCCATTCAGGTGTGAGCAGTGCAGTGAGACAGAGAATCTCTGGGGTTTTTTTAAGCTGCCCTGTACAAAATTGCATTAAATTACTATATGTGCAACAGTGAGAGATAAGAAATAGAGAAGAGCTATTTCCAGTGGAGCACCGAAGGCTGGCAAGGGGTGCAGAAGGAAATGACAGGTTTCTCTGGCCTGGCTCTTGTGATTGGAGAGTGCAAAGAGAAGAATAAATATATTGTCATTTATAGAAGGCAGGAGACACAGAAGCATTAGCACACACAGCAAAGAGCTGTGTAGAGAACAGCATTTGCACAGGATTACAAATGCACCTCCTGCCACTAAACACACTAATAATTTGGAACTAATACAGTTATGTTCTTCTGGGTAAGAATGCCAGTAATTACTTTACAAAAATGCATTGTTCTTAGTAGAGATGTCCACAGACAAGCAAAGTGGTGTGGGTTTAATTTCACTGATCATTCCATTTGCTGAAACAGGTATTTACTGTGCAATTTGGGCTATGAAAGTATGTCCATTTCAATGTAAACCCTCTGTTTTGATATATACCAAATTTTTTCACTCAGTATTGAGAAATGTGAACTACTTTCTGTCCTAAAAACTCCAATAAAATTTCTCATGCACAGGGAAGCAAACAGGTCTTTCAATTAAAAAGATACAAAGACACACTTTAAAATCTTAACCTTTGAAGAAACACCCTGTGACTTTATGTTCCTCTGACCAAGAGAAAGCATGTGAGAAACAGAGAATTATCTTGGATTTAGCAGGTTTAGGAGCAGGACTATCAATCGAGCAAAATTTCAATTACAGACTAATTGAATGTATGCTCAAGTACATTATTACAATTCAATAAACATCTCTTCTGAATTAAACAATTCCAATTTAATTTCATTTCCGCCTGTGCACATGCGTTACAAATTTGTTATTATTCACACTAAAATTAGTCACAGGCTGGTTGGAAGTCCCAGTGTGTCACAGGGTGGCATCAAAGTAACCTCAAAGGAGCCTCTTAACCTTACCTGATCCCTAACCAGGGCTGAGGAGCAGGACTGGACCTTCCCCAAACAACATCATTCCCCTAAAGCTCCTTCCAGGTAGGTGCATCTGCCTGAGCAATCCAGCAATGAATCCATCAACATCTCTCCTGGTGGACATCCAACCATTCATGGATTTAATTTATTCTTCAATTTTTTTTTGCAAAGTGCCAGGTGCCTGACTCAGCTCGGAATGCTCGGGTTCCTGCCTGCTCTGGAAGGCTGCCCTCCCTTTTAGCCGTGATACAGCCCTAGGTGTGCCACTCCTGGCAACTCAATTCCCTTTTAATCATGAATTAATTCCTCCAGATTTGAACAAGACACAAGATCACCGAGTGGGAATTAAAAGCTCTTGGCATCCAACACAAGCGTTCTTCTCATGATCTGTGTCATCTGAACATCTGCACCACGCAGCACTCCAAGGCAATATAAAGGCATCTGAGCACCAAGTGACAGAATCACTTGGCAGAAAGCAGCACAGTGGACGACTTGATCTCATTTCTACAGCTGCCCTCAGTTAAAAAAAAAAAAGTGAAACACTTAGATCAATAAAATTATAGCCAATGAGCAGACCCAGACTTCAAACTGCTCTCACCACAAACTCACAGCAGCTCAGGAAGTGCTCAGCCACCTTCTGCACTCACCATCTAAGAGTCAGGGAGCACTCCTGTGGTGCAGCTCAAGGTAAGTCTAAAAAACACACAAATAAAAATCCAGCAGTGAAAAACTTCAGCACACGCCTCGTGAAGGTGAGATTAAGACACACCTTGCACATGTCAAGGGTTTCAGCCCTTGAATCATGGTAATTAACATGGCTAAAATCCAAACAGCCTTCAAGAGATGCTTCCACTCTGGACTTCAGGACGTCAGCAGAATCAATCCCAGCATTTACTGCCAGCAGCCCTGAACAGCCTCTCCTGACATGCAATGCTCCATCACACGATTATTTTTGCCTGATAAAATACTGCAAAGGAAAGCAGGTGAAGCTGACTGACAGCCAAACTGTTCAGCTGACTACAGCAGAATCTCCACAGCCACCATACTCTACTACAAAAGCTTACAAAGAGGGCTGTGCCCAAAGTTTAAATTCAAATATTCAAGATACTGACTTAAACCCATGTCACTTTTACCCTTTTTCCTTATTTTAACATGAACGAAAGAAGGCGGCCCAACAAAATGCCAATTTTTATACACAGCTATCCTCTGGGAGGAATCCCTCCTCTTGCATCAATTTGCTGACTTAATGAACCTACCTTTCACAATTAATTCGGCATAATTGGAGACCCCAGAGCCGCCGTCGGAGCGGATGACACAGCGGTACTTGCTGATGCTGCGCTGGGACGTGTCGGCCACGCTGACTGTGGCAGAGAATCGCCTGTGGTTGACCACTCGAGTGACCATCAGGGCTGTGTCCCTCCCATTCCACTGCTGCAGGGGCACAGAAGGATAATGCAGTAAGGAAGGCATTCAGGTTATGCATTTGTGCATTGGTGTGTAATTCGTTCCTTGCAGTGTTTAACATCAGTCAGAGTTTTGTGGTCACGTTGCTGAGAGAGATTTTGAACAAGGACAGCTTTTCAGGAGCAGACTGCAGCCATTCCCTTGGGAAATCCAGAGCTGTGGGAGCTGGGCCCTAAATATTCTTATACATAGGAGAGGGTGGGCAGGCCCTGGCACAGGTGCCCAGAGAAGCTGTGGCTGCCCCTGGATCCCTGATGTGTCCAAGGCCAGGCTGGACAGGGCTTGGAGCAGCCTGGGACAGTGGGAGGTGTCCCTGCCCATGGCAGGGGTGGCACTGGGTGGGCTTTAAGGTCCCTTCCAACCCAAACCCCCTGATTCTATGATATATTTAAGTTTGCACTTCTATTTAGTATTTAAAATATGTTTGGGCATTTGATGTGTCTAGAGATATGAAGATGGCGATGGGCCAGGAGGAGAAGCCAAGAGGGGCAGCTGAGGACACTTGGCTCGGTCAGACTGAGAAAGAGGAGACTGAGCTCAGACCACGGTCTGCAGCTTCCTCAGGAGGGACAGCTCCAATCTCTGTGACAGGGACAGGACCCAGGGAACAGCTGGAGCTGTGTCAGGGAGGGTTAGGCTGGAGATCAGGAAAGGTTCTTCCCCCAGAGGGTGCTGGGCACTGCCCAGGCTCCCCAGGGAATGGGCACAGCCCCAGAGCTCCAGGAGTGTTTGGACAGAGCTCTCAGGGATGGCCAGGGTGGGATTGTTGGGGTGTCTGCAGGGCCAGGGGCTGGGCTGGATGGTCCTGTGGGTCCCTCCCAGCTCAGGACATTCTGTGACTCTAAGATGAGCTCCTGCAAGGGCTGCAGAGTGGCAGCTCTGACTCTGCAATTCCACACAGGGCAATTAGAGGCTCGGCTTGGATGTGAAAACACAACAGCTGAAGGCTTTGTGTTCACCTGGGAAAACACTACAAATGAACAGATTCTGTAAATTTGGCCTTTTCAGATGCAAAACTTTGATTCTGCACCAATTTAAATAAATCGTTTGGATGAGCAGACATCCTTGTATATCCAGCATTCCCCAATAAACCTCTCTACCAATGCCAGACCACATTTTTCCAACTGGAAAAGGGACAGATGAAGAATTAGCCAGAAATTGTCCTCCACAGTATAAACACCTCAACTGGCTCATTTGTCCGGTTTATTAGGAATTTCAAAGAAAAGCACACTGCTGTTTTGCCAGTTCCCAGTAAACAGTTTTAGGGGTGTTTCCAAGGCTATTTTCATTAAATGTTGGAGTTTTAGAGAATAGAAAACAGGTTTCTATTGACAATAGTAATTATTTCCTTCCCAAACTCTGCTTCTCAAAGGGAAGGGTTCATACTGCTGCAGGTCAGAATTGTTTTTGCACACATCTAATTGTAACTGTGGAAAGGTTTCAGTGAAAGAACTCAAAAAAGATAGAATAAGGCAAAAATATATCTCAGTGGATGCTACAAGCACACCACAGGTAAATAAATTTAAGCTAAAAATGTAATTTTTAGGAGAACAGCCATGATGACAGTATAGTTACTGAATGTAAAATAATTTTTATATAGTGCCAGCTACATTTTCCACCACTTTAAGCCTTTTTCCCAATACTAATTTTAATTTTTATGATTAGGTAAACAAGTTCCTCGACTTAGAATAAATCTGAAAATGCTATTTTAAAACTTATTAAAATGTCTGAAGTAAATTATAAAATTTGATAAGATCTGGTAATTATTAGACTACAAAGGCCCTTCCTGTCTGCCTCAAATGTAATACAATATGAGGTGATCAAACCCTCAGTCACATCAGTCCAAGCTGAGAATAAAAACTCCAAATTTACCTTGGCCCTACCTACATGGAGCAAGAATCCTCCTGACTTGTTTGGGAGTTAAACATTTAAGAAGTCTTTGATTTTAAAAGCTTCTGGAAAGGTGACGCTGATATCCAAATATCAGAGAAATTGGAGAGGCAGGAGAAATAATTTTGTCCTTCACTGGGAAAGGCTCACTCCACAAGGTGACGTTGGGGTTGATGTCGGTTCCATTTCTAACTCTAACACTGAAATGAATTCTCAAGGCTTTTGCTGCGCCCACCTGAAGGGCAGGACCCCAACGAGTCCGAGAAGGAGGTTGAAAATGCAGACATCCAGAGAGGGAATGTTTTGGTCTATTAGTGAGTGACTAAAGGAACAAGGCCAAATCTGCTGTCAAGGCAGCCAAGGGAAACTGGGAGCAAGAAGAACTGGGCACAAACTGGGTTTGTCTGTTTTAACCACCCAGATACGGAACCTCAGAGCTTAGAGAAGATTTCCTTCTTAATGATTGTGACTGACTCGGGGCTGGCAGCATTTTTGGAGGGTGAGAGGAAAGCAGATGGCACAACAAAGCAGAAGAGAACTGTTCCACTTCTCTCTCTGCCTTAGGGCTGAGTGTTTACAGGTACACAGGCATTTGTTTAAAACCAGAATTTTGCTGTCACTGGCCACTTTTTCCATTTTCTGTACCCTAATTCCAAGCTTTATCACCTCAAACTCTCACCTAGAAATTATTTATGCCAGCTCTTCAAAGGATCTTGATGAAAAGCTTTTGCCTCACTGCCAGTTTTTATCTATATATTTCACTTGCAAAAGCAAACAAACCCCAACCTGAACAAGAAAAACCAGCAGGGCATGGCTTTACCTGGAGCCAGAGCTTGTCGTGCTGTGACCACTTCCCGCCTGCAATGCACTGGAATGTCGCGTTCTGCCCCACGTTCACCTCCACGTTCTGGAGCCGCAGGAAATGCGGGGCCTTTCCTGACAAGAGAGCAAAGGATTGCAAGGGTAGGGCAAGGCAGGAACCCACTGTGCTGCACCCACCCTGAGGGAAACACTCAGCAAAGCATTAGGACTCTCCTTGATAAAGTGGGGCTGCAAAATGAAGCTGTAATTCAGTGTTTGACTGTTCCCTGCAGGGAGAGGTGGGGATGGAGCTCAGGGAGGGTGGGCTCAGGGGTCTTAGGGAGCCCTGGCACACCTGAAAACACAGATTTGGATCAAATCACGATTTCATGGGCACCAGCACAATTTCTTATTGCCTACTATAAGGAGTAATTGAGTAATCTCTTTTCTTCAGAAAACTATGTTTCTAAAAAGGTCAAAAAAAGTCAAATGCTTTTGTGCTTGTCAAGCATGACTGACCCAACCACATTTTCACAGGGCTCTTTTATCCTTTTTCTTTTATTGACTATCAAATATGTCCTAGACCTTTAGAATAATGCATCATCAATATCAAATCAGATATGAAATGAAATATTCATATAACTGACAGTATTGTACCACTGGTTTAGTTTAAGATCACTGATATCAGTGTTTTGCTGACACTAAATTCAGCATTAGTTCAAAATTAAACCAGTGATATTAAAAATGCAAACATTGCCTTTTTCACAAAGGAACTAGATCAGAGGATTATCTTTTTTATTAAACAACAGACTCAGTTAGGTCTGTATTTAATGTAGAAAAGTATAAACAAGATTATAGTAGTGAATGCAACACCTTTAAGTGAACTAATTTCTTGCAGGGTTTCAGAAAAAAGGTTTGTGCACCATTTGAAAAGTTTCAGTAAGATACACCGAATAAACTTACACCTAAAAAAGCCAATGTTTTTCAATATCATCTTTACATTTTCTAGTATGATTAGACACTGAAATACATAATTTCAGAGGACATTATAACCTTTCTTCTGCTGGAATCAAACAGATTCCAAGGGATGTGGGCATCTGTGGCTGGGCACGGCTGAAACTTGATGTGCAAGTGTTTGACACATGGACAGAGAACACATGTGCACACACCATGGAAATGTTTTTATCTGCTCCTGTGTCCCATCCAACACCCAGTCTGCTGTCAGGTCCTGAAGGACACTGACTGTACCATCCTGCTTTCTGGGCATCAGGAATTTGCTTCAAGGTTTACTGGGAAACTCCATCTGGGTGAAAGTCAGAATGTTCTACCTGGTGTTTCAGGATAATTCTAATATTTCTGCCTGCAGTCTACAGTGGGAAGCTCTAAGTCAGCTCCAAATACAAATGCGTAGAGTCCCACCAACCCCAAAATCATGGTCCTTAGGCCTGCCCAACTTCTGGAGCATGGCTTGTCCTGTGATGGCAAAGGCTCCTGCACACAGAGTCAATGAGCTTTTAGCATAACCAAAATGGATATTCCAGTGTTGCTTCACAGGACAAAGGGAAAAAAATGCCAACACCAGCAAGATATCTATTTTTCTGTATTACTGTGTCATTAGGGGCATTTCACTGTTTTTGCTGACTTTGGTTTGTCTGCTCTACTGTCATCTGTGAAGGTAAAGCAGAAATGAAGAAATGAGACCAATGATTTCAGCAACCTCCACAGTCACCGGGAGCTTCGTGGTCCCTGTGTTTTTATTTATAAAAATTATAAGAGGAATCTAAGGGGCAAAGCCTGTACAAGGAAAGGGAACACGTGGGTGACATGTACCCTGGTGACTGTCACTGCTGAGCAACAAAAGCCACAAGGAACCAGACAGGAGAAGCACTGACAGAAACTGCAGAGAACTTGCAGCTTGTAACGAGCTCTGTGTGCTGCAGGGTGCAAACAGATTTTAAAAAGCCCCAAACACCCAACCCTGTTTGAATCATTTTGGTGTTGAGTACCAAGAATGTACTTCATTTTGAAGAAGGTCCTGTGTACTCTTGAAGAAATGGATTCAAAATTAGTTTACTTAATTAAACAGCAATATAACACAGCATCCTGCCTAGCTGCTTTAAATCCCATCATTTTCTTGCTGAGGCTTTACCCCACAGTTTGTTTAGTGGCCTCTTTCCCAGTAAAGAGACGAGTGATCACCCAAAATGCTGTGGAAGGCACAGACCGTTTGGGGATTTGTCTGGATGCTGCCAGTTATCAGCAACATCTGCTTAATACAGACTGTGAGCATTTCTTAATGAAGTAAATGCACCCAAAGGCCTGAGCAACGAGCACATGGTAAATACAAATATAATTTACTTAAGCAGCAATTAACCATCCTGCAGTTATCAGAAATGTCCTGTTAAACTTGAGCACGACCATGTCTGTCACATTGAATGGCAGATGTTCTTTGACATCCTGATCACAGCAAAAACAGTTGATTTCTCTCCATCCATATGATCCATCATTTTTTATTTTGTTAGCAGCTGTCACTGACTTACTGAAACCATGAGCCTGGAAGAGGGGCTGTCAAAAAAAATCTTTACAAGGAACTGTACGTTGCATACATAAAATATATAAAGTCCTCAAGCCCCACTGTAGGTGTGCAAAGGAACTAAACAAGGTCAGAGTCAAAGACTGAGGCTCAGAGCTTCTTTAAACATAAAAAAGTAAATAAATCTCAGCTTACTGTTAGAGCTGCAACAGAAGAGATGCAGCACTAACATTTTTGAATAGTGTCATGAACCTGCATTAGTTGATATCCCTGTGTAAGTGTAGTGTCTGAATCAGATTTATTTTTAATCTCTTTACAGCTATTCTGAGTGGGTCTAACCTGCACTGAGACTTTGGGGCATGCATCTTACCAAGGAAACTCTGAAACAATTCGTTTGGTTGCTCTTTCCAGAAGTTAACCACACAGGTTATTTTGAAAAGCTTTTTGGATTGCTTTCTACAGCAGTAAGATTAAAAAGAACAAAACCATCAGTTTATTAAAAAGGAAAGAAGAGAGAATTCCACTAGCTGTAAACTGAGAGCAGCTTTGCCTTTTGCACAACTAAGTTAGGTAATTATGCAAGGCTGGCTGTCCTTAGGGGTCCTGGAGGGATCCAAGACTTTTTAGTGCTGCCCCAGCAGGGTAAATCACCCCTTTAGAGTACAAACCATGGCATATAACACCCTGGGAGAGTCAGAAAAATAAAGAGTGCTCACTGCAGGGATGGGCGAGAACTCTGACTTCATCCACAGCTATGTACCCGGGATGTCCTTTCAAGGAGACAGATTCAAATATCACCTGAAATACAAAAGAAAAAAAGAGTCTGAAAAAGAACATTCACATTAGAAATTTCAGCAGTCACCACATTCTGGTGTTATTCCAATGTCTGAGTCATTGCAGGCATTTAGCTAATAATGAAGGGATGCCAGGGCAATTCAGTGTGTGAACTCAATACCAAATCTGTTTAGGAAGGAAAACAAAGAGCTGGAGCAGCAGTCATTAGGATTAGAGACAACTATGCATTTCTGATTTGGGAAAGCAAAAAGTGCCCTGGACATACACATACTTATATTTACTTTAAGGAGCAGTCCAACAACATTAAGTGGAGAATCATTTGATATCTTGTTCTCCGCGTGCCTTGGAAAATTGGAGGTAGGACTACACAAGATAGAATTCTCTTACTAAATCAGTAACCATGCATGGATTCTTCTGGAGAAAACCCTGATTTGCCATGCAGGCCCTTGCAGTATTAGAAAGCAAATTACAAGCAAAGGATGACACTGAATTCTGGACTGAAATAAGATTTTCCCAGATATAATTGTTTCTGCATCTCCCTGGATTCCACTATCATGATTTGACAAGGAATAGTTTTAAAAACCACATATAGAAATTGTATTCATTAATGATATATAAACTAACTTTTTCTTTTTTATTTGTGTAGCTGGGTGATGAAAGCATTCCAGTAACCTGGGTCTGAAAAGACAGTTAATTCAGACACAGATGAACAAAAATCTCAGCCTTCCCTATAGGTTTGTGATTTTTACCTGAAAATTGCCCTGAAGTATCTTGTTATAAAAATATGCAGACTATCAAAACATCAGCAGTGCGGGAAAACAAAACCCCAAACGACAAAAACTAAAAATCTGATAAACAGAATATTAAAAAGAAGATGGCAAGTGGGGCAGTGGAGGGAAGGTGCAGATCTCCTCCCTCTGGGGACCAGCAGCAGGACACAGGGAAATGGAGCAAAGCAGAGTCAGGGCAAGTTCAGGCTGGGAATTAGGAAAAGGTTCTTTCCTGGGAGGGAGATCTACCCCTGGAATGGGATCCTTGGAAAGGGAACACAGCCCCAAGGCTGTCAGAGCTCAGGAGCCTCTGAAGGACACTCTCAGTCACATGGCTGAGTTTTCAGCTGCCCTGGGAGGGGCAGGGAGTTGGATTTAATGATCCTTATGGGTCCCTTCCCACTTGAGTCATGCACTGACTCTACAAGAACAGGAAGTTTAGGAATGGCAAACTGCAATAATAGTAATAATAATAATAGTAATAATGCAGACTGATGTCAAACAATCAGTGATGCTACCTCCCAAATTAGCAATTCTCTTCTCAAAGGAACAAAGTGCCACCGTTTATTATGTTAAAAAATTAATGGCTGGAGATGCAGTGGGTGCTTTTCCCAGCATTTGAAAGGGATATTCCCAGCCTCACTCCCTCTGACTAAAGCAATGTTCACACTGCACTGAATTTCTCATTTTTGCACGAGTAAATGACAGAGTTTCCAAGGACAGAGTTAATTAACACATTCAGCCAGCACAGCCACTGCTATCAGAGCAGTGTTCTGGTGCTGCTGCTTGTTCCACAGGAGGAAGTATTCCAGTCACCTGTAACTTTTAAAATTCACTACCAGAACACAGAATTAACTCTTTAAACCCAGTTCTCAACAGTTCTTTTCTTTCTAAATAGAAGCTGGCATTCCCACTCAGTCACTGTTCAGCCCTTCTTTACCTCCTTTATCACAAGATTTAATAAGTAAAAGGTTCAACTGACCAAATGCTGCCCTGGCTAATTATAGACCAAAAATGTCCTTCCTAACCACAGAATTGCTGTTGTTAATTTTTCTTTGCCTTTGGGTTGCCAGAACATCGTTTCTACTCAGGTGTCCATGACTTCCTAAGATCTCTTTCCCCGATTCAAAACAGAGCCAGATGTGAGATCATCTGAAATACATCCATGAGGGAAAAACAATACTTAAAAACACGTAGCACAAAGAAATGAACAGGTAAACACAGTAACTAAGAAAAGCTCAGATGCTAAGAATATATAGAAGCAAAATTCTCCTCCAGATAAGCCTGGACAACAATTAGGTTGCCGAAGGAGCACCAGAAAGAAGCAAGCCACTGGAAGATAAAATAATCCAAAAACCATCACCAAGTGGTTTGTGTTATTAAGGTCCTTGATAGGCTTTTTAGAGACTGTATAAAATAAGAGTACGAAATAGGAGACTTTAGTATGGAAATTATAATTAGTTTAGCAATTAAATATCATTCATTATAAAAATTGCATTTGCTGGGAAGGTCATGCAAGGCTCTGCTAGAACTCCCTTCAGACTGGAATTCAAGTGCAATATTACCACTACAAAATCTTATTTTAGTTTCACATTTGTGAGAAGTCATAAGCCACAACAAAGTAGTTCTCAATTTCCTGCAAGCCAAGAGCTTGAAATGTTCTCCAAGGCATTGGCATCAGCTCTGAGTGGGTGGCAAAAGTAAGCACCAATATATGGAGAATTGTCTTTGGTTAATTACCAACATGTGCAGGGTTTTTAATACATATAAGTTAATCCGGTACCAATTGAGTCAGCCTCTAAAAAATCCATGTACACTGCTGCAGAATCCACTGAGTAGAGCAATCCTCTCAATTCAAGCAATATTGTTTGGCTATTTTGTTCTCTGTTCTGCTTTACGCTCTGATATTCCTGCCATTTCCCAGTCCAAAATTCCACATTATTGTCTATTTGTGTATTTTGAAGCATCTCATCCCCATCCAAGTGAGAAGCACAGAAGCACCCAGGCTTTCCTGGAAACAGGGAATTGACACCCAGCATGAGGACAAGGCAGGAATAAATACTGTGGGGCCCACTTCTGCAAATCTCACACTTGCTGTGTGTGATTTGTCCTTTAAATTCAGGTGGAAATGCAGCATCACGGCTGAGACAGGCATTTAACAACGCTTTGCATTTAAAAAACTCCTCGAAAACTAATACAGATGACAAAATACAAAGCTTTGCTCTTATAAAACTATTCTTAAATGCTCCTGAGAGCTGCAAACACGAAGTCATTTCATGTTTCCTCCCCACCAAACAAGCCCCCGTCGCAGGGCTGTGATTTACCCACAATGTCTGTGTTAGCAGCGTGGCCCAGCTCATCTGTGGTGCTACAACACTTCTCTCCAGGCGTGGATCAATAACATTCCTTGCTATACATCACAGAAACACCTTCCTGGCAGACTCTAGTGCTGCCCTTGGTGCATTCTGGGGCTGAGTTCATCCTTATGGCAAGCAGTAATTCAAGATTACACGTATTACCTTTCTCCGGGAGCCATTAGAGCTTTTTCTCGCTGTGCTGAAAAACATTTGCAGCCTGGGAATCCAAGTACAAGTAACTCCAGGGTAGACATGATAAATCTCCCCACGTTTCCAGCTCAGCAAAGTGTTTTTGCAGCCAGATGACTCCTGTGACCCTTAAACAGAGCTGCCAGACCTAAAACATGACCTCTGGCAAATGGTTTGGATACCAGTTTTGGAGAAACATCTCCAAACTCAAAGTATTTGACAAATCCTCACACTGGGGCAAAGTTTCAGATTTTTTCCTCTGGCTGAATTTTTGATGCACATCACCATCCAGCATGGTGTGGTTTCTCTGCATGAGAAGTATAATCAACATTTTGCCTGATGCAGATTTCAATATTTAAGAAAAATGTTAGTTTTACCTGTATTTTTCAAAATACAGAACATGCTGTCAGGCCCCTTGCGTACAAGGAGTTCTCCAGGAATGCAATTTTGATTTAAAGGTGACACATAAATGACAAATGGAAGGGGGGGGGGCCCTGGCACAGGTGCCCAGAGAAGCTGTGGCTGCCCCTGGATCCCTGGGAGTGTTCCAGGCCAGGCTGGACAAGGCTTGGAGCAGCCTGGGACAGTGGGAGGTGTCCCTGCTCAGGGCAGGGGGATGGAATGAGATGAGCTTTGGGGTTCCTTCCAACCCAAACCGTCCTAGGATTTGATTAAATAACACTTTGATAAATCATTCTAGATCTGGAGTGTGAAACAGGACACTCCTGAGGCAGCAACACACCCAAGTTTTGTCCTCCTGCCACCTCTCCACTCCTTTAGCTAAAAGTGGCACTTTAGGTTGCCAAATACCAGTAATTTTTCCTCTTATTTTTTCAACCTTCAAGTTCTCTTTTTTTTTTTTAAACCTTGTTTTAGGTAGAAACTCGCAGGACTGCAGACCATCAACAGGATAGTTTATAAAATCAGGGACTGAAGATACATCAGATTACTAGATCCCCACTATGGTAGGACAGATCCCGAATTTTAAAAGCCACCCTTAAAGAACAAAAATACTAGTATGACCTGAAGGAAACATCAGTCTCACTCAGCAAAATGTACAAAAGAAGCTGCTTGCATTTCCTAGGAAGGAACTACTCCTGAGCAGGTACTTCTGCCTTCCAATCCATTCATTTTGGTGCTTCAGTGGAAAATTCTTGTTTGATTTAAAGGATTTTTTTTTCTCAGGAAAAGCAAACTTGACCTGCCAAAGTACTTGTAAAAGACCTAAGTGAGGCTCAGGAAGCCTCCTATTGATATATCTGAGAGCAGGATCCCTCTTAGTGTGAGATCAGACTGCCTTTTCCAGGTTTTTCAAGCGCTGATTTTCTGGGTGAGAGATCATTTCTGTTATCTCTGTGGAGCACCTACTAAGAAGCAAATTCTGCTTCGTGCCCAGGCTGCCGTTAATGTGAATGCAGCAGGAGCACTTCAGTGTGCCTTCAGAACAGCCACGAGTTGTGCACTGCCCTTAAAACAGCACTTTCCACACATTTGCATCTCTTTATCCTTCCCTCTCACGGGCCTGGTGCACTCTGTGGGTTCTGCTGGCGTCCACAGCTCTCTCCGAGGCAGAACATTAAAGGATCCTCCTTCAGCTCAGGTTTTACAGACCTCCCACCCAGTTATTAGGAGCAAGAAAAAGAGAGGCTTTTCTACCTGCTGATTTTTATAGGCAGACTGTTTGCTGCCTTTTCGGAGTTCATTCTGCCCTGATCCCTATCTCACTCATGTCTTTTATTAGTATCACATGGACATCAAATCTCCTGCAAGGTTTAGGATGCAATTACCTCACAGGTTTTTTTTTTTTTTTTTTTTTTTTTGGTTTGTGCCTTGAATATAAAACAAGACAAAAATACTCCTTTAACACATAACCAGAGGTATGTGAGTCCATTGTGTGCAAATTATCTTATTAAAATTAAAGCAACGCCTGCAAAGTTGCCACAGGAAGTTTGAAGAGGGCAACTAACAAGTGAGTGTAAAATTAATACAACCAAAAAATTGGGTAGCCATTACAATCCTCAGCTTTGTCCTTGTTTAAAAGTCTTCTAACAGAACAAATAAAGCTGTGCTAGAAAGAAGAGGAGCTGAGGATCTGGTGAAGAATATACACATTTGATGTGCATATGTGTACCATGGTACAGGAATTTATTAGTAGCTTATGTCCTTACGCCCCTCATATGGGAACAAGATGCAAGGCCAAGCCAAAATATGTTCCTTCTTATGGAACCAACCAAGGGCCAGAAATAATCCAGGCACATTTATGCAGAGCACAGCCACACATCCAGAAACTCAGTTGTGTTTACAGTTACACAGCGCCATGGAAAGTGCCAATACAAGTGGCAATTTCATCAATAACGAGTGGATCTTGTCAATAATTGCCTCCCATCCATCGCTCTGTGGCCTGGCAGCAACTCAAGAAAAAAGGTGAGGAGGGAAGAAAGATGTCAGGATGCTGATGTGACCACTAGAGGTGAATTCATTGTGAGATCAAAAAGCCAAGGAGGTGAGTGTCCATCTTCCAAACCAACAACAGACACCCAAAGCAGAGAGAGAAACACATCACCAAGCCCTACCTGGTAAAAATGTGGCCAGAAGGTGCTGATGGCCAGCTCTGCCTTCACCCAGCCTTCCGTCACCACTCCCGAGACGTTCCAGATGGGGTTGCCCTGGGGGCCCCCATTGACCTTGACGTAGACGTTGAGGGAGCCAGGGCTGGAGCGGTCCCTGCTGGCCAGGTAATAGTGGAAATCGATGCAGTGAGTGTCGTTTTCCTTCAGCGTGGGCAGCAGCAGGTGAGCTTTCTGCCCTGACGCTCGCCCAGAGCTGTTCACCATCATGAAGGAGCCTGCAGAGCAAAGGAAAACAGAAAAAAGAGTGGGTTTGCTTGGGTTTTCAGTATAAATTCAAACACTCAGCGATTCACAAGTCGCAAAACAAAACATTCCTCTGAAGGAACCAGCTGTTTGATGCCAACAGACAGAAAAGATATTCAAATTGCATATTAAAATCTGTACTGTTAGATTCAGGGCCAGCTAGGACTGCTTTAATTAAAATAACTTGCAAATCAAAATAAAAATACTGTCTTGCTTGTATTGTTTTACCACCTTGTGATGGCACAGTCAGTCTAAACAGAAGCACATTTCCACTTCAAGCAACAACCAGGTTCTCCTGCTGCATATAGTCCCCCAAAGGCACATTCAGTACAAGGAAACAAGGGACAGGATGAGAGGAAATGGCCTCAAGTTGCTCCAGGGGAGCTTTAGATTGGATACTGGGAAAAATTTCTTCATGGAAAGAGTTGTAAAGCACTGGAACAGACTGTGGAGTCACCATCCCTGGCAGAGCTCAAGAAAGGTCTGTACGTGGTGCTTGAGGACGTGGTTCAGTGGTGAGCACGGTGCTGGGTTAATGGCTGGATTTGATGATTTGTAAAGGTCCTTTCCATCACAACTCTGTCATTCAACACAAAAACCACCACAGCCCAAACTCTCATCTGATGTTTGCCTGCATGGCCCCAGCCCCTCCCATGCCAGCCCACACCTCTGAACCCTGGCACGTGAAACTTTTGAAGGTTGTGTCAAGAAAAACCCAATTTTCAGAACCCAAACAAGTGAGGCTTGTTGACAGAACAGCAACATCTTGACTCGTAATAATGCAAAACATGACAACAACTCTTGTGGGAGGGAAGGGGAGGCTGAATTTCGGGAGGGAAATGTATACTGAGGCAATTTATGAGTTTGTTAACCTGGAAGTCTGCATCATATTAACCACGGCACTCGATGTTGAACTCGCATTTGGATTCATCACGCAGTTCTTTTATGGCACATTGTGTCCCCACTCATCTCCTCACAGATGCATCAAGGTGACGAATGTCAGCAATAAGGGAGAACATAATGAGAGTTGTTTGATTCAATTCTGGTTAAAGGATCTCCTTTCTGTGGGTGCAGACACTCAGAAAGAGCTAAAGAAAACACTGGGAGGGGGAAATCTGTGTGCCAACAGCCAGGCATGATAATTTTTAATCAAACACAGCCCTCTTGACACTGCAGGGCTCTGACGCTGCTGCCAAGCCATGCTACAGATGTGTTTGTTGGCCTCTTGCAGCTCAGCCAAGATTGGGTTTGAAAAGCCCTGCCTCACTTCTGACCCCTGACCTCCCCTCTCCCCATCACAGCCGTGACTGAGGTGAGGCCCCCAAACCTTGGGATCAATTCTGGGCAGCAACACTCGTGTATTATAAATTGAAAGGAACAAGTGGGAGATGTCTTTCCAAACAAACTGTGGGGCTGCTGGTAGATAAGGCCAGACACTGATAGGTGACAGAAGCAATGGGAGGAACCGTAAATTCCATAGGAATTCCATTAATTGACACAGACTGGTACTCACCCAAGGCTGTGTTAAATCCCTGGACTTAGAGAAAAAGAATAGAGACACAAAGAAAACAAGGGGGGGGCAATGTACATGAGAAGGGGCTCTGTATTAGGTGATTTGGAAAGTCTGTACCTCTCAAGTACCTCAGCCTATGGGGAAAAGGGAGAGGGAACTGCGGCCAGGAAATTAGGATAAAAAGAGGCTGTGTCCTCTAGCAATGTGAGAGACCCCATGGGAAATGCCCATGACCTCTCCCTTTATTCATGAATAAAGTTACAGGACTCTTCTGTCTCCTTTTTGGACATAAACCTCTGGTGTTTGTGGATTAATTTTTCCTGACATAAATTTATAACAGCTACAAGCAACTTTCCCTCACAAACATGGGTTTTTTTTTTCCCCCTGTGTTGATACATATGCCTTTTGTAAAGGATTTACAGAAGGAAGTCAATCTTTTAAATAAATTCTAAAAAATTACACACGCTAAAGACCTTGGAAAATTCAAGCATGGTGCAAGCACAGCTGGGGAAGAGGAAGAGGCTCTACTAAGAAACAGGAGAATTTATAGATGAGATGGTCTTCAGCAATGCTGCCCTTCATTGGAAATGAAGGAAAAACCAAAAAAATGGCCCCAAATCAAGAAATTCACAGCAAGGACTTTGGGATACATTAGAGCTGAATCCAAACTTTCGGTTTCTCTCTAAAAATTAGGATCCTGACAAATGTCCACAACTGATGTAACTCAGTTCCCAGTCAACCATAAAATCCCCTTCTTTAGCACGTAATGAACACAACTATTTTAAAAAATCTACTCATACAAACTAAACTTTTGAGAAATTGAAATTTGCGTCCTGTTTCTATAACCTGAGATAATTTATTACGAGCAAGCCCAGTTGCCAACAGCCCTGGAGAGGCAGCAGGGTGGGAACCTGACCCAGCCAGGTTTGGGAAGGTTAATTATGACCCCAATTCCATGAGGGATGGAGCCCCCCTGCTCTGAGCCAGGCTGGGAGAGCTGGGGGTGTTCAAAACAGAGAAAAGAAGGCTCAAAACAGTCCTGAACTGCACTGGGGGAGGTAAGTGTTTCAATGACAGCAAAAGTTGGGGAGTATTTCACTTTTACAGATTCATATATAAAAATAACAAGCTTTCCTCTGGGAGAAAAAACATCGGCTTTTATAAGAAGTTCCAAGCAATAATTACAATTTTATTTTTTGCCACCCACAAAGAAATGAATCACAAGCTATTCGTGGTGACAACAGTCTTTTGTGCAACTTCTGACAATTCTGGGGAGAGTGGGGAGCCTGAATCCAGCGACTGACAACACCAACAAGAAGAATATCCATCCACCAAAAAGCACTTAGCAAAATAATTAGTCTTAATTACCAAAAAAATAGCCTTACAAACAATGGTCATGGATAAATTATTCACAGCTTCCTACTTACAGCATATGATTTTTTTAATGCAGTGTGGGTAGAGATACAGGAGGAAATGTTGTAAGAAACACAACTTTCTCTAGAAAAGTCCTGATAAGAGCTATTCGTTTATGACAGTGGAAAAGATGAAAACTCCATGGAACTTGTGTGGGCAGGACCCATCACTCCAGGGTAGGTGAGAGATCATGTAAATATCTCCCACCAGGAGAAAATAAATAAAAACCAAACCAGTCTTTTAAAGACAAATGTGGTTTTCGTCATTATCCTTAATAAAAATTGACATATCGTGACTCAGGGTCTGACAGCCTTCTTCAGGCTGAGCACAGGGTTGAAGCTGATGGGGCTCATTCTCAATTTATGGGCCTACATGTGCAAATAAAAGAGATACAATCAGCTCTGGCACCAACAAATCACTTGTCACATTTTCCACTTGTACAAAGGACTAAAGAATGAATTAACATGTCACAAATGGAAATTATTGATTAATAGATGACTGAAAGCCTCCTGAATGTCTCCAGGCAAGAATATGAATAAAACAAAAGGTATCTTGGAGAAACTCTTATGTAGACTGTTGCATATCCAAGTGGGGAAAAAAGAAACAAAAATACCATTGAGTCTCATTGTTTTGTTTACTTCCTTCCAGAAAGTTCAAATTTCCAAGTCTACACTAAACAGAAAAAAATGAATTTTGGGAGAAAAAAAAATTATCTCTGCTGGGTAAAAGTTCTTTTTTATGTTTATTTGACAGAGAAGTAGATGCTCATTAAAGTAGATTGAGTATAAGGTCAATTAAACTTGGTGTTCTTGGATCAACAGGTTAGATAATTAATATCTTGCTGGTTTTATCCTGAATATGTAAAAATGAATGTGTTATGTTCAGATCAGTCAGAGGCAAGGAGGATGGGGAGACAGTAAATAAATTCATTTTCAAAAATCCTTTCCAACGGCAGGAACATAAAACGCCACTCTCTCCTAGTTATTAAACATACCACTGAAAATTGGGGAATTAAACCACGAAGTGCTCTCTAGCTGGCCATAAATTTCAATTTTTCCCCTGCTTGGTGGATAATGATGCCTTGATAAGCGTCCTATTATTGATGCATCTGCAGCGCAGCTCTCTTTCTGGAGCCCAACGCTGCTCTGAAGCAGATGGTGGCTATTGTGTTTACACATCAGCTCTTCGTGTTTGCCTCCTCTCACGTCTGCAGTAAAGAGAAAGCCGTAATTGAGTTTTTAATGGCTTTGCACGTTGTTCATTAAGATTACACGAGTGTGTTCTGACAAATGACAGCTGAAGGAACGAGGCACCGCGGAGCCTCCGGCAGACCTGGGCTGGCGCTGGCTCACTGCTGCCTTTGAAGAGCTGTGCTGCTCCAAAAGTCAAATTACAGCAGCCATTAAGGACTTGAAAAGGAAGCTGTCAGAATGCTCAGATGCAGAATGAGGCTTCTGAAAACCCTGAAAACCAAACTCAGGTACACAGTGCTGTTTTACAGAGCAAACTCCTCCCCAGCACAGAGAAAAGGCTTTTCCAGCAGATGTTTGTAGCCACAGTTGTGTTTATTGCCAAAGAACAACTGAGAAAGTGAGTCTGACACCTGTCCTTGGGAAGGCAGAACAGAGCAGCACAGGATAATGTGGGCTGAAGGGGCCTGAGGCCAAGCCCCTGCTCAAAGCACATCAGCCCTAGGCTCAGCACTGAGCCTTCCCCACTCCCGGGAGGACTGCCCATCCCCTCTGGAAAACCTGCTCTGTTCCTTGACTGCCCTCTTATTTTTTCCTTTTTATTCACTCCAAAACCTCTCATTTCCTGTTAGATCCTTTGTCTCTCATCCTCCAAGCACCTGCAGCAGAACAAACTCAGTTGGTATTCCTGATAAGCTCCTTGTAGGACGAGATTTGTGGGGCGTGATTTTGCTCTGCAGGAGTGCTCTGAGTCTTTCCCAGTGTTCCTGGCCCAGGGTTAGGGTCAGTTCACCATCTCCTGGAAGTCCTTTATCACAGGCACGGCTGCAGAAGGACAGATCAAAGCAAGGGACCTCTCTGAACCACCTTCAAGCCAATCTGAAGGCCACAGAACAGACATTGAAAACTATCTATGTTAATCATGACAAAATATGTTTAAGGACAATGTAAGAAAAACCCCACCTCCCTCAACACTTGGTGTCCAGCAGTGGCAAAGCAGCCACTGTAAGCAGAACATAAGAATCAGGGTGCTGTGAAGCAGAATTTACCATTTCAAGCTTCTGACATTCAGCAATATCAATTTTTTTTCTTTTTAAGCTAAAAGCTGCATCTACCCCACCCCACCCCCCCCCCCCCGTTCATTACTTAGAATGATCTTTCTCCCATCATTTTTGTTGAGTCAGGAATAAGACACTGTCAACAAGTTCTAGAGTTTAATTATACTTTAATTATTGTGCTGGGGAAAATAAATTAATATTTCCATGCACTTACTTTAAGCTTCTGTCACTTAATTTGTAGTCTTTATGAAATTTGTGATTACCTATGTGTTCCATACTTCCCACATTTTTCTATCCCTATTTGTGTCTAACACTGGAGCAAGGCTCAGAAATCTCTTCCCCTCACTGATGTACTACAGACAGCAGCGTTTGTACAAACCCAGAATTTCTCTATCTCATAACCACATCCCTTTTCTGAGTACTAGGGCAAAATCAGACCCATGGGGTTTATTTCTCAAATGTGAGTCATACTGAATTAATCTACCAGTGAAATTAAGTGTTTGATTCACTGATAAATATGAATATAAATGGCAAGTTGAGTTCAGTATCATTCATGAGGACAATTCATTCACTTGGGAAATTGTGGGATAATAGGGAAGAATTTTTTTAAGAGAGAGTCTACTATCTGTAAAGAGCTTTTCTTCTGGAAATGAATGTTATGAAAAGAATTATGTTGTTGGGAGATTTTTTGTAAGAAAAAATCTTCTCAGAAGAAGACTGATCTCGTATCACTACAAATATTTGCTGTATTTTTTAAAAATGAAGATTGTGACATAAACACTTCCCCAGTCCTCCCTGAGACAAGAGTTGTGTGACAAAAGTTGTGTGACAAAAGAGGCTCTGATTTGGCCATTTCCAAAAGGCCTTGGGAGAGGAGAAGTTTGTGACCCTTTTGCTTTAATTATAAAACCAACTAATTACAGGACAGTCCTCGGAATTAGGAAAACCAGGGTTCCCACAGGTCCCTAACTGTCAGCACTGATTTTTCACTGATTCCACTGACTGAGCCATAAATGATTGCTGCATTTCCAGTGCACATCCAGACCCTTCTGCCCATCAAACACAAGCACTTTGTTACCAAGCTACACTCCTTTCACAAATGTTTTCCAAAGTCTGAATAATGGTGATCCGCAGATGCCGAAAGATGCTCATAACCCAAAAATTGCCTCCAGCCAAGAGGCAGCTCCCCTTTTTCCACCCCTGAAGAAAATGCTGAATCTCCTGCAACCTGGATGGGAAAGATTAAACTACCCCAACAGAAGAAACAAGAGAAAAATGTATCACGGAGTACAAAGAAAAAAAAAATCACATTTTTTGTGGCTTGCTGGTGGATCAGAGCCACCAAACCCTCTTCAACTACAAAATCCATATGGGAAGTGATCAAATGACAAATAAGCCCCCAAGTACCTAATTAGCAGAGAGCTTGAAGGGGGATAATGGGATTTCTGCAAGAGGCTGTGAAGCAGGGACTTGGGAAGGACTCCATTTGTTAATGGGATGCTCTTTTAACCTCGCAAGAATATTTAAATCAATAATAAAAATAGCTCCTTCCCTGCTGTTGTTAAAAGCATTCTTAGTGTAACATTCGGCACAACTCTTGGTCACATCACTCTGTGGCCAAGGACAGCCAGGGACAGACTGAGAGATTTGCAATATAAAGATAACACGCAGGGCTCAGGTTCTGACTTTGTAATTCCCTCAGTGACAAATGTTGTTGGTTTTCAGGTTTTTTTCATTGGCCTGAAGAAAATTCAACTGAAACATGAAGACAGAGCTCTTAAAAATAACAATGAAAACATCAGAGAGAGCGAGGGTGTCCAACACAGTAAAGACAAGAGGAAATTTTTAAGCAGAGGAGGGATTTATTGCCTCAATTCCTCACCTAGGCATGATCTAGAACAGCAGGAAAACTGACTGTAACACCACAGGAATGACAAGGAAAAAAACCCAAAATAATATCTATCTATTGCCTGTTTCTGGCCTCAGCTACAGGCCAGAGTAGTAGCCTGTACTCAATATAGGAACCTCATGCATCCAGTGTGGAAAATCTGCACAGAAAGGTTAATTCCCATCTGTAGAGACACAAACAAAACAATGTCCCTTCACTACACTTCAAGATGCCAAAAAAGCTGTTTTAAAGACATCTCTTGAGTCAGTGAGCTCCTGAAGGCATTGATACCTAAAATTTCTAGTCTATAACAAGAACTGCACAGTTTATCACAAAGATTCATGATAAAATTGCTCACTTCATGGTGCAAGGTGATCCAGCTTTGCTGCCCACCTGCACCTCGAGAGCACAGACCTTCCCTCTGCAAAAATCACCACGAAGAACTGCTGCTAGAACAGCTTCAGCACTCCAATCACATTTTCCTCTTCACCAACAGACTCAAATTTTTATTTACAACACAAATCATAGTTCATGAGGATTCAGGAGAGCATCATTCCTACAGTTACAGCCACGTGGCAGCTGTTCTGCAGATCAGACAATCAGAGAATGGTTTGAGTTGGGAAGAATCAAAAAAACCATTTAATTCCACCTCCTGCCATGGGCAGGGACACCTTCCACTATCTCAGGGTGCTCCAAGCCCTGTCCAGCCTGGCCTGGAACACTTCCAGGGATGGGGTGTCCATATGCACAACATATCTCACACTTATCTCTAGATTCCACAGGTATTTCTAAAATTTTCTTCCCACATTTTACAAACTTTTCTATAATAGAAGCCCAATTGCCATGGCTGAGAGTCTGGTTTCATTGAGAAGCCAAAAATTTTGTGTACTGTAGAACCCGAAACAATTCTATAAATCTCAGCAGTGAAAAAAGTTTTTAATAGACTCATTGCCAACATTCAGTGTTGTTAAGGTCACTGCAGTAGTATCCTTCAACAGTGTCCTTATTCTATTATTTATAAACATGGTATAAATTGTTTGGCAGTGCTATTAAAATAAAAAAGAGTCCATTAGCAATGGAGTTGCACCAGTCTATCAGGTAAAGGCACTTGTAATAAAAACCATACAATTCTCTGTAAACAATAATCAAGAATTCTCTGCAAATTTGACTGTGTTCATTACATTATTATCTTTCAAAACTGATAAAAATGTACACAAAATCCTGCAAGCTGAACAGGTTTATTTGCTTTTTAATTCCAGTAGCCTGACAACTACTTATCCTACCAGCACTACCTTACCGCTTCGGTAAAATGTAGGCAATTGATTTAAATTGTTAATTATGTTATGTAATTAAATGGGCAAATTAAAAAAAAATAGGGGAATGGCCATAATTCAACATAATATCTTCATTGAATGACATCAGAATTTCTGTTCTTAGCGCCCAAGAGCTTTATTAGAGCTGAACCTTGGAGTGAAGGCCCACAGAACTGAGCTGTAAGGATTGAGTCACAACCTCTGCCCCAAGATTCTCACACAGATATTGCTCAGGAAGGCTCAGGATTCAGCAGAATCCTCTTCCTCACCTGATTTAACCTGTGCCATAACCTGCTGCCAAATGCACCTCGCTCAGCCTTGAAATACTAACAACAAAGGAGTTCAGAGGTAATGGTCAGTATTTCTTGAAGAAATAATTGCTACTTTTTCTGTGTGCCTCAGCTTTGTATTCAAATATGGTGCTTATTTGAAAAATTAAATTCTGTATTCTGTTAAAACCCTGTGGTTAAAAATAAAAATCTCTTCAACCAGGTAGATACAGATGCAAAGAAAATATGTTTTAGGTTGGTGACTACAAGCAATTAAATAATTAAATCACTGCATCGCAGCCACTGCAATGTCTATCCTTGGAGTGGCAGCAAGATTAAGCCAAAATATTTGTTGTTTCCCAGTGTAAAACCTCTCTCCAGAACATGATTTCATGTGCCTAGATATCTATACCATGCCAAAATTTGGATTAAAAAGTCAGGTTTCTAGAGGTCTCTATCCCATGAATGTCTGATAGAAATAACAGTGAAAAGACACAGAAAACAGCTTCTAACCCAAGATTTTCTCACAGACTCTGCTGTGCATTATCCAGACACAAGGGCTGATCAATCAAGCCATTACAAACTTACAACAGTCCTTTGCCAGGGCAGCCTTTGTTCTCAACTTTTGTGTTGATCTTATTTTCCAACTCTGGTTTTTCTCTGAACACCTCTTCTCATTTTTGCCTAATCCTCTCCTCTAGCAACATTTTAAAAGTGAAAGGACAGACGACAATCTCCATTCTGCCCCCTTCTCCCTTCCCAAAGACGCAGCAGCTGTTGGATGCAGCCTCATTTGTGAGAGGTGCGTGGATGAATGGCTTCAGGTACACAATAAGGAATTACTGTTACAATAATAATTCATAATTTAATTTGGTTTCATTTGGCTATTGCAAAGCCAGTGAGGTTGAATGCTGTCAGGTGGTTACCCTGTGTTGTTCAAGGTTCTCAGGCTCCATTCTGCTGTGTCTAAAAAAAGCCTCTGTGTCTCCAAAGCCTCCCAAGACCATCAGCTGAGACAGCTCTACCCAGAGCTTCCTGCTCGTGGTGAGTTAATAAACTCTGCTTATCTTCTCACTGCTGTGTTTAATTAAAACTGACATCAAATCTAAATTGCTGGGCCAGTTGGACCCTAAAGGTTGAACCAACCAGGGCTTTGTGGAAGCCACTCTTGAATTGCCTTTGGCATCAGCCAGGCAGCTGCCAGAAGTATTTTGGTGCAAACATCGCTTTCCTAGGAAGCACTGAGCTCCACGGTTCAGGCGCATATTTATTTTCAATACATCGGGCTCTTTGTTTGCTTAATCATTAAAGACAAATAGCTAAATATATTTTATTACATAATTCCAGAGTATTAGGAGCGGTTTACATGTCAGCCAGAATTAAATGTCTCATTAGCAGGCATGCAGCTCCATTGCCAGCCAACATTTATGGTCTCTGCAACTCGGGGAAAATTTCCATATGTTTTGTATATGGAACATTTTCCAGGAAACTGCAGAGGGATTATTACCTTTTCTATTTGTGACAGAAAGCCCATATTAAATGTAATGCCAAAAGGCAACCAGAGCAAATGATGTCTGAAGAGGAATTGTGTCTTCAACAGTTTGTTTTTACATAACTCTGCTCCAACCATATGGTCACTTCTGTGTACATCTAAGAAATCAACACTACAGCTCTAAACTCAGAATATGTTAAAGGTCAGATGCTGAGCTATTTTTGCACCAAATTTTCAACTTTGATGAGCTCAGTTTCTGAGCACTGGGTGCTGCTGAAGTCGCTGCTGCTATTCTGGGCGTGCTGCAGCATAGCCAAGGGTGGGATCTGGCAGAGCGGATTCAAAAATAATTAAGGCCATCTCACAAGGCACAATTTCTCAAAAGGAGCAGCTCCAAAGTGCCAAGGCAGAGGCTGATGCCGACCACAGTGGAGGTGTGATGGCACAGGGGGAAGGAGCCTCAGTCACTGCAGCCCACGGCTCCACCAGCTCTGATCACTATCATTTGCTCATTCCCATGGGAACTAAATTAGACCAGATTTTTCTTCTAAACATGATGTTTGTTTGCCTGTCTTAACTCCTGCCAGAACTGCAGCAACATACACAGGGTGGGGAGTACTACCAGCACCCTCTTTTGCAGGGGAATTGTACAGCTCAGGGGGATATTCTCTAGCTGAGTAATCCTGACTTCTATTTCAAAAGGGAAAAGGAAATGCCACCTTGAAGCAGCTCCGTTGCCAGCAGTGGCTGGTCCCTGGCCTAACTCCACATGATAAAAGACTAATTTAATCCAAATAGCAGCTGTTTCTCCATCGAATGATTAATTCAGTGACTGTTCACACCACAACACAACATTTGTGCTTAAAGAAATCCAAAACCACGCAGTTACAATTCAGGATTATTAAATTATATCCATCATTACACCAAAGTCTAATCATTATTTAAGGAAACATCTGATAGTTACTAAAACTTGACAACTATTTTTGCTCAAATAACTTGACAGCTCTGTTTAGTAACAAAGCATTTTTTTGAGTAGCTTGAAATATTCTGCCTTTGAGCCACTGTATACGTGCCCCTGTTTTAATCAAATAGGCTCAGTACACTTAAAGGACACATAATTTGCAATATTTTATCATGTTTCACTTCTTGGTCTTTTTGATATTAGGCAGAAACAGGATTACCAATATCTACAAAGGCTGTTACTCCCATGTGCTTTTTGAGCTGGTTGCTTGTGTAAATATTTTTTACTAAATTGCCCAAAAGTACAGAGAGATTTATTTCCTGTGGACCGCAGTTCATTTAGAAGTGAGCAGTCTTACATGCACATTGTTAAATTTTTGTTAGAAATTAATGCTATCTACTGAATCACATCTTCTGCTCCAGATTTTCCTGCTGAAAACCAACAGGGCAGGAGACCACCAGAGCCATTCCGAGCTCTGCAGGCCATGGCAGATGGACCTGACACAACTGTTTGGATGGAAACTTCAAATATTCTAACTGCTGAGTTCCTTGAGCTGTCTAAATTTGCCTTTTTCCCCATGAGGCAACAATTCTGTGGTTCCTGCCACAGCAAAATGATTGGTTTATGTGGTCAGAATGCATTGAGTTTATGCAGAGTTCCGAGTGTTCACCAAAAATCTGAAGTCCTATACGAGAAACTGCCCCCAACCTACCCCAATTTAATGAGGTGTTAATCTGTCTCGAGTTCCTCACAGCTCCTCACAGATTTTTCTCTCAGTGCCACCCGAATTGACCACATTCTCTCAGAGAATGGAATTTAATGCATTATTAGGAAGGACATTTGGGGCATCAGTTGTTAACTCTGTGCCACATTTGACTGTTTGCTGTCTCCACTAGGCTTCAGAACCCACAGGGAATTTTGTTTTCCCCTGAGGATTACTTTGTATAATAAGCTCTGAAAAGGTATTTCAAAAGCTCTGAAATCCCTGGTAAATCCAGTTTAAATGCATTATTACACTGGCACAGTAATTTCTGCACGATAGAAAGTCATAGTTTTCCTCTGCAAAGGTTCTGGTGGTGAGTTTGCCATGGTGGACTCACCCTAAGTGGATTCATCTATTTATTATTGTTTCAATCATTTTCCCTCCAAGCTCCCTGGAATCATCCCCATTTTCTTCTCTTCAAAGACAAAAAAATCTCACTGCTTTTCTATTTACTGGTCAATTAAACAGTGATGAAAGAAATGCATTAGCAAAGCAGCCACTTCGCTTAAAAATTTCCTCAAGATGATCAAAGATTTGTTGTTCCTCACCAAAATGATAACTGGCCGTTTGCCCAACGCTTCCTCTGTCTGACATCCGTGAGACAGATCCATAAAAAGACACAGTAATTTCTAGAATTAAGACTAGTGCAAAGTAATCATTTGGACCCTCTGAAGCGTGCATTTTTCTCCAAGTGAAGCAGCTAATTACTGATATTCTCACTGACTCACCCATTCTCGTTTCCTGCAACTAGGAGATTTAAATAAACCTAGAATCTCCTGTTCTTATTCTGAGCTTCTCTCTTCACCCCAATTTCAAGTCTCTACACTACAGTTTGAAATTATTCTTAGTAGACTCCTTTTCATTTTGGAAAGTTGAATGCCATTTTTATCCTCCAAGTTGACATTTTTTTGAAAGGCTGAGAGATTTGGGGCTACTCAGCCTGGAGAAGAGAAGGTTTTGGGTAGAGCTTAGAGTCCCTTCCAGAACCCAAACAGGCTCCAAGAGAGCTGGAGAGGAACTTGTGAAAAGGGCCTGGAGAGACAGGACAAGGGGGAAATTATTTAAATTGACAGAGGGCAGGTTTAGATGGGATTCTAGGAAGAATTTCTTCCCTGTGAGGGTGGGCAGGCCCTGGCACAGGTACCCAGAGAAGCTGTGGCTGCCCCTGGATCCCTGGCAGTGTCCCAGGCCAGGCTGGACAGGGCTTGGAGCAGCCTGGGACAGTGGGAGGTGTCCCTGCCCGTGGCAGGGGTGGGATGAGGTCTTTAGGGTCCCTTCCACTGAAACCATTCCATGGTTCTGTGTTTGACACACATCCAGATCCATCCTACAACTGGCAGTCATTTCCTGTAGTAGTTTCCTGAGTAGTTTCCACAGACTCATCTTAATTCTCCCACTGGAAGCAATGGCAAGACCTGCCTGCACTTCAGTAAAAGAGCAGCTCCCTGACACACTTTCAGTTCACTAATTCTATTTATCAAAATTGTTGTAATTTAAGCAGGTGTAAAGCATTTGGGGGGATTACACATTTTTCTTCATTAACGGACAAAGAATACCGGGAGATGTTCCTGGCATAAATAGGAATAAACATTAAAAATTCTAAATTAAATGTCTTGGAACAATATAAAACATTGAGGCTTGAGTGGATGTTAGGCAATTACAGCAGAGCATTTCAGATGGCCAAGAGGTAAAGCAGAAACTTCTGTCATGTTTTAGAACCTGAATGCAGCTTCAGTACTGGCAGGACTTCAAAAGGGAACAGAGATTTTTCCACAGGCAAGGCTTATCCTACAATTCCAACAGTTTGCAGTTGAAACAGGTTGTAAACACCTTGAGTAGAAGGAACTCAAATTAAAATACACTTAAGCAGTTCTCTGGGGTTCTGATCCTGCTCTAAATGACCCAGACAAATGAACCTCCCCTCAGAACTCAGCATGATCAGCATCACTGCCAAATTATTAACAAGCATTTTCTCAGTAGGATTATCTATCCCTGAAAAATAATTACTCCTCACGGCCTTGCAAACAAACAAGCCATTTATGTAGGATTTACACTGAGTTAACCAGAATTCTCACAAATTCCTACAGACAGCCTGACCTTCCAAGCATGCAGTTGCAGTAAAGCTTTCAGTTTTCCTATTAATCTCTACTACACAAATCTAATCCAGGATCATATTCCTACTCCTCCCAGTTTAATATATCAAATTCTATTCTTATTAATAACTCTTATTCAAGAGTTATTCATGTTCCAGACAGCTCCAAGTGTCAGCAATGCTCTGACATAGATTTGGGGATGGAGATTTTCACAACATCCACAGGCTGCTCATTTTTAGAACTCAGTTTAAACCATCAGGTGAGCTTCTAGCAAACCAGAACGACTTTCATTCAGCTTTTCACTTGTAAATTCCAACTAAGAGTTGAAGGAATAGAATTTGGATCCCATTCTTCACATCACAAACACACTCCCCAGGGTCCTGTCAGCCCCTGGACATGAGAGCTTTTAATCCACTGACAATAATGTTGTAATTCTGGATGTACATTAGATTTCCCCAAATCATACACTGTGTGACAGATATTCACTGTACTTCTGCCACTAGAAATGCCACTTGGTGTCACTTATTCCTTTGGTTGTCTTCACAATACCACACTAAGCATTAAAGAAATGCCTGGCTTGTAAGAAAATACAGCAAATTCTCTCGATAAACATGTGTGTCTCTGCATGTCATACAGTTACAAGTTGCTGATATTTTCCTGAAGTGATTAAAGCTCTCAGATCTCTTCATGCAAGAAAACTACCCTGGTAACTTTATCTTTTGCAGATACATCCCCCAAATCTTCAAAGTGTTTGTCAAATAAGTGTTGTTCAGAACTCTTTTCTGATCTGTGCAGAACACAGGTAGCACGAGAATCAGCAGAATACTTTAACCTCAACCATCTTGGCTTAAGAAAGCACCTCAAAAGTAAAACTTAGTGCCCCTGTTGTTTTTCAGATTGCACTCAACCAGAGAGCTTTGGAGAAAAAATCACAGGAGAAACAAGAAAACTTCTTCAAATGCATACATTAATAAGATTTTTCCTCCAATAGTTCAATACAACATAAAACAGACCATTACAAAATCTTTTTTAACATTACTTAAGCTTGCAACACAGTCAAAAACACAGGCAGTTAAAAATATAACAGTGTTAACAACAAAAATGTGGGACAAATCTTTTCTAGTTCCCCTTCTAGAGGACCTCTCCACATCTTGGCTCCTGCTGGTGTTAACTCCATGGGCCCCAGAGCAGGGGCAGCACACCTCCTCCATCCACAGCTGTGGGAATGACACTGCACTCACAGAGGAAACCCTAACAGTGACTAAATTACAAAGTTCCTACTCCAGAAAAACAACAGCTGAAATGGTCTGCATGTTTATCACACAATCACAGAATAGGCTGGGTTGGCAGGGAGCTCAAGGATCACCTAATTCCAACCTCCTTGGCCATGGCAGGTTGGCAAAAGCAGTTTTTGCCTTGCAGGTTCTGCTGGGACAGCAGCAGAGTCAACTTGCTCATGACTCTGTCATGAACACAGATCACAATAAACTCACCGTGAGGAGGAACCTCATGAAGCCCACAATATTTCCCTTTAAATGGGAGTGCATCTACAGGGGCCAACTGTATTTCCAGGATGATCCATTTGTCAGGAGCAGTGATATCAGATGCTGGACAGCTTGAGTATTTCTCAAGCTACCAAAATTTCTTAAAAGAAATATGAATGCAAGGGCATTTAGCCTGCCTGCTTTTGTTGTTTGAGAAAGCACTGAGATGCACTGATCCTTCAGGTTTGGCACCACGATGTTGTCAGTGAGCTGTGGTAACTCAGGACAGTGATGCTGTCACCACACACCAAGGGCTCAGTGTGCTCCACACACAGAACTATTCCCTTCCCAACTCCAAGGCACAAGGAAGAAGATGCAACATTAAAACAAATGCTTCGTTTAAAAAAAAACAGTAAAAATACTAATAACTTGAGATAGGCTCTCCTAATGCTCTGCCCAAACCAGCTGTGCAAACACCATTTTCATTGGCTGGATAAGAAATGTGCTGAGATGGAGCACTTCTGATTGGGATGCAAATGTAGAAACCACCTGTGGAAAAACAAAGCTCTTTTCCATTTGTTCAGTGCTCTCTAACACACAGCCCCATGATGGGAGCCACGAGAGGAGCCGAGTTTGAGCAGTCCTGCCACCTGACAATTGCTTTGCAGATTTGCCTAGTTATGCCAGAAGGAAGAATCCAATTTCCAAATCTCCAGGCAGTCCATTTAAAACACACCTTTCCATTTGGAACTCTTGCAGCTTGTGCTTTCCTGAGACACAAATTTGCCTTGTAAGGCAAAGGCTCAGCATATTCCACTACAAACTGGTAATGTGCCCTAGATTTATTTCTGCAGCACAGATATCTTTATGAAATTTTGATTTCATAGTGCTGTAGATACCACATGCTAAATGTAATCCTTCGTCCAAAAAAAATGTAAATCATCTTTAAGAATCTTATCCTACTTTTCCTCTAAAATATTGGATCTGTTATTGCACCATTTTAAACAGCTCAAGGGGTTTTTTTTAGTCAGTGTATTGTGACAACACATAAATGAATTAACAAGAATTAAGATAATTTGCCCCATTTGGCTCAGTTTCTATTTTGTACTCGCACAGCCTCTATCAAGAGGACTAATTTGGAAGAACAGTGGAGTGTAATTTCTTCCTGTTTCCAGAATCAGTCAGACTCAGCATGCAACCATTTCCCTATCAGTTTTTTAAGCACTGTGTTTCTAAAGAATATATCCTTAACCCTCCTGGAATTCTCTGGGTCATTAACATACTTATTTTTCCCTAACATATTTTTATTTCACTTCAGTGTAAAACATTGTTTTAACCACTTGTTATTTAGGAAACTACCAAACAAGTCTATTTCATACACAACGGTGCTACTAATCAAGCATCAAAAGGCATCTCAAGTTCCACACAGCACCAAGTTTTGAAATATTTTCTGGGATTTTGGGGTTTCTTTGAAACTAGATGTTCCTTAAGGTCCCTTCCAAACCAAGCCTTTCTGTGATTCTAAGATTCCATGTACTCAACCACACAATTTTACAGACAAAGTCTTACAGGATGTGTTAAACTGTGAAGCACTGCTTACCTGTACCTTTGAAATGAGTTTAATTACTCACTGAGCTCTCAGAAATGTTGCTATTACTACTTTGATGTCTAAAATGTTCTACAGGTAAGTCAAGCCACAATCTCTGGGTTTCCCTCCTCAGTTTGGTGCTCCCAAGAATCACAAGCAGTGTGCCAGGGGAGTTTCCAAAACAAGGACAGTCAGGGCTGGACTCCCAGCTCCAGGGAGCTGCTAGGAATTTAGGGAAAACCTGATTGCTTACCTTTCCCACACCAAACACCTCCCAAAAAACAAAGCCTTCGCAAACCTTCAAACCACACATACCCAATTCCAAGTATTCTGACCAACACTGTGGCAGCACTGAAAGCTAAAGACACAACAAGCACAGCTGAAGAAGTCTCAGGTTTAATAAATGTTATTCCACTTCTGCACAGAAGTTCTCAGCAGTGCCAAGCCCTTGCTAAAACTCCCAGTGAAACCAGAGCCAAGGCACCCTGAGCCAGGGCAGGGCTCTTAGGACTCATTCCTCACATTTATTGCAGCCAGAGAGAAGGTGTGAAATGCCATTTACACAGCTAAGGTGGCCACAGAACAAAGCACAAGAATAAAGGGTCTGAGCCTGTCAGTCCACAGCCAGGAGAGGCTCCAATGGCCGAGGCAGGACTGAAGCCATGAAATCACTTCTGCTGCCGCCTCGTCCTGCAAATCTCCCAGAGACTCCTTAAAAATCAACTTTCCTAATAAATGCAAATATTGAGAGAACAGTTCTTCCTTCAAAGCAAAGGCAGAGTGAACATTAAGGTCAACCTGAAATTAGTCCTATTGTTTTATATTTCAACAGTGTGAAACTTCAGATAAAGAATATAAAAATTGACAGATCCCACTTGATAAGCAACTAATTAGTCTGGTATTTTCTCTTTAGATTCAGCTATGCTTTCAAATATAAAATAGTACAAGAAATCTTATACTGAGCAGTTGCAGTACAACACCTCTCAGAGAAAGCCTTCTAAGGCTGGGTAATTAGTTAGCAACCTTGAAACCTCCAAAACGAACATGTTGTAGGCTTATTATTACAAGGAAAAACCACAAGGAAAAGAAATTCTATTCAGCCACTGAGAATCACAGCAGAGTTGCTACTGCTCAAAGATGTGCTACCAGAGAATTTGTTGCTAAGGCAGATTTTAAATAAGCCAAGGACCTGAAGGTCATCTCCAACACCATAAAATTCAGAACTTCCATTCTTTCCGAAATCAATAGACACATTCCTCATGTTTTCTCGTCCCGATACCTCAACTTCATTGGGGAGTTGCCTCTTTCTGCCCTGAGAATGTGGCAAATTTGAAAGCAGACACAAAAAGAGGGAAAGGAAAATGAGCTGTCCTTCTTCCCAAAGAGTCCAACCAGCACTGCTTCCCTGACCGAAGGCAAACACAACAGAATGTGCTCCCTAATTAATGGGGAGACGTGTCCTTGGTGTTCTAAAGCCAGGATTGCTCAGATCTGCTGCCCCATCACAGAGTGCAGCAGCATAATTCAGTCCTTTATGATGGGCCTAGGGAAGAGCACTTTTACAGCACTTGCTGGAGTCTGTGCTGATGCATATGTTTGTGAGCAAACATGGATTTATCTTGTTCTTTCCATATAGATTTTCTTCCCTTTTATGAATAAATCATTAGGACAACAATAGCCAAGTCCTATTCCACACATAACAGGGCCTTTCAAGGCTGATATTGTCTGATCTCAATATATTAACTCATAACTTTTATTTTTTCTTTTCTTCGGGGGTTTTGCCTCTCAAGGCATCCAGGTGCTACAAATAACACCTTGTTAATGCATGCAGCATGCATATATACATTGATTTTCTATGCTGAATAATGAAATACAAAAGAAAAAAAAACCAGAGTATCTTCATGTCTCACTTGAGACACTTCATTTGAACTGGCCCACAGTATTATTTACAGAAACTGTTTGACCTTGGTTATTTGCACTTGATGGAAGAGCATCCCAGAGATTTCTTGAGAAATTAGGGGATGCAGAGTGATCACCGTGCCCTAAACCCTGTGTTTATTTGCCTTTTCCTTATTTACTGGTAAGTGCCATCAGGAGTTCAAGGAGGGCTTAAAACACACTTGTATCTGTTAAAAATCCAATTACAAGCCTATTCCCCAGTCCTGACATGCTACCAGAGGATTTCAAAACCAGGGGTCAGACTTTGAGCTTCACTTATTAACATGCAAGCCAGTGGTGGGAGCTGGGCAAAATATTTCAGTGAGCACTGTGTCAGCCAGTTCAAAGAACCAAGCCTTTTTAATAAACTCTAACGCAGTAATGAAAAAAGGAGGTGATAATACACTGGAAATCATTCAGACATCTCAGGGGTTCAGCTGCTTCTGCCATTCATGTGCCAGCTGCCTTCCTTGTCCCTTAAGGCCACAGTTTTTCTGCTTATTGCTAAAACATCAAAAACCAAACAAACATGAAACTCTAACTCCCTGGAAGATTTCATCTCAGCGAGGGTGATGTTATGCTCGGCAAAATGAATAAATCACTGATATTCTCATACTTTCCTGGTATGAAGTATCTCTCAGAGAAGGAAAAAATCCACAGGAAAAATGTAAAAGAGCCCAGCTCTTCATAGCAGCACTCCATGCAGGATCAGCTTTCCATGTCGTGCTGCTCCACAAACCCCTGGAAGGAATGTGACAGCACATGCTTTGCATTATTTGCTCTGCTCATACGGGAGCAGGATCCCGGGGAACTCATGCAAGTGGCCACCCTGGTGTAAACCAGATTTTTTTTTTAGCCCATCAGGCCATCTGTTGAAGAAAAGATCACAGGGGTCAATATCTCAGCTCCCTGTGAAGTTCTGGCAGAAGGGTTGGGATGCCAGTTGAATTCCTGACCCAGCTACGAAATAAATGGAATAAAAAAGGTTTGTTGTGGGGGTGTAGAGAGGATTACACAAGCTCATAAGTCACCACCATGAAAAGGGGCCGAGCAAAACCCTGCACAAGTGCTTTACCCAGCAACATGGACAATTCTCCCATTTATGAATTATTCACCAACCCAGCTTGACACCTTAGAAATTGTTTGGGCTCTGTAATAGCTTAAATCCTGTATGTGGCATTTTTCAGCTGATGGGTTACTCACTGTTCAGTTCTGCTCATCACAACATGTGCCTCCAAGCAACAAAAGCACTGCTTCTATTCCTGGATTGGATCACTGAGCCTTTTACAAGTGAGGAACAACTGCTCCCACAACAAACAGCAAATATCAGATACATTTTTTTCAGGCAGACTCTGAAATTGTCACTACCAGCCACTTGCCCAAATTTCTAAGCCTGCCATCTCCTAAAACCCCAAACCTACTCACATTGTGATTGATTTCCCAATATTTCTCTTGCTCCGTGCAATTTGATTTTTATTTGTCCTTGATCAAGAGAGTGAGGTGAACACCCTTGGAAAGGCATGAGAGCCGTCAGCCTCACCAGGGTCAGAAGGGTGCCAGAGGGAGCACACACACTGATTCTGAATGGACTGAGCAGCTCTGGGGGCTGGGCAAGGATTTACAGAGAAGATCTGGTTTTCCAAATGCGGAACCAAGCTTTTTATTTAATGGCAGAAAAAAATACCAGTGTGGCCTTAGTGAGAGAAGTAATCTGAAAAAAGACCTATTACCACTGATGGATGCACAGGGAAGAAAGGGTGCAACCAACACATTCCCAACATAGAACCTGAACAGCAATGCCTTGCAAGAGCTGTAATTAAAAAAAAAAATTAATTGTAATAAAAGTAGTGGTTTATTTTGCTTTTTAACATTTTGCATTTGGAAGATGCAGTATCAATCCCCTTAAAAGTATTTGTGTTTTAATGAATTCGGGTCTTAAAATTTTTAAAAAGGGGAAAACAAGAAATTTGGCACAGGTTGCCCAGAGAAGCTGTGGCTGCCCCTGGATCCCTGGCAGTGTCCAAGGTCAGGCTGGACAGGGCTTGGAGCAGCCTGGGACAGTGGAAGGTGTCCCTGCTCATGGCAGGAGTGGAACTGTGCCTCTCAAAGCCATTGATAACAAATTGTTAATGGAATTCCCAATTCCAAGCTTATTTTAAGGAATGCTTCAGCTGGGGCCTCAATCGCACTATTGATCCCTGTGCTCCTCTCAGGAACTCCTTCAGCCTTTCATTCTGTTCTGACCCTTCTGCACCAACGCAGCCCTGGGCATCACCCAAAGGCTCACAAGGGTCCTGATTCCTGCAACTCTCCGTGGCTTTTTGCCCCCTAAGAACACATGATCTTGAACTGACTGGAATATGAGCAGGAACGTGCCTAACATCACCACCATAACACAGAATAATTTCTGATTTTAGCCAGCATCCTACCCAAATGTGCTCCCAAACCATCAGCCTGGGTGTGGCAATGGGGACAATCAGCTGTGCCTCACCAGCCACAGCTCTGCACTGCAAGTGTCTCCACCATCTCACACAGACATGACAAACATTTATCTTTTCAGCTCACGAAAGAGCAGCCAGGCATGGAAACAAGTGCAAAAGTTTTCTGTAATGACTCTTTGGAAACAAGTGCCAGCCTGTATTGCAGACGCTGCTTCAAAACATGGGGATCTCGAGTTTGTCTGGATTTTTAAAAATCCTAACAGATTTCTAAATAGCTGTTCAAATCTCCAGGACTGTGGTGCAGCCTCTGCCTCGACAGAGAACACAGCTGAGGACAGGAAAAAGACAATTAGAGTTACATGTGTCACTCATGAGGGGATTTTTAGAGTTACATATGTCACACATGTGAGCGGAATTATTCCTACAATTACCACAGATCCCCTCTGTGCTTCCACACAGAAGCTCTGTGCTTATCTACATCTTTAAGCCTTTACACTCAGTCATTTTTTAGTTTTTGACATGGTTTAGAAAATTCAATTTCAGCTGTGAAGTCACAAAAAAATACCTCTGACAAGTCCTATTTCTGTAAAACATATAGTGATATCTGCCTCCTGTTACACTTCATTTTCAGCATTTCTTCACTCAGCTTTAATGTGCTTTTTAACCTCTCTGTTTTGGATAATCAATAAAGTGAGACCCACCAGTACAAATGCCTCCAAGAGCAGCATAGTTCAGTTAAATGTAAGAAAGTCCATATTAAGTGAGTAAAATGTATTTTATGGGATGGGATAAACTGTGACCCTCCAAAGAACCCCAATCCTGCAGCTGCCAGGGGAATTCAGCCCCTGAGGGTCAGCTCCAGTGGGCTGAGTCAAAGACTGGGGTGATGGAGATGCCCACAGTATTTCTCCTTTTGTGCAAAACCAAACAAGTACACGTTGCTGAGCCCAGAATGGAAGGAAAAGTCACAAGTTAAATGAAACTATTTTCACTGGAATGTAAGAACACCAGAGAACATTTCCCTACCATTGCCTTTTCTCCCTGACTCACTGCACCCGAAACACAAAATGGAATAAAAGAGCCCTGAGTGGGACAGTGATTTTCCACTGAACACATGAGGTGACAGAGGCCAGGTGACATGATAAAATGAGTTTTATCTCTTACGTACATATGCAGAATGCGCTGCAAGAAAAACTTTAAGAGCAAGAAACCATGTCCTGGGCTGATCCCCCAGCCTGGGCAGCAGGGCAGGGGGGATTGTGCCCCTCTGCCCCACTCAGGTGAGACCCCACCTGCAGAGCTGCCCCAGCCCTGGGGAACAGCAGCACAAGGAGCTGGAGCTGCTGAGAGAGTCCAGAGGAGGCTCCAGGATGAGCAGAGGGATGGAGCACCTGTGCTGGGAGGAAAGGCTGGGAGAGCTGGGAGTGCTCAGGATGGACAAGAAAAGGCTTCAGGGAAACCTCATGGTGGTCCTTCCAGCAGCTGAAGGAGCTGACAAGGAAGATGGAGAGAGAGTATTTACAAGCCCCTGGAGCGACAGGACAAGGGGAATGGCTTCCAAATGACAGAGGGTGGGGATAGATGGGATATCAGGAAAAAAAATGTTTCTGTGAGGGTGGGCAGGCCCTGGCACAGGTGCCCAGAGAAGCTGTGGCTGCCCCTGGATCCCTGGCAGTGTCCAAGGCCAGGCTGGACAGGGCTCGGAGCAGCCTGGGACAGTGGGAGGTGTCCCTGCCCATGGTGGGGGGGGAATGGGATGAGCTTTAAGGTCCCTTCCAACCCAAACTATTCAATGATTTTAAGGAATGTTAAGTTAGAAGTGAAGAAGGGTTGTCCTCCTACAAGTTACCTCTACAAGTTTTCTTAATGCTATTCCAGGGCAGTTCACATGCTTTTTCAACAGTTGGAAGTATGGAAAAGTGCTCAAAACAACCTCCTTGCAACTCTGAAAAGGCATCCAGCCATGTGCCAAGACTGGGACAGTCTGGAAAAATACAACTGCACCCTTCAGAGTGCCACTGGAGATCCTGGGGATTCAGTGACACCAGGTCAGCTGAGGGAGGCTGCAGTCACGCATCGCCACGGAAAGAGTCAACAGGAAAAGTGCAATTCAGAACAACCTACATGGAAATTCATTAATATAGCCCTGCCCGCTCCATCCTTCCTCAGCAGAAAATGCCTATATATATGTACATATTTATATTTTATTCATGAGTGTACAAAGATTGTATATACTCACACAATAACTATATATATACTCATTGTACACTGATGCATAATGGAGCACTTCATCAACTGGAAATAACTGCAAGAAAAATAGAAAAATTTCCACAAAACACCATTAAGCAGCAGGTCACCCTCTGACCTGGGTTATCTTGATAAATAATTTGTGTTTACATGGGGTTTTCTGGGGACACGAAAGGAAAATGCTCTTTCCTTCACAAGCTGTCTATGGACCTTGTCTGACCACAAATGAGTTCAACCGGGCTCATCTCTGGATATTAATTAATAAAGAAAATTAGTTTTAAATTGCAAGTCCCCATTTCTCTCAATACTTAAATTATAACAAATGTGCACAGACAGTAATTATATTTTTAAAAGAACATTACAATCAGGCAGAAGACGTTAAAGAAACGTGGGCAGAGACACGTTTGTTTATTGTTGGGTATAGCCAAGCCAGTAATTTCTCCTGGAATTTCAAGCATATTATTTTATCCAAATATTTAAAATGAGTGTATTGATTTATCTCATTGTTCCACTAATTCCATATTTTTAATTTTTTTCCCCACCTAATTTGCATTCTGCCTTGCCTCCCTCATGCAGTTTGCTTTCTGCTCTCGGTGTTTGCAGTGGAGTTCACAGCTGATCCACACCATATGTTGGAGGAGAAGTTATTCAAATCCTTTGCGACATTTAGAATGCGTTAAGATATTATGACCTTTGAAAAGCACCATGAATGAGAAAGACAGGTTGCAGAATGGCAAAAGGGGAAAAGATACTTTTTTCTTTTTTTTCCTTGGGAAAACAATTGCAGTTGATAAGGAGATCTTGAAGAATAAAATTAAATTCTCAACTGTTGCAAACTGGCCAAGCTCCAAGAAAACTGAGAGGGATGTACTGAAACCACCACGTGGGAATGAGAAAGAGAAATGCCAAACCAAAGACCCCACAAACCAAACAAGCCCACAAAGGTCCATTTAGCTTTAGCTCAGCACAAGGAGACAACACTGACTTTGTTATTTGCAAGGATAGTACAACGAGCACAGATCTGTGATGTTTCTTAAGTGTAATTCCTTCCCTGCTAATAGGATTTAAGATCTCATCATAAGGGGGTAAACCTCAAATGGCAGAGACATAGTAAAATTTATGATAGCATTGTCCTAGGACAGTGAACAGCACATCTATTCCTTAAAAATTATCCTGAAGGGGCACATGTTATCCTGGATTTCACCAAAGCCAGTTGTTTACCGATGACCAAGAGTTTCTGGTGACCATCTCCACCTTTCCCAAGAGTGAAACATAAGGTTTTCTTTTAGACACTTAAATGTAGAGATTTTAGATAAAAGTTAGTTTTGTTAAAATCAACTAGAATAGAAAAAGATGCAGAACTCAGCTAGAAAGAAATTAATGATTAAATGCAGAGTAGCCCTTTGATTATTTGATACTTACTCAGCTGTGCTTAGAATAAACAATAATCTTAAGAAAAGAGGTTCAAAGGAGGGCCTAGACAGTTACAAATTTTGCCCAGATGCAACCTACTCAGAAGCAATAGAAGAGAGCATTGGGAGTTTTCCAGGGTCAAGTGTGTTGTCAAAAATCAGCAAAGTAAGAAGGTCACAGTGAGGAAGACTCATATTACTTCATCCAAAGCAGCCCTCAGACTCAATTAAAGACCACCGACCCAATTCCATTGCAGGAACTGCACATGCTTAATGACTTTTTGCTAATTTCCATCCGAAGCGGGGGAATGGGAGGCGCTTATGCTATGAATATGTATCTGTATTTTAAATATGCATTATTGTTATAGATAAATAAGTTCTGTGTTGCATTGTTACTCGGGAGCTGTACATTTGGAGCTATCCCTGCAGCTCTCCGGCGCTGAAATAAACATACCTAAACATTTCTAACCTTAACAAGTTAGAGAGTCTTTGTCCGTCTCAGGTGGATATCAATATTAGATCTATATCTGCATTTTAATAATTCAAGGGGATTCCTGATTGGAAGAGGAAGGAGCCCAGGTGCCCAGGTCTCCAAGGGCCAGGCTGAAGGTTACTCCTCACAACACACCCTTGGAGACCAGGAGGAAACACCGAAAGATAAAGAGACTTCTCCAAACAGAGGCACTTCTACTCCATGTTAGCAGCACAGCTCCAGGTAAAAACAGCCACCCCCCACATCTGTAAACAGCATCAAGACAAAAATCACCTGATAGGAGACATTTATTTTCTTTTCCTACGGTAGAAGGATCTTCCAAAGAGACGCAAGCCAATAAACATACACGTTGAATTCTGCACAATGTTTTCTCAAAGTGAAGTCAACTTCCTATAGAAATGATGGAATGCTTGCCACTGGACACACTTCATGAGAATTGCAAAAATATCCAAATATACAGAGAAGAGGCAGGACAAACAGATGGTAAAGGATTCCCATCACTAGAGTCCAAAAAATAGGACCATAAATAGGGCTGGTGTTTTTCCTTCTCTCAAATATTACCAGGCAATTTTACATTGCAGTAATTGCATTCTTGGGTACAAATGTCAAAATCAACCCAGGAACCTGAAGCCCACATTCTGGGAAAAATCACAGTTTCATGAACAAAAATAATGCTTAAATGTTTCCGTTTTGCCTGCAAGAATTAGTTGAGAAACACAGTAAAAAAATAAACTTTTTTTTTAAATAAAAGAATCAATGCTGATGGCTTTGTTTTATTTACTGTTTATGAAGATATTTATGTTAACTCTTCTCCACCAAGACAAACAACAATCATTCCTTCAGGACAAAGCAACGTCTTCACAGCCAGAAAAACATCATCAGTACAAGTGAAGTGTTGAAAAGTTTGACATATAAACAATAAGCATCTAGACAAGCTAATAAACAGAATGTCTCTTAAAACTAGCACAGAAAATCCCTGAAATACTCGTCCACTGGAAAAACACACAGCCTGGCCAAATGTCACATTTAGAATACACAGAAAATGTACAAACACATTGTTTTGACTATGACTGCAGTCTAAATGGATGATTAATGTGTCATTAGAGCAGTCAATCAAAGAGATAAAAGAATTGAAAACCACAGATGATGCCATATATCCTGAAGTAAATTAATTTAGGAATGCTACACCTCTAGAACTACCACAGACTTTTGGGGAAAATCCAGTTTAACAGCAAAATCACAGCAATGCCTAATTTTCAGTACAACCTCCGAGCCTTTCTCTTCCCTCTTCTTTCACTCTTCAGCCTGGGTTTTCAGCAATGACCCCAGTAGCCACATTAACTTAATAATCTCCACTCTCCCGCACTATTCCAACAAAATGCAGAGAGTTTAGATGCATAAAACACTCTTGCAAAGAAAATTGGGTGGAAAGCTGCTGAGTTACAGCTTAGCAAGCGTTTTGAAAGTACTTAGAGCATTTACCCCACTCTTCCCCTTGAAAGCCTCTCCTCGGTGTATTTCTCTTTATTCCAAGAACTGTGATAATGTGCACAGCCCTTTCTCACAGCAGTTCTCAATCCCTGTCCTTACATATTCCACCAGCTCAGACATTCCTGCAGCACCTGCCCATTTCACTCCCAGTAGAACATCTTTATCAATCAGTGAGCCCCATTAATCCTTTCCCCACCTCTGTTTTGTGTTAAACTCCTGTTTTTCAAACATCCTCTAATACTTTCACCTCCTCAGAACCACAGATCATCGCAGCCTGGCCTTTGCTGTGCCCTCTCTTCTGTGGCAGCCCTTCCATAACAGGGGAGCTCCACTTCCCCCAGCAGCCCTGCAATTTCCACTCGCTCCGCTCATTCTGTCCAGAATTTGTTTGCTTTTTATTGTGCTTTTAATGCTGCTGAGCTATGCATTAAAGGCATCAGCTCGATCCTTTATAACCCTTTTTTCTATTACTGCCTTTTCTTTTTTAACTGTATGATTACTTATTTTCCCCTTCTTTTCAGCTTTTACACCTTCATTGCCTTATGTTTTCCTACAGCTCCCAAACCAAAGGTTGTCTTAACCCCTGGGCTAGAGCAAGTTCTAATTTTTTTTTGTTCCTTTGATTATAAATAACCTTTATACAAAACCTAAAGTTTGTATTTTCAGCATCTTGCTACAGACTTTCCAGTCACATCCCTGTAAGAAATTCCACAAGCCAGTCCTAGGAGTTTTTATTTTGACAATTTACTACACAGCAAAGAGATAAAATACATACTTAAGCCCAGCTCAAACAGAGATTTCGGATCTTTGATAGATTCTTCCTCCATAAATATTTCTACTTAGTTTATTTAATGCATACAGACATCAACCTTAATTCCAGAGGACGATGTAATTCCTTCTCCTGCTTCAGATTACCCTCATTATTCTTTTATCTCTTCTACACAAGAAATAATCCACTTTGTATTTCCACTGACTACTCCATCCAGCTAGATTCCTAAAGGTTGTGCCAGGACATGAAACATAAACTGACTTTACAAACCAGAAGGTACATAGCAGTATTGGTGTGTTTATAAACTGGAAAAAGTCTTCCTGAAGCTGTTGAAATGAAACAATCCTGTGCACTTCTTTTTCACTTTGCTGTCCAAACTCCACATGGATCAAAGAGCAACTACAGAAAGCAAAACGATTCTGTGAAAGCAGCAAAGTTCTTCCACATTTTCCTGTTCCAGATGAGATGATTTCCTATGTTGCAGAGAAACTATATGAAATAATCTAATTTTCAAATTTCAGGAATCAGTATTTTAAAAATCCACATTACTCTTCCAATTGATCAAAAATTATTTTGTCTAAAACCCTATTTATAGGCTTTATTTTATGAAAATAAAGTTGTTCTGCATCTTCATATCTACTACAAGAACTGTCTGAATGAGGCAGAGAGAGCAAAGCTTTCTGATGAGCCAAGATGCCCCAAAACCCAACTTCAGGATAAGTAACTTGAAGTTAAGATCAGTTTGTGGAGAGTCTCCTGCCTTGATTTATACTCTAGGTTATAGCTTTAAAGGCAACTTTTTTTAAAAAAGCTCCAAAACCAGAGAAATATGGTACATGGCAAATATAGAATTTAAATGGAACCAGAGTTGATTGCCTGAGTGGGAAGGGGACAGAGTCTCCTGTTGTGTACTGGAGCATCCCAGAGAGGAGAACCTGCCAGGTTCCTCCTGTCCATCTGTGCCCGGGGCTGTCCCAGGAGCATTCCCATCCTTTTTCCCATATGTGAGAACAGTCCATGACTTTAGCAACCAGCTAAAAGCAAACAAATCTTTAAATATCAAACAGCAACCACAACTGCTGTTAAAAAAAAAAAAAATCCAACTCCAAAACCTGGGATATTGCAAATGAGTGACTAAGTCAGGATAATTGCTGTGTGGTTTCACATTTGAAAGCTGTGCCACCTGCATCCCAGACTCTGCTGTTTTCAGGGGAGATATCTCATTTAGGCAGAAAAGAATAAATGGGTGAGAGCCACCACAGTTACCTCAACTGGGCCCAGGGGCTTTGAATGCCAGTGACAACTGCCAGGATGGAAAGGAGTAAATGCTAAATTCAGAGTTTAATGAGAGCTGTAAGTATTTTAAGATTTCTGCCACCGTTTAAGGCTACGTGAGCAATGCACAAACCTGCAGCTGCAGGGACAGGGACCCTCCACAAGAAGCAGAACTCCATTCCACTCCTTCCTGCCCCATTTTACCCTCAAGAAGAGCAGCAGATGAACCAGGGGAAAACAAAGCAAATTTACACTCGAGCCAGCTTGCAAAGTACAGCAGGATAGCTTCAAAATCAAGAAGAAATGTCATAGAATCATATTATATTTACAACAGTGGAGAGGCAGACCTTGCGGAGTTATCATGGACAACTTCATTTAACACCTTGTGACTTCTAGGTTTGTCTGCTCTTCTGCATTGAATGAAATGCAAAAGAGAAAGGAAAAAAATAGGGAAAAAACCCAAAAACAACTGTTAACTTGTTTTTCCTAGAGAAGCAACCATTCTTGCAGTAGAAAGCATTTACTTTACTTACACATTTCCAAACAGAATTGGCTACAGGGAAATGATTTAAGCCTCAGTGAACCAGCAAACATTGTCTGATCTTCTTCACTACACTACCCAATTCTTTAGTGTTTATTCAGCTTCTGATACTTTCTGTTCATCTGCTGATAGTTTTTAGAGGCTCCTGTTGTGGTTTTTGGAACCCCCTGGAACTGGGATGCTGCTGGCATCAGCAGGGGCTCTGCCTCACCGAATCCACAGGCTCAAATCTGCCAATTCACTCAGGTCAAAGCTACACCTTTTCTGTGGCTGAGAGAAACTTAGAAACGCCCGAAGGAACTCCAGCACACCCCAGACATTTGTCTGCCAAGGCATTTCCCTGATCCCATCTACATTCAATAGGCTTTTCTAGAAAATTAACCAGAGTCAAACAGATCTCATTACACAGATTGATTTAATGAGTTATCTGCATGCTGCCAGCGAGGATGGAGCAGAGCACAGGGAAGGGGAGTGCAGAGCCACTGTCCTGATCCAGCACAGGGCTGCAGACACCCAACACATCAAATCCCATTATCTGCAACTCCCAAACCTTGTGTTGTCCCAACCTCTGGACTGGAACATCTCTAAGCTTGCTTTTAGAATACCTAAGTCAAATAACAGCGAAAGAGACTGGAAAAATCTTTCTCAATTCTAATTGATATTTTCTAGTCTTTCTAAATTACTAAAGCAAATTAAGAGCAGAGGAGGATAACAAGCTACTGTTAATAGTTGGTCACAGAAACTCTATTTCTGCTAAGAGACAGATGTATTTGAGCACACCTGGCAGCTCTGGACCTTTACTCAAGGTTTCCCAGCCCTGCTTCAGCAGCAGAGGATTTGCTGAGCATCCCATGGCTTCCCTTTGGTCTGGTTTCCTTTCTCCAGAAATAAAGAACTGCCTGGGAGTGCCCCCTCTCGTCTTGATTTCTAGAACTGGGGAACACAGAGCCCTGCACACCACTGCCCTGGCACAGGCTGTGTGTGATGGTCTGTGCCTTCCCAAACACAGGTGGGATTCAAATGAGCTCTCATGCTCCTTGCCTGGGTGGGTGGTTCACTGATAGCACTGAGCCATGTCACAGGTAGTTTCCTGTAGATACGAAATATCTGACATTTAAATGGAAGAGTAAGAAGTATAACTGTCAGAAGTATATTTTGCATCAAAGCTTAAATAGCTTTAAAAAGTTTCCTGAATGTGCTATCATGTCTGTTCTCAGGGTTCTCCGGCTCTGAAGCTTTTCCTTTTTAAATTTTTTTCTGGTAAAACCTAAGCCAGTTTCCCAGCTTTGCACTGGGCCAGGCGAGATCCAGCTGCATTCATATTCATATAAAGGGAGTGTTTCCTTAAATGCACATCACAATAATCATGGATTTCAAGAAAAACATCTGCTTCTTCACACCTGTGAGCAGCTCATACACTGCTCCAACACAGGTCAGTGCACACTGAAATTCCACAGGAGCAAAGGAATAAAGAAACCAGGAGCCATCCCAGCAGGTGAGCTGCTGCCCTGGTAGAGATCTGTGCTGCTTTTGCTTGGCCCAGTTTTTGCTAGAGGGTGGTGGGGGCACAGAGATGGCTCCTGTGTGTCCTCTGTGAAGGTTCTGGAAGTTTTTCACCATGTCCAGCAGAGCCAGTCTCTGATGGCTCTGAAGATGATGGACATGCTGCTGGCCAAGCCTGGGCCAATTAGAGATGTTAGTTACACCTCACAGATTTAAGAAGAAATCAAAACAATGTGAGCACGTACTTCTTTTTAGCCAGGGCAGGAGGAGGAGGAGGTAAAAATATGTGAGGGAAAACAACATGGAGGCACCAAGGTCTGTGGAGAAGGTGGGGGAGGAGGTGCTCTAGGCGCCGGAGCTGAAACCTTCTGCCAGCCGTGGTGAAGACCATGGGGGAGCAGGTGGTCCCCTGCAGCCCATGGGGCCCATGAGGTACAGACCATGGGGGAGCAGGTGGTCCCCCTGCAGCCCATGGGGTCCAGGGGGATGCAGAGAACCCCCCATAGCCTGTGGGGACGTGTCCACAACAGAGAAGCAGGTGATGCCTGGAGTGGAGTCCCAGTGGAGAGAGAGCCCTTGCTCCTGGGGTGGAACAGCCTGGCCTTGGAGGTCTGCACTGCGTGGACAAGGGACTTGTGTTACAGCAAATTTTGGTGAGTGCTGCTCATGAGATTGGACCCATGCCAGAGAAGCTCACAGAGGACTGTCTCCCGTGGGAGGGACCCCATGGCAATGCAGAGGATGACTCCTCTCCCTGAGCAGCAGAAGATCTCGGTGATGAACTGACCTAACCCTGTCCCCCTGTGCTGCTGGTGGGGAGGAGGGAGGGGGTGAGTGGAGAAACCGTGTCTTTAAGGGGTTATTTTTACTTCTCATTTGCCTCCTCCTCATTTGACACTGTTAGGTTAGCAATAAATCACTTTGCAACTTTAAGTTTCAGCCTGTTTTGCCCTCAGTGCGTCTTCTCCTGGTTCCTTATCTCAACTCATGAGCCCTTTTTGTGTTTTCTTTCCCTCCCCTGTGCCCAGCTGTGGAAGAATGGACAGAGCAGATGCCACAGGTGCCTGGCATTTGGCCAGGGTCAAACCTCGACAAGATCCCACACCCACATCACACTGTGGAAGCTGACAGTGGTCATTTAATTTGTGGGACACTGAGTTTTGACAAGGCAGCAATAGGAGAAAATGGGCAGAATCTGCGGCATCCCGCGGTACCTTTGGGAACTGATATAAATCACTTTATTTTATGTTTCCTGGAGCTGAAAACATGAAAGCACAGGTACCAGCAAGGTCCACAGCATCCTGAAAAAGAGGATTGTTCCCAACTCCACTTCTCTCTGCTGGAACACGTTTTAAAGCACAGGGGCCACAGGGTAAATGGCTGCACTTGCTACAAAGCACAGGAGACAAATCTAGTTCCCCATGAAGGAAAAACAAATCCACCACTGAAGAATTCCTCACAGTGTATTTATCCTAATCTCTCACCACACAAGTGTTTCCAGTGACTGGAGGCAGATTGGTAAGAGATACAAACTGTCAGCAAAAGGTGAAAGGCAATTAGTAAATCACTATCTCTTTTGTAATCACTGATGAAATTTCCATTTTTTTTATCCCCTACTGCTCACTCGCCCAAACAAGCAAGACATCACCTTGAAAATGAATGCAATTAATTATATTAGCTGAAGCTTTTAAAGCAGAATGGCTTCTCATTTACATTCCTGGCAGAAATTCAATAAGATTGCACTACTGTAAGGTTGATTGAACTGCTGCTGCAGTTAGACCAGTATCCTGAAATAAAAATAATTCTAATGTCCATTATGAGATTTTTTAGAGCTAAGTACTTTGAACTGTTAATATTCTCAAGTAAGGCTGCAGCAAAAAGGCTGGAAAAAGTAGTTTACTGTGTGTTAACTGAAGCTGAAATAATTTCCTTCCCTTCTGCACCATTCTCTGCTTACTTTTAACTAATCAAAAATTAGCAGAATTATCTTACACGCCTGAACTAATTAGCAAAGATGTTATCCAAACCTGCAGCTTTCACCTATGCTCCTGAGCACTTGTCCTCTCTTAGCACAGCCAGAGCTCTGCCAGCATGAAAGGATTGCAGAACTTGTTATTTGTGTGCAGGGATTTCCTGATTTCACCTCGATATTGGTGTAGCAGAGGGCAGCACAGCACTGCTGGACTGCCTCAGCAATCCCAGCTGAGCACAACAAACCCAACAGGAATTGTTACCCTGGCCTGCAGAATGGAGTCTTTGCAGCAAACTTTCCATTAGAGACAATAAATGATTATGCATGTATTTGTAAAAGCATAATCAGTGTGTGAAGGCATAATTGGGTTGTGAAAGCATTATTAGTTACAGTGATGTAAATAAGCAAGGGGAAAATGCAGGTTGGTGTTTGGATCACAGGTTGGAGGATGAGATAATGACAGAAAAATATTAAATAATTGCAAATTGGACACATATTTGACAAGACCATGAGCATCCTACTGCAGAATGACACCTGCAGAGAGGAGCACAAGGTTCGGGCAGGTCCAGGCAGAGGGAGGGACAGAGGGGAAGAGCTCCATCCCTCCACTCTAACAATGAGAAACCAACATGGCCAACCAATTCCAGGAATAACTATACACAAACTGAATGAAAATACATCAGTTACTGCCCCAAATCACCTATTAAATAAAATACGGAATGGACTATAATGTTTATAGGATCATGGAATGGTTTGGGTTGGAAGAGACCTTAAAGATCATCCAGTCCCACCCTGTCATAGGCAGGGCCACCTTCCACAATCCCAGGCTGCTCCAAGCCCTGTCCAACCTGAAGTTTTATAGGTTTTATCACTAAGTTCAAGTCAATGGATATGAATATATCAAATACACAGAACAGCATTTGTGCCTGTAGAAAACCTGCCTTAACCCACCCAATTCTGCCCAGGCTGTTGCACTGTACATTCACAACCCCAGTTCACGCTGCTCAGATGGTTTATGTGACCTCAGTTCAAGAAAGCTTTAAATATAACTATCATCAAGTAAGATAAGGCTTATTGCCTTTGCTCTTGGAATAATGAAAACGTATTCAGGAAAAGCAGGTGGGAGTATTAAGTCTGCTATCTCATGAGCTAAAAAAAAAAATATATATATAAAGGCAAGCACAGAGCTTTAGGCTGCCTAAAAAAACCTCCTACTGTTGGTCACATTCCTTTAATTAAAACTAGTAAGGAAAAATCATTGTGCTGACTGCAATTTGAGTAAAGTTAATTTCAGATAGAAACGTCAGTATTCTGTTTTTCCACAAAATACGGAGACTGAGTGAAATCTTTATGAAGGACTCAATATTAAGTTTTATCTTTAATATGGAAGGTATGAACTCTTTATTTCACAGGAAGGATGTTGGTGATTCATCTACTTCATAAGCCTTTCTCAGACAAATGGAAGAAGAAATCTAAAGAAATAGTTGATAGAATAAGAAAGCCAAAATAATTCTCAGTGAGTTACCTCTATTGGAAAGGCTCTCACCAAGCAGTGTCAGGATCCAAACCAGCTTTTCTGAACAGTTCACGCTTGTCTTTGAGCCAATATTGAGATTTTAGCCAAATGTTTAGATGGCTTTGCTTAGAGAGATGGCTGAGGGGGCTAAGCACAACCTGGACCCTGCAGGCACATGGTGTATCAAGTTTAGCAACAGGCCAGCCTAGCTGTGAAAGCAGAACCCGTGCTTGCTCTCAAAAATTGATGAAAAAGTCAGTTATTTGATTTAAACCACATGTGTGAAGCAACTGTATCATCTTTAAGATGATATAATGAAGAGAAAATGAGGGGGTTTGTCCTAACAGAATGCAAATCTGCCAAATGGAGCATGCAGACAGGAGAAACTCTGGGATACAGGAGTGAGACAGGCTGGAGTCACCAGCCTCAGACAGTCACAGCCTCCCAGCCTGGGTGAGCAGTTCTGGGGTTCTCTATGCTGTGATCCCACTCTGGGGGATCACAGAGCACAGAATACCCTGTGTATCACCTCATAGGGTATTGGTTCTCCCCCCCAGGCTGCAGTGGAGTCTCCCAAGCACTGATTTCTGAACACTGAACACTGATTTCTCTTGAAACAATGCTGGACTCCTGCAGTAGATGAGGGAACACAGCACAGAATTCCTGGGATTGAACCCCTGCTTAGTTTTACTTTCCTGAAGACAGGGATGGCTCAAACAGCCTGGGACAATACTGCATGGAAAATGATCAAGATATGCAGACTCAGGGCAGACTGCTAATTACCTTGATGAGTTCATCAGCCAGAAGAGCTAAGATGATAATCACAACAAAACTCCAATTTTTTACAAAGGATGGATGACTTTTTGATTATTGTACGTGTCTAAAACACACGCGAGCCAACATTCTGCACCTGATAGCACAACCCTGTAGCTCACAGGAAGCCAGATGTCCTGCTGGGAATGCACAGCAGGGATGGAGGCAGAGGTGGCAATCTGCAGGCAGTGGAAGGTAAGGAGGATCTGAGGCACTGTCTGCTGGTGGAAGGTGTCAGACTGGTGAAAGTGACAGCCACGAAAACATATCTCACAATGTTGGCAAATTTTCCTCATCTAGGAACTACAGGATTTCAGAATGCAACAAATCCACCTCAGAGACAGATTAGTTTAAGAAGCCTGTGGCCCTAAATCACAGAGGATTTGTGGTTTGAAGGAGTTTGGCACTGTCTACACAGCATGACCACTGAAGCTCTGAGATGCCTCCTTACCTTGGGTTTTAAAAGTTAAAATATTTGGGGAGGGTAAGTCTTCCTCTTCAAACACAGGACTGAAGCACACTATTTTCCTCTTGTAATAAATGAACAGCTTGAATAGATTATGCCTAAAGTTTCCAAAAGAAATCCAAACAGCATCAGTACTGTGAGGACATGGGCTTGGCCTGATTTGTGAAATCACAGTCCACTTTGCCCAAACACTAAAGCATCAGGGACAGAGAAAGGCTGATGTGTAACAGCTCCTTATTTTACAGTGAGATACGGTTCATTTGGAGCAGCAAACTAATTAATACAATCAGAGGCGAAAGTTTCAGAACTCTCCCAACAGCACACATTAGCATATACTGCCGAGAGACTTGATAAAGTTCAAAGCTTATCTTGTAGCCTGCACACTCTGTGTTTGCTCAGAGCAGCAGCTGGCCAAGTGATCTCCCTTCTTCTCAAAGAGCAAAATTAAATTAGATTAGATCATCTTCTCTCCCTTGTAGAATTAAGATCGTGCTACGAAAACAAGCAAATTAGCTTCTGAAATCCTGTTTCTCACTTGAAGGCTGTGAGGCTGAGAAACGCTTTCTGTAAAATTCAGCTCAGCTGCAAGAGTGTGGTTGTGCTCTTTTCCTGGCAAGCTGAAGGAGAGAGTTTTACAGATCTGTCTCTCCCTGGGCTTGAGGCTGCGAGTGATAGATCCTGAGGGATGAAACCAAAGTAGGGAACAAAGGAGGAAAGGTAATGGATGCAAAGTCTAGAGAATCAAGACATGCAGCAGTCATAGAACCACAGAATGGGCAGGGCTGGAAGGGACCTTAAAGACCATCCTATTCCACCCCCTGCCATGGACACGGAGACTTTCCACCAGACCAGGCTGCTCCAAGCCCTGTCCAGCCTGGCCTTGATGGTGCCATGAGAGCTGCAGCAGTGAGGCTTGGAAGCTCCTTGGTTTGTTGCCATGTAAAAACACTGCTGAGTAGAAGAGTAAATCCTAGCTCCTAGACAAAGCAGGATTAGGAACATGAATGTTACATGAGAAGAAAAGCTTAGAGCGTAAGGAAATAGAAGGAAAAATGTAGGGATCAGGATTTTTAGACTTGAAAGCTGGACTGAAAGAACAACAAATGTTTATGGATGGATGGTGGAGTTTTTGCTCAGATCAACAGTGCCAGATGCCAAATACAAACCAAGCAAATGCACAACAGCAAATTAAGTTCAACGGGGGCCATACAAATGAGATCCTCGATTGAAACTGTGGTTTCTAGAGCTCATTCCCCGCACACCAAGCTGTGAGGTCAGTTGGCACAGGCACACTTCCACAAGCTGATAAAAACATGTCCCCATTAAGTTACCATGCTGCAGCAATCAGACACACTCCAGAAGTCCATCCCTTGCAATCTGTTCTAGATGAACAGCTAATGAGAACTAAGCTAAACCACTTTTTTCTGGTTATGATTCCTCCTTTGAATATTCCCATAACTGTTCTGCTGAACAACTTAAACCTATAAAACTGAAACGGGGAAAGATATTCTTCTGCTGTGGACAGATGGAGTAGTAAAAGTGGCCATGAGAAAGCACAGCAATATCCATGGTACATCTTCACTCAGTCACCCTAGACTGCAACAAATTTAGCAAGAAGTTAATTTAGCTTATAGTTTGTTTGTTTGTCTTTTAATACTTTTATTATGTCCTATTAGGCTGGAGGTGATGGAGAGGGTGATATGGGTTTTATTGGCAAATTTCTTCACAGCTTGATCTTCACTGCCGTAACTAGAGGAGATTATATTATTAAGATGGTATTGCAGGAAAAAAAGAAATACAAAGAATCACATACCCATGGAAAACAAGAGGGATGGAGGGAAAGGAAGCTTTTGGAGGGTTTATGTTTCCATGAATGGTGAGTTTAGGGGCAGACTGACTCATGAGGAGGCATCAGGAACAGCTATCCCATAACAACGTTCATCATGCTGCTTAAAGCTTTACCAACTTGGGTGTCAAAGATGTGTGGCACAGGAGTAAATTAAAAATGAGAGAGCTGCAGAAACTTTCAGGACATTAAACACCTATTCTAAAGCACCTTAAAATGAATCCGAACCAGCTCTGCTGTGCCATGGCTCTGACCACAGCAGGCCACCTGCTGCCCCCGAGTCAGCTCTTTCCTCATGCTGCCACATCTGCTGTGTGTGCCAGGGCTGGAGGGAAGCTGGGATACAACATCCTGGCTCTGCCAGCTTCCATACGAGGCAAGGGATGGCATTTGCAAAGCTCTACAGGATGTGTTCAGATTTTTACTCTTTAGGGTGGCCTTGCTTTAGAAGAACGGGATGAACCAAGGAGGTTCTCAGACAGCTGAGCTGTGATAGTTTCTTATTCTGAATCCCTCACTGCATCCCTCTGATCAACACTGACATTTCCTTCATATTACCCTCGTGCTTGCACTGGAAGTAAATCCAAAGTGGAAGACCAGAAGAAAAAGCTGTTTCCACCCACAGAAAGATAAACCCTCTCAGCAGAGTCTTTGTTCTACCCCTACCAGGTTTACCCAAAGGGCTTGACACCTCTCTGTGTTTATAGACATTTTACTAAAAAAAAAGCCAAATATTTCCCAAGGTAAATGAGGGCCCAAATGGCTTGTGCTGCAGCCTGAAACGTCTCAATTTCCTGTGAATTCCCTGTGACTTGGCTGGTGCCATTTTTACTGCAGCTGTTCATTCAATTGAGAGCTCACATCATGAAACATGTCAGGGAGAAAAAGAGCCGATGAGAATTCAGTGAATACAGCTTTTCATTTGAAAAGATCCTCAAACACATACAATTGCTTTCTGTTGCTTAATTTTCAACATTGATAAACATAATTGCATTTATTTATCTAGTCAATACTGAAAACAAGTGATAATTTGTAATATAACAACTTTACATCTCAAAGGAATACAAGCACAACAGTTTCCAGTCCCTTCTAAAGGAGGTGAATGACACGGAGGAGGTTGGATTGCCTATGCAGGAGATGCTTACGCTATTTTTTTCCCATGAGAATATATTAATATTGTTGCTATCAACTCCCTTTTGTACATGTATAAATGACTTTTGGAGAAGAGATTTAAAAGCCAGCATTTTTCATGTGCCAAATTGCATGTGCTAAATATCTAATACTGGCAACAGCAAATGCTAATATTTTTTAATCATGAAAAATGAATTCTCTTTCCGCCACAAATTCTCAATAGCAACAGTTCTCACTGGAACCAGTGATCAGAGGTTGTTATTATCATTCCATCAAACAATCTGCATCCTTCTAATTAAATAGTAAAGCATCTGAAAATCTGCTCATTATGAGTCTCCATCCTGTTTATTTTGAAGCTGGCAGAAAGACTTCCAGTTAGTTCACTATACACTGAATAGGGCTCGTGGTAAAGAAAGTGCATTAGTTAAATAATTCTCTACGCTGGAATCTTGGATACTGTGCCACAGTTTTGTACTCAGATGCTGGGAGTCTGTCAAATGGTGTGAGGGTTGGTGATAGCAGCAAAAAATAAAAGAAAAAAGTTAGAAAGATGAAAGTTCACTGGGTTAAAGAGACAAATAGGGAAAAAAAGAGTGCATTAGCCAGACAAAAAAAAAAAATCCACTGCAGCACAGAGTCCCTCTAAGAGATTATCCCTAGCTCCACTGAATTTAAGGGATTTCAGGAGAATTCCACTTACTCCATGTTAAACAATTCCAAAAAGCTGAAAATTCCCTCAGAGCTGCCAAGCCTCATAAGGGGCTGAGCACAACCTTAATGAGACTTTTTGCCTTTCCCTATATTCTGCCCACCCTCTGCTTTGAATCACCATTTAATGCCTCAGTTGCTTGCTTGGATCATGCTGAGGAGCAATTCTGCCTATGATTTCCCCAACATTTCCTTTTGCAAATCCTTATCTGTCAGTACTTGTCTGATCATTCATGGCCTTCTCCTTCCCTCATTCAAATCTGGTCTGTCTTGACTTTGGCCATTGCCCCATGCAGGTTGTCAGGTCACTCTCCTTCTGGAATTTCATTCCGTTTAGACCTGTCCATCTCCAGCCTGCTAACCAATCTCCCAGGATAAAGGAGAAATACCCAATGGAGAGCAGCTTCACAGTTTGAGGGGAGAAAAAAATAAAATCAGAATTCTGTCTGCTCAAAAATTCACTCTTCAAATGTTGTAACAAATCTCTTAGACCCACTAGACCTGAAATCGTTCCTAATCCCATCAAATCCTTCAATATCATTAGAATCTATGAACTTTTTTTCCTAAAACTTTTTTCCTATTTAGTCACTGCTTTTCCTCTATTCCTTAATATCCACTAACTTCACATTTATCCGTTTTAGTATTTAATTTTTGTCAGAAGGACCTTCCCCATCCCTCATTCTGCCTGCACACCTTCTTTACTCTAACAGCCACATTTATTTCAACAGAATTTAAATTAAATTTCATCTGTTTGGAAGAAACCTCTCTTCCTTCTACGTCCCAACTCCTGAAGCTTTTGAAGTTTTTAATGAGAAATAATTTTCCATATAGGATGACCATAAAATTCCCTAACTTGGCCCTTAAACAAAACTCCGTTTTAACACACTTGGCACCTGGACAGCCTGTCCTCCCAGAGCTGAGAATAACACATCACAAAAAATACAGGCTGCATGCTCAGATGCTGAGAGGCATCATTCCTGCTGGAGCCAACAGGTGCTGAGAAAAATTAACGTTTCGGTGCTGAAATCATGCAGGAGAAACAAGCACAATAGCAGCTTTCTGTCCTTCCTGCCAGGGGATGCTGAGGGATGCTGTAGCACTCTCAAAGTGCCATGGTCTCGCTAATGGTGATAATGGGGAGGTCCTGACCCTCCCAAAGAGCTCTGTTTGTGGAGGGAGAGGCTGCCAGCAGTTCAAATGTGCCATTTAACACAAGGTGCACTCCCAGCAGACAGCAATCCCTTCAGGGTCATTAAAACACTTCCCAGCAGCCATTCTGATCCCTTGGATGGCATTTCTTTATCCCACGTGAGCTCACTGAAGGTTGCCCAGCCTTGATTTCAGTACCAAACAGCACTTCCATCTAAGTGGGAGGACGGCTCTGCTGACCTCTCACAACAGCACGTGAGGAGGAATTCTGTCTTGCCTTTACAGAATTAAAAACTGGGATGTAATATCCTTTCAGCAGAAGGCTTCTAGAGAGGGAAATGTCCCTAATTAAATCAACTTTTATATCGTGGAATAAAAGCTAAGTGGTTATGGTTAGCTATGTGTGATATCTTTAATTTACAGGTCTGCAATTTCCCCACAAACTTAGGGCACAGTCCCTCCCTGTTTCTAGTCCATCCAAAACTAGTACATCCCATCCCAAAAGAAAGCTTTTACTTGGTGTTAGGAGACAGGAACCTGAGACAGAGCAAATATTTGATAAGAATCACTCTTAAAACTAATGTTTTTTAATTGCTACCTGTATGAAATCAGTTCTGTACAGAAGAGCTCACACTTTTCATCGCTGAATAAGCAAAACTGTCTGCATTTACAGACAATGCAGTAGGATTTAGTTACTGACAACCCAGACCTAACGTGAAATAGTAAAAAAAATATGGGTGACAAGACATTCCTCCAAGGGACAGCTAAATCCTGGTGCTGGGCTGTGAGCAGCCATCACACAATGAGTTATGGAATGGCTTAGGGTCTGGAGAGAGTAAAACAGAGCAATTGAAGGCTGTAAGTGGAGAAAAAAATCCCTCTCATTGCTTGCAAGGTTACATTCCTCCCAAAGCTACGTCCATAAATAGGTCAGAACAGTGCACTTTCCTGGAAACCTCAACATTGGTGTGCACATCCACTGAAATAAACCCAACACCTGCAATCAATCCCAAAAACTCAGGTTAGCATCAAATAGGGATGGAATTCTGGGCATGGGGGAGAATTATTTACAACTCTGAGAAAGAATCCCAAAACACAGACAGGAGGCTGTGGAGTAAATAGCAAAATAAAAACACATTGGGGAAACTTTCCAGAGATTCTTTTCTCTTTAGACCTTAACAGCTGAGAAATTACTTGGAGTTCATTAACGATCCACAGACTAATCTATTTACTTGTATGGAAGTGAAAGAGTGGGGAGAAACATATTTGACTCATTCTTAGTAATTTCCCCTGCATAAAATATTTTTGGAGAAAAAGAAATATACAGGCAGCTGAGCCAAAATTTTTTCTCCCTCTCAGACAAAACTAGATCATGATTCATCATATACACAGATGAATTTTAATTTATTCCTTTAACAAGTTTCTTTGTGTATTTTCTTGTAAGCAAGAATTAATACACTCAGACACGGGGAAATGTTAATTTTACTGCGTCGCCTTTCAAGTTTACAAATGTTGAGTCTAACTGCTGCTGGCACCACTCTGGCCTGCAGGAAAGGAGAGACAAATGCCTGACCCATGCACAGAGGGCCTCTGGCCTTTCTAGAGGTCATCAGTAACTTCACATCTCTCATCTCCTGAACAGAATTAAAGGATCCTGCCCATCCAGTGTGGGTTATCACCTTCCAGAAGGAAAGCTGCTTGATAATTATTCGTTCCTGCTGTAAGTCCACGGTGCCACTCACAAAAAGAGAAAGGTGACACAGGAAAGCATTTGGCCTATTAGAATCCCATAAAACTGCACTCAGTTCAGCGGAGCCCAAGTGGAATTTGGCCATCTGGAATTCCTGGATACAACTTGATGTCTGGCTGCTAAATGAGAATTTCAGAAAGCAACACTAATGATGATGACCCTTCTGTTCTTCCAGGGAGGAGCTCAGAGACTCCTCCAGTTCCTGCAACAAAGGAACACATTTAGGTGTGGGAAGAATCCCCCATCCCTTATCTCTGCTGCAAGAGGAAACCTAGAAATTATGATTTCTCAGTGAGGTGGTGCAGTGCACCCTGAAGAGCTCCCAAACTGGGTTCCCTCCACTGGGGCACAGGACGCAGATCCCATAAGGCCACATAAGCACTCCTCCGTGCCTGAAACTGTCATCTCAAAACATCCTCCATGTAGACTGGGGTTTTGATTGGTTATCAGGAAAAATTTCTTCACCAAAAGGCATTGGAACAGCTGCCCAGGGCAGTGGTAGAATCATCATCCCTGGAAATGTTCAGAAAACACGGCAGGTACTGCTTGGGGACATGGGTCAGTGGTGGCCTTGGCAGTGCTGGGTTAATGGCTGGACTTGATAATCTTAGAGGGCTTTTCCCACCTAAATGATTCCATGAGAGATAAAAATGCACCAACTTCTATCCCAAAATCTCCCTCCTCCAGTAACAGGTCCTGTTGCTCTTTGCAGAAAATGTGGAGGCTCTCTGTGGAACAAGGATGCAAAGAGAAGCAATTTGCACCTTCTAAGTAACGCACGAGTGATGTCATTCTGAATACTTGAATACTATCACTTGTTCCAAACATTTGGCTTATCCATATTTTCCTAATATCTACACTTCTCTTTCCCAGTCCAGTTAGAAAGCAATTCAGCAAGAGACAGCAGTGCTGTGGAGCATGCAGAGAACCACATCAGTGTTTATATATACACATACACTCCATTTCTTTATATACACATACACTCCATTTCTTTTGGAAGAACTATTGTTTATTCCTATGAAAGCAAAGCAGCACTTGCTCTGAGTGCCAATTTGCAGAGATGAAAGGAGCTGAGCAGTCAGGCAGATGGGCCCAGACCTTCAGCCCCTGCGTGCTGATTGTTGATCTGCTGACTTGGAACAGGGAAACTTCACAAAGTCAACGTGGGATTCGATCTAACAGCAAAGGATGCAGCTGCACAAATGCATGAGACACGACGCCTTTGCATTCAGATAGAATCATATTTAATACAATTAAAGTAATTACTTCAGTCTAGTCAGCCCTGGTTAAGTCTCCATTGGAGTTAATTAGCAAATGATAGGAAAATACTTTGAACTTTAAATGTTAAATGCTTTCATTATTAATATTATTCTTGCAACTGCTGCAAGAGCAGCCACGTCCTCTTGGCTCCTTGGAATCCTGCAATGTGGTAACGTGGAAAATAAGAGCAGTAATTTTGCCTGGTTGATTTAAACATATTTCTAACCAATCATCTACCTCAAAAAAAAAAACCCACAAATGAGCTCAAGTCCCACGTTCACAGAATGCCAGACTGGTTTGAGTTGGTCTTGTGTCTTGCTGTTACTCATGCAGAGTACTGAACCCTTGCTTGGTAGCACAACTTCAGACAAATACCCTGAAAAAGGTATGAAAATTATGATTGAAGGCACAGGGAAGGAAACAAGACCCACAATTAAGAAAGGTTCAAAGGACTGGGTCACATTGAGTCCTGAAGAATAAAGATTTAACTGCATACAGCTATATAAGAGAGGTTATAAGAGAGCAACAATTCTTATTCAACTGTCCCTATTCCAAAATGAGAAAAAAAAATATAATGAGTTGAAGCCATAGAAAGGAAAATGAAGGATTGAGAACTTTATAATTCAAAGAGTGGAACAAGCAGCCCAAAAGCTGCAGAATACTCATCAGTGAGGGTATTCAGGCTTAAGTAAACACCCATCTGTTAAGGAATATTTTGTTATAATCACTCCTGCTATTGTGCAAGGAGGTGGAACGAGAGTCCCACTGAAGTCTGGGGGTTGGATACCTACAATTCATGTGTTCCACGTTTTTGAAACATTTATTCAGAACAACAAACATCTGGTTCTTAATCCCCCAATTAACACTGTTTCCAGCCCTAAGGAATTAATCACAGAATTCACGGGAAACAGTTTATTTGCTGGCAACGGAGTAAAACAAATTGCCTACAAACTTCTACATTGCTAATGGAGCAGTTTAATTGCTGCTTTTTTTTTTTTTTTTTGACATTTTAATTTAAAAAATAAAGACTAGCAAGACATCCCTGGGCAGAGACCTTTGCAACAGCGTGTCAGCGGAGAATTACACAGCTCTGGGGACTCAGGTTCTCATTCGTGGTTCTGACCTCCTTTGAAGAGCACTCTGAGATCTTGCAGTGAAAAGGACTGTAAAATGTGCTAGACAGCATCATTAGCATGCAGGAGGACACAGTTCTGTGGCTTGGTTGAATTCAAAGGGATCTGCTGGTACTCAGGAAAGCCAAAACGTTTTCCAGAGGAAAGGGCTGAGCAGCTGGGGCTGCCCATGCTTCCAGCACTGCACCCTGACTATCACTGAACCAACCTAATTCCTGCTCATTTTTGGTTTTACCATTCCCACAATGTAATATTTTAACCTCCTTCCAGCTCTAAAAGTAAGGCAGCGTTTAAAATACCCTCCCAAGAAAGACAAGCTGCATTACTGGTGCACTCCCAGTGCCCTGCTGGCACTCTGTCACCACTCTCCGTGCTCTGCCATGCCTCTGGATGCTTATTCCATGAAAACCTCTTTGTTACCACCTCCTACACCCTGCAGCTCCGTGGATTTACACCCTGCTGCTCTCAGCTGCTGTGGAGAAATTCAGTGGAATGGAAAGTCAATGTTCAAGGGCTCCAGCTTTAAAGATGTCCCTGCTTGCAGGAGTGGAACAAGTTGATCCACCTGGCTTTGCCAGTACACAGAGTTGAAGTAAACAACTTTTATTCCCACCAAGCAACTTCTCGAATGGTAACCAACACAAACATTACAATTCTACCAGCAACAGAATCTCAATAATAGCTCCAGAAATCTCCACCAGCTTCAGGGAGTCTGACCACTATAATTTACTCCAATTTACTTTCAAGACTTGGACAGCTCTTGAAAGCATGGGGTTTGTCACCAGGCCCTTCTGCACACATCTGCCCTGGTGGATGAACTCCCACCTACTGATCTTGCCTTTTGTTCTCTGTGCAGAGTCCTGTGACATCAATCAGGCACGTGAGGAACTGACTCATTTCCCCTCATGCTCCTTCAAACCTTTTTAGATAGTATTTATTTGTCAGCACACTCCAACATGATGGCTGTTTTACCTTTGCCTCTTACTTCAATAAAGTTTTATGCATTTTCTTGTTTGCTGTCTAACCTTTATTAAATTTGCAGCTGCTGGGCTATCTCTAGGTATTTATTTGTGATGCCAGACATGGAAAGAGGGGAAACACAAAATTGGGGAGAAATTACATTGCAGTGTTCTGGGGTTGGCTTGATGTTGGTTTGGTGTGGAGTTTTTTGTGTATATGGAGTGGTTTGTTTGAGGTTGGGGTTTTTTGGGTTGGTTTGTTGCTTTGTGGTTTGTTTTTTTTAATCGTGCCATTCCAGACTATTGTTTGCCTGGTTTTGCTTAGACTGGATATTAAGAAAAATTTCTTCATGAAAAGGGCTGTCAAACACTGGAACAAGCTGCCCACAGAAGTGGTGAAATCCCCATCCCTGGAAGTGCTCATAAAACATGGAGATGTGGCACGTGTGGTCATAAAACACACAGGAACCTGTGGGAACACGGTTTAGGGGTTGGGCCCAACAACCTTGGAGGTCCTCCCCAGCCTCGGTGATTTCTGCTGATCACTCCATGGTTCCAGGGCACTTCAGGTGACAATTCCCCTTCACAAGGAGGCCAGGAAGGGTTCAACATTTTAACTCTAAACTTTAACATTTAGGGTTGACAAGGCATTGAGCTCATCCAGTCCAAGCCATATAAACCTTCCCATTTATTGCAGATTCCAAATTGCATCAAAACTGTGTAAATTCCTACTCCTTCACTCCAGGATCAGCTAATTCAAAGAGCAGCCATGTCCCTCTAGCTTGGTCTTTACCAAGGACACAAAATAAGGACACAACGATGAACCCAAAGCTGAGGAGCCCCCAGAGATTAAATTTCCATCATTTAAAACACAACGACATCCAGAATCATGAAACACATGCTCACAGACAGGACCCAAAATCTGCACCTCCACAGTTAACTCCTTTGGGGGTGCCACAAACCAAGCGGTGCCAGGTGTGCCACACTTCGCAAGCTCCTGTTCTGGACAATTTCCAACAATAAAATAATTGAAAACCCACAGAACTTCAACAGCTTTCAGTACTGGAGGAAGCCCAGTCAGGCTGGTGTCTCCTGTTATGTTCTGCTTCTTCCACACAGCTCATGCTTTCACAGCGCAATGCAATAACCAGAATAAATATTTCTGGTTTTAGGTGTGAAAACAAAGCCTTAACTGGCTGGTGAGGTCTGTTTGCCACTGTGTGACTGAAAGAGACCAGGATTGCTATTTATTGCTATTTTAGGAGGCAACCAGCATGGACAAAGTAGGATTTCTAGTGAACATTAATGTGTTTTCTTAAACCAGGCTCTTTTTCAACGTGAACAAAGCATTCCACAGCACTTTAAGGCTGGAGAATTCATTCCCATATAAAGCATAACAGTAGCTTCCAATGAAAAACAAAACTTGGAAATTATCACCACCATGAGCTCTTCTAAGAATATTCCAACTATCACATGGAAGCCTACACTACACTCAGTACGTATCAATAAATTAGAAACTCTGATAACTCTCTTGGCTGAAAATGTTTTTCTTGCATATGAAAATTCCCCTGTCTGAAGTCCCAGCCTAATCAAGCATTAGCTACTACAACTAATTCTCTAGGAACTTTCTTGTCTTTCTCAAAACTGGAATAAAGCAATCAGTGAAGAGCTAAATGGTAACTGGAATGCCCAGTATTTCCACACATTTCAAAGCTTTACTTCTTCTGGCCTGTCCAACATGAACCTCCCCAGATAACTCTCTGATCCTGAAACATGCCAAAAGCTGGCCAAACCTTAGAGTTTTAGATCCAAAATATTTTCTCTCTCTCAACTGAGAAATAAAATAAGGAATGAAAAACAATTCTGCAAAGATATCCAATGGCAAATGTTGCAAAAAGCCATCTCACATTTGTGAATTCTCTTGTCAGATTATTTTGAACACAAAATTAACTTTTTATCCCTGAGTAAAATCCGACTCTCCTGTGGTGTGTACCCAGAGCCAGCACACACATAAATAGCAATAACAGCTGATTTTCTCGAGGAATTGAATCTCATCATTCCGGATGAGGCTTCTCACTCACCAGTTGGGACAGCAGGATCCATTGTTGGCTTTTCCCAGGTATTGATCTGCTCCCAGGTAAATCCATTGGTTCCCAAGGCGACGCTATAACCACAATTGCTGTAGTGCTCATCAAATGAACAACCACCTAAAAAACAAGAAAAATAAAAACATTTATTATCTCTCTTTGTGGTAGGCCATTACATAGATATTTTATACCCAAACTTACACAGGAAAGACAAATAAATAAAATTCCTTTCCTGACCATTGTTTTTCAGGCAACACCAAAGATGATGTTCAAAAAATATCTTTATATTTTCCATGTTTTTTATCCACTGGAAACCCTTGTTTTCTTTCTTCCGCACTACTGTTTCATAGATCAGTCCCCTTTATCTCAACCTGTTCTTTTCAAGGACAATTGTACGCAATATCCCCATACAGGAATATTTGCCTGAACCTCCAGGATATTAAAAATGAAAAAAGGAAAATAGAAGAGGAATGTGAACTGCAAACAAGCACAGAATTACTGTTCCTACAGTGAGCCCCCACTTCTTTCTGCTTTTAAATTTTGATGCTCTTTACGCTGGTTTTAACCATTTCTTAAACATCACTCAGAACTTCTCAAGGTCCTTCAAGTCAATCCTTGTGAGCGTGGCCCTGTCATTTCTGAACAACAAGAGAATGAGAAGCAGCAGATGTCAACTGGCGCTCACACCTTCCAGACTGGACTAAAAGATCTTCACTGCAACTCCTGAAATACTCAGAAGAAGTTAACTCTCTTAAATAACTCAGCAGCTGCCTGAACACTTGTGAATCGAGGGAAATCCAGGAACTGCAGAATGAAATTTTGTATTCTGATGCCGATCTTTGAAACTTGCGTCACGCAGGGAAATTGGGGCTGTTTATTGCCTAGGATATTCGTACATTGGTGTCCCTTATGACCTCATGCACGATCCTCTTCACATCCATCGAACTCAGCCTGCCAAACTGTGGAGGGTGGATTTCCCACCTCCGCAGCAAGCAGGGCTGAAGTAGAGGAGTGAGGCGGTTCCGCCCCTATGCGGCTCCTGCCTCCCAGCCTGGCTCCGCCTGCCGTGGGAGGACCTTGGGGAAGAAGCCTGTGGGCCCGCCCCTGGACTGAGGGACAAGGCGTGCCCAGGGCTCAGGAACCGCCCACCTCTCCAGCATATTCTGTACCGTTACATCTAGGATTGGTTACTTTGAACTGTGCTCCTCCCACTTATGTATAGATTGGTTGTTGTGTGCTGTAACCGCCCTTTCCCTCGTCCCCTATTGGTTACCCTGTTCTATACTTAACCAGGTGCGTCCAGGCACTCGGTGCCATTTTGTCCTCATGGCATCTAGGGGCAACTGGCCCTCCTTCTCCTGCTCTCCCCTCCCGACCACCCAAGACCTGCTACCTTAAATAAAGGAGAGCTCGGGAAGGAGTCCTCCTCCCACCACCCTCAACCGTCGTCGTCGACTTCTTTATTTCGCTTACAACACCAAACAAATTTCACTGCTGGATCCACTGCATCAGGGGGTCCCTGAGTTTAGACCTCAATCATGCCCAGAGTGTCTCAATAAACTTTGACCCATATTCTCTATCTCCCTGGAAAGCCTGAACTTTGTCTCAGTTCCTATGGAATTCCTCACAAATTCAAACACAAATAATACCCCATGTCATTAAAATTCATCAATTCCTTATTCTGTTCAATGAGTCTCTGTCCACTGCAACTGCAACTGGTTTTCTAAGTAGTTCTATGAAACTTCACCAAACATTTCTAGTCAAGTATATTCCAGAAAGATTTGTTGGGTGGGGCACCTGACACCCCAAATGCTCTGTTGCTAAAGAAAAGTTTAAAGAGATCAAGTTTGCCCTAAAAAAATTAACAACAACTTATATATATTTTCATTATAAATAGATCTGATAATAGTAGATTTTTGTGACCCTTGAAAGCTTTCCTGTTTCAGCAGAGTTTCTGCAAATATTTCTGAGTTGTCATGATTTTATAATGTTTTAATAATCCCTGCCTTTAATTTTTTGCACTTGCAAAGCCTTTCCAGCTGTCAAAACAAGCAGGATTACACTTAAACTCTTTCCCTAATTTTTTTTCAAAAAATTAATTTCGGTGAAAAGGTTCAAAATTACAATATTGAAGAGGCTCATTAAAAAAAATCAAAGGGAAGATCCAGGCACCCTGGACTGTGTGGGAGCAAACAGTGCAGCTGAAAGTCACCTTTACCCCAGCGAGCAGGGATAAATCCAAAATGAGAATGCCTCCACACAGGACATTCTCATTTTGACAGATTCACTTGAATAGCACAACTTCAGACACAAACCCTCCCGCTCTGCTCAGCACACAGGAATGGGAGCTGTTCCTTTGAAGGAATTGTAAACACATCCTATGCTTGAGCCCAGCTGTTGTACAAGGTCTCCTGTACACAGAGAAAATTGCACAGGAGCTGCTACAAAGTCCCAGAAACAAAACAAGAAATAGTAGCAAAATATGGGAGAGCAGTGCTCATTGAACAGGGAATGGAATTGTCATAGCCTGGCATAATCAGTGAAATAGGTTATTTTATCCTCGCTGAAGAAGGTGGAGTGTGAGGAGCTGAAAAAGGGACACAGTGAGAACTTGTGGAAATTAATTGGGAGCATCTGCTGATACAAGGAAACACCTGAGGAAGCTTTAAAGTGCCTTGTCTGAAAGTCAGAGCTAACCTTGTAGTACAGCTGAACAGGAAAGGGAAAGATAAACCGTGGAGAGCCTTAAAAGGAGCAGCAAGATACCTACATTTTAAGGGAAAAAAAGGTTAGTGGAGAAACCTCCAAACACAGAGTGACAGGGCAATAAGCCAGAAGGATTAATTTACTAGAGGCAGCAGAATTGGAATGTAGAGGTGAATTTGGAGGAAATGAGGACAGGGAGAAAAGGCTGGAGTCGATTTTAAGGGCTCAGAGGAGCAGGCTGGCTGTGTGAATCGTGGGTACCAAGATGGGGGGAGGACCCCCCTGCTTCTTGCTCTGGTGTGGCAGCTGAGAGCAGAATTAAAAGTGAAGTGAAGGCTCAGCTGGGAGCCAGAGCCACAGGGACTTGTGAGCCAAAAATTCAGCAACTCCTCTCTTCACATCATTACACTGCCCATTGTGTTATGGAAGAGGAAAGGAACATCAAAAAGTGAAAGTAGTACAATATGTCAGAATATCCCAGATTTTGGGGCTGCTCTAAGAGTCACAGAGTCACAGAATGGTTTGGGTTGGAAGGAACCGTAAAGATCATCCCATTTCAGCCCTGCCATGGCAGGGACACCTTCCACTGTCCCAGGCTGCTCCAAGCCCTGTCCAGCCTGGCCTGGGACACTGCCAGGGATCCAGGGGCAGCCACAGCTTCTCTGGGCACCCTGTGCCTCACCACCCTCAAAGCAAAAAAATTCTTTCTATCCAATCCTTGGTAAAGCCACTTGGCCACAGTGAGTGTGTACACATCTGCCAAGCAAGAACATCAATGGTGGTGCTGCAATTCTGCAGGACTTGGCAGGTGTGGCACTGCAGATTCACTCACAGGCAGCCAGGCCCAGAATATTGAGAGATTTTAGGAGTTCATTGAAGCAGGAATAGTAATGAGCAGAGGTGTTACTCACACTGATGTCAGCACAAGCTTACTGTTGAACATTTCCTAAGCCATCCCACCTATGCAGGTACTTAGATATGAGCTACACCTAAATATGATGGGACATAAAGATAGGAAGAGTTTGGATCCATCCCCACAGGAAATCATCCATGGCTGAAATGTGACTGCTTGGAGGCAGAACAGGGCTATTCATTAACATTGAAAAAATAATCCTCAAGGTGAAGGAAAAAGAAGAAAAACCACTCAATGGATTTAGATATCAGGTTTGCACATTATCATTTCAGCCACAGAGTAGCTTGTGGAAAATGACAACATTTGCACAATCACCAAAATGGGGTTCTGGTATTCATAAATAGTTAACAAGAATGAGGATTTCTGGAAAAAAAATTGGGATTTTTGGAGCCTTTTTCCTGCTTGGCTAAGAATCAAAGAAATGCAGTTGCTCAGTGGGGCCAGAGAAGGAATGGAGATGGCTTTGATGGCATTGGATAACACAGGTGAGGTTGGACCCTTCTACAAAATAAAATCTAAACAAGAAAGCTTTTCCCTTCCTGAAAAGGGTCATATTGAAGCAAATAATGGCTCACATAAGAAGGATAAAATATCCCTTGTTTTACACTGCGGGCTTGTAACAATGCCACTGCTCATCTGAGTGATGCTAATTAATCTTGAGCAGACCTATCATCAGTTACTGAGACTTGCCCCTGGATTAAGAGTAAACCAGCCTTGCATAAATTGAATGGCTCCTTTGAATATATAATTGAATTTGCAGAAGTGTGCGCCAGGGGGGTGTTTAAATAAGTGCACAAATATGATAAAAAGAACTTCACGCCATAATATCTAATTCAGTAAGCAAAAATAATGGCAGGGCACATTCCAATTAGTGTTTGATTTATTTATTTTAACAAATCCAATTAGTTGAATGTTTTATAAAGTCATCCAATGTCAAACTCTCACAGTCTCACCAGATAAAAAGCACAAGACTTCTGAAAAGGGATAAAGAAACACACTGATGTGAGAAGCCTCATTGGTTATCCCACGGTTATAAGCACACATAGCAAACAGAATGGCAGATAGAATTTGATCAGGCATTTCCAGCAATCCCAAGGTGGGAAAGGGATAGAGACAATGAGAACATCAGTCTCACTGTTCCACTCCAGGGTTCTTCCTTAGAGAAGTTGTTACTGTTCTTATTTATCTCAAAAAAAAAAAAACAAAACAACAACAACAACAACAAAAAAAAAACAAAACCAAAAAAAAAAAAAAAAAAAAAAAAAAAAACCAAAAAACTCCCAAACGACAACCAAAACAATGGGTAAAAGTTAAGAAAGTGTGAGCACTTTTTAGTAAGCATCCCTTTTGCAGCTTTCAGGGTAGCTGAGATTTAGTCTATCAGTTTTTATCTTTAACCCACAAAATGCAAAGCAAGCAAAGGAAGAAACAAATGGTGTCAGGATGAGGCAGTGCTTATGAGCTATAAAATTCCACAAATTAACCCAGCACTGTTCCTGATCATTCATTCTCATTCCCTCCAAAGACATTCTTGTTCACAAGAAAAAGATGCATCTGGCTCATTAAGGTAACTCCTAGCGTGGGATTTATTGTACAAAAATCCATTTGTAATTTATTTTTCAGACTGTAGAATTCATATAGCAAACTCCTAAGAAATCCTATTCTATATTCTTATGGAAGTGGGAGAGAGTGAAGAATGAAAATGTGCATGTAAAGCTCGTGCTGAGTTGCTTTAAGATGGGATAAATCAAGGAATATTGGAATTTCGTCACTCAGGAAGAGCAGTAAGTCCTTTTTGTGCCTTCTGCTCCTTCCAGAAAGAAGAAGACAGAAGACATCAGACAGGTGCATATCAACCTGCTCTTGCAACTGCCCAATTTCAATGAGCACTTTGTTATTCTAACCAAATGTTTGTTCTCTCTTCACACATTTTCAAAGAATAGGTTTCTGCAGAGAAAAAAGAGTCATCTTTACTGAGTCAAAGGGCACCATGTGTTCAGGGTGTGTTTAAACTCACACTCTGCAAGGGAGATGCTCTGACTCCTCACACTGCAGGGAAAGCTTTGATCATTTTTTATGCCTCATTAACAGAGGACCTACACCAGGAGAAACTGGGGAATAGATCCTCCAGTGTGCTCTAAAGTACAAACTCCGAAGTAAAGCATTCATAACATCATTTTCTGATGTCAATTGTTTAAAAACTGAGCTCAGACCTTGCACAAATTCAGGTCAGTCACTCAACCATGAAACACAAAACCCCAAGTTTCTCAACTGCTGGTGCTCAGAGAAGTGCTTCTCTCAAGGCATCCAGATGTTTGGGATTTGGAAACAAACAGCAGGGATTTCCCTGGTGCCTGCACGTGGTTGGGTTTCAGTTGTTATTTTATATTGTGGTGTTATTTTATATGCTTATTGAAACTGGCCAGTTGCAAGAGCAAGTTGATATGCATTCGTCTTCTGTCTTCATCATTCTGGAAGGAGTAGAAAGCACTAAAAGGACTCACTACTCTTCCTGAGTGAGGAGATCCCAATATCCCTTGATTTATCCCATCTTAAAGCAACTCAGCATGCCCTGCTTTTGGTTTCTGCTGCAAGTGTCAGTCCTCGTGGTCGAGGAATGATTCACCTCCCACAGGACACTTCTGTTTCTTGTCCTGCCATCTTACTCTTAACACAATTTTATTAAGTTTAATGTAAGCAGAGACAGTTTTATCTCCACTCTGGAAGGTGCCAGTCCTCTGAGATACAGAAACAATTGCCTGGCCAAGGTTTGAAGCATTCTTGTTAGATCTGAATAAATTTCATGCCTTTTGCATGTTCTGTGTCCTGGCAATCCAGATTAGAGGGGAAGCAAACAGAAAGCTTCTATGTCTTTTTAAATGCAGCAGTGAAAATTATTTCCCTTTAGAATTAAAATATATACGTATAGGTAATGTATATGCATATGTCCTTGGGTTTTTTTCCCCCCTAAATAAATGTAATCCTTGAAAATACAGAACGCAGTTTTGAAATGCTTTTCTTGGTCCCAAAGCAGGCTCAAGACTGGAATTGTGATTTCATGTGCTATCAAGGAAGACACTCATACTACCAGTAAATATATATATATATATATATACACATATATATACACATATATATACACACATATATATACACATATACTTTTTTTTTAAGTCTTTTTCTAATGATATGCCCTGTCACCTTGCTGTCTTTGCAGGTTCAGTGTTACACATCTATTCCCACATATTTTGATGCAGCTTTGAGCACAGTTTCCACACACACACACACACACATCCCATGAGCATGGATAAAATCAACAGCTGGCTGTTCCAGTTGGCAGGAACCTTGCTACAATCAAAATATTGCTTCCCCATGTAAGGGATCACGTGTGGTGTCCATGGTGAACATCACCAAGAACAGGTGAACTTTTGTCAGCTGAAAACACTTCAAGAGCCCTCCCTGTAACAACAAGTTTTTCTCCCAGCACTTCCCTGCAGAAAGTATTGCTCCCTAAAGTGCGACAGAGCCTGACAGAGTTGATCAGTTCTGCTCCTAATCCCACGGAGCAGAGCAAGCATTGTGGATCCTGATACGCATGGAATGAGTGTTTAAGCTCCATTCCCTGAACTTGTCAGTGTAAGCTGAGTTTTCTTTCTTAAATTCATCATTACAGGTTTCTCTTTGCTGAGCCTTGCCTCCATGTCTCATCATTTGAGCCCTAGACCAGCTCAGACGTTCATTACTAATTCTGTTCTTCATAATCCACCACGGATCAGTGAAATGGCTTTGAAGTATCCTAGGAGTAAACCTAACACTAAATGGCATTTGTTTCAATTCCTGTGTCCAAATCAGGGATGACTCATGTAACTTGCCTTGCCAAAATGGATGTCCTTTATTTAACACCAAGAATATGTTTGCTCCTGACAGCTGAGCTGTCACTATTTCAATAGCTCAATATTAACATTTCATTGCTTTAAGCACAAGTTAATATTAGAGATATATACACATCTCTAATCTGATGGAATTATTTTTTTAACTTACAAAAAAAGTCAGTTAATACCCTGCACCTTTTCAAAGAACCCCAACTTTACAAGTTCAGTTAGTTCCAGTCTGCTGACACACCAGGATTTATCTTAAGAATTTTTCTTGCCTGTCTCAAAGTAATGAAACTTGTAAAATTAATGCAGGTTATCAAAACCATAAAAGATTCTTAAACAGACATTCCCCAGCAATTTTTCTCATAATTCTAACTAGTTCAATCTATAAATTTAGTGGCTTTCAACCACTGACGCAGACTCCTGCTTTAGTCATAGCATGACAGAATGAAGATTTCTTTTAAAAAACCACAGATTTGTAGCACACAATTGCTGCTATACTTGTAGAATAAATATAAAAAAGGCCTTACTTTGCTTCAATTCGTTTATTAGGTCACAGGACTTTTTTTCCCTAAAATAATACCGTTCTGTATTCCAAAAGTCTACCTTAAATTATTAGCCATAATTGTTGAAGACGTGCTTAGCTATATTTGTCAGTAAAAACTATTTGTGGGTGTTCATTGTTTCTTTCAAAAAAACGGAACATTGCTTTTCTTTCCCTCCAGCACCTGAAAATTCTTTGGGCTAATTATTCAGTGTATTTTAACAGGATTGTCTAGCATTGTATTTATAGTGCATTTTCACTAAATTCTGCCTCAGCTGCTGCACTGGAGCCTTACTCAGTCCCAGCTCTCCATTGCCTTGCTTCATTTCAGCATTTTCTGCTGTCACATGGGTACCTGTTACTTAAATTACATCCTTATTCTACTCTAACCATCCACCAAGGTAGAAAAACTCATCTGGAAGGAGCTGTTTCTCACTTATTTTATATTCCATTAGCAAGCCTCTCTTTCTCAATAAGCTTTTACACAAACTTCAAATTAATGTGTTTGAACTTTAAGCGAGAAGCAGCCGTTGACTAACTCACATTTTCTTTGGTGATGAATAAAATATTGTCGCAACAGACACCATTTCAGGAATTCCAACAGCAACCACAAATCTTCCAATATTTCTGCTGTTCCCTGTTCTGCTGCTCGGGCTCCTGTTTTGGAGGAAGATCTCCTTGCAGCAGAGATGTTTCCTTGGAAGTTCATGGTCGCAAAACAGGAGGATTAGCTTAAATAAGGGTAGGAAATGTAGTTTCTTGCCACACCACCAAACAGAATAAACACAATCTCGCTGCAATCAAATATAACTAGAACAGGCATATCCTTTTCAGAGAAGAATTTAAGATCTTATTGGAATGGCATTCTTCTAATCATTCCTTTAACTGAACAGTCTTCCAAATGAGTACAAGGGAGTAAATTAACTCAATGTTGAAATTCTGAGATACATCTTACTTTTGCGCTCAAAAGTTAAAAAAACACTACACAGAGTGCACAATGACAAAAATGTCCATGTGCACACACACACATCCTATCTGTGTTCTCTACAAAGAAACACCAATAGTTTAAATGGTTTTTGGGGGAGAAGACTCTAATTAGGTGGGTTGGTTCTTGGTGGACAATACCGATATTTTGTTTAAATTGCTTCTGAACACGTGCAATTAAAGCTCCAGCACTGCACAGGACTCCAAAAACTCCTTGATATTTAATCTATTGTGCTCAGCAAGTATTAGCTCAAGTGTACACTGGTTAAATATCAGAGATTTAGGTAAAAGCATAGCTATCATCTGTTACTGAGTATCAGCAAATAAAATCTAACTGGCTAATTCAATGCTTATAACTTGCAACTGGTATATATAATATGTAATAACGTGTTTTTTGGAAGCCACTCCTAGAGAATGGGTGTATAAATAAATTTTCTTACTTCTAACAATTCCTGTAGCTCTAAGTTTATTCATTTCTCAGATCATGCTGTCTCTTACAAATGCCCTTTCACTTGTTGCTGATGGTTTCTGTTTCGAATTACATTTAAAGTGCAGTGTCAAGGGTATTTAAAGATATGTATTTTAAATTGTTTTCAGCTAAACCATGATCTTCATTTGATGTGTCAGGAGCAAGTCAGCCCCAGAAGTGACAGTGGCTCTCCTGCTGCTCTGCTCCCAGGTGCCCTGGAGTCACACTGGGAACAGGAGGGCAAACCCTGCACTCTGAAAATCTCTTGTAAACTTTGATCAGTTTACTGATGGTTGAGGCACTGACAGTCAGCTACAGATTTGGCTTTTAACAATTTGTCACCTGACTTTTAATTCTTTTTTCAGTCGATTTATTCTGTCTGCATTTTTTACACAGGTTTTCTCCCCTGAGGTACCACTTGCACCCCCAGGATGCTGTTCAGAGCCCCAGGGCAGTGGGGCAAACTCCAGGCCCTGGACACCTCTCTGTCCTCGTTGGAAACACAGGAACAAGGGTGAGATTTGCTTGCTTTTAGCCTCCAGACTCCTCTGTGCAAATTCACTGCCCAAAGAGCAAAACACAGAGTAAATACGTGCCAGGAATAAATAGGTCCCTGCCTAACAGCACTTGTGAGTTCCAGAAAATATGTAGAGCTCCTTTTCTGTTTAACCAAATTTCCTTCTAGGATACGTGCAAAGTGCCTCTCTAATTACAGCCATGAATCTTCCTCTCGCAGTCCCTGACCCAGAATGTGCATTTAGCAGAGCTGCAGCATTCCAAACTCTGCATTAATGAGGGGCAGCATGAAAATGAGGAGAAAAATCCAGACGAACTTCAGCACAAGTGCAGTTATCTCTGCAGACAGCTCAGATTTGGTTAAGGGCCCATCACAGCCTCTCTCATCCCCCTGTGGGTTACCCTGTCACATCCTCGGCCACCTGCAGCCAGGGACAAGTCTCAGGTGGGCTCAAAAATGGCCCCAGGGGTCCCCATGAGCCACTCCAGTCTCCATCCACGGATGGGGCAATATTATTTGCCAATAACAGTATGTGAACAGCTCTGTTTCTGCTGGGATTCTTGATTTTAGAGGAATTCCAAACTTTAAAATGGACTAAATGTCAGTATCTTCTTTTCACTCTGCACTTCAGTTTGAAAGAGTTTCAGGGAGTTCTCTCCTTGTTATACAAAACCAGCTTGGTAGCAGACATAGAGAAAAACATTCCTATTCCTTCATCTAAGGCCTTTTTCCTGTCTTTGCAATAGATAACCTCCAGTCTAAGGCTGAAACTTAGCATAATACATTTCCAAAAGAAAATATTTTTCAAGACAGATTTTCTGAGCTCCACAGTCCTTATTCCTTTAAAGCAGCACCAAGCCTGAACTCTGCCAGGAAGCATTAAATGCTTAAAACATTTCTTTCCAAGACTTGAAAGGCGCAAGGTGAAGAATCTGAAAGCAATCACTTTTCAGGATACTGAATGAGCAGATTGGAATAAGAAACCCTTCTTGGTCATAGAAACTGTGGTTTCAGTCAGCTTTTAATCCTTGGTCAGCTGAGAGATGTGAACCAGGTGCTCTGAGCTTTTTATCCCAAGCTCACCTACCCTCGGTGTTGCAGATGGGATGGCCGAGCAGCAGAGACGGCCCAGTCAAGGGCAGATTGTAAAAATCTAAATTTCAAACACGTTTCAAAGTGGTTTCGCTGACAGTACATCAATATTTCCTTTCAGTAATCTTGCAGGATTGTGTAAAACGTGTAAAAACCCACATTTTGGTAGTACTGCAAACTTTATTGCTGTTCTTACACTGAAATAGTCTAAGTTCACAAGTGCAATTCAGATGCACAAAAAGCTCATTTACTGGGCATTTACGTCTGGAAATAAGGCCTTACCAGCAATTTAAGAAGATAATTGTCTTTGCTTTAAAGATTTCTCTTTACACTGGAAATTGAATGACGCCATTTCCAGAAATTAGACAAATACCTTGTGCATGATATTGCTTTATGCACATCCTCTCCAAGCCCTATAAAGCACCTTTCCACCTGATTTTGGTAGATGAAAGGGTATTTGTGAGTATAGCTGCATACAGTATTTAAGAGCCCAGGAAAGTCCATTAAAATGTAATGCATTCCCAGAGCCCCAGGTGAAAGTGCAGATACTCAGAAGCAAAGATTTTTAATAAGTGTCCTACTCAAGATTTCAGATCTGCAGCTTAACTAAGTATAAAATTTCTAATAAATTCATTGTCCATTTTTATACAAGTCATTTAAATTTTAAGATGCCTATGTGAGAATCTGATTTATTAAAGATATGATTCTTCAAAAGATGATGATCATGACATTAAGTCATTCAGAAATTAGATTCTGTTTCTGATCAACTGAATTGGTATTAAATATACTTATCCAATTATAACCATACTGCAATTATTCTCATACTTCAGCTAACTGCACATTAGACATTGCAGCCAAAAATGGAAGAGAGATAGAGTGAAAGAATGTTTGAAAGCACATTTTTAAAATAAAAGATGAGAGATTCAGATTAAAATTTATGAGTAAATTCTGTAGTCAGATGGCAAGAGGCCCTGGCACAGGTGCCCAGAGAAGCTGTGGCTGCCCCTGGATCCCTGGCAGTGTCCAAGGCCAGGCTGGACAGGGCTTGGAGCAACCTGGGACAGTGGGAGGTGTCCCTGCCCGTGGCAGGGGGTGGAATGGGATGAGCTTTAAGGTCCCTTCCAGCCCAAACCATTCTATGATCCTGTGACTCTGTGTTTGTCCTTGGTCCCTCTCTCATCTGTAACCCTTCAGGTACAAGCCTTAAAACACTGCACAAAGACAAAAGCAATAATAATAAAATAATCTAATCAGGAATCTCCATTTGTTATCTATGCACCTTGTAGCCTATTAGAACAATCATGGCATCAGAGCACCTTTTTTTGCCCCAGAGTCCTCTCACAATCCCCTCACCAGCACACATGCTCATGGCTGGCAAAGGGAAAGTCAGAGAATTTCACACAGTCAGCTTAAAACCAGAAGAGCCGAAGCAAGGCAGACACCTGCCACATGTCACCTGGAAAGGACAAGTACACACTGAATCTTCCTCCAAACACATTCCCAGCCTCGAACATCTTCCCCCAGAGGGTGCTGGCACTGCCCAGGCTCCCCAGGGAAAGCGTACAGCCCCACAGCTCCAGGAGCATCTGGACAGAGCTCTCAGGGATGCCCAGGGTGGGATTGTTGAGGTGTCTGTGCAGGGCCAGGGTTGGGCTGGGTGATTCTGGGGGTCCCTCCCAGCTCAGGACATTCTGTGATCCCATGGATAAGCCTCACTGATACTCAAACATTTCCAGAAGCTCTGTGCACTTCTGGAATTTGTAAACTCCCAGGATAACTTCCACACGTTTGTCACACGCTGGCACCTCCTGGCTGTCACCTCCATGGGGTCAGCAGCAAACAGAGGGGACAGGGGGGCTTTGCCCTTGTGCCAGGCACTGGCAGGGGACAGTGACACTGCAGAGAAAGCACCTGCCACAGGCTGAACCAACACCCCAGGGATGAGACAGGGACTGCAGGATATTGTTTTTCCATGGAAATGGCGGTGCCTGGCAGGCTGTACCCAGGGGGCACAACTGCTTTCCATCACATTCTGCACTTGATGCAAGACAGGCTTCTCACCAGACTATCAATATCAGCTTTAGTTTGTTGGGGTTTTTTTTAATTCTAAAGCACTGTCTCCCAGGGAGGAAATAATTGTGATACTTGACTGTACTGCAACATTTCTAGCTGTTTAAGACTATTTTAAGATTAGATAATTAAGATAAACTTGATGATGAAGTCCCAGCTGGAATAAAGATGTTGTTTATCTGAAAACACTCATCTGTGGCGAAAACTAATAGAATTTCCCAGAACAGAGACTACAATTAATATGAACTAAAAAAAAAATAAATAAAAATAAAAATTTTTTTTAAAAAGCACGTTATTTAACCAGTAGTTATAATTTTATTACCAAAGAGACTAAAAAGAATCCAAGTGAGAGGACTTGATTTCAGATATGAAGGTTACACTGGAGTTGTGCAAGGCAGGTTTTGGATTAATGTTCTCTTTCCTCAGAGGCAGAGATAACACAACCACAGATCTCTGCAGGACAAGTGACAGTGACTTTCTGAACAGTCCTCACCTGCATCCCTGTCCCACACCAACTTTTCCAGCAGTGCCACTCGTGACCCCTCTCCTCACACAGCCACCAGAGCTCAGGGTCAGCTTCGCCGTGAGATTCCTCACCTAATCCAGAGTTCATTGCCACAACACTTCTGCAACGGAGAAATTACCACAAATGTGCAATTTGAGGGCACCCAGAGGTAAAAACAAGGAAATGGAAATACTAAAAAGTGACCTCTTTCCTCAGCAGCCCTTGGGAACACTGAACTCATGGTGGTGAATTTTCACCTTGAGTGAAAATTACAACACTTATGAGCAGATCCTCAGCCCAACAATCTGACTTTATTGTTTTAACCTGCATTGAATGATGAAGGCAATAACGAGGTGTATTCAAGAGAACTGTGAGCAATGGAAGGATATTTTCTTGCCAATGTCACCAGAGTTGTCTTGGGACAGCTAGAAGACACTGTGGTGAGGACAGAAGTTAAACACTGTTTATTGCTATTTAGGAAAATAATTGAAATGAATAATTTGACTCTGAAGGAGTTTGGACACCAGTTTTGGGCACCAGGAGTTTGTGAAACCATGGTTCTGTAGCAGAACTTTGATTGTCCTGAAGTTCCCACAGTAAAGAAAAGAAATCTCATCCAACCCCCAGTGTGAGGATGGTGCTAAGGCAGGCAACAACCACTGTCTCCTGTTCCTGGATATCTGTTATTTATTCTTTGGGAATTACAAGTCCTATAATGACATTTCTGGATCTTCAGAGCCAGTGAAGGCCTGGTCAATTCATTCTTTTTCCAGCCTGGAGTGGCTGGAGCCTTCCATGCTTTCCTTCCCTGCACCTCCCAGGCTCTGTTTTGCTGGAATAAGAAAGCTCCACGCTCCAATCTCCCCTCAGCAAAAGTTCTTAATTCTGCCAATTCTCCTCACAGCCCTTCTTTACATCTGTGATGTGCTGAATTCATCTTTCCCCTGCAGGAGTACCTGTGCTGTCCAGGTGAAATCACCTTACAGAGTACTCCAGATAAAATAACTTTGGATCTATAGAACGCATTCCTATTTTGCCATCTTGCCTTACATACAGAAAGACATTCTCTTTTCAGAAGCACATCTCAGACTCATCTCAATCTCCTGGCATTAATGCTCCAACAGCTTCTTGTCACTTCCAACTGATTTCAAATCTTAAACCAAAAAAACTAATTAGTCCTGAGATGCATGACCTTGCATACTGTAATGCTAAATTGCATCCCATTTTTTTATTTCATCATATTTCAAAACCTAATTCCTCCAGTCTGATAATTTTTTCCTATTCCAGCTGCATGAGGGTCCACCTATATTACCACGTTCCTTGCTTTTATGCTGGAAGCAGTGGTGAAATAAACTTAGATTTCAAGAATTATCCTGTAACTTCAGTGAACATGCCTCCAGCCTGATCCAGCAGAAAGGTACAAAAAAAGCTTATAATGCCCAGGGTAGTCCTGGGCTCTCACATTTAACTCATTTGTCTATTGCAGTGCTATTAAACTTGAGTTGAATTTACTACACTCGGTTTTCCAAATCAGTCACAGAATCCTGGAATGCTTTGGGTTGGAAGGGACCCTAAAGCTCATCCAGTGCCACCCTTGCCATGGCAAGGACACCTCCCACGGGACTGGTTTGCCTAGCCCTGGGCACTGCATTTCAAGCACACAAATCACTTTCCGGTGTCATCCAGCTAAACAGTATATCCATGCACCAATTCCCCTAGAAAATCCATCTTTTAGGATCTAGGTGAGCATATTGCCAAAAACCTACACTTTAAATTAAACTTCTACAGCTTCAGCAATCAACATTAAAAGATTCAGTAGTGAGTAAAAATATTTATACCCTGTTGGACCAATCTTCCACAATTCAGTTCCACACTTACAGCACTGAATGTGTCAATTACGTGATTGAATACCTAAGATAAATTCAGTGCACAAACATGCTGGCATTAGTTAAACTGAGCAATTATAAAACAGAACCTGACTTTCAGTCCTGGCAAACTGACAGTGTTTCACAGGTAAGAGGGTGATAATGGCAAACATAAGGACAAGCAGAGTTGCTCTAAACCCCTTCATTTACCAAGCTCCACTTGACTGCCTCAAACTTGAAGCTACAGTTTTGATATGAAGCATTAATAATATAAAATCAGTAACTCTTAAGTGCCTTTACTCATAAGTACATTTTTAGGTATTTTTTAGGTACTTATGAGTACCTGAAAAACAGATTTTAGCCTCACTGCATCTTGGGAGAATTCCAAAATATTGCTGATGCAGACTCTGAGTGGAGATGCTGGTTCTAACCCTGGCTTTGCAATATAAAATATTTAATTTTTATGTTTTTATTTATATATTTTTATTTTTTTAATTTATTTAATTTTAAATCTATATATACATATAACAAGTATATTCATATACAGACCTATGTACATGAACATACTTCATATACATATGAGAGATCCCATCCTCTTTCTGCTAACTGTAAAATTCAGGGAGTTGATCTGCATTACACCTGGTACCAGCTGTGATTTTCCTTCATAATGTGAAGAAAACTGTGCACAAACATGCAGGCAACAGGAAACTCACTGAGGACAGCAGCTGAGAGTGCTGGGTCAGGAAAGAAGCCCTGGATCTTGTTGAAAACGTGAGGTCTATCTCTTGTTTTATAGAACAATGCCATGCAGTCTTTGGGATATGGAACAAAAAAACTGTCAAAGCACGGGAAAATAACTCAAGATCTTTTTTAAGGTTATCTTGCTAAATTACCGTGGACCAGGCTATCATAAAGCTTATTATTAATAGAACAGGGATGTGGCAATGAGGAGTATAAATTATGTCCAATGACTGTTTCCATCTACAGGTGCACAGTGCATTTATATTTGAGTGGAAGAGATGTCACCCACAACAGCAAACTTAAAATTCCCTGTGAGACTGCTCAGGGGAAAAAAAACAAAACAACCAACAAACACCAACCCTACATCCCTTTCTACTACCATTACTCATTCTCAAAAAGAAGAGATTTGACCACATGAAAATTATAGAAACACAGAGCAGTTTGGGTTGGAAAGAACCTTAAAAAGCCCATCTTGTTCCACCCCTGCCATGGGCAGGGACACCTCCCACTGTCCCAGGCTGCTCCAAGCCCTGTCCAGCCTGGCCTTGGACACTGCCAGGGATCCAGGGGCAGCCACAGTTCCTCTGGACATATATATTCCCTGTCTACCAGGGAATTTATTTAATATTTTGTATGATTTTTCAGTTAGTTCGGCAGATTTCTAGACTCCTACAAAGGTCACGTAATTCTATCCATTAACCCATGATTTTCTACAACAGCCTAGAAAGGCTTGGCTTGTTTTTAATGAGCTTTGTGGACTTCAGGTATTCTTAAGATATTCTGTACACTGTCCAACAGGAAAAGGTTTCCAGGAAATGAAGTGCAAGAGTTTACTGAATGACCCATTTTTTACATTTTTTCATTATTGTTATTAAGTTTTTAAACTATGTTCCTTTTCTATATGACTTTAGAAAATCCATGATCTGCTTGAAACCCCACACACCACAGGCATATAAAGAGACTTCATTAAATTATAATATTCTTATTTTAATCTTTAAATTATTAAAATTGCTAGCACTTAGCACCAGCATTTGGGGCAATTATAAAGTGTTTTCTAAGAGTTTTACATCTTTTGGGCTAAGATATCAATCAGAGGCCTTTTCCAAAAATGTCTCCTGGAATGGATATTCATCCTTTTTCCTTATGCCAGAGATGAAAACTATATACCCAGCTGAATATGCAACTTTCCATTACTTGTATTATCATAGCACCCCAGAGACCTCAGCGACGGCCAGAATGTGATCAAATGATGTTACTGAGCTGAAGGCCTTCATTTCTCTGGAATCTCTGTTACTCTCTGCACTATAGAGCTCACAGTGAGAGTCAGGGATGGATTCCCTGGGTGGATGAGAGCAAGGAGAGCAAGAGTTTAGGATTCTTGCAAGGAGGCCAAATACCAGGCAAAGATTTCCTGCAAACACTGATTTACCTGCTGAAATTCTGCTTTTCTGCGTCTGAGCCAAGGGCCAGCAATCCTTGGGAGATGGGGACGCTCTGGAGGGGAAAGCTGAAGGATTATAAACCATCTGTTTTTGCTATAATTTGTTTCCTAAAACACAGTTTAGAAGCTGCACTGGCCAGTAATGATGCCCAAGTCATTTGAACATAACTCTGCTCTCCCTTTTAGGTCACATCCCTGTGCTGGTGACACAGAACAGCACAGGAGAAGAGATCTCTGGGGATCAGACCTGTCCAAATCCAGAGCACCTCTCTCCTGCAGTGCCATGCCAATATGCAATATTGAGGCTGGTAGAATACACTCAGAGGGGAAATGCTGTACTTTTAACAGCAGAGTACCTGGCTGGTACCTTGATTCCCCATCTGAGATCCCACCAAGTTTTCACCACTGCTTCCTAGAGGAGTGCAGATCAGCTGCCACTGATTCCCCCAGTTCTGACTCGCCTGCCACCAGCAAAGCCAGTCCCATTCAGGAGGTGGCACAGGCTTTTAAATCCAAGGCTCCAACTCTTTGCTTTGATTCCTTCTGACTTGACTCTTTCGTGGCACTGAGAGGCAGATTGCAGAGAGTGAAAATTACAGATCAAGAACAATAAAGAGGGACTTCAAGTCTGAAGATTTGTCCTTCTGTCCCCACAGAGACTGTGCAGATTTCACCCAATTCAGGTCACCAGGTGTTTCCATTCATCCTCAAAACACTCACATTGCTGTTCTCACCCAAGTGTAGCACTCTTGCTCTGCCTGAAAATCCAAAAGCCTTAAAAAAACTGAATTGAAAGTTTGAACCTCCATCAGCTTCCCCTGCCACCTGTAAAGGGAGAGAGGTTACAAGAGGGATGGTTTATTCTTGTGCTGCAGCGCCTGGAAAACGACAATGGAACAGATCCCTAACTTCTTCTGAGATCTCAGATCTTCAACATTTATTTCTAAATTGTTTCCAAATTCTAATTCTAAACCTTATTTCTAAGCAAATACATTTTAAGGAAAGAATTACTGTTCCTTTTTTTCCTCCCTGAAGTATGAAACACTGCATTCAAATAAATCAAATGCTCTGATCCTCCATCATTCATTTACTTTTGTTTCAGTCAGGTTTGCTTGCACAAAAAAAGAGCATAGATTTTCACCTGTGAGTGTTTTTGCAGACTCCAAAGCTCCCTGGCAGTTCATCAGAGAATCATGGAATGGTTTGGGTTGGAAGAGACCTTAAAGCTTATTCCATATATCTCTATCTCTATCTATATATCCCCTACCCCCTCCCCTGGGCAGGGACACCTCCCACTGTCCCAGGTTGCTCCAAGCCCTGTCCAGCCTGGCCTTGGACACTGCCAGGGATCCAGGGGCAGCCACAGCTTCTCTGGGCACCTGTGCCAGGGCCTGCCCACCCTCACAGGGAAGGATTTTTTCCTAATATCCAATCTAAATTTACTCTCTTTTCAGTTTGAAGCCACTGTCCCTTGTCCTGTCCCTCCATCCCTTGTCTCCAGTCCCTCTGCAGCTCTCCTGGAGCCCTTTAGGCATTGGAAGAAGCTCTAACGGCTCCAGGGAGGCTTTTCTTGCTCAGGCTGAGCAAACCCAGCTCTCTCAGCCTCTCTTTACAAGAGGTGTTCCAGTCCTGTCATCAGCTTGGTGGCCTGGGGATCTGAGTGTCCCTCCCCTGGCAGTGCCACAGGTCCCTGTGCCCTTTGCTGTGCCAAGGGTCAGCACTTCACAGCCTCTCCAAGCTCCCAGCCTTCCCTGGGTGGATTCCAGCAGCTCCACACACACCAAAGCCCTGGTGTGGAGAACACAGGGGAACATCAGCAGCTCCTTCCCAGTCCCAGGGAATTCCCAGTCCCACGTTGCTGCCATGTTCACCTTCACCAGTGAGCAAACTCAGCGCCCGCGACTGCAAAGCTTTCAGGTGTAGTTGAGGTTTAAAATTCCTTGAAAGGCAAACAATGTTGGAAACATTTCATAATGTGGAGTCGTGGGTTAGACACATCAACAAACAATTCAAATGTGTCCTGGTGTGACTCCATTAAAATCGTGGATAAGATCTATTAATTAGCAGGTCAGGCATTTTCCTTTCAAATTCTGACTTGGAAGAGAGAATTAAATAGCAGAATAACCATATTTCTTTTTCAGAAAAAAGAAGCCTTTCTGGAAAACACAAGGTTTTATTGGTCAGTACTCACCATCAATTTAGATTACGTGAAAAACCCTTTAAGTGTTACTTTATAGACCTTTTAATAGAATTTTCTGGCATTAAGGATAATGCTGCATTACCTTTACTGAGCGTTTTTCACTTAACTGTGAGAAACTTAAACACTGAGAGACTTTCAATTGGGGCTTGTTTGCAGACCTCCCTAACATTACACACAGGAGGAGTTATCCTGACAAGGAAATAAAAGTAGCAGCAGGACACACACACAGAGACAAGAGATTGAAGACCTCACTTGGCAACTCTCAGTGTATTAGGAAAATATGGTTCAGCTTCAGCAGTGGCCTCTGATAATGGATCTTCTGCAGGATAATTTCAATACGACTTTTAAAACTCTGACTGGAATTAATACTGCTTGGAAAGATTGTCTGCCCCTGACACAACTGCACTGTCTCTCCTTTCTGTCCCTGCTGTACCAAACTGACCCTGAGCTGTGAGATTTCCCCTCCTTGGTCACCAGCAGCTCTAGGTTTTATCTTTCATGTTTTCCCCTAGTAATAACAGCACAGAGTTCAAATCAAGATGTAGGAACAGAAAGCAATGTTTGTGCTTTCCCTGCTCACTTTCCCTTTTAACTGATAATCCTAGGTGGAAAAAAAATAAATGCCTGCTTAAATTTAATTAATGGAGCTGAAAATTTCAGTTAAGAAGTCAACTACAGAATCACAAAAATTAGATTGAAATAAGTGTGCAGCCCATGACCTTGCCACTGCTCTAAATGAGCAAATGTTCTCACTGTACAGATTCCAGAGTGAAAGGAAGGGTTTAATCGCATTTTTTTCCTGTGGTACAAGTGGACATATTAAACCTAAGCCTGAGGAGAGAGAGGAGTTAATTTGATAAATCTTCTAGGGCTGCAGAAGGGACAGCTGGTATTTAAAAAGGAAAATACTACAGTGTGAGCTTCCCCTCTCCTTCCTTTCCTACTTCCCCTTAGCCCAGAGCTCTCACAAGCTTTTCCACCAACACTGCTGATCCATTCAAGAGTTCACGTGGGCTGCTCACAGACCCAAACCCTAACACACTTTTTCTTGTGTGGATCCTTCCCTCCCTCTTCCAAGAGCAAAACCTTTCATCTTCCTGAGAAATCATAAAAACCTGGGGGTGGGAGGGGTTGAACTGAACCAAAATAAACCCAAGAACAGCAATTTTTTCATGAAAACGCCCCCTGGGTGCAATTAGTGTCATGCAGCAGAGCTGATGAGATGTTGGGACTCGAACCTGTCACGACATTGCACAATAGTCCCTGCAAGTCTCCGGCTTTAACACAGTTTCCCAAGCAGCAATGTCACTTAATCCCTTGGTAAATTGCTTTAAAAAAGATTGCTGAGTATGAAGAGCTCTCCAGCATTCCAAGTAAGACATCAGACAGTTGCCAACCTCATGAAAGAGAACCCAGAAGTGCCAAACTCAATTCCATCCTGTTCTGCCGGTGTTACACAATCTCCTGGTGTTTTTATCCCTTTCATGATCCTGGCGCACGGTGGAAAAGCAATAACCTTTCCCACAAACAAAATTTAAATGGCAGGACTCGTTTAGGTGCAAAAACTCGAACATAGTGGAAAGCTTTTACTTGTGCACCTGCCCACAAAAACTTGACATTAACAGGGGAACATCACAGAATGTCCTTCAGATGCTTCATACTGCTGTCTCCTTTCCATTAAGTGGATGTGTTAGATATTGGGAGGGAATTCTGCCCTGTGAGGGTGGGCAGGCCCTGGCACAGGTGTCCAGAGAAGCTGTGGCTGCCCCTGGATCACTGCCCCTGGCAGTGTCCAAGGCCAGGATGGACAGGGCTTGGAGCAACCTGGGACAGTGGGAGGTGGCCCTGCCCTGAGAATGGATGAGCTCTAAGGTCCCTTCCAATCCAAATCACTTTATGATTCTGTGATATTTGTGATAAATTCTCAGCATTTGTTAACTTAAAATTCCTGTGCTCTTTTCTCCATGTCTCACCCTGCACTAAGCACTGGAATTCCTGGGGTTTGGAGTTTTCAGGCTGGTTTTTCGTTGCTTTTTCAATCTGTTTTTTGTTGTGGAGTTTTTCCCTAATAACCAGATCTCAAACAACTGAAGATCCTTGAATTTAAAACCACCAAAGCTGATAAAAATTCCAGGCAGCAGCTGCTGTTCGCAAGCAGCACTCTGGAGACAGACCACCACGGGACAGTGGGAGGGAAGGAAACAGCATGGCAGCAAAATTCATTTGCTTTGCTGCCGTTTGCAGCAGAGCTTCCCTTATGCCACCACCACCACCTGCAGCTCTGAGCATCATCTGGAAAGGAAAACTAGGTGGGAAAATAACCACGGGCATGGAAAAGCTGTGGCCATCAGAGCACGGATCACCTTCTCTGCTACCTGAGCTGCACTTAGGAGAGCCAGGATTTCTTCTGCATTCACACAGTAGAGGAATCCAAGAGGCTTTTCCTCCGCAAAGAATATCCTGGTGCTCAGGGCATTTAGGCAATGACATGATCTTGTAATTCAGGAATTCCTCAGAGAGTATTTGATTGTTCTAGAGGAACACAAGTGAGTTTAAAACTGTCTTTCAAATGAAACAGCTTCAGTTCCCCCCAGAGGAAGAGTTAGAGAAGAGTCTGCTTTACATCACAGAAAGGGAGTGCTGTGACCACTGTTTCCTGGGATGAAATTCCACACAGAGTAGTGTGGAAATGGAAAATTCTCCATTTTCCTAATGATTCCCACAAATCACAAATCTGAAACACAGAGTTATGTTCCATCTCTAACATTCACAGTATCATTTAGGTTGGGAAAGCCCTCCGAGATGATTGAATCCAACCATTACCCAGCACGGACAAAGGCACCACTAATGCATGTCCCCAGGTGCCACATCTCACCATCCATGGTGACCCCACCCCTGCCCTGGGCAGTGGGGCCAGGGCTCGACAACCCTTCCCATAAGGAAATTTTCCCTAAACCTCCCCAGCACAACTTGAGATCACAGAACCACACACAAAGATGCAACAGTGCAAGAGAGAACCAACCAGCAAACAATAAATAACTGCTGAATGCTCCGAGCTTTTCACACACTGAACTTTCTTTGACAATTTTGTACTCACAGCTGTGACCCTGCAAATGGAAGTGCAGATCAAATCCTAATTCTTAATGATTTTTCCAAAGCCTCTAAGCCAGTAAAGCTTTGCTAAACTCGGGAGTCATAAAATCTATTGTTTCTCTGCCCTGAAACACTTAGAGAATTTGTCAATATTCAGAAAAATCACCATTCAAACCTCCTGCAGCTTCAAGCTACTGAGAAAGCAAAGTGAGGGAATTAGGATCAACTGGCTCCTGTACTGAATCCAGGAGAAAATGACAACACAACATTCAGGTTTTTGAAATCTAAAGTGTAAGAAATCAAATTTGTCTTAAACCACAAGGCAAACTAGATGTATTTGCAGGATTAACTCCTGGAATCAAAGAGCATTTGGATACTTGTGACACTTGGATTTCTGTCCCTTCCTTTCCCACTTATACAAGACGTGCTGCAAGCCTTAGTATTAGCAAAGAGTTTTACTGGAAGCACCAAGTAATATATTAGCTAAAAAAAAAAAAAACAAAAACTAAATTGTTACTATTTTCTCCTCGTGTTAATCTGCATGAAGAATGATGCACAGAAGGAACAACTGCAGCTGAGCAAAGGAAATTTCTTCTTCTGCTCACACATCCTCCACAGGAGAGGAGGGAGGTCTCATTATAAATTAGTCTTCTTTTTCACCAGTGCAACAACCAGAGATCAGTATCATCAGCTGTTTGCCTCATCTGCTTTGCGAACAGCAAATTCAGGCAAGCCCTCAAGCTCTGAAGACCTGAGCAGACCCCGAGGTACAGGCAGAAGGAAGGAGAACATTTCTCCCAATGCTGCAGGAAACGTCACCGACTGGGGTGACCTTGAATTCAGCCTCAGCTGACAGCAGAGCAGAGCCAGGGCACTGCTGTCATTAGCACAGCAGAAATGAGGCAGAAATTAACACTTCCCATTTGGAGTTTTCACACAAAGCCAGGCTCTGCCATCCCTCACCCACTGCCACAAACCTGATTTTCCAAACGTGTCAGCAGTGGGCTGAGCAGCCACGTGCACATCGCTTCACACTGCGCTGACTCCGCACCCTACAGCTCATCCCAAACTTCTCAGCTGCCCCAACACCTCCTCCAGAACAGCTATAACCAGCAGATGATTTACCTCCAGGAGACACATGGCCCATTTCAGTCAAGTGATGCAGCTCCTGGGAGGATGAGGACAGAAAGGATGGAGAGAATATTTTCTTGCTTTCTTTAATGCCTACTGCTCGCCTAGAACAAAAAGAAAGCACTCTGCAGACAGCTCTCTGCTCTTCAGATGAGGAAAGGACCTTCACTTTTTACCCTTACTTGTTTCAAGACCAAAAAACCAAAAAAAAAAAAAAATTCCCCACCCTGAATAAAAAAATAAAAGTTTGAACCACTAACTTATCTAGGGGTACGGCCATAGAAGCTTTCTGGTAAATCACTTAAAAGTTTATTTACATACAATTATGAACAAGATCTTTGGATTTACCTGCTCAACCAATGAGAATTTAACCAATCCATACTCTGAGCAGTCAGTACAGCACTGATAGGACCTTCACAAAGCAGGCGCAGTCTAAATTTACAGAAACAAAACTACTGCCACCATGGCAACAAGTCAGCAAACAGCAAAAACTCCCTCAAAAACTGGGAAGCAATCTAATCACGCCAATGCCAGGTGTATGATTTTTAAATACAGTCATTCCTGGCACACTTTCTGCAAAAAGGAAACATTAAACTCTGTGTACAAATATTCGCTGAAAATATGTTTACAGATGCACACTGTCTTGCAATAAAAAAAAAAAAAAATTGCATCTGTAGCACTGCCTGGGATGATTTTCAACCAGGTAGGAAATAATCAGTTGTTTACAAATCTAGGATTGCAAATAAGCACAAGATTTGAAACATATTTAATATATATATTCTGAAGCAAAAAATACTGTAGACAGCTACAGCTAAAAATGCAAAAGTAATAACTAGATTTGTTCTAAAGCATGTGGCTGTCAGAGCAGAGCTCTCCTCCACTCCTTTTCGTGTCTCTAACCACACACACCCAAAAGTGAATAGGCAAAAGGCTAATGAGACTCAACAACACTCAACTCAAGTTGGAACTATTTCTTTGGGTTGGTTTTTGGCTGGGGTTTTGGGTTGGTTTTTTGGGGGTTTTTTTGGGGGGGGGCAGTGTTTGGTTTGGGGGGGCGTTTGGTTGGTTATTGTTTTGGGGGGTTTTTTGTTTTGTTTTGGTTTTTTGGTTTTGTTTTGTGTGTGGAAAAGAGACAGGAAAAGAGGCTTAGGGTTTTGATTCCTGTTGTGTTTTGGCTCTTTCAAACCTGTTATTAGAGGCATGCCATACCTCAGAATCAAAACAGCATCAGCAGTGCTGCAGTCTAACAAAGAGCTCCAAACACAGCTATTTAAAAAGCTGACAAAACCACTTCCCATCAGGTGACAGAAAGTAAAGATTCTTTTGCAATAGTCACTGAAGCCACTGAAAAAACACCAACTTCAAACAGACTCCACCAGGTTGGAGCCACGAGCTGAAGAGCACAGCACAATCCAGAGCAGAAGTCTCTGGTGACTTCTTCACCTTTCCCCACTATTTGGCTGATCCAAAGGTGGGTCAAGAGGACTTTGAGAAGCAGCAGCTATGAAAACTTTGGTGACAGCGTTAACTTTGATGCTCTAAATAAGGAATCATAGCTCAGTTCGAGCATTAGCTGATCAGGAAGCCAGAGCCAGGCTGGAGGTCTCCATGCTGGGAAGATTCCCAAGCCCTTGAGTTACAAATTGCTGGTTCCACACACTCATAACCAGTGATTTCAGCCTGAGGTGTGGAACCAAAAAGAAGTTTTGGGTAGAAGCCATCAGGAGGATGAGTGTGCTCTGCTCAAACCCTCTGCACAAATGAACTCAAACCACCAGAATTTTTAATGGGATGCAACTGATTGCTTAAATACAGAGCTAATTTGAAAGGGCATAAACATAAAAGCAGTTTTAGACTGAGACTTAGACTTCTGGAGTTTGGCAAAAAAGTGTTTGCCTCCTCAGACTGCAAACCAGGACAGGACAAATACCTTCCCAGTCTTTAGAACTGAACAAGTACAGAAAGAGAAGAGCACAAATGCACACCCGTGGCTGCTGAACCAGGAGATTGCTGCCAAAAAGGGCTTTAGTGAAAGGGCTGTTAAAACTAACAAAGTTTTGTGAAGCAAAGTTAATTAATTGGAATGAATGACATCATTAAAACACACCAAAACAGCAACAATCAACCACCAGCACCCTGACGTGATATTCAGCAGAAATCAGCTTTCTGAAGGGTTTCTTTTATCTCCTCACATTCCCACACCTTCATTGCAGCACCTCCCTGTCCCCTCCTGCTGACCTGAGCCAGGCAGAGCAGAACTGAACACAGCTCAGTGCCCCCTAATTTGGCACCTCCTACAAAATTTGGTACCACTCCCCACCTATTTCCCTTTCCAACACTGCAAAATTTTACCCAAGATGAATCCCATTTGGAATTCAGCTGAAGTTGGTTGTTTACTTCAAAAACGATCAGGAAAAAGGGACAGAGAAGAGCTGGTAAAGATAACTTGCCATGGAAGAGAAGTTTAGGACTGGAAATGCTTTACATCATTGCTGTCAACCCTCCTTGAGCAGCAGCAAACCCGAGCGCGGATCACAGGTTTCCATGTAGATAAGAACCTGCTCTCACATGATGACAAGCAGGTCACAGAGGACTGATCTGACCAGCTAAAAATGTCTGTAGAGCTGCTCCAAATCCTCTAAAACCTCAAAAGGCACCAGAAAACAACACACGGCACCCTGCTTGTCCCAGGCTGGAGTGGGTGCAGCAAACATTTGGGAGATTGCAGAAGTACAAAACACAGCTATCGCTCTCATTGTCTCGTGGTTTGAGATGTGTGGAGTTTTGAAGTGTGAAATTGCAAATTAATTCTACACCTGGCATCTGAAAGATGAGTGTGTAGAGGTCTCGGATTTTCCCTTTTCTGATGAAGGGGTTCTAAGCCTCAAAAGCACTCCAGTTTTGGTCCTGTAGCTGCCACTGCCCTCTGTACAGCAGAGCACACTCATCCACACAGAATTACATCTGAAGAATTTTGCCCTATTATTTGCTTCACATGAACAGGGAGGAGAGAAAAACAGGAAAATTTGACTTCCCTCTCTCTCCCGTTCCCTGCAAACCACTTATCATTCTCTCAAGACCTGAGAGAAATTACCTGCTGTATTTCTGTGTTCCCGCTAGTAATGAGTATTTTCCTGTTGTAGAGTCAGAGCCGCTCAGGATTTCTACTGTAATGACATAAAAAAGCTCAAATAAACTCTAAGCCAATGCATCAACAGAATGTGTTTATTACAACTTTTTTTTTTTTTTTAAACTTTCTTTTTTTCTTTTTGCATTGGAAAAAAAGCAGTTAAACGTAGCTGTTTCCATCAGCTGCAAATTTTTTCCTAGTTTGGGTAGCTGGTTTTGGGTTTTCTCCCATGAAAACCTCAGTATAGAAGACAGAAACCCAAATGATCACACAGGGTTACCATTACTTTACCAAAAAGCTTGCAAGTTACAACAGATATTGCTTAATAGTTATGATTTTTATGGCTTCTAAAGGGTTAAAACTTGAGATACACTTTATTATTACAATAATTAACTGATCGATAATAATGTAATAATTAACTGCTAGCATTGCTGACATTCAGCAGGTGTAACTGCCCAGAGGAGGACCCCAAACAACATCCCCGTAACAAACTAATAATAAAGTCATTATTGTCAGTGCAGGACTTCATCTCTCTGGCATAAATTCAGAAGGCACAATGTGAACATTCCCTCTCCCCCTAAGTGACAAACACTTTCATTTTTCCATATTTTCTCAGTCAGTGACTCTGTCAGATGAAGAAATCCCCTCTTTGTTCCCACAAAACACAACCCAAGCCTTCCCCACCCAGCACGAGCTGTGACCTCCACACCCCCAGCAGTTTTCCCTTTCCAGTTTCCAGCCCACCTACCCAGGCTGGCATGGATTATTAAATATGGATTATTCCTCCCAAACCCAGCCAGCTCCTCCATCCCCAGGTGCCTGCAAGCCCAGGATGCGTTCCCACAGAACACTGACATTCCCTGGCACATGGAGCTTTGCATCCTGCACTAACATCAGCTCCTCGCTGTCCCCTCCCTGCCCCAGCAGCTGTTTGATGTGCAGTGACGTTCTGCTGGCAGTCTGCTCCGGGGGAAGGAGCACTATGGGATGCATTTCCAAACACGAGCTCCACAAGTAGGTCACAGGCAGGCAGCAGCCCTCACCTTCTGCTCCTGGAGACACCCAGACCTGCAGAGGGGTCCCAGGGAGGGAGCAAAGGGGTTATGGACAGCTCGCAGGAAAAAAGCACAGATCCCAGAGTGAGTGCAAATAAACCATCAAAAAGGAAGTTAAACAGGCAGTGCTGATGCCTTCAATTATTTCTAGTTTTTTGCTCTTCATGTATCTGTAACTTGCTGCAGTTTTTTGCTTCTCACAAAGTGTTAAAATCCTGTTCCAGCACCTTTAGCTAAAACAAAGCTCTCTGAACACAGATTCAAGGACATATTCATTGCCTTAGGGCCTGAAAATATGTAAACAACTGTGAGCTGGGGGAGCAGGCCTGGGGTGGTGAACATCATCACCTAAGGGTAGATTGGAGAATTAAGGGCCAATGTGCTAATGGACAGAACTTACCAAAGGTGAAGGGCTCGTGACCAGAGCCCATTTTGGGTGTAGACCCTGGGGGGGGACTTTGCTTGCCTGAATGGACCTTCAAGACCTTTGCAGGCCTTGAATAAATTGTCTGCTTTTATAGTCCTGATTTGTCTTGGCCTCTGTTTCAGGTAGCCTGTCTTTTAGGCAACACGCTGCCCTTTCCTGCCATCCCTGCTGGCAGCAGAGCTCACTGCTCCACTGCTGCCTTTTGGCTGGTTTTAGAATTTTGAGGTGGACATGGTTAAAGGGGTAAAAGGGTTTACCCCTTTTATGGTTAAAGGGTAAAAGGGTTTACCTCATGATTTTAATAATATCCTAAGCACTCAGCTCTTTAAAGGGGAGCTCACTGAGATGTACACACACTGTCTAACGCATATATAATTTTATGGACTTTGCAAATTAGCACATTTGTTCAGAATTTCCCAATAAGAAACTTAATAAATGAAGTAATGTTTCCCTGTTTTCAAGAAGGTCCTTCCAAAAGAGGCTAGGGCCCAGTTTACAAAACATGTTTTAGAGAAAAGGTTTCAACCAAGGTTAAAACCTCAAGGTTTTGATAGCACAGGACTCTCTGGCCTCCTACTGTGGATATTTGGTCTTTCTGACTCGCAGAACCTTAAAACTAAGCTAGAATATCAGACTACAAAAATTACAAGCATGTAGGCTAAGGGTACCAAGAGTGCACAGCAGGTACAGAAAATATATAAAAGGGCATATAAAAATATATAAAAGGGTGTATACAAAAGAAAAGGCAAAAATCATCAGGCATCACCACCTCTGGGGATCCTGACAGCCTCATCTCTCAGCCTCCTGCTTCCTGGGGCCTCGTAAAGCTCCTCAGATGGCACAGTGACGCAGGGGAGGGACAGGAGCAGGAGCACCACTGATGCTGCATGTGCTTGAAGTAGAATTTTCCTGAGAAAACACACGGTTTTCTCCCTGACAGCTGTAAGGGCCCACAGGGAACATTTAGCTGTCGTAGACGCTGCTCCTTTCATCAAAATCAGCCTTCAGTGTGCAGTTTCCTTCCCTCCACCCAGGATGGGAGAGCACAAACAGGAGCAAAACCTGCTCCTGGGAAAGCCACACCATCCAAAGGGAAGAATTTGCACAGAGTTCCTCCAGTCACATCCATCCAGCCTGCAAAAACTGAGAGGAGAGGGACCAATTTCCCAATAGCTTAATACTAACCTACATTTGGAACACTGAGTTGTGGCACTGTATGTCTCATGATCAGAATTAATTACAAGGTAAAGAAAGCAAAAGGCAGCAAAAATAGGCCACCAACATAACTCTCTAAGGGTCCGAAAGATGGAACAGATTCAGCTGCACATCGGGAAGGACAAACTCCCCATGGTTCTAGGAAAGGGAGGATGTGTTCTGGGATAAGAACTGCAGACATTTCTCTGGGTTGTGTTGGCAAGTCCTGTTCAAGCCATCAGGCTGAGGCAAAGCAGCTCAGGCCACCCTGCCAGGTCACTGCAAACCTTACAGATGGGCAGAATCTGTGGACAAGCCATTTTCTTCACCTTTGACCTCCCATGTCACAAGGGGACCCAACCTTTGGCTCTTTACGGTGCCTTTTAAAGTCTGTCTACACATCCTACACATCCACCCCACCACAGAGAGGACAGAGCCTCACAGACACCCAACCCCAGCGGATCAGGCTCGTGTCAGCTGCCCAGACCCAAATGAAACAGCAGGAACATTCTGAGATGCCTCCACAAACCTGCCCTGTCAGGTGTGAGCAAACATCTCAGCTCCTGCCAGGACAATGTCACTCACTGCAGCCCCGTGACAATTGTGCACATGGGGTGGCAGCAGGATCCACGTTTGGGATTTGGTGTCTGCTGCAAGCAAAGGGAACTGAACCTCAGCAGGTGTTGTGAAAGCAGCTAGGAATGAAGCAGAATGGTGGCACTTCCCCTCACTATCAGGATATTTGTGTTTTCAACCATGTGGGTGGGTAAGGCGAGTTCTGCTGTAACCATAGCTGCTCCTAAACAAAGAGCATTGCTGTAAACTCGAGGAATCCATTACAAAGCACAGAAAAATATTTTTACACACAGAGTCTAATAACATGTTTTGTCAATTAGCTCAGTCACCGTTCAAAGGAGTCAGCATCCTACCCCTCTTCCCCTTCTTTCCTCCCATGAAATAGAAAAAGCAGCAGTTTTAGAAGTAGTTCTTAAACACAATTAGCATTTATTATAACTTCCCAGGTACAACCTACGCTTATCTCCCAACTGCACGAAGAGAGATCTCTTTGAGGGGTTATGATAAAAGTAGTTATTTCACAGCTGATCTCCACACACTGTTTTAACAAGCCTGCCCATTTCCAGAAAATCCTGTCACCCTATAATCTTCAGAAGGATTAAAGGTACATAACACAGCTTTAAAAACCCACATTGCTTAAGGTCTCTTATTACTCAGGTTTTCCCTAAACTCGCTGTTCATTATTTCTCAGCCAGGAATTGAAACGAATTTCCTGTAATTCCACCAAGATGTCACTTTTAACAGGCAGCAATGACTGCACTTCCCAGCTGCCAGGGGATCAAAGAGCACACCAGGAACATTTTGTGAAGGAAAAGGAGAAAACAGAGCTGAATACCTTCCATCTCCTCAAGCAGTCTGAAGTGTTCTACATTTAGCTCTAAATTTTCTGCATCTATCCCTTCTCTGCCTCGAGAAGGCACGGAGAGCTCTACACTCCTGAGAATAAGGATGTTCATCCTTCACCTGGAATCAAAGCCCCAAGTACCCCAGAGCTTGCTGAATGCCCCCAGAAAACTGAGGTATTAAGCACTGCTGCAATAATTAGAGGAAAATAACCTGTTCCCATTTCTTCCCTCCTCTTTCTGAAGCTGTAACATCCTCCTGAATCGCTATTTCCTCTCATCTCCCCCTCACCCTCTCACTGTGGTTTTGTGAAGTGGCAGCCAAAAGCAGAGGTTGTTCCTAGGTAGGAACATGAAATTTAATTAGGTGCTCCCTCTCCTGCGAGGCTGAGGTGGAGAGAGCCAGAATCAGAAGGCACAAGCTCCTTCTGGAAGGAACCCAAGAAAATTAAACTGCAGCCAGTAAGAGAGAAATGTTTATTCAAGAAACCTGTGCCAGTGCTGAAACAGGAGAGATGTTTCCAATGCCCCCACTGTTTGCAAGGCATTTCCTCTCAGTTGTATTTGGTTGAACCCCCCTGCTCCATTTGGGAAATCCAGCTCTGGACAGCAGCGGGCAAAGCCCATCAGTCATTCCAGCCTCACTTACAGCTCCTTAGAGCTAAATTCCCTTTTTTTTAACTCACAGTGGACACACCACACGGTCAGGAACCAGCTCTGTTACCTGGTGCTGTTTGAGATTTATTCTTTGGAGGGAAAGTGGCTACAAAATTTCACCTGCAGGAAGAAAGTTTCCCCACAATTCATTGCCTAATGATGCATCACCCCTCATCCAGGTGATTCGCAGTTTAGCAAAAATTATTCCATCTTCTGGGCAACTTTAACAGCCGTGGAGTGGTGAGGAAACCTTGCAGGTCTTTAAAGCAAAATTTCATGGCACAGAAGATGGACAGCACTGAGAAACTGAAAGAACTGAATCACAATTTCTTCAATAATTTCATGTGCAAGCAGGAAGACTATAGAAGGTGAAACTGGACCATATTCATTAAGTGAGCTCAAAAACATATCAGGAGCAGACGGAGATCAGACCAGTAGCACAGAAAAAGCAAAAAAAAAGTTAGATAACTAACAAGAGAGCCCTATACTGTATTAAAGAAACAACACCACAGAATCCAGTAAGAAAACACTGTTGTGAAAACAGATAAAATGTGGGGGGAAATAGCTGAACGTATCTACAAGTGTCAGATATCTGCATGCAATTCTCACAACTCGTGGTTTCATTGGTTTTTTTGAATAAAACTTAGAGGATTGATGGGAATCTAGAATATGTACAAAGGTGAATACAATACCTGTCCAAAAAAAAAAAAAAAAGAAAAAAAAGAAGCTAATTCTAGACCAGTTTGGCTTCACTTAAAATTTGTCCTCAGAGCAATAGCACGTATTTGCTGACAAATCATCTCTATCTATTTGCACGACAAGGAAATGAGTAACAGCCAACAATTGTCCTGGATCAATCAAATTTTTTCCATAGCCATGAAGAGCCTGCATAAAGGAATAACAGAAGTTAAATATCAAGACTCCAGCGAGGCTTTTGTCACTGTCCCACCAGATAGGCTTCTAAACTCTGTTTCTGAAACTTGGTCATTTTAGAGACACCCTCTTTTTTTAATACTTTGTAAAACATCCATTCTCCAACAATGAACCAAATTCCTAATGAAATATCAGACATAGATAACAAACTGTGGCCTAGCATGATGCTGAAAGCTTTGGAAGCACCTGGAAACACTTTCCTAAGGTGGAGGGTCACAGCAGAGGGAAAATATTTACAAATCTCTCATTAAAAGGAGAGTCGGGCCATGGGACAAGTTGATATTGGATCTCCGGCACATGGAATTTTTTATTTTTGTCGGAAGGTCTGACAAAGTGCCTGCTGAACTACCAGCTTTCATTTTCCAATCATCTGAAAATGTTTTAGAAGTGCTAGTAACACCCAGCACATCCCCATGCAGGTGCTAAAGGAGAAGCGATGGCCTTGGCAGTGCTGGGTTTAGGGTTGGACTTGAGGATTTTAGAGATCTTTTCCAGCCTAAACAATTCTGTGATTATACAAACTCAAGGTTTAGCAGCAGAACCAAGCACTGGATTCTCCTGCAACTCAAAGTGCTCAGATTTTGGCACATTTCTGGCCTCTCTAATGTCTGCAGGGTAAAAGAACATTTTATTCACATTTTTGACAGTATGAGGAGCATGTGTCCAGCACAGAACCAGCATTGATCTCTTTTCTACTCAGCACAGAAAAATCCTAGGCCCTGCTCATGTGTTCAAGCAGCACATGGACTCAGCTCAGAGCTTCTCCAGCCCCTCAGCTCTCATCCCTTCTCAGCAGCACAGGCAGAGTGACAACATCCAGAAGGATCATAATCAAATCATCTCTGCCTGAGAGAGCTCAGCCCCAGCCTGGGGAATCTCCCCTGCCACTCCACCCAGCCCAGCAGAAATCCATCCTGCTTGGACACCCCAGACGCACTTCTTGAAAGGGATCCACAGAATGTACGAACTATTCACAATTACAATCACACAGAGATGAAAACTTTCCACAAGGGGTTCAATAAAAACCTCATCACATTTGCTTATAAAGCACATTTATGCTTGGGTGGTTTGAGACGCTGAGATTTGGTTTCTTCTTCCCATGAGATGTGAACACAGAACTCTCACATCTAAGTTGCTACCAAACACCTTAGAGCTCAAATTTCTTTATTTCCTCCAAACCTTCGCCTCTGCCTCCAGAGCCTACCTGGAGCTGAAATAGGTATGTACAAATTCACCAATTAGAGTTGTTCAGAGCATTTCCAATCCTGCCACAGCAGCCTGATACCCAGTGACACTTCTAGACCAACCCTGAAGAGATCTGGGCTCACATCAGCAATTCATACGCTTCACTAAAAATCAATATTTCTTAATTTCACCGGTCTCTCCAGAACCACTTGACATGGGATGGCAGATGGGAAGAGGCAATCTGTGCTGTTATCAACAGCCAGTATTTCCCGAAAGTTACAAACACCAATTCACACCTTTCTGTTACTGAATATTGTGCTGGGAGGAAAACAAACCGTTTTCCATCTCTAGTTGTTTTATCCTGCCTTCTTTCATCAGCAGGAAAAGTGGACTGTGTTGTGCCACGCCAGCCTTCTCTTCAGTGACTATTTCACACCTTGTTTCTTGCTGTCAATGCCACAGAGACTCACACTAAGCAAAAGAACATTCTTTCAACCAGTCCCCCTCATTCAGCAGCAGGGAAATCATGAGGAGAGCAGAATACAATTACAGCAGAAATACAATACAACTCCTTACCAACATGTGATAGAGACCAAGAAAGCTCAAAGTCCTTTGGAGATACAAGTGCACAGGCCTGATTTTGTTTTCCTTCCCCCTGGTGCAACATCTCACTGGCTGCCTGCAGAAACAGGGCTAAGAAAAGCTTTCACCTCTTTGCCTTTCTTAGCAGAGAATATATAGGAAGGGAATAGCACAGTTCCAACTTTACTCAGCCAGACTGCTGCTTCCAGAAGCAATTTCTGGATGGATTTTATTAAGCCAAATTTTTATATTCCTTTGCATCCAAAGAAAATGTGTGCTGGCTATTACTGCAGCCTGTTAGAAACAGTGTGGATCAATGAAACCACCTGGGCATGAGGAGAGGAGGTCACTGAACTCAAACCCACAACAATCACATTGAACCTGAAGGAGAAACAGCAGCTTCTTAAAACACCACCCCACCACGAGATTGTGTGAATGAAAGACAAGTCTTGGCTTTCTGACCCTTTCTGTGTGTGCCTTGTACTCTAAAAGTGGAGTCCTGATAGAGAATTTCCACCTTCTGTCTAAAAACAAAATGTGACTGCACTGACCCAGGGATGCAGGGGCACAGCATCCCTGGCATGGAGCACCCTGCAGACCCCAAATCCTCCTCTGGGGACTAGAGCTGGCAAAACTAAAGCCTTGGCCAGCACCTGTTTGCTTGGATGTGCTGTGGGAGAGTTTGCCAGGCTACAAAAACCCCTGGTTGCCTTAGAAACAGAAATACCATAGCAAAGCAAAAGGAAGGAATATTCAATTGTCAGCACAGAGAGATGGATTGTTTAGGTCTCCCCCCAACATGTGTAAAACCAACACAGGGCTTTGTGTCATTGGCTCCCAAGCTAAATTCCTTCCCCGGTTCCACCTGGCATTTATGAGGCTCTGGTCTGCTCACCTCCCTCCTGTCACAGCAGCAGTGACAATCAGCCCAAGCCCATCGGGAATGGGAGAGAGCACTGTGCCACACACACCTCTCTCAAAACCACCACGGAGCCAAATGCTGAGGGAGGACGGGAAGAAAAGGATAAAACACCATAATTATTATTTTTTTTTAAATTCCCTTTGGGCAACACTGCTTGAATAGCAATGGCTGCACTGAGCTCTTTGCCATGCGAGCAATGTGAGCACACAGCGACTGCGAGAGCAGAGCCAGAGCCAACCCACAGCTCAGCCCTGGCACATCATTCCTGGCGCTCCTAAATCACTCAGGCTGCCTATTAATGAAAAACCTGACCAGATTTATGGCGATTAATCGGTGTGCTGAGGTTAACTAAAGACAGAGGAGCATATTGGATTGGAGGAACGGAGCAGCTTGTCCACTGCTAGGCTCCGGCAGAAGGTGGGAGAAAGCAGAAAAAAGATCATTGCAGGCAGTGACAAAGCTCCTGGGGAGGAGGCAGTGCCTAACCCCAGGCAAGGAGTGCTTGGCTCATGGCTTAAAGCAGGCAGCTTTATCTTTCTTCTAAAACTTCATCCTACATAATTTAGCTGTGGATTTTCAAGTAAATGTCTAATCTTTTGCCAAGCCCGCCAAGTTATTTTCCTGCAATGCCCCAAGTAAAATGTGTGCTCCTTTTTATTCGGTTTTAAACACATTACCTTCCAAATTTCTTGGATGTCCTTTTGTTCCCACATTACCAGAGTGGCAAATAGCTGCTAAAAAGAACTGCACAGATGTTGCATTCTCTCTGATGGACTTTTTCGTGCATTATAAGACACAAAAATTAAAGATTACTGACTTGTATTTCCATTCTGGGTTAGTTAATCGATCAAATGCACAGTGGAAAAAAAAGCCCAGAAGAAATTAGCTTGGAAAGGAGAAGCAGGGCAGAGAGGACACTTAGTGAACACAAGGAGGTAGGCAGGGATGTGGCAGGACCTTATAGATCATAAAATAACTTTCAGGAAAAGTTCTTGTACTGAGATCAGGAACAGGATCCAAAGATGACGAGCAGGCAGTAAAAGTGAATACAAGTATCTGTGGTACACAGGTGGAAAGCTTCAGTTTGGTTATGACACCACTGTTATAAGATGGGATCAGAGTGCTAAGATCTTTTTATTGTTCGGAGATTGAAAAGCTCCACTGTCATCTCTGGAAGAAAAATCCTTGGCTTTTTTTCCCCCTAATTTAGGTAACAGCAAACAACCAAGTTACAATGAATGTCCAAGGCCTGATCTGTGCAAAATTACTCTCAGAATCGATCCTGCAAACCCGAGCTGTTTCCTAATACAAATGTTACCTGAGGTAACTTCCAGGAAGATATTACATAAAAAAATTCCTTTCTAGACAGGCACAAAACACTTGTGTATCTCCAGAATATGCTTAAAGAAGCAACACTAATGAAAATTCAATGTATTATACCACACAACCCTTTTGACCTGATGCAAAATTCATTGACATCAACAATAGCATTTGCAACAAAAGTTCAAGACAGGATTCCTGACATCTTTTCAGACTGGACTTGGTTTCTGGAAATCTAAGCAAAGGCCAATGAATTTTTAAATGCTCGCATTTTGAATTACTGTAAATCTGTTCCTTACAGTTTAAAAAAAGTAACTTTGCAACACTATTTCCTCATCTCTAACACTGGATTTTTCCACAGTTTTCAGAAACAATAAAAAGGGATTTAGCAGGGAACATGTACAAGGCACTTTCAATACAAATATGCTCCGTGCTGCTAAATTATTCCATTCAAAAAAAGGCCAGAACCCAAAAATTCTGCAGACGACCTGCTCGCTGGTCCTGTCAACTCCAGCTCTTTCAGCTCAGGGCCACTGATTTATTTGTGCACTATGACTTCCTCAAGTTCTGCAAAATTCACAAATTTCAACTAATTCTAGTTTAAGAAAGTAATTTCTGTGAATTACGGTCAGCAATCCTCCAGAGTTTTAGGAAAAATACAAAGCATTTTGCCTTCTAAAAGGAAAATTAGCTGGGAACAGCTAAAACTCCTTAATTTTTTTACTGACACCCTGGGACAGCAGCAGGGAGAAGATGGACAGTGAGGGCACAACACAATTCCCTCCATGGGGATGCATCCAGAATTCCCTGGAATTCTCAAGGAAAAACCACCAACTTTTCTGAAATGCACACTAGGCTTAGATGAAAAACTTATTATCCACTCCCTGAGTTTTACAGAAGTTAATTTCTCTTTTTCTGTGATTTCTCCCAAGCGTGGGGGAGGAAAACCCCTGCCACTTGGCATTAATGGAGTGCTGCACAGCCTCTTGCCTGGAGGAAGAGCTTTTAAGCAAGTAAAAGCAGAATTCAGCAGAAAAAGTATCCCCTTTACCTCAATTAGGAGATGAAAGGGACCCCCTCAGGCCCCTGAGAAACCTGAAAGGACAGGGCAGCAAGAGCAGCAGGGGCAAGAGAGATTTAGGATTTTACTTGAAGTGTTACAGCTACAATCCACAAGGAAAGTTTTCAGTTTGGCAGACTTCAAATACGATTCAGGGCATGTTTTTTAGCTCAGTAACATCAGTGTAAATCAGAGTAGAGCCTCTCTGCTGGCATTAATTGCCTTGCACACTCATTCAGCCCTGTGTGATAAGGAGAAGAATATCAGCACTTGCGGGTTCTCATCCAGTCCTCCTTAGGGTTGTGATTCCAGCAGGGAATTCAATGTTGTGACTAAAATCTGTCACCTGAGCTTTATTTTTTTGTCCTCTCTGGAGCACATTCTGCCCAGGACAGTGCTTTGCTTTTACATAAGTATCAGGAAAGAGCCAGAGAGCTTAAGTGAAAAATTCATATCTTAAAGTGAGAGCAGCAAGGTAGAAGTTTACAAGCCTCATTGCTCAAGTTAATTCGAATTTAGCATTGAGGAGCTGAGCAAGAACAGCCTCCCCTGGCTCAGGATGGGGAAGGGCTCCTGCTGGAGCTCAGATCTGCAGCTCATGCCCAGCTCTCAAGCAAGGGAAAACCAGTGAGTGATGGTGACTGGAAATAGGATGGACATCTCACAGAAACACACATTGTCTTCTGTGTTTTAAACTCACAGAATATCTAAGTCAAGTAGTTTGCAATAAATTGTTCCTGAAAGAACAAGCCCAGGAAAGAGAGAAACATAACTGTAATTTAAATAGGAGAGGTATGAAAATCAACATACAAGTTGCTGATGTGTGCAATCTCACTTGAGAAAGAACAAAGAGGAAAAAAAAAAACCAAGATCTCTAATTAATGGTAAGAATACAATTTTTTTTTGTTTCCTGTGTATCACTAAAAGGCTGGAACAAACCCCCATTCCCTCCTCCCCTTAAGAGGGGAGTCACCATCCATCCACCACTGCTGAGAGTTCTGTGCCACTGAGGCAAGGAAGACAATGCTGACTTCCACAGGTGACATTTTATTCACTAATATGTCTCCACATCCACGTCTCCTTTGTCAGACTGCTCTCCCCAGAACACAAAGGCACAGCAGAACTCCCTGCAGCTCTTTTCTCTGCACGCTGACTCAGTGCCACACAAACTCTCTCTGCCTCTCTCCTCTTGACCACCCCATGAACAGTGGGACTTTGTCATGGGTGCCCTGTCTGCCACTTCAAAAAAATAATCATCCAAAGGAAATTATAAGTGCTAACAATGAGTGAAAAATCATTTTCTCTTTCTAAAAGCCAGTGGCGTGACCCCAGCCCTGTGTCAGCCGCCACAGGAAAATCCTTTATGGCTTTGGTTACATAAATCTGCTTTAGGATGCTGCCAAAAGGTGCAGACTCGGAACCTGAAGAGCTGCAAAGCAAACAGCAAAGCAAACACACTTAATCAAACCAAATTTACCAACACGGGCTGAGAAATACAAGCAAAAATGCAGTTCGAGTTCTGAAACTCACAAACTGCACAAGAAACAGAAGGTAACAACTTTATTCATATACAAACTTCCCTCAGCTGATGCTCCACACATCAAATCATTATGAAAGCATTTATTTAATTCCTGAAGCCTCTTCCATTCTTAAGTGCTGACAGCTCCAACCAACACAAATGGGAAAACCTTAGTGCTTGCCCTTACGAAATTCCTTGTCTTTCTGAAACTGGAATTTTGTTCTTGACTTCCTCAAGTTATACTGAGGTCTTCAAATGGGGTAATAGTAATTACATTTAAAAGAAAAGAAGAAATTAGTCCTCCCACTCCACACAGACATTAATAATTCCTTTTGAACCCCCTTTAGATACACCAAGCTTTAAAGAATAGCCATAAGTCCATTTTCAACTTTAATCCACTTATCTGTGTACCAGGGAGCCAAGCAACTCATCGGCCAACACACATCTTCAACAGCAAATCTGCTCTGCAAGAAGGTGCTCTGCAATACTTGCTGCTCATTATTAAACATGGCATCATTAACTTTGAGTCTGGTTACAAAGTTTGTAAAGTAACTTTTTCCTCCTCTGCTCTGTCGTCAGAGTGCACAGAAAATAATTCAAGAAAGGGGGAAAAAGCGAAAGAGCACCTCTGACTTCCCGAATTAAAAGAAAGAAGCAGACTTTGCAATCAAGGCAAACATACAACAAACCCCCAGGACACTTGGATTTGGGGAGAGCAGCAGAGAAATCTGTCCCATGCCCAAGACACATAAAACACACAGTGGTTTTCTGTGAGGGATCTTTGAGATGATCAGGAAGGTCACAGAGTAAAAGATGTGCCTGATCCAGTCACTATTGAGAGCATAAGGTGAAGATGAAGGTTTGTTTCAGCATCCTGGTAACAAAGCCACTTAAAATGACAGAACCCACTCAAGTCTCCTCTGATCTTAGAGCTGAGGTTTCCAATAGAACTGAAATTTGAAAGGAATCAAATACTTAATTTCTTTCTAATTATTTCACGTTGGGAAGCAGAGGTGAGGCTGCAGAACAAGGACACAGGGAGAAGGAATTTCTCTGCATTATCACTGCCCAGCTGTGTCTTCACTGTTTTCCTGCTGTCTCCTGCTTCCAGTAATAAAAGACCTGGCCTGGGCTGATCCTCACAGGGAGCATCTTCAGGGCAGGAACACACCCCAGAAATGCCACACAGCTCAAAAACTGAGCCCAAGGGCTGTCTCTGGAGCTGTCACACACCTCAAACACTCAGACACAGCCGAAAAATGCACATTGCTGAGCAGACCCAGAAGGAACACAGTGACAAACAGAACACCTCAGGAATGAGCTGCACAATTAAAGACAGACTGATGTTGAACAGGATGACATGGCTAATTAGGCTGCTTTAAAACACACCTACAAATAGCCACCTTAATTAGGCACAAGGAAAAATCACTTTGTATCCCTTACTCAGATCTTTCTTTGTATTTTAGCCTCTCTTGCTTTCCAAGGAGGCAAATATTTGCCCTACCCCAGGAGGGAGGCCACAGTGAGATGTAATAAAGGATGGGGACTTAATAATGTGAGGTATTTACAGAACAGCAGACAGAAAATATTGACTTGGCAGAACAGAGGGAACATCATTTGGAACGGTCTTGGGGTCAGGGCTACTGTGGCAGCAGTTGAAAAAACAATCCATTGATGCTGAGGCCCTGGGAAAAGGCAGGAAATTAAAAAGGGAAGATGCTGTATCAACATTTGCCCTTATTTTTAATGCACAATTTAGATTATGGGTTCCAATAAACCCCACAGCAGACAAAGAACACAACGCAAGCTCTGCTTTACTTTGTTGATAATGCACTGTGCGCGAGGAGGGAACAAAGTGCATCAGATCAAACCAAAATGTTAGGCATAATTTGGAAAATATTTCAGAAATAGCAGCAGCTCTCAGTCTCAGACTTCAGGAGAATGAGGTACAAAAGTGCTGCCAGTCCAGAGGAAGTTTTTCCCACAGCTGGGTGACAGTCCTTGGAAAGGGACACATGATATTAGAACTGCTAAGGCTCCAGCTGAGCTGTTCTGTGCTCTCCTTGTGTAAGGATGGAATCTCTCTCTTGGGCATGCATGGAAAGACAATAAACACCTTCTATGGTTTCCTGGTTAGCTTTTGGCAAAGGAGCATCTTGAAAAAAATAATACAATTTCAATATTTAAAGTGTTTGGGCCTCTATCTGTTCAGTGCAGAGAAACTATACTCAGAGAACAACATTTTACTTTGTCACAGCAACACAAACCCAGTAGCCTTCATTTTTTTTTTTTTTAAAAAAGCAGTGATTCTACATCTGAACGTACAGCAGGAGAAACTTGACCTATTAATAGCAATAGATGTCTCTGCCCTTACATTCCCCCATCCAAGACAACACAAAAGCAGAACTGCTCCATGACATCCTTCTGCACATCATCAAAATTCACAGGCTCTGTCACCTTCAGTGACACTGCAGGGCACAGAACCTTTTGACTGTGTTTGTCTCACACACAGCAAAAATACCTTCATGGATTATCCCCACATGGAACAGGTAGAAACCGAGCATTGTTACAGAGAATACTCATCCAGAGTCACACTCCTGCCCTGAGAGGGGAGCTGCCCTGCTCATTAAGGAGTAGGAAGTCACCAAAAGGGCTGAGTAAAAGCCTTGTGATTGATTCCCAGAGCAGAAGTGAGCCTGAGTTATTAACCACACATTTATCAATGAGAGGGCAGAGCCCCTCTGCTCTTCATCAGGCACAGCTACACCTGTCTAGGTGCTCATCCAGCACTTGGAGGCACCTACTTTGTGAATCAATACTGGTTTATGTGTCTCAAAAGCACATCTGGCCTTTCCATGTTCATTTTTGCCTCAATGTGTGCACGCCAGCTCTGTAAAGCTGCTGTCTGATGTGTCTGCTGGGGCCAATCTTGTTAAGCGTTTGCATTCTATGCTGTTTCACAAAGTATAAAATAATCCACTTTGGCAGCGTTACTTAAAATTTATGGGGTGGCAGCTGCAATCTTAAGCCTTGTGTTAATAAAAAAAGCACATAAATTTTGATCCTGATCAGTAGCCGAGCTCCCCAATAGGTAAATTCTGCATTATTTGAAAGCCTGATGAAGTTCTACGCTTACCCATGTCAGGAAAAATTAATCCACAAACACCAGAGGTTTAGGTCCAAAAAGGAGACAGAGGAGTCCTGTAACTTTATTCATGAATAAAGGGAGAGGCCATGGGCATTTCCCATGGGGTCTCTCAGACTGCTAGAGGACACAGCCTCTTTTTATCCTAATTTCCCAGCTGCAGTTCCCTCTCTCTTTCCCCACAGGCTGAGGCACTCGAGAGGTACAGACTGCCCTGAACGCCTAACGCAGACACAAATAATATACATCCCCCAGTGCAGACACCCTCAATACAAACTCCCCTTTCTTCTCATGCCTCTGCTCCTATAGTTTATTACCACAGTCTTGGGGGAGTCAGTCAGTGGAATTCCTATGGAAATCCTTCCCATTGTTTCTTCTATCTCTCAGTATAGCTCTTATCTTACCAGCAGCCTGTTTGTAAAGACACTCCCTTATTCCTTTCACCCAGAATGAAGAAAAACCTGGAATTTCTACAAAGCCAGACAGAAATATAGGTTTGGAAAGTAAAGTATTAGCAAGCCTGACTCTCCAGCTCTTCAAAAGCCCCTAAAGTGAACTCCAACACCAACGTGAAGAGTCTGGATACTGCAGTAGAGGAAGCCAACTTTGCTCCTGCTGGAAAAGAGAGTTTCCAGTTTTCATCCCACCCTTGCAGGAATTCTGCTGACCAAAATCACAGCAAGAGGGAGAGCTGGCAGGAGCATCCTCAAGTGCTGATAACAGCCCATAGATTTGCTGCTCAGCTGTGATGCTTTTTTTCCCTAAATGCTTGACTTCTCAGACTTAATGTGGTGTGAAAGCTGGGCTTGCACGAAATAGATAAACATAATTATCTCGTGCTCATACAGAGCATTATTTAAAAGAAGTTTTCCATATTCACAATTCACCAGGATAAAGAGGATTTGTGGTGATCAGGAGGCCAGCAGAGTGAAAATGTGGGAATTAAGAAGGAATCTGGAGTGTGTGTTCACCCAAAAGAACATTTTAAAGACGACTGGCAAGGTTTTATGGTTTGCTAGGATAAAGCTTTCTGACTTGAGAGAGAATTGGAGAGGAAAACAGCCCTTGATCCAGAGCAGGATGAAGCTACTCCGTCCTGGGAAATCTCCTGGAGCAGGCAGGGCAGGACTGTGCCCAGCACAGGAATCCTCAGCTCCCTGCTCATTCTTGACCTCCTCCCACCCACAGAGCCAGAAAAATCCCCACTGCTTCTAAGTCACACTCAAGGCAAGGAAATGGAAGGTTTTTCACGGCTCATAGTACATCTATTTCAACTTTATAGCTACAAAGTTACTTTAGTAAATGTAAATCAATTTTAATGTAAAAAAAAAAATCTTATAAGCTTATTTTCTCCTTCTGAAAACAGTAAGTTTAACTGCTTTATGTATTTAATCATCCTGAAACACCATTTTTTCCCAATTTCAATTCAAACGCACACAGACAAATCAAAAGTAACAACCAAACCTAATGAAAATAACACTCGACTCACCCAGTGACAGAAACATAGAGAAAACCAAGAACCCATATCCACATCCACCTGTAAACCTGCTTAAATAAATGTTTATAGCTACACATTGCACTAAAAATCTCGATTCCAGGAATATACCCTGCACTGAGCTTTAGATGGATTTTTCATCCATTGAGAATCTTACCTGGGGAAACACCCAGGTAGAAAGGCAAGACAAGACCACATCCTGCTTGCCAGATTTGCAATCATCATCAGAAACTGCAATATTAATTTAATAACTGAGAGATAAGGCACTCCAGAGCAGGTTGAGCACAAGAGGGGTCGCTTTGGAGGTGTCAGGGCTCAGGGGCACCCAGCAGTTTGTCCATGGCCAACCTTTCCAGCGAGGAGCTGTCCAAGTTCTCTTCATTATCTCACATTTGCTCCAAAGGATGCCAGGGAGCCTTTCACCCCTGGCCTTGACAGAAGCACAATCAGGGCACCATGGCCATATTTCTGAAATCCTTAACCTCCACTAAACATCTCCATGGCTGCAGCCACCCTTTGTGTTGCAGCTCCATCCCAATTTCTACTGGGTGTTCTGCTTCCTGTTGAAGTAGTATTTCACCTTTAACTGACTCAAAAAGAGCAATAACAAAATGCTATGACTCTCTCATTTTAAGAATTAAAGAGTCTTGATTTTTTTTTACATTTTTTCCAGGCAGGAATAGGTTTGAGCAGTTGCTTGTGTTCATGTTTTTCCTTCCAAGCAGATTTATCTTTTTAGGGAGTCAGGTATCACTGGGGAGAAGCAACAAGAGGCCCTCAATGATTTCACTAGGGAAGAGCTGACAACAAACCCTACACCGACAGAACAGTGCTCCTCAGAAGCTGAAATTCCATCATTCTGAGATCTGCTTAAGAACCTACAGAAAAAACCCGGAACTTGGAAAACAAAGGAAACACGAAAAATAGAAAACAATTTATCTGCTCCTGTTTGTTCCTCATGTGCCAATCAAGGCATTACCACCCACATAAACCATTCTTTTTTTTCTGCCTCCCATTGGCAAATAGATGAAGGATATTGATTTGACTGGCAGAGAAATAAAAACAGATTCAGCTTCACTGAACTTTAATATAACATAATTTGAAGTTAAATGTGTTATAGACTGGTATCCAACAAAACAGCACTTCAAATCTGAAAAAAACTAATTCCACTCCAAGAAACATTATAGGAGATCAAGAGCAGGAATGGACCAAAATATTGTATTTGAAGGCCAGAGGCAGATCTTTCATGTAAAGGCAAAATACAAGAAGATTTTATATCACACCAATGCCTAGAGACAGATCCTCTGAGCTCAGAACCAATATTGAGTTTGTTTGACACTCACAATATGTTTGCATAAAATCCACACTCCTTCTCCATCATCAGAGGACAAGAAATCAATCTCAGGGTATGGGGATAATCACAGTGCCTATTCCAATACAGACATAACACAGGCATTAAAAGGAAAGGATAATCTTAATCACTGCTGCTCTAATCCCATCCCTTCCAAAGCCACTGGAGGCACAGGGAGATTGCAGAGCAGAGGCTGTTGAGTATTCTGCAACAAGAGGAAATTAATCGAAGCAACCCCTCCCCTCTCAATATCCTGTGTCAGCTGTAGTTCCCTGCAATTCCCTCTGCCCCAGTGATTTCTGCTCATAGCCCCTTGCTCCAGAGGCGAGATAAAGACAAAACTTGGGTTTTTTTTCACACAAAACTCAGTTTTCAAATGAAAAACAAAATCTTTCAGGTGTTACTGAGAAAACTAAGCAACTGAGATTGTAAACAGCGAAGTGCTTATGACCAAGTGCTGTTCAAAGGGTTAGTTTAAATGCCTAGTCCCTAATTCCACAGAATTCAGGAACCTAACAATTTTTTCTCGTGCTCTCCCTCCATTATTGTGAAATGAAGAAGCATTGTCCCCATTTGTGTGAGTGAAAAACTATCATGTAAGCACCACAGGACACATTTTCGTGTGTAGCAATGTACCCAAAGCTGCAAGCTGGCAATTAGCAAGGTTTCAAGCAGCAGCCAGGCATGGAACTCCCACTGCAAACCAGTGGGAACTAATCACTTAACACCTTTGTCAAACTGGCACTAAGCTCCTGTGGAGCTCCCATGTCCTTAACGCCATGGAAATTTATATCAAACTTGCACAAAACCTCTGGAGGACATCGAAGAGCTGAACCCAGACAGTTCACACCCAATCTCTGTACCACCAGGGAATCTGTTCTTCTCCCAAAATGCCTGGAGAAGGTCAGAGATGAGTGCTGGGTTGGAGCCCTGACACCCAGCTGGACAGGGGTGACCCAACACAGCACAAACACTCAGCATTTCATGGAATCACACAATGGTTTGGGGTGGAAGGGACCTTTAGATCATCCGGTTCCACTGGCCTGAAAGCCCTAAAGAAGTGAAGCCCATAGGGGTTAGCTTGAGAAGTAGAAATTTGCAAATTCTCATTTGCAAGTAGAAATCCTAGGAGTAGCAAAGATCCTGGATTTCTTAAGTAGTAAAATTCCAGGACTGGGACCCTTCTCTCATTTCCAGTTCCCAGAATATTCCTACATTTCTTACAACAGACCTCAGTGACCACAACATCAACCCCAGCACCTGAGAAGAGCCTTCAGAGGCAAAGACAGAGCACAGTGCACACCCTAAGCAGATTCCAGTGCAGCCAACGTTGTCCTTTTAGTTCTCAGGAATTCTGCAGCAGCCTGTGCGGTCAGCCACAAAAACAACCCCTGGACATCTCATACTGTGCCCAAGCAGAGCCCACCCCACCACGTTAAACCCCCAAGCCAGCAGCTCCATTTGCTGTGGCAGCAGGCAGAGGTACCCAGCTCCCATCCCCTCTGCTCCCTCTCTCCTGCAGGGCTGTTTTTGCAGCAGTTCCACCCTGGCAGGGCTCTGGGGCTCTCAGGGTTTTGTGCTGATGAGCTCAGACATTGCTCCCATCCCTCAGCGCTGTCCCAAAGCCTCTCTCCTGTCCCAGGAGCTCTGCTGCCTCCCAGGCTCTTTGGGGCATCTCTCAAACCCACGAAGAGACAAGGTGGAACCTCCAGGCACAAATCCTCTGTCCTGTCCCCAAATACATGTGGCTCAGTAAACAACAAGCTCTGATTCCCAGTGCCACCAAAACTCCTATTTATGAAAAGCAAAATGAAGCAGCACAAACATACCCCTGGTGCAAATCTTTGTTCAGAGTTAAAGACATTATTTTATTTGTTCATCTGTTTGGGTTTTTTTTAAACTGGTCCTCAATTCAAGCACAAACTAGTGCACCCTCCAGCATTTAATTTTGAGTTTTCTAGGACTGAGAAACACTTGCAACATTTGCCCAAACCTAGTTACTATTTCTGCCCAAGATAATTTTTTTCCTAGGCCAGCACTGAGAATACAGAGTCAGAATGGATACAGGGGTGGAAGATGAAGATACACAGCAAATCCATGTTTACACCAACACTGCAGAGCTCAAGAAATGTGCTGCAAACCTGCAAGCACACAGAAATGTCACCTGATTTCAAAAATGTCATCAAATTTGCATGTATGGGAGCAGCACAAAAGTGGGGTGTCCTTTGTAATGCAAACTCGCTCAACGCAGGCTTTTAAAATCTTGGCAGCCCGAGTGGTCCACAGATGTTAAATATTATTAGATCACTTCAGGGAAAGATCATGAAACACTGTTCTGTCAGATTCACAGCTGCTGTTCCGCGGAGTCTCAGACAATTTCAAATTAGGAAGAAGGGACACATTTTTTACAGTATATGGGTGATTAACCACTGCTGCAAATGGCAAAGGGAAGGATTGGAGCTGCCATATCTTGATATTTGAGATGAAAAGTTTCCAGGAGGCACATTAGACAAAATACAAGGTAGACTTGGTAAGAGCTACAATGCTTATTCGGGCTCTGAGTGAGGGAAAATAGGTGAACAGCAGTGGTTTGAGTGCCAGAAGATGCAGTACCTCTGGATGGTCCCTGCTACGCCTCATTCCTGGGACTGAGAGCTTCAAGGACTATTCTCATGCACAATTTTGCAAAAACTTCTTCCCCTTAGAAACGAGAGGTCCCAGAGATGAGACACAGCCCATCCCATAATACACCTTCCGGGGTTTCTGTTAGGATGGGACAGGTTGAAGTGGAGCAGAACAGAATGCTCACTTCCGAGAGCACTGAAACACGAACCCTTTTCTCAGCGAGCTTATGGATTTTATGTGAGAGGATTTTAAGGCAATAATTTAAGATTTCAAGCCTACGCAGCCATAGAATATTAAAATGGTCTTACTTTAGATAACATAATTCTTTCATTCTTAACAAGCATTTTCTTCTGAGAGTATCATAATCCATAGTTTGAACTATTGCTTTGTTTCAAGTAAAAGTGATTATTATGGCAAAAGCAAAGAGGATTCAATAAACTGATTAATCTTTTCTGTCTGCTTTACAACATTTCAAATGTCCTGAGCTGTAAGAACGTTATTCAACTCAAAGATGAGGAAAAAAAGATAAACATTTCAACCTCGTAACTCCAGATTTCATCACAATCCACAAAGGAGTTTTATTCCCAGTTCACTCAGGGTTGAAGGTTTCTATTTCTAACCTGGCCAGTTTTCCCAGCTGCTTCAAGGAAATCAGCTCAAGGCAGAAATACAAAATGGTTTGGGTTGGAAGGGACCTTAAAGCTCATCCCATTCCACCCCCTGCCATGGGCAGGGACACCTTCCACTGTCCCAGGCTGCTCCAAGCCCTGTCCAGCCTGGCCTTGGACACTGCCAGGGATCCAGGGGCAGCCACAGCTTCTCTGGGCACCTGTGCCAGGGACTCATGGGGAAGAATTTTTTCTTCCTATCTAAATCTCTCTTCCTTCAGGGTTACCATGGGTTCATTAGAATTTGTCTGGCAACACTGAACTCTGCATGGGATAATGTAAATTTGAAGATATAGACCACATGAGTGAACAGATTTAGGTAGAGAAAAATATTTCAGGTTTATTCCAACAAATATTCCAGAATTTATTATTTTTATATTATAATTATTACATCTAGAAAATTGTGATTTTGCTTTGGAAGCACGTTTTATTATCATTCCTTTAAAAAAAAAAAACAAAACACAACCTTTCTATGTAATCAGAGAAATCCTGTTAGTGCACAGCTCAACTCTTCTGTTGCTTAGCAGTTTTCATCTCAAAATGAGAAAGTGTATGAAAGGACTTATTGTCCCCAAAGCAGAGCGCATAATTGCACCATGTTTTCAGAAACAATCATCCCATCTTCACCAGTGCTAAGCTTTACAGTTTACACATCCGTGCAATGGGATGTTTGCATTGTTCTTATAGGATCTTACTCCCTTTTTCTTGTATTCCTTCTTTCCTCTCACAATAACAAATTAATGTGTCACATACACAACAACAATTCTTAAACCTTGATGCTACAATAAGCCTCACACTGAAGCACAAACATCCCTTAAGCCTCAGGCTCAAAGTAATTCCCGTGTTCAGATGTCCTGGATGCAAATAATACCTTGTACCTTTGATAAAACTTAAATGCTTAAATCAAAACAAAGAAAAATCTTTGGAGCAGTCAAGTTTCAGGTAATTAACCCCTTACTACTGGGACTATGTAGGTGGTTTTTTCACCCCGTAATTCCATAATGAAAACTATCCACACTAAAGACTCAGTGGCCCTGAATAAATGATAGTTAAAATTTCTGACAGTTATTTAATGGCTGATTTTTATTTAGGTTAGAGATATGAACAGCTTTTCTGGGTGCACAGGGAAAGAGAAGGAAGCACATCTGGAAAAGGTCTTTTCACAGCCTTAACAGCTCCTTCTCAGCTCATCCTTTATTTCAGTTCAATCCACCAAGGCAGGGCTTACCTCATCCCAAGAAACTGTGCAAGATTTAATGATTCTGCCTTGGTCATTACTTCCATATTGGTGATACCGTATGACTTTGCAGTTCCAACAACCTTATCTTGTTAAACTTTGAAACTACACCTCAAAATGTCATTATTTTACTTTATCTTGGAGTGACAAATTCTCTATTTTGATTCAGATCTTTGAAACCCTACTGATATTCCTTTATGTCCTCTGGAGCACTCTGATCCGAGCCAGCAGGACTCAACAACACACACATGTGGATCTGACAGGATAAAATGTTTAGCCTCTTGCAGCACTGATCTCCAGCCACTACTCTGCTGGAGCTTCTCACATGACAAAACTCAACAAAAAACCCCAAATGAATCAGTGTCTGAGAGCCAGGAACTCCAACACTAAAGCCAGCAGTGATTTTAGCACAATGTTGCCCCTGAAAGTTTTGACTGTTTGAAATACAAGAAGAGAATTGGGTTTGCATCTGTTTATTCACTTGAATACACAAATCCCAACCCCAAATCCACTCCTTGTGACATGTGGAGAGAAGGGAAGGCTCCAGGGACAGCTCACTGAGGCCTGTCAGTTCTTAAAGGGAGCTTATAAGAAAGCTGGAGAGTGACTTTTTACAGGGACAGACAGTGACAGGACAAGGGGGAAGGGTTTTAAACTGACAGAAAAGAGATTTAGATGAGATATGAGAAAAAAATCCTCCCCTGAGAGGGTGGGCAGGCCCTGGCACAGGTGCCCAGAGAAGCTGTGGCTGCCGCTGGATCCCTGGCAGTGTCCCAGGCCAGGCTGGACAGGGCTTGGAGCAGCCTGGGACAGTGGGAGGTGTCCCCAAACCATTCTGGGATGATTTCTAGGAGCAGTCACAAGGTTCTCCTAATGAAATCTATCTGGGACCTGTGCTGAGGGCCAGGCTACAGCAGGAGCTGCAGTGAAAAAGTGACAAATATAGAATAGAAGTAGAAAAGCGAATCCTTAGGAGGAAATTTAACAAACAACAACTAGTAACAACTGCTAGTTTTCAAGCTGCACCTCCCAAACTTACAATCTTCACTTAAAGGGACAGATATCATACAAATTTACAAGACTTTCCATCACATCTTGACTTTTTAGAGCACATAAATAGGCAAGAGCAAGAAAAACATGCATGTATCTCATTCACAAATACAGAAAGGTGCCCAAAACTACAAATGGAACTGTCACACACCTAAGTTTTAATTGGTACTTCTATTAAATAAAGGGATTATTTGCTTTCTCCCCTAGATTTTTTTCAATTGTCTTCAGGTTCTCGCCTTTTGTGAGCAGGACTGATTAGTTTAATGAGACTTTGGATGAAGCACTCCATAAGTCAAAAAAAAGCAGAAAGCATTATCCCCCCGCCCGACCTTTCCATGATTTATTAAATTGGAACAAACAAAGAACTGCATTCTGCTACTGATTCAACAAAGGATTAGACACTGACATGGATAATGGAAAACCCTAAATCCATCAGATTGAATTTCAATAAATAAATAAACAAATCCTAAGACACATTAACCCTCTGCACCTTTTTAGCTGCAGTGGGAAAGAGAACATCCCCAAGAGTTCCACCAGGACTTTGCTCTGGTGATTCTTCCACTCTCCTGTGACGAATCCCACACCAACAGCGCTGGGCAGACAGTTGGTACTCAATTAATGAATTATCTCCTGCCAAATCCAAATGCTAAAAGTGCTCTCTCAGAGAATTCCATTGCTTTTTTTTACCCTTAACATCTCCCATCCTAAAAAAAAAAAAAACAACACCCAAGAGGCACTGAAGACATGATATGAAATAAAGGTTTTACATGCTGTGTGAGTACAGTAATGTGTTTTATCTGATTTACAGATTCTGCTGCAGCTCTTGCCACACAAACCAAAACTGCACAAGTGATAAATTACAGGGATGTGTGAAATTACAGACTACAGCGAACAGGTTGTCAGAGATTCCAAGGGAAGGTGCAACATGCAAGATGCAGTCAAAACAAGTCAGAAAAAGAAGTTCCCTTTGCATGGCAAGGTCTTGGGTGTACAAATTTCATTTGGCTGCTTGATTTGTGAGTTAGGAGATTCTGTGCAGGGAGAAAAGGAGGAGTGGAAAGGGAATACTCTGAGCTCCTATGCCAAATGTGACAAAAAACTCACACCCTGAGGTCCCCCAGAAAGCTGTCCATGGCATTAATTCAGAGGGAGAGATCTCTATGGACAACTCCTGCCAAAAACTGCTTCTCTACAAGGTCCAGGCTGGAGTTATGAGGAAAGCTGTGCTACAGCACTGCTGAGAGTCAGGCTGACAGGACAGGGCTAGAAAATCAACTGCTGCAATGCAAGAACAGGCAGGCAAAAAACCCTGCAAGATCCAGAAGAGCAGGTTTGTAACACCTCCTTCCTCTCCCTGACATTCTCAAGGTCACAATTTCAACAGAGCAGGGGTGAGTTTTCCCCAGGTGGAGGGGCTGTCACACCCAGCAGCCTGGGCAGGAGTGACACGTGCTCTGTGAATGAGAAGCTTCACATTTCTACCCCAGTTGCAAACTATTCTCTGTCATCGAGTTCCTATTAAAAAAAAAAACAAACAAAAAAAAAAACCAACCCCCCCCCCAAAAAAAAAAAACCAGCCAGTTTGAACTATACTTCCCCCCAGGAATAAAGAATCAAGGAGTGATTGGTACCTAACAGAAAGGATTGGTACCTAACAGTGGCACCTAACAGAAAGGAAGGCTTGGCTTCAGGAGCTGAAACGAGCTTTTAAAATAAGCATTAAGAAGACACTAGAATGCTTGTGTGTGTGTATATATACATATATATATGCTTATATATGTATGTCTATATATATATAGGCATACATACATACATATATATAAGGCACATATATATGCCTTGGAAATGTTGTTATATGTACACAAAAAAAATTTAAAAAATCAAGCAACCCTAAAGTTTCTATATTAAAGCCGTATAAAGGAAGAAAAGGAAATTAAATACAACCTTCCCACTTTTCAGAAGGTGACCCCAGCTCAGTGGTTGCTCCCCTGGGATGGGCTGGTGGCATCAGTCTCGGTCTTAGCATGTCAGTGCCCCACGGACTGGGCACCCCCTGCCTCCCCAGCCAGGGCTGCAGGAGCTCTGCCCCACCCCTGCAGCAGGAAGGATCTGGGATCCCCATCCCTGCAGCAGGAAGGATCTGGGATCCCCATCCCTGCAGCAGGAAGGATCTGGGATCCCCATCCCTGCAGCAGGAAGGATCTGGGATCCCCATCCCTGCAGCAGGAAGGATCTGGGATCCCCATCCCTGCAGCAGGAAGGATCTGGGATCCCCATCCCTGCAGCAGGAAGGATCTGGGATCCCCATCCCTGCAGCAGGAAGGATCTGGGATCCCCATCCCTGCAGCAGGAAGGATCTGGGATCCCCATCCCTGCAGCAGGAAGGATCTGGGATCCAGTCCCAGGTTTCCCACTGGAGCAGCAGCACTGAGCACCCTCCCAGGCCAGGGAGGGCTGGAGCTTCCAGAGTCGCTCATCTGCTGCTTTTCAGCAGCACTGAGCACGTCTGGGACTCAGCAGGGCAAAGAGCAGCCAAGGTTATCCCTGGGCAAACACTGCCTGCACATCCAGGTCCTCAGCTGGAGCAGGCTCCGGCTCTGGAGCATCATCAGGGAAATTCTTCTGTGCTTTGCAGGGGCAGAGGAGGCTGCAGAGGAGCACTGAGAGTGTCCCACAGGCTGAGGGGAGGCTGTGCAGATGTGGGGCTGCCCCAAGGCTGCTGTGCTTCCCAAATTGGAAGGGCTGTGTTCCCCTGTCAATGCCTGGTGCCAAAGGCGCACCTGGAGACCAAAAGTCTGTCTGCTCCTCTGGGGTTCTGAGGCTCTCAAAGCCCTTTCAAAAAGAAATGCAAAACCCACCTAATAAATATGGAAGGAAACGCTCTCACAAAGCTATCGAGAAGTTCAAGAGTTGGAGAAAGTACAGGAGAGACTGAGGCAGACTTTCAGCGTTTTTTCCGTTTCTTTCTTCCATAATAATGGCCAAAATTTGCACAATACCAAAAGTCTCACATGCAAATGCAAACATCACTGTAATCCCTGTTAACAAAACACACAGAGAAATTAAAGCAAGCTTAACTAAGCAGTGTTTGTGAATATTAATGAGCCTAAATGCTAAATCCAAGCTTTTAAAATTTAAAGTAAAAAGAGGATTGTTTTCAGGCTAATTTGTATTTAAACCGGATGCTTTGCATGTGAAACTCAAGGATAAGAATGAACTATGGTGCCCTAGAAAAGCATAAAAATGAGTGCAACAAAGTCAGATCTTTGAAAACTCAGAATATCTGCATCTATTCAGCTTTTAAGCCGATACAGTGAGATGTGCTCAAGTATCACTGGGCAGTTGCTCATTCCAAATCTCCACATCCTGGTTTATTGCAGAGATCAAAAGAATTTTTTTCTTCTTACTGTCATAGTCCAAACAGCAATGGTTTTCCACCTGACACATAAAAGCGACGCATTCGCCACCTGCAGGAGCTTGGGACAAGAGTGGAACAGGTTCCACACCTCACACAGCACCTCAGGCTTGATTTGGTGAATGTTGAACATCTCCAACATCAAACTGAATGGTCTGAAATCCCACCAGCTCCAGCGAGGAGCAGAAATCACCTCAGCTGGGATTTATCCAGATCTCAGGTGTTGAGAGCAGACACCCACATCACCTCTGCTCTCTTTGCTTAAAGCCATGCTCTTACAAATAGTCCTTCAGGTTTTTGTCTTGATGTGTTGTTGTTGCCTTTTTCCTTTTGTTTTGGTGGTTCGGAGTTTTTTTTTTTAGTTCATAACCATGCCAAGGTTAAAGTTTTTTATTGACCTGAGTACTACCAAGGAGGGCAAGCTGAGCCCTTGGTGTCCCAGCAGAAATACCTGCCTGCTCTTTCCTATGTTTGGAAACCTCCAGTCCACGAGAAAAAAATCCATTTACTGTTAAATACTGATAATGTAAAACAGACAGCAGAAAATGACATGAGAATTGCAATAACCTCTGAGGAACAGTCAGGGCATTAGAAGAGAGTGGTTCTGTTTGCCTGAAACGAACACCAGGCACCCTCAGGGGCACACAGGGAGCACCCAGGCACGGAAACTCCAATCCTTTATCTCTCCAGAAGCACATCCTGAGCTCCAGAGAAAAATTCAAGTCACCAGGCAGCCTCAGCCACATTCCACCATCTGATAAACACCCTCCAATCCCAAAAGAAACAAATTCCCTTTGTAGGGGCAATGGACCTACACCGAGTCCTTCTGCTTTTCCTGCTTTCTCCTTCAGTGGAAGTCAGCAACCTTAAAGTTTGAACTACTTTAAGTAGTTCGAAATAAGTATAAAAATAAGGAAAAATAAGTATAAAACCAAAAGTAAAATAAGTATAAAAACAAAAGAATCTCAGGCTAGTTTGCTTCTCTGAACTCACCTATTCCTCCTTTCCCTCCCACCCTCTGCAGCACCCAGGGGAGCCTGGGCAGCTGCAGCCTGGGTTATTCAGCTGACAGAGATCAGTGGTTACTGGAGTTCAAATGCTTCATTAACTTCTCGTGCTTGAACCCTGGAGATAGAATCCACTGTCTGGAACAGATTTGCATGGATGCAATGGAAGATAAATACAATTATAATATAATATGCAAAGTGATCAAAGCAGGGCTTTAGCCCTTTCTGTAAAAACCCCAAACAAAGGAGAATTCCACCTTCCCCTGCAGAGATGAACCTGGAATTTACCTCTTGCATTCCTGCACAAACAGGCTAAATAGCTTGGATCCCAGTCAGGATCACAGATGTGCACATCCTGAACCACAACTGCTAACAAGTCTGGCAGCCTGCACAGCTTTGGGATGAATAAGGCTTCCCTGCCAATTGGTCCCCAGCGCAACCCAACTGCGCATGGTAAACACTCTCCAGCATCGCTCAGGTCCTCAATTCCAGCTCCAGGGGAAGAGAAAAGGGTTTCCAAGCTTTTTGTCAAAGCTTCCCTGCCTCCCCCACCAGCAGCCAGCCACACGACACCCAGGTGCTGAAAGCCGCCCGCGCTCGGAGCCGGCTCATTTATTTCAGTCCTGACAAAAGCAGTGACATTTGCCAAAGTTTGATTCATCCCAGGCTGAAATCCTCATTCCCTGGAGGTAAATATTGCTGTCTAATGAGGAACAGTCACGCACAATTACACTGTGAGGCAGCAAATGGCTGAGGATCTTGAGAAAGCTGATTTGTTAAACTAATTGCCGGAGGTAAGGACTCGGCTAAGCGATGGCTCCAAATGCAATCCCAGCGCTTCCTTGGGGACTCCACACAAGGGTCCTTGGAACTGCCTTGAAAAACGTACAAAATAAGGACAAATGAGTTGAGAAAGTGGCCTGAACTCTTCGCCTGTCTTCACCTATGAATTTCTTTGCAGAGAAGGGAGGTTTATGTGAAAATGTGCATTTTATAAGTTGCAGCAGGAGCTTTCCCCAGCCCTAGGAGCTGATCCCTGATGGAGCAGGACACCTCTCCCTGTGACTGGGAGCTCTCCTCTGCCTCGCAGGCTCTGCTCAGTCGAGCCTACAGATCACGAGCAAGAAATACCTGTTAAGGTGAGTCTTTACCACAGGGTTTTAGGTTCAGCTCCCTGAGCAGAGCCACCGCTGCCTCTCCTGCTGCACAGAGCCAGAGCAGCTCCTGCTGCAGGGGCCCAGCTGCAGCTCCTCAGGCTCCACATTATTCCTTGCAGGGGTCATTTGGCACAAAGGGAGGACAAGGCAGAAGAGCAGCCACACAGAGCTGTATTCCATAATAAAAAATGGAAAATCATGGGGATGCTCCGAGCAGGGTGTGCAGCACCCCAGCCCTGAAGGGCAGCTCTCCTTCCCCCCGGGACTATTCCATCCATCCCATTCCTCCTCCACCTGCAGGAATGTCATCCCATGCCAGCGAGCAACTTCTGGCCCTTGAACTAAAACTATCTGGGTCTCATTCTAATGTTGTAGAGTTTCTGAACTTTTTGCTTTACACCCATTGAAAGGGATTTCAGTTCAGGAGCACCTTTCAGGGAGAAAAGAAAAAAAGGGAGAAAGAGAGAAAGGGAACAAGAAACCCCCCTAGCAAACCCAGTAGCACAGACTTCTGTAATTGATCCAGGAGGGAGATGAAACCATAATTAATCCATTCGGGAGATGGGGATGTCTCAAACCCTTTTTTTGGGAAGAGAGGGAGTACCTGGTTTTGTTCACTTTACAAACAAGCAAAAGCTAATTGCTTCAGAGTGCCAGCAAAATCTATCCAGGGAATTCATCCTCTTATCTAATGCCACCTGCAGCAGGACTGGGCTGCTCTGAAGTAGAGCCAAGATCAAAGAGCACCTGTGCACAGCAAGATTTGGAGTTCCTCCTCCCCTCTCTTTGCTCCACCACACAGGTTTGTGTTTCTGATCACTCTGGCAGCTGAATTGTTACTTTTAATTATGAGGCATTCCCACTTCTCACCTTCCTGCTCACACATCACAGCCATGAAATCCCAGGGTATCCATCATGGTTTACAGCACGGGAGGAGGGACAGGAGGGAAGAGGCAGCTCCTTACAGGATCCTTGCCCCTGTTAAGTTAGTTTTTCTCTCAGTGTACAGCCCAGTATCTGCAATTCACTGATTCCCACTTGCTACTACTAATAGGGGGCAGGTTAGACAGAGAACAGCATTAATTAGTTATAAATTGAAATTAATTATCATAATAATGAAAGGATGCATGAATATAAAGTTTGCCTCTTTTGCAGCGGTATTTACAAAAGATAGATTAGCAAGGTAATTTGTGTTAGATTTTCACTACAAAACCCACGAGGAATTCGGAGCACAGCGATGGGAAAGAGCTGCTTGGAGGCACTAATGACTAAACCACATCAAACCCAACGCTTGCAGCAGGATGGAAACACCTCGGAGAATCAAATGTCATAAAGCAAAAAACACACCCTGCTGGGTATCGTGTCTGCTGGGCATGAGCTCAGCGCTTTGCTCTGAGCCTATTTCGCTGATGGAAAGTCGAGCTGTGGAGTTGGGAGCTGGATGTGCACAGCAGCTGCCAGAGCTGCCTTGGGCAGGGACAGAAAGGCACTGGCGAGAGTTTGAGCTCCCAGGACCCTCAGTGCCATCCCTGGGCAGCCCAGCTCACACCAAAACCTGCCTGGAGCCCTGGGGGCAGCAGTGACCACTCAGAGCCCATCTCTGATCAATAGGTATCAATTTATGGAAGCTACAGCAGAGAAATGGCCCAAAGTTATCAGAGCACCACACAGAATATCCTGGGCCTTGGAAAACAGACCCCCCTCTCCATGTCTCTGCCTGGATTAAGATAAAAGAAACTCTCTGGGAGTTGGTCAGTGTGAGCTGAACACTTCCAATCCACGTAACTGACTGGGAATCTGCAGTTTTAATTGCAACAAATTGAGTTCTTCCCCCCACTCTCCCCTTATTAAGCTTTGCAATTGATTTGGAAACACTTTTTTGGGAGATCAGACTCAATGTTTGGCTAAATTTAACACCACTGACTGAACACAGAGAGGCAAGCAGGAACACGAGAGAACTGTTACTGCAGATGCCCAGACTTGCTCTCAGGTCTGAGACTCTGGAAAAGTATTTACACTGCAAATCCACTGAACAAAGCCACAGCTCCTTAGGACCCTCCATTCAGCACAGCAACAAAACACCACGAGCCAGACACCCTGGTACTGACCAAACCAGGTCAAGGTGGCTCAGGACAATGAAACAGCGTGCAAGACAAGCAGTGACGTTTTTAAAGATGAAACTTCGGCTTTTTATAGAATGCTAAAATCATTTAGGTTGGAAAAAGCCTTTAAGAGCACTAAGTCCAAGTGCTTTGCTTGGTTCAGCTGGAAGTTTGTGGGCCAGCAAATGCCCTTCCTGGAATATGCACTTTATTTATCAGGGGATCAAGGCTGGTGTTTTATGTGGATAAAAGGAATGGCTACAAGGAAGGTTAAGGAGGAGGAATAAGGTTTTAATCTCATCATCTGCCCAGAGATGTCCCTTACAGGCAATATGCAGGTACAAGTCAGCACTGGCATCAATTACACACTGAGTAAAGCAAGAGTAACTTTCCATCAATTCCCTGAAAGGCCTTTTAGTCCTCTAAGTGGAAGTTTGTACATTCTTCATTCACTTACCATCCCCAGTGGGTTCTGTACTAAATTAAGTGTTTATACAGTGCTTTGAAGATGTAAAGCACTGAAAGTGGCAAATACTTTCACTAGATATCAAAGAGCTACAGCTCCTAGAGACTAAGTAGATCCATCAGCTGAAATAATTGGTTGCACCTAACACTGTGACAAAGTGGAATGACATAAATGTCATTTTTTCTTATAGTATATGGACAGGAAAATACAGAATCACACTCAGATTTGCACTCAGAGGAAGCAGATCATGACAGGATTATTTTGTCAGAAGGATTGCCTTGTTGTTGGGAGGAGCAGTGCCTTTCTCTTAAAGCCTGAGCGTTGGACACAGCTGGAAATGAGGCACTAAGGATGAGAGAGAACTGCTGTAAATCATGATGGAAAACACAGTCTTTGATTTAGGTTTGTTTTAGCAAAGATGGAGTCTGCTGACTTTGCTGTTCCTAACTCCAGAAGTGCACGGGCTATGGACAACTGAGAAAATACCTGGAAAATAGGAAAAGGCTGCCCTGAGAAGCAAAGGGAATGATTTACAGAGTTCATTTCCATGGCTCTTTAGTATCAAATCAACACTGCCAACTGTGCTGAAGTTGGGAAGAGACCCATTAGCCTCCCCAGTGTCTCTCCTGCAACCTCCAAATGCCAAGAATTTTTTTTAAAAAAAGCAAATTAGCACTGTTGCTAATTAAGCTAAAAATACACCAATAATGGGAATATTAAAGTGTAAAAAAAAAAAAAGTCAGTGGGAAAGGCATTGGCACAGCAGCAGTGAGGCTGCTCCAGCTGTTTGGGCACATCTGGCCAATAAAAATGACTCTACCACCAACCTATTTATCCTAGTGAAGAACAGAAGAGCAGAAGCAGATTTTGTAGGAAGTCTAACACACAGGAGAGGATTTGCAGATGGGCATCACTCCTGCCATTTGTGGGCTCATTCTCAGGTCAAATCTGGCAGGTCAGAGGTGTGAACTTGCCTTTGCCAGCTGCAGAAAACAGCCCTGAGCCTTCTGACCTGCCAGGGACAGAAAGGGTTAATCATTCTCGGATGCTTTGGATGTGCTGTGATATGCAAGAAAACAGTTATTTTGCACTTTATAGTGAAAATAAGGATGGGAGAGCTTTTCCCCTCCTTATTTATTCTGAGTAGTTACTTTATTTACCAATCCCTCTTTAAATATCTCCACCTGTTTTGACTCAGGGGTTGGAGCTCTGTGATTTGTGTCCTCATCCCAACCCTCTCCTCCTGAGCTGCAAATGCTCCTCTGGGAATCTGTTAATAACAGCTCACAAAGGTTACCAAGATAATGCACCCAAGGCTCTTAAGCAATGTCACAGCTCTAAAATACCCAGGTTTATTTAGACTGTGCTTTTAAAGGAGATAAAGATTTGAATTTTGATTCTTATTGAAAATGTAGCTTTAATCTTTTTACACAGATGCTAATAACGAAATCTTCACTAAGGGAAGGAGAAGCTAAAGCAGAAATTCTCGGTGGGAACTTTCTCCTCTCTTCCTGAAGGATGAGCTTTAGGATCCCAACCACCCTCATTAGTGTTATAACACTTTAATAGCCTTTGATTCACACAATAAATTGGCTCCAGATTTTCACCTAGGTGTGAGTGATCCCCACCCACACCTTCATTTGTTAGCATTCCAACTGCCATAGGTTTGCTTAAATCCGTTTCCAGGTTTGACAGAAATGAAGCAGATGTTCATGAGGGAGACACAGGAATCTTATTTCAGCCCTGTGCCAGAAGCAGGGTAAAAGAAGTCAAAGGTGAGCTAATGGTGAGAGAAGATCTGAGAACCCATGGGTGTGACAACAGATTTAAAAAATTTTTAAAAACCTATTTAGGCAAAATATCAAGAGGGGATGAAGACAGCATGAAGGTGTACTAAAGGTGATTCACCCAGAGGAGGGAGCAAAGGGGATGGAGGAAGAGTCTCCTCACTCGTGTCCAGTGAAAGGAGGAGGAAAAGGTGAAATGCTGTTATTCCCATTTAAACATAAGAATTAATTTTTATCACAACTTTAATGGAACATTAAGACAGATTTGCCCATAAAAGCTGTGGAGTTTTCATCCTTGGAGATATTTAAAACTAGACAAGGCCCAGAACAAGCTGCTCCAAGTGACCCTGCTTTGAGGATGGAGAGGAGACTTGAGGCTCTCTAGAGACTCTCCAGCCTCAGCAATTGTGTTATTCAATACCGTTTGGGAAGGAAAGGACCTTGAACCCCTCAGGAGCCAGCTCCTCTCAATTCAGTATCCCAAAAGCAGAGGAAAGGATTCAAGATCCAGGACTCTCCAAACACCAATTGCTTCCCCTCTCTCACTGTAACTCCACCAAGCTCCTCTTCATCTTTTGGCACCTATCCCTTTAATGCCCAATTCCTTCCCAGCCAATACAGGAATGCTCTATCTGCCCAATTTCATTTTCCCTTTACCTCCATTTCCAATGTCACCTTTCCAAATCCACAGTGGATGCCACATGTTAATGAAATAACCCTCCAGAGAATGAAAGCCGCAGTGCAAACAGGAACATCTTGATCAAATCCAATTTTTGTTTCAGGAAAATTTCTCTCAGGAGAAGAGCTGTGGTTTAATGGCTCCAAATTTAGCTCATGAGCTCGTCCTCACAAGTCTAAAATCTTCTACACAGTCTACTTAAGCATATGGATCTCATAATGCCCAAGTTGGCCATGAAAAGGGGAAAGTTCTTGGAGGTGTAAGGAGAATACAGAGCAGGCATTCCCTGTGTCTGAAACCTGATTTTCATGATGGCAATGGTCAGATGCCAGCGATGGAGTGAGTTCCCATTCAGTGCAGAGCTGAATTTTGTTGTTGTTTTGGATTGAACAGAATGGAATTCCATCTTGAATGGAATTCAGAGCTCTGAAGTGGCTGGAATGAGCAGTGACGGTCCTAATCTCCTTCCAAATAATCCAAGAAAAAGTTTCCAAACTGCAAATTGCAACAGGAAGCTTCCTTTGGTGCATTAGACATATTTCAACCTCGCACCACATCCAAGCTCCGTGCACAGCTCAGCTCAGTTCTCCCAGCCCACATCTCCTCCCTGAGACTGATGATTCCTGTTCGCTCTCACCACACAGCCACTTGTCTGCATTAGGCTTCTGCATGTGAGGAAAAATGCCTTTCTCACTGCTTGAGCTGCCTTTTGTTTCACCTGAAGGAAAAACAGCCCCAGAAAGTCATCTGCAGCTCCCTGGCCAGAGTTTTAACAGACTTTAGCAGCAACCCCAGGCACAGAGTTCCGTGAGGTTACAGAAGCAAAATGTGCCTGTGCTGGACACAGCAATCCATCTGTAGGAGCAGGAACAAGAGGAAATTAAGGTGGAACACATACTTTAAAAAGCAAAAAAAACCATATATAGAGGTAAAATGCCAGGTCTGAATGCAGGCCAGAACAGCATTGCACTAAAGAGGTGTGTTTGTTTTCAAGTGAGGATATAGGAGCCAATAAATCATTCCCACAAAGGCCACAGGAGAGCCATCAGAGGTTACCCAGGATCAAACAGTGATTTAGAATTTAAAAGCCAAAAGCCCTCTTGTCCATCCAGAGCGGTGCTGCACATGGAGCAGCTGTGGTGGGGCAAGAATGGAGGCAGGATGTTTTTAATTTAAATCCTTTATGATCCAGAGCAGTCACTTTGGGGAGACACAGCTAACTGACATTTTTCTAACCTTCCTAATAAAAGCCTCACCACATACTTTATTCTGTTCAGTGAGAACAGCATCACAAGTTGTGGGCAGAGCAGACACCAAGTGAAGATCCCTCTATTCACCACATCTATAATTTTTTTTCCACCTCTCTGCTGATCTCAGCCAAATTCCTGTTAACTCAGGGGCTCTGAGGAAGCTCAGCCTGGCCCAGCTTTGCAGGAAGTCCAAGGGATATTTCTACCAGTTCCATGAACAGTGGATGAGCTGCTAAAATTCTGAGACAGCAAACTCCTGCTGCACACACCTTCCTCTGCTACCCTCTACCCAAGAAAAACTGGAGAAATTATTATTTAAAAAATCTATCATTACATAATACTACTGGAAACATCCAAATTAAACTATTTTCTACTGTTTACTTGTAAAATATCTTTTTTTCCCTTATGTAAGTAAAGCAAATTAGGAGTGGGAGATTTCTAACAAGCAAAGTTCAGCTCCAGCTGGGATGAAGCTTGCATGGAGGAATAAAACCTCTACCACATCAAGTAGTTTTAAATTCCACCCTAAACTAACAAGCTTAAGGAAAACAAGCTGAAATGTGGCTCTGAAAAGTCTTTTCTGTTTCTGTGGCAGGAGCAAATGTCTGCAGGAAGATCAGCACATTAAGCACTCCTCAGAGTTAAGGTCTATCACTCGCACTCTGCAAATGGAGAAAGTCAAAGTGATTTATTTGCCCAAAAGCCATGAGACAGACAAGGACTCGACTGAATACACAGCCCAGAGCCTCTCCATCTGCTGCTGCTCTGCCTGCTGAACAGCCACACTCTGCTGCAGGGGAAGGATAACACAATCTGGATTATGGTTTTTGGTCTAACTACATTTTCAGAAAGGCAATGGATCTGTATTGGAAAGCAAAGCCCTCACATTGATTGTTTGCTCTGAGACCAAACTTTGATGAAGAATTTCTCATTTGGATAAACCAAAGCCATTTTCATTTTGATTTAACATTTCTCTGTAATGAACAGAAGAATCAAAAACATTGGAGACTTTTGCCAGGCTATAATGGAAGTTGAATTAAGTTCAAAATTTCTGAGTCAGAAAAAAATTCAAACACGAAAATATTTGCGTTCCAAATCAGAGAGTAAGGAGTTGAATTTCTCTTAACCTCTAAAGTAGGACTTGTCAGACTGTTTTGATCATCTTTTTAATCAAAATGACACATTTTGATATTTCAGAATCACGTCTTTGAGTCCTCAAAGCTGAAAGCCAGCTTGGTATGAAGGAACATTTTCCTACTGAGCTCCCATCTCCCAGCAGGATCAGCCCTTTGTGGAGGCCTCATTCCAGCACTGGGGACCCAGCAGAATTTGGGAATGTTCCTGGAGGAGATGCAGCTCAAGCCTTTTATCCATAAGCTGAGCTCTCAGCAAGCCCAGGCAGGGAGGAGTTCAGAGCAAAAGGAAGCCACAGACAATTTCTCCAATTCAAAAGGAAAACACTGGAAGACAGTTCAGTCACTTCAATTCAACTATCAATATTTTTGTATGGACCATGAAAAAAGCTTCCTCTGTTTCCTTTAAAGAGGGAGAGAAGCGTTTCTTGCTTGTCTTCAAACGTCCACTGAAAAACTGACTTAGAAGATAACAATAATTAATTTATGGTAGAAAGTGTGTTAATAATTCCCACAAAGCTTTTATTTAAAACTTTCATTTGAACTGTTCATTGCAGTTTCTTTTCCCCTCAATGTTCCTTTAAGGCTAAGTAGTGGTTGATAGGCCACTAGAATTAATTCCAATTGTCGTTAATCTTCCAATTGCTTTTTTTTTTGTCTTTTCTGTCTGTTGTGAAGTAGTCAGAAAAAAAAAAAGAAAAAAAAATCTGAGTAAGCTACAAATACCAACAAGCAACGCCAGAACAGAGAAACATGGTTTGGAAATTCAGCAAGCATAGATATTCATGTACTGTCAGGGAGACCTGCTTTTATTCACTGTTCCTCTTGTATCGGGAGGAAAGATCAAATTTATTTAAATACAGAGAGGAAGCTTCCAAAATGAATGTAAAACACTGCAGCCATGAGGTTTGTTATTTATCACAGTGCTGTGCATGGCACGGGAGCACAAAGAGGCCATGCAGCATCTCAGGCCATTCCCTGCCATGCAATTCTCCTTTTCTCTCAGAAGAGACAGAGCCAAAGACAATGTTTTACCTTTTCAATTAGCATTTAATTACAGGAATGCCATTAGTGCCACAGTTTGAAGTCAGGGAAAGAAAAGCACAGTACAGGCACCACCTTTTCTTCTTACAACAGTCAGAGCAGGTCACAGGAAGGGTGAACAGGAGCAGTGATGTTTATAAAGGGCAGAAATGATCTCAGGGCTGGCAGGGAATGGTTTGGGCTTTACCAAGGGGAAGCAGCATGGGGTAGATGTGTCTTTTCATCTCCACTCTGCCAAATCCCATGTTTAGCTGATGCAATAAATTATGTATTATCTAATCAATTACAGCCATCTACTATAAAACAAACAGACTGGCAAAATGGACAACCTTTACATGGTCAATAAAACCCCTCTGATTTCAGTGATTAGCTGTAAATGAGCACCCAATTACAAGCACAGAAGGAGGAATGGACACAAAATAGATAAAATGACAGTTAGCTGTGCTCAAAATCAAAGTTCATGCAGGTGTGACCTGGAAATCAGCAGTACCTGCACTTTGTGTGTTTCCGTTTGAGATGAGCCGCTGAATTCTGAGAGGTGGGAATAAAGCAAATTTGGGGTTTTTTGTTTGGTTGGGTTGGGTTTTTGGGGGGGAGTTTGGAGGTTTTTTTGGACTTTGGGTTTTGTTTGTTTGTTTTGGTTGGTTGGTTTGGGGTTTTTTTGTTGTTGTTTTTGGTTTTGTTGGTTTGTTGTTGTTGTTGTTGTTATTTGGTTGGTTTGGGGTTTGGTTTTTTTTCATTTTTGGTTTTGGGGTTTTTTGTGCCAGAGCTTGTTGATAACAGCAAATGTCCAAATCTGGAGGTACTTTGACAATCCATTCCTTGAGCTGCTTCCTGCAAAGCAGCAGCAGCAATCCACCTTCAGCTCCTTCCACTGCTCCTCTACAGCAGCAAACACCCTGCACATGATCCATGACTAATTCTGCTGAGTAAACGAACAGGGAATTAAATCCATCCTTTGTTCATCTGCATTTAGGGGTCAGTCCACCACGGAGCTGCCCCTGTGCAAACACAAGTGGCCAGCACGGGCAGAGAGGAGCAGAGGATGCTCTGCCCAGTTCCAGGAGCTCAGTGTCCCCCAGGAGCAGCCACACACAAGGGGACAATGGGGACAGGCAGCCAGGAGCCCCAGGGGCTGCATTCCCATTTCCTTCTAACCTAACGCTCCAAACTTCTCTCAAACTCCTCCATTTCTCCCTTAATTACTACAAGTAATTTTATTAATATACTTTGCAGCGCCATTAACTGTTACCTGAGGCTTAGCTTTAAATATGATGAGACTACATAATCTTAATGGCATTAATTAATAGTACCATGACTTTAAAATTTCACAGATCTGACCAACAAAGCATATAAAGTGTGGTTTGTGGGGAATTTTTGGGTTGGTTGGAGTAATTTTCATTAAGTAATGCCCCTGACAAACAGGAGCAGAGAAGTGGAAGTTATAAAAACAGAGAATTAAATTAAAACCAAAGTAACTCCCCCAAGCATCACCATGATGAAATATGGAAATTTATCCAAAACACTCAAGCTTTGGTCACCAATCCAGAGATACAGGAAAGGCAGAGGTAAGGTCCCATTTGTTTGGAATTTTTTTTTATCTCCCTGTTTTCTTGTGTTCTAAGCACCAAAGCAATCACCAGGATCTTGACATGGCTTTGATGGCCAAAGGCTGATGACCACTGATGGGACAGGACGGAAAAAGCTTCAGGAGCTGCCAAACTGGATACTGCATCAGCCAGAAAACAGAGGGTGAGAACCAAAACAGAGACACCTTGTTCCTTCAGTGACACATTTAATATTTAATCCTCACAGCACATCCTGTCAGAGCAGAAAGGCTAAAGCTCTGTGTCCTCAGCAGAGGTTTTGCCTGAATGTTCAAATTTATGACTTTCATGACTAACCTGTCAAAAAACCTGGCACCAGAAGTTTGCACTGGGGATCTTTATTTCTGGATTTCTCCCTCTTTTTCTCTCTCAGCTGAGCAGGGAACTTCTCAGAAAGAAAAGCACATTTGCTTTATTCCCAGCTCCCAAAATTCAGCAGCTCATCAATCAGAGAAGCACACAAACTGCAGGTACTGCTGGTGGGGTTTCCAGGGCCCTGAGCAAACAGCTCCAGTTCCAGCCACAAGGAGCAACAGCCACAGCACCACCCAGAAAATCACTGTGGGAACAGAGTACAGCACTCAAACTGCTCCACAGATGCTATAAATTACATTGTCAGAGGAAGACCAATATATTTACTCTGCAGTGATACTGTAATTATCAAGAAAGTGCCCTGCCTTTGCTGTAAGTGCTCTGTGCAGCAATTAATTTTCCTCTGCACATTGATGTTTGATAGTAATATGTAAATCACAGGGTATTTGCTACAGATATTTAATAAAATATATCTACTCTCACACTCTCTTGAAAGCACCTTAAAACAACATTAAGAAGTTGCATGAACACAGAAAGACAACGTCCTTATGTGTCTTTAGAATAGGCTTTAGGAAAAAAGTCTGATGGTGTTGACAACTGAAACCACAGCCTTGCTTTTCCAATTTTTTTAATTCCCAATAAACCCTCATTGCAGTCAAGAGCCCCAAAAGTTACAGCCTGAGAGCCTTAAAATCCAAGTCCTCAAGAATGTCAGGGAAATTCTGGCTATCCTGGAGTACTCTTGTGCCCACCCAGGCAGGGAAACTCACACTGAGAACGATGCAGCTTCTGCCAGGGCCCCACAGAGCTTGGACAGGGCAGACAGAAATCCCACAGGGAGAAAATATCCTGTGGCACCATCCTTGAAGGAAAGGTTTAATCTCAGCATCCTCCCACCCCAGGCAGCACAGGCTCAATTCAAAATTTGCATTTTAAAAAAAAAAAAAAAATCCTACTTAGCATTCCCAGGTATAGATAAACTATTTATGGGAAATACCCATACCTGGAAACCAGAGAAGTCCTATACCTGGAGGGAATATGAAGCCATTATCTGATATCTTAAAACTATTCCGTTTAAGGACAATTTCACACTTCCCCCTCTGCCCTGCCCCAGGCAGCTCAGCCCTGACCACCACCACTTTCTCCTCAATTGTACAGATGCAAAATTAACCTTACATCCCCCACTTCAGCCCTAGAGATCAGCAATAAAGGTATTTCAGAGGTGGCTTCTCAGCTCCTGCAGTTGTGGTGTCAATGGCAGGTTGAGGGAAAAAACCCAACAAATTAACTGAGATCTTGAAATCCTGCAGAGCAGCATCACACCCGAGGGAAAACACCATCCCTGTCCCCAGAAACAACCCTGCATTCTCTCTTTAAGGCGCCTGGGCACTGCTCTTCAGTCGTTCCTGACCTGGAAATACATCCTGACCCCAGCGTCCATTGCTGCAGCCGTGCTTAACTGCAGTGAAATTAGCCCCCAAATTTAAAATAAAGCCTAAACGCATCGTTTTCTTACACTATAAAGTCTTTTTAAGTGTCCCATATTAGAATTTTTTAGCCTGAACAATGCTATAACGATGACATCAAGTGTGTATCTGACTGACTTCTGCAGAGGCCACATTAACTCCAGAGGGAAAAATACAACCTTGATCTTCCAGAAAAACAATTGTAATTTTGTCTTTAAAAAGGCTGCAGGAGGATTCCGTTAAGGATTTATTCAACTAGAAGAGAAATTTATTTTTCAGGTAAAAAAAAAAGGAAACATATGTAACCTTTTTTTCTTTTTAAGGAGTATACAGTTTAATTGGAAATACAGAATAAAGTAGGACAAAAAAGCCAGGGAAGTTTAAGGCAAAAAGTCTTTAGCAGCTTTGCATACTTGAGTATGAAGCAGAGGAAAATCAACTGATAATCTTCTCTGCTAAATTTATACAAGAGACAGAACATTCTCTAGAGATTTTGTTTCTTAAAAAGAAAAAAGTTAGCATTTTACTTGACCAAAGTGATTTCCTATTTAAATAATCATGATTATCCACCTCCAGACTTTGTATTCTTTTTATGGTGATTTACAGACTGTCTCTGCTCTAAGTGCTGTACAACACTCACAAGGTCTGAAGTTAATGGTGTGCTGGAAATGCTTGATAAAGAATTTTTACTGTCTTTGCCATTTGACAAAATCGAGTAATAAGCATAATAAATAGATGTATCAGACATTAATGCTATGAAAGCTTTTCTAAATCTTTCTGTCCATCCTCCTTGCACTTGTTCTGCGTGGGACATGAGATTTCTCCGTCTTTGAAAATAAAGCTCAAATTATCCCCTGTTAGCCTTTCTCCTAGAAATGCTATCTGTTAATAATATTTTTAAAAAACAAAACAAAACAAAACAAACAAACAAAAAAAAAAACATTCCAGCACACAAGGATTACAGGTCCTCTTTTTCTATCCTAAAGACCATAAAGGCACTCAAAGTGAGATATTCCCACCAGTTCCCCCCAGGGCAAGACCCTGGCACCCAACTTCTGAGCTGCCCAGGGAGCTGCCCAAGAAGCCACTTCCAGAAAAGGATGGTTTATGCTCCCACTCTTGTCTCATTAAATCCTTTTTACAAAGTGACTTTTGGGAGCACCTCTGACAGGTGGGCTCCAGATCAGGAGAGCAGCTGGGCAGGGCAGCCTCCAGCAGCTCCTGGCACATCCCCACGGGGCCCAGGATAACCAACACAATCACTCCAACAAAAGGGAGGGAGGGAAAAAAATCCTTTTTTTTTTTTTTTTTTTAAGGGAGATCATTAATGCCATTAATATTACAGACTTAACCTCGTGTGACAGCAGTGATGGGGATTGAACCAGAGCAGAAATGGAAATCTCAAAGTTTGAGCCCCAGACTCGCCTGGAAAAGCTGCAGCAGCCTGGGCTGCTTTGTGACAGCCTGACCTGGGCTTAGGTTCCCTTTTGAAGAACTTCCCCGTTGAGTTCTCCTCAGAAAGGCTTTGCTTTGCACTCGGGTGCGTTCAGACACACGAGTCCCTTTGATGTGTCAGGATCCACTGAACATTAATAACCCGATTACAGCGAGCAAAGCTCTTGATAAATTCCCCTCAGACAGCAAGATTTGCTTGTTCAGAAATGTTTACCTCCACTCACACCGGTGTTTCAACCAGGAGCTCTCTCACTAACTGGGGAGAGCTCAGACCCTGGAGCCTCTCTGTTCTGTGACTGCAGAATTCCCTTTTTCTTTCCTCCTCTGACTTGGTGATCCCAGCAGGAATCAGTTTTGGAAAACATCCCTTCCAAAGCCACCAGGAACAGAGGCCATCCCATGTCTGTCAATACAAAAACTCTAACATTTGCCATTTACTCCTCTGCTCCCACCCTCCTCACCTTTTTTTGTTGCACATTTCCAATTTGCTGGCCGGTGCTGAATTGAATAGCTGAGGCTAGATTTGCTTTTGTCACAAGGTTACTATAGACCTTGACTTTCCTCACTAAAGAAAATGACTTTGTGTCATCCTTAGTGGTTGTTTATTATGGAGACTTCACAGTGCCTCCCAGTATGGATGTCTTTGATTCTGAAAGAAAATCAAAACAGGCACATGAAGTGCTCTGGGAACGAGGGCAGTGATGAGGAGGCAGAAAAGGACTACATCATTAACTTACTTTGGCTATAAACTCAGCAGAGCTCCATCTCAGCATTATTACAGTCTGTTTCAATTTTAAAGTTCAAGTTTAAGAGGAGATGAGATTAACCATTCAAGGGCTACAATCTCAGCTATGAATTCCTCTCTCACGGTTCCAAAATTTCCCTGGGTATAAAACCAGCGACTGCACAAGTCAGCTAAAAAATATCACCTCCAGCTCCCCTGCCTGCTAATTCTTCAACTAGACTGAGAGGCACAGCAGAGGCACAACTGCACATCCCTCTGACTGCCAGCTCCTCAGAAAAAAATTTCTGAATTCTCTCCTTGCCTTCAAAGCTTCCCTTCTCTCCCCAGCTTATTTTCAAACTCTTTCCCCTCTCTCATTTGAGCTTCTGCTAGAAATACACTGACACAGTGGCACAGCAATCCTACAGCAGGAGGTGGCACAGCACTCCAAAGCCCGAGCTACTGAAACACCCTGCTCTTGGCAGAAAGAAAAGCACCCACCAAAGCACAAATTTGAACATTCTCACTGGTTTGACACGATTTAAGACCGAGCTCACATGTAGTGAGTGCATTTATACACTGAATTGTGCTGGGTTTGGCTGGGCTGGAGTTCATTCATTCCCAGTGGCTGCAGTGGGGCTGTGTTTGGGTTTGTGCTGAACACAGGGCTGACCATACAGATATTTCTGTTGTTGCTGGGCAGGGCTTGCACAGAGCCAAGGCCTTTCCTGCTCTGTATGGCCATGCTGGGGAGGGCTGGGGGTGTGTGGGAGCTTGGGAGGGGACACAGCCAGGACAGGTGACACAGCTGACCCCAGGGATAGTCCAGACCCTGTGACATCATGCTCACTGTGTAAAGTGTGGGCAAGAAGAAAGAAGAGCGGAGCCATTTGGAGCCACCACTGAGTGTGAGGGAGCCCTGCTCCCCTGGGGATGGCTGAACACCTGCCCAGCCATGGGAAGTGTGGAATGAACTCCACGTGAGCTTACTGAACTGCCTTTATGTCACCCCCCAGCTTTCCTCACTGCTCCCACCCTGCCTTTGCCACCCACCCCACTGAGGCTGAGTGAGCCTCGATGGTCAGTGGGGTTAGACTGTGACAAGCAACCACAAAACACGGCAAGGGCTGGCAGACACTCTCTCTGTGAAGCACACAAGGTAAACCCACGTTTCCGAAGGAGGAAATCTCCCTTAAATCATTGAGCTGCTTTGCAGTGATGATCACACACATTCAGCTACACACACTGCATGCAGAAAGAAATTCAACAGTGCTTGCTACAGAGAGAGGGGTGGTGAAGCAGCTTAGGGTTTTGAGTGTCTACATATATAAATAAAATATTAGCTCAAATAAACAGGAGAGTAAAAGTACATTCTGCACCATTACCATAGCATTCACAAACCCATAATAGGATAAACCATATTATAATTACTTTATGTTCAGAGTTTTAAAGAAAGGAGGGGGTTTTGTTACCACAGGAAAAAAAGCAAGGTTATGAAGTTTCAAGCCAAGAGGAAAAGAAATAAACCCCTAGCACAAATAAATATATCCCTACCAAATGACCACAAGCAAATAAATAAATCCCTACACCAAATGACCACAAACAAATAAATAAATCCCTACCATAATGACCATAAGCAAACACAATGTACTCTTCAACTCTGATAACAGACATGCTGTATCTAATCAGGATGAGAACATTTACTCCAAAGCTGGAACAGCACATGAAACTGCACACACAACCCTCGTGCTCAGCGTGAAGCCCCCAGTGACCCCCAGCTGCATTCAGGAGGTTGGCAGGAACCTCCCAGGAAGGTTTCCTGTGGATCCCTGCCACTGCCAGGGCTCCTGCACAGCAGGGCTGGCACAGAGCTGGAGCTGGGAACACAGCCTGCCTGTCTGGGGAACACTGGGGCTCTCACAGCCCACCTGGGACAGAGCAGCACCCAGCTCCGAGCCACACAACTGCAACCACAACCTCGGCACGCTGCAGCTCTCCAGGGCGCCTCTGCTGTTTTTTTCCTAGGTTCATGGAGTTTTAAGGCAATTAGACGTTTTAGATTTGTTTTTAAATGTTCAATGTTCACCCGTTTGTTATCCTGAAATTCATTCTGCCTTTACAGAGGGGATTTTGCTGTAAATGTGTAAAGACAGGGATATGCATGCACACAAATTGTACAGATTATGGATTTTTGTAACCTCACAGAATGTCCTGAGCTGGGAGGGACCCACAGGATCATCCAGCCCAGCTCCCAGCCCGGCACAGACACCCCAACAATCCCACCTGGGCATCACTGAGAGCTCTGTCCAAACACTCCTGGAGCTCTGGGGCTGTGCCCATTCCCTGGGGAGCCTGGGCAGTGCCCAGCACCCTCTGAGGGAAGAACCTTTCCTTGATATCCAACCTAAACTCCTCAGACACAGCTCCAGCCCTTCCCTGGGCCCTGGCCCTGTCACAGAGCTGCAGACCTGGGGAGATTTGATCTCAAGTCTCCTCTTGTCCAAGTGACCTCAGGTGCTCCTCGTGGAGCCCCTCCACACCCTTCCCCATTTTTGTTTTCCCCACTCCCTGCACCAAGCACTCCAGCCTGCTCCAGCACAAAGGGAATATCTCCTGCAAGTGCCAAGTGAACAGGGTATGAATACAAACCTCAATGCAAACCCTGAGCCCTCACCAGGCTGACAGAATAATCTAGGAGTGAGACCCCACATCTCAAAGTACAGGAAAAAATGGTGAAACCAGAAATTAAACTGCTCCTGCAGAGGCCAAGCACGTGAGAAGCCATGAGACTGGACTGATTTTCTCTCAGGTTTTGTTCCCCTTCAGAACAATCTGCTGCTGGTGGTGTACTTGCACTGAGGGGGCTGAGAAAAGGCTGCAGCCCTGCCTGTACCAGCAGTGTGCAAACACTGCTGAACCTGCCCCGGAGACCCTCCAACATCAAAACCCTGCTTTATTGAAGAGAAAACAAATGCACGCTGCACATTTCTTCTTCAGCAACCTTAGGGCTCAGGATGCCAAGTGTAATAACATCAGTTGACACGTTCACAAAAACACATGCTGAAGAGAGAAAAGATTTCAAAGTGGGAAAAAAAAGCACCTCAAAACCCTGTACCAAATATTGTGACTTCTCCCACGCTCAGGCAGCGCTTCCGACATTTCCCAACGTGAAACCAAGCTGACATCTTCAGCCCACCCACAGCAGCCTCGACTCTTGCTTCCCTGCAATGGCTCTTCTTCCTTTTCTCACCACATATGTTCGAGATAAACATCTGAGGCTGCAAAGCACCACCAACTTTGCAGCGTTAGTGGCTGTGCAGCACATCATCTGGAGTTATGGGACGGGGTTTTTTAAAGATGACATTTCAAGTTGCCAAAAAAGTTCTACGTGATCTCTTCTCAGGAGTCCCAGTAAGAGATTTACTCTCTCTGGGCAGGCTGTGGCAACAAATTTAATCATTTTTATTCCACTGAAAATAGGTATGGGGTTTCTGTTCCAGGAGACCCATGCACGTTTTTGCTAATTGTGCAATAGCACAATGCTTTCTCGAGCAGTTTAGAAAACTCTGAGAAAGGGTTGGGAAAATCAGGGATTTTCTGGCACATTGGCAGCAACAAAAATACAGCAAAGGGTCATGTCTTGGTTGCATCTAAAGTAGATCAAGGCTGCTGAACACAAATTTCAGAGAAGGCAATGCCCAGCTGCTTTAGAGACACACAGGAGAGGCTGTGAGGGCACCTGTGGGTACCAGTGCAGTCAAGAGAGGCTTGAGATCAAACTCAGTGGCTTGCTGTCATCAGAAACACAGCCCACTGCTCCTGGAAGCTGCTGGAGATGGCAGCGTAAACACCTAGGACAGCTGGAAAATCCTAAGGAGAGATTTAGTGGGTTTATTAAGGCATAATACGGGTTTATTTTCATTCCTTTGCAAACATGCAAGCCTGGAATTTGCAATTTTTACAACCAAGCTTCCAGCCTTTACACTTGTTCTGGAAACCAACTGTTCACGATGAGGACTGGGACATATTGACAAAAGCCAAATTTCAGAGAGAGGCTGGGGTCCATCCTGCTGGAGTCAGTGTCATGGTGGAGCCACAGAGATATTGGAAAAAGCTGAAATTTTTCAACAATCTACCTGACAGTTGTGCTCTTTGGATAGACATCACAGCTTTGTCTGTGCAGGAGCTGCTCATCAGAAAACATTCCTTCTATCAACACACCAGACTGAAATCAGAACGGCTAAAAGTTGTCCTCGTAGGGCCAGGAAAAAACCTTACACTGGAGACACTTAACAGGCAGAAATAAGACACTCAGGAATTGGATATCATCTGTTATTTCTCACAAACACGGCATTTAAAGGCAATTAAAACAAGCTCCTACCAACTCCCTGCACCACCTGCCGTTGTTCAAAACATCCCTAAGGTCCCTCAACAGAACTTGTTTAAAAAAATAAACCCCGACCTGCACGTGAGCAGTTGACACACAGACCACTGCAATAAACAGTAACACTCTGAAAGAACAATCAATATAATTTCCCATTAGTTTGTCTTCACAGATTTGTCATTTCGGCTTTTCCTTGGCAGCCTTGGGGGGAAAATGAGAGATGTGTGTGACTGCACAGGAACTACAAAAAGTCTCTTAAAGGCATTTAGAGCTGCTATTGCAATCATTTCCTTTCAACAGACAGATGAACCGATGACATTAGGCATGAAGAGAGCTAATTTTCAATAGAATGGCACCGATACATTAGGTTCCAGCTGCTTGGGTAACCTTTGGAGCTGTGGGACATGCCCACAAGTCTTCAAGAAGTTTCCACAGCAGAGCTGGTGGCACCTTGCCCTGTTGATGGATGTTCTCCATCTCTGGCCAGGGCCAACTCTGACCCTCTCAGGGCTGTGCCTCTCCTTCGGTGCCAGCCTGGAGAGAAGCAACAATGGCTGAATATTCAATTTTTTTTTCCTTTCCCCCTGAGATAGCGCCAAAACAGCTTGCAGAAAATCCAAGTGTGGTTAGGTGCCATCTGCTCCCCTTTCCAGGGGAAGTGCCATGATATTTCTATCCCCTTGCTCAAGATGAACCTTTAGGCTCTGGACCTTGCCCTGAAACACACCGAGATCGCCCTGCAAAGCCCAGCCACACACCCACAGCTCTCACCACCAATTTTCCCTCTGCTCTTTGCCCAGTGATGCTCTTACAGCACACCTGGGGCATGCCCTGAATAAAAACCATCGTTCTGAGTCTCCAGCAGAGTTAGGGACTGGTTAGTGACTCGAAGCAAAGCTGCCAGAGCACAGGGCGCTGCTCCAGCACTGCCCCAGCACCCAGAGCTGCAGCCCCCCACAGTGTCCCCCCCCCAGGGTCTGTTCAGCAGCTCAGCATCATGAGAAAATGCTCACAAACAGTTTATCCTCTCTCAGACCATCCCATAATCCTGGGATCATTTCTGCCCTGGGGAGAAACCTCCCATAGCTCACTAAACCTGCATGGAGGGAGTACTGAATGGATCCTCTCCCCTACACAGAGCCACAGAAATTCATGACAGTACCCATTCATTCTGATTTTTTTTTTCCTTCCCTTCCTAACTCTTGCTTGACAAATGATAAAAGCCTCCAAAACTACCTCTGCTAAGCACTATATACACATAAAATCTGTGCTGTTGTGCTGACGGGCTTCTCCCGTGGCTCTGAGCTGCCAGGTTCTCATTACAGAGTCTAGCAAGGGCTTTCAGAACTGTAATTGCTGCCTAACTGAACAAAACCCATCCTGAGCACGGAGCCAGAGCCTGGTGAAGGAAATGGTCAAAAAGACATTGGGGGGGGAAAAATGTGGATTAAGTAATGGCAGTTACCTGGAATTACTCCATGCTTAGAACACTCAAAATATACTCTCCAAGAGTGAATTTGTTTCGTGTGTGCAGAATTTCTGTCCCATGGGCAGTGCATCTCGGGAGTGATGGCACTCAGGTGTTCACCCCATGCCACCAACTCCCACAGAGCTGTGGCAGCTCCCGCCAGTGGCAGCCTTAGGTCAGAGACTGATGATCACACCCAGGCCCAGGGCTAAAAACAGGATTATAAACCCGAATTAGCATCACAAAAACTGCAATATTTTGAAAGATGGATTAAATATGTGCTTAAATTAGAATCAAGGTAACACAGTGCAGATCTACATTAGTCTCATCCAAACCAGGATTATTTCCTCATAATAAAAAGGAAATGCAGAGCTATGAAGCTGAATCAACCCCCCAAAAGCCAATCCCTATTATCTTTTTTTCTTTAGGCTTTGTTTTGAACAGCGAGCTTCCTTCAACACCCTTCAAGACAAAGCATCATCACCCAGCGCAGGGGGAGAGCAAAGCGGCTCCTTTCATCTGCCTCTCCATCTCCTGAGTAAATATTGCATCACTGCTCTCCCTAGGAAACACCTTTCATCTCTGTTTTAAGGGTGGGGATGAGCTGATGGAATCCTCACAGCCCATCAGCCTTTGACAGCTGCGGAGCAGAGCTACCCCAAGATAAAATCCTGTGCAGGGACCTCACTGTCACCCCTGACCCTGCTGCTCACAGAGCCCAGCACCACTCCTGGCTGCTGAGAGAAGCAACAATGGCTGAATATTCAACTTTTTTTTTTTCCTTTTCCCCTGAGACAGCGCCAAAACAGCTTGCAGAAAATCCAAGTGTGTACGTGGCTAGGTGCCATCTGCTCCCCTTTCCAGGGGAAGTGTCATGATATTTCTGTCCCCCGGGAGCATCCACATTAGCTGTGCATTAAGACCCTGCGCAGGAATGGAATGGCTGCAGAGCAGATGGGGAAAACAATACAAGGATATTATTAGGACAAACCTATATTAGAAGGAATGATTCTGTTCCTTATATAATTACACCACAGGAGGGAGGAGTTTCTAGAGGGCTGCAGCCTCTGGAAATTTAAGGATTCCAGAGAATCAATAGTCAGGATCCTTCATTGTAGAATAGAAATGTTTACCTTTAAAATGCTCCACAAAAAAGGCAATATGGTAAAACAGCAGCAGTTTTCGTGGGCTTTTCCAGGAGTTAACTCTTTGCTAAGCAAAAAGGTCATGGAAGAGGAAAGTGAGTCTGTTCTGATGGTGGTCTCCTCTTCATCAGTCCATGACTAACTCTACAGCAGCCACCTGCCTCTGTTTTCACATCCAGTCTGGTACTTCTGCCCCCTCCCTCCCACTCTGAGGCCCTTCTGATGTTCCAGCCCATGAGAAAAACGTGTGTTCTGCAATTCCCACCTTAATTCTGCTACTCCAGGATGATAGCAAGGTCCACCCTAGATGCTGTGAATATTAGCAATTGCATAAAGGGAATCACTGCACCAGAGTCAGCTCAGATGCTGAGATACTTGCTAAGCCTAGGGGATTTCTTTGCTCTCTCCCAATCAGTTCCCCTTCTATAAGAGAAAAAAATTACGTATATTCCCGAGTCTAAGGCTGAGAAATGTTACAGCTCATCTTCAGCAGTCATCAGCAGCTTTCAAATTATTCATGCAGAAAATTACTTAAAACACCACCCCCCCCCCCATACAAATGCATCTGTTTCTGATTTGAAACAAAGTTCAATTCCCATTTTTGAAAAAGCTTTCATCTCCAGGAAATATGGAGGCTTCAAAGTCCAGTAATTTGCAGTTCATTCGAACATTAATGGAAAGAAATGTTCCTCCACCTCGAACTATTTCCTCAGTCAATTAGACAAATCCTCTAAGTGGAGTTGGTGAAGCAGTTCACATCCAGGAACTTAATTAGTGCTGAATTCCCAAATCTGCATCCACCTCACTCGAACCCACCACCACCCACGGGCAGGCAGCTCATGGGACAGTGCAGGAGTCCTGTGGGGACAGCTGGGGACACCAGAGGGGCAGGGCAGCAGCTGGGACAGAGGAGGAGCGTTAGCAGAGGATGCAGGAGGCACAATCCATCTGAAGGGAAAAGCAAATTCTCAACAGATGAAAGACTCAAAGGTCCTGCCTGCCCATGGCCACTGAGAAAACTCCAGCAAATTTTAGGAGAAACAGCTCTCCCCCTGTGCCTCTGCTGAATTCTTACTGACATTAGCCAACTATTCCTGCTCCTTGCAACTTCAATTCCTCAGCCCCTGCACGTTTGTTTGTCCTGTTTAGCTGCTCTGCTCCCAACTCCTAGTTAGGATTGCTGGCACAGCACCTCCCAGGAGCAGCCCAGAGCTGGCTGGAGAGCCCAAAAGCAGTGGGAACAAGTGCAGAAGCAGAGTGACTCCACACTGAACAGGCAAGAACTGTATTTCACACTCTGGGAAGCTGCACTTCCACGGTAAAAAGAGTGTAGAAAATACTGAGCAATTTCTAAAAATAATTGGGGTCTCTTGGGAAGAAAGAACTTTGAACAATATTTATAGAGAAACTGAGCTAGGAAAAAAGAGCAGCACTTACTGCCAGAAGAGGCTTTTAAGTCCTGGTGATAGCACAGTATTATAGCAGAAATCAAGTGAACTCCTTAATAAAAGGTTCATCTAAAGCCAATTTGCCTCATCCCAAAATCCTCACCAGCATCATTCCCACAAACAACAGCACATAGGTGTTACCAGTTACCCCAAGCCAAGCTAATTTTATGTTCTGGTAAGGAATAGTCCCGTTTTTGTTGGGTGGGGTTTTTTTTTTTTTCTCCCTGTTCATTTCAGCATTCACAGAAAAAAGCTGAAAAATATCGAGTCAATTGGGAAAAAAATCAACACCAAGCTGAGCACAGCCTTTGGTTCAGCAGGATTTACTCATCAGCACATCGAGCAGATGAATACACCCTATTCCCCAGTCTGGTACATAGCAGCGTTCTTTTTAGAGAAAGGACATGAAAATCCTACTTTTGAAAGTCACACATGACATATAAAAGCAAAACACAAGGAGCCAATGCTCACATTCCTACAACCACAGCATTTCCTACTCCCCCAGCTCTGTCTCCCCAAATATTAACAGCCCAGTAAAGGATGTTTCCACTTCCTCCTTAGCTCCAGTGAGTGCAAGCCCTAAAAGCAAGTGATAATTATGATCTTAAGAGAAAACAATTCTGTAAGTTTCTGAAAAGGCAGATTTTAGGTCAAATATAGTTTTAAACAGAATATTGTTTCTGAAGACTCCTTTCACACGCTTGTATTTGTCGTTGAGTGAGAAATCAAACTGCACTGATTTTTGTGGTCACACAGCTGAAACATAGGGTTTTCTTTTAGACACTTAAATGTAGGGATTTTAGACAAAAGTTAGTTTTGTTGAAATCAACTAGAATAGAAAAAGACAGAGAACTCAGCTAGAAAGAAATTAATGATCAAATGCCGAGTAGCCTTTTGATTATTTGATATTTACTCAGCTGTGCTTAGAATAGACAATTAATAATCTTAAGAAAAAAGGTTCAAAGGAGAGCCTAGACAGTTACAAATTTTGCCAAGATGCAACCTACTTAGAAGCAATAGAAGAGAGCATTGGGAGTTTTCCAGGGTCAAATATATTGTCAAAAATCAATGAAGTAAGAAGGTCACACTGAGGAAGATTCATATTACTTCATCCAAAGCAGCCCTCAGACTCAAATAAAGACCACCGACCCAATTAACTGCACATGCTTAGTGACTTTTTGCTAATTTCCATACAAAGTGGGAATGGGAGGCTCTTATACTAGGAATATGTATCTGTATTTTAAATATGCATTTTTGTTATAGATACATAAGTTCTGTGTTGCATTGTTACTTCAGATCTGTACATTTGGGAGCTATCCCTGCAGCTCAGATAAACACACACTTTCTAACCTTAACTAGTTAGAGAGTCTTTGTCTGTCTCAGGTGGGTATCGATATCAGATCCAGATCTGCATTTTAATAATTCACAGCAGACAAGACCTGCGGCAGATCAAGAAGAACCACCTGAGAAGGTTTCTTCTCCACTTCCCTTACTCCTCACACCACATTTAACTCTCACATGGATAAAATTCCAAGACACAAACTCCCAAACCCTGGTCCTCAGAGCCACCTGGGATTCCAGCAGGATGTTACATCCACATTAATTCTGTAGCTGTGCCCATTCCTGTAGCTTCTGGGCACAGCAAGTCTTTTTATTAATTGGCTTGAATTGTTGGACAGAGAGAATTTATATCCTGAGGGGACACCTGCAAACAAATCACAAACCCACAGCTCAGATTTGTCAGGACAAACAGGTGCCCAAACAGACATTTCCAACAGCTCCAAGAGTCCTCAGCTACCCAGGATTGGGCAATAAGTCTGGGAAAAAAGGCACATGGAGCCCAGTGCAGCCTCACATCATTACACAATCCTTCCATAGGCACAGGCAGGATAAACACGACCCAAAGAAGAGCTCAAAGATAAAAATACATGGCAGAAGTGCATGATCTTGCATCCCAATGAGTTGCTCCATTCCCAGGGAAGTCCAGGTGATTGCAGACTCTTCCCATGCTGCTGTACCAGTTTAGTTGAGAGAAAAAATTCAAATTCGCATTTGGCTTTGTCTATCTCTTCCCCCTGAGTTTCCTTCGAGGGTCCTGAGCTTCTTCCTGTGCTCACCCAGCAGCACCAGGAGCACCCAGGTCAGACTGGAATTAAAGGGGGAGGAGGCAAAGGAGCCCAGGAACCACCTCAGGGGTGTCAAAAATCAGGGGAAAGCATCACAATGAGATGTGACAACTGAAACCAGCCCAAAAGCATCCACTAGTCTTTTTTTTTTTGGTGCAAGAGCTCATATTTCTATTTTGTTTATTATCAGAAAGGAATACAATATATTTCCTATCCCATAAAATACACATATAATTTTTGTGGTAATAAGACCCAGGAGAGGCATAAATATTCCCAAGGGTTTCTGCAGTTCAGAAGAACACTGTAAAACAGTTTGATAACTTGGAGATTACATTTCCCTCTATTCACCACACACACACACACATATAAAAGCCTGCCAAGGGGAACGTTATTGATGCTTTATAACTATGAGCCAATAAACCTCATGAATTTCATTTATTTGAAGACTGCAATAGAAGCAGAAAGATAAGTAGCATCCTTAAATTCAGGATCATTAATTTAATCCCCGCCCCCCAACACACACCAGCAAGCTCTCCATGCTAAATCTTTGCATGGTTCTTTTACCAGTGCAAGCAGAACCAGCAAATGCCATTTGGGAAAGAACATTACAAGCCCATTCAGCAGAGTATCCCCTCCTGAATCATCCAGAGCAAATGGCAGTGAGATGTTTCTTGTGGCAGAGCTTTTATTTCGCCCCCAGGAACAACTCAAGGCTAACACAGAGAGGAGAGTGGGAGAGCAGCGGCAGGATGGAGGGGCTGGGCTGCTGTTTTCAGCTGTTTGGGGGCAAAGAGAGTCCTGGGGGCAATTCTCCCTCCCAGGGGTCCTCTCAGGTCTCAATTCCTTCATTTCCTCCACTGGAGAGGACCCAGCAGCTCTTTTTCATGGGAAGCTGTGGCACACAGCACGTGAGCCATTTGAGTGGGCTGCAGAGCAAGATTAGGAGTAAAAGATTCTCCTCCCCTCTGCAAAGCAGCTCCAAAGCTGAGAGAGGATTCCCAGCAGCAGCAGCATGGACAGGACATTCTAGTTCAGAATAATTAGATCAAACCTGCTGTAATAGTCAGTATTTCTCTAGGAGGCTGTTATCAAATCCAGCCCACCCCAGTCCCCCTGGCTGGTTTGGGGCATTTGGCACCACATTTCCCATCCACAAGAGCACACAGAGCATCAGCAGTGCTGACAAAGCTGCTCTGCATGGAAAGAAAAGGTAAACTCCATCCTTTAAACAGTTAAAGGCTTCGACAGAGAAGAAATAAGATGCTGTGGAGTGGGGAGTGCCAAAAATCTATCAAAGGCAGGTTAGCTGTCGTCAGTGGTGCTAAATAGGTATAAATGGACATGTTCAGCCAGGCAGAGACAGCACTGAGGGAGATCTGCCAGGGAGGAGGGGGAGGAGGCAGCTCCCCTTCCAGATGGGATAAGTTCAGCATCTGTTTTGTTCTCAGCTTTGAATGCCTAAATTCATCTTTAAAAAAATAAAAAATCACCACGCAGAAGCAGAGACTGAGACAGACAGAAGGATGTGTGATATCAAACAGCACATGTGGACAGAAGGAAATTGGCATTCCCTCACTATTTGGACATTGCCCCTCTTTTGTCCTTGCACATTTCGAATCCAAACCCCCCGTTTGTAAAACCAACTGCTTAGTTAGGTAAGTTTTTCATGAAGCATCTCTGCTCGTTCATAGTGCAACATTTAATAAGCCTCTTGGCTACTATCCTTGCTACTTTAAAATTTCAGGGCAATGTTTCTGACCTGTGAATCGCCAATTATCTGCCCTGCCCAGGAAAAAAAAAAAAAAAGAAAGAAAGAAGAAATATCAAAATAACAGCTGCTTGGTCTGAAGCACCTCTGTATCCCAGCTGCTGCTGCAGGGTTCAGCATTCCAGAACTGAAGTGGCAGCAGCCCTGCCCAGCAGAGGAGCAGCTCTGCCAGCACTCAGGTAAAGCTCATTTATACCCAGAATTGGTCCCCAAAATCTGCCTCTGCTCCTGCTGGATTCAAACGCACCTGCAGCAGTTACAGGCGTAACAGAAGACACTTATTTGTTTAAAATTCAGTTTACAAAATGTTCAGCTTGGGACTTGAACAACTCCCTGTCCCTACAAAAACTAACCACAAGCACAATCCGTGTGTCACCCAAAATCCCAGAGCACAGCAGGAAAACTGATCCTGAAATATTGATTTTGCATCCAATTATCTGTGGGGATTCTGTTGCTCTTTGGGTGCAGCTTTCAAGAGATTTGCATTCTGTCTCTCTATAATAAACAAAAAAATACAAGAAAATAATTATTTTATTTAAAGGCACATCTTTAAAAACACCGAAGTGAAACACACACCAAGACTTCACACAAGCACAAGTGTTTGACACACAAGTATCTCAAAAGAGAAAAATAAACTGCCTGGGCCAGATGGTTCAATCAGGAACTGAAATCTGAAGCTGCATGGAGTTACCTATGCTGTGCTTCCTTCTTTAAATGCCCATGTGTGAAAACAATCTTAGCTAATAAATACAGAGTAAAAATCAATTAAGCATTTTGACAACTAACATTGCATTACCCAACAGACAAACCCCTAATGTTGCCTTTAATTCCTTAAAAAATCAAATTTATGACTATTCAAGCAAACAAGAAAAAGACTAAAATTATACACTTGAAACACACAAAATTATGCCTTATTCTTAAAATAAATTATTCACTTGCTCAAGCCAGCACCTATTCAAATGTATTTCCTTGAGGCAAAACATCTCTTCCCCAGTCCCATCACTCTCTTTGAAAGCAGCATTCATCTTATTTCCCTCTTTTGGAAACGAGCCTTGATGGGAAGACAAGAACAGATCTTGAGCCTTCATTTAACTTCTGCCTCGACACCACTCTGCAGCCTTGTCCTACACATCACCTTGGGGCTCAGCCCTGGGGCAGTCTGGGATTTAGGAGCATCTGTCAGCTGGATGCCAATCGTGTGGGATTTGTGGTCACTTGCTCAGCTCTGATGGGAAGACAACACTTTCTGGCCACAGGTTTGGGCTCCCTTTGACCATTCAATAGCACAGATAAGCCTCTTTTGCCTTCCAGCCAGAGATATTTCAAGATTCTATGGTTTTAAACTCTTTATTTTCTAATCCATCTCAAGTGCCAAACTCCGTCATGAATATTACTCATCATTAGTGATTATTCTTTACCTCCTTCAAGCTGTAAAATAAAGAAGTTGTAGGAAATAGAGCCCATGGTGGGCACCTTGACAAAAAACCCAACAAAATCATGGACAAGCCAAGCTGAAATCCAACATCACCTGCACCTCCCTGGGGATAAATGGATCTTGGAACTGGATCATCACTTTAGGGCTGACCATGTGCAAAAAAAGAGAAGTTTGTGACCTGTGGATCCACAAAAGCAGATTTTCCTTAACGCAGATTGAAACACCTTACAAGGAATGAAAGTTGGCATTTTCCAGCAAAGATCAGAAGTGCAGAGCAGACAAGGCTGAGCTGTGAAGAAAGCCCAGCTCGTCTTCTGGCCACATTCTCCATCCAACATGAAACACAATTGTTCTCCTGCACTCCTGGAACGTAATGAAAACGCCAGATAAAAAAACCTGAGACATCTCACAGCAAGGCTGGAGGGGAAAATATTGGAAGATTTATACCCATCTGGAGGTAAGTGGTAGAAAACAGTCTGCAGAAGGTGCAAATTTCATCTTTCCAGCTATTCGTCACCTCAGAAGACACTTGCTTTGGGCAGAGAGAGACAGTGCAAATTTTTTACTGATTCCTCATGAAATATATTTCAGGATAGTTTCATTTTCCAAAAATAAAGTTAATCAAGGCAGTGTTGTTATCTGCACACTAATGCAAAATTCGTTTTACGTGCACAACTCGTGGCTGGTGCACGCATTGAAAATGTAACAAAAATTACAGAAACTTTAAAAAATAAAATCAAACTCTTTTCTTCCTTGTCATCAGCTAGTTCAATTCCTATTCATCTTCTCGTAGGATATCAATGGTTTCGTTTACAATAACAGTCACAATTTGAGTTGTTCAAAGAGTTCACATCGATTAAGTTCCTACTACCATTAGTGGGAATTGCAATTAAGAAGTGGCAAACCACAAAGATGAGCCCAACTTACTGTTTCTTTAACATCTATCACAAATCTCAGAATCACAGAAGAAATCAAATCTGTTCAAAAAACCCAGGCAAAACCTAACCCTACAGAAAATACAGATACTCTATAGACAGGGAAAGGAAGCAACTTATTTTAATTAACTGTGTTTTTAAACATATCACCAAGGGAAAAATCTTATAGACCCTTAAACTGAGAGATTATTTGGATGGTAACCCAAATTTTTAATCACAGGCTGTGCTGCCAAAGGATGTCCAGCCTGTTTCACACCTGAATGTCTTTTTTTCACAATTCCTGATGCTCACACACAAAGATTTTTCTTCAAAAAATCTGAAAAAAAATTGCTAACAACTATCCACTTCTAAAGTTGCTTTTCATGGACTTTTATTTAATAGTTTTCTTAAACTTCCGGGCTTTTAAGGGCATCGTGCCCCTGAAGACACAGACATTTTTCTCACCACACCACAAGAATAAACACATCCTTATTTCAGGTTCTTTTAAATCCACTCCTTCACTGAAGCTTGGGATGCCACATCTGAATAAAGAGCATCAGTTCATCTTATTTTAAAAAATCTTGGAATTTAAAAATCCAAAATGCTTAGGGAAAGCCCAGGTTTGACACCTCTGAGAGCCCATAAGTGTTACTGATGCCCAGACAATGTCTTTTTATTAGATGGCAAAAGCTGCATTAAGCACCTCCTCAATGCCTGCAGCACTCATCAGGGTCGTGGTGGATCTTTAATCGCAAAATGCAGCTCCTCCACTCCTTCCTGCTCCAATTAGACCATCATACCCGAAGGTGCATCCTCAATCTCTGAGCCATCATCTCTCCCCACCACTGGAGCAAAACATGTTAATAGGTAAAAAAAAGAAGTGCCTGCCCTGTATGGCAATCACAGACCTGTGGATGATCACCTCGGGATTTAGTGCAGCTCTCCTGGCTGGAAAGTGGGCAGGGATAAATGCTGGGAGTGCTAATGGAAAAGGCACGTGGGTTTACCCTGCAGAGAACAGTGAAATTCCAATGTTAAAGGCAAAACCCCAAACTGTTGCCATCGGAGTCAAGGGGATTTGCTGCCTACAAGGACAAAGCTTCAGCAGGAGAACTTCTGAGAAAGGGGTGGTCAATAGGTAACTCAAGTTAACTATTGAGGGACAGAATATGTGAATTCTAATTCAAGAAAAGCAGGTCCCTTTATCTTGCCAAGATAAGAGGGACAAGAGTCTGTTTGGGGCCAGCATAGAAACCCTGAATCACCCACCAAGGACTGTGGATGCTCCAGAGAGAAAGGGGAAAAGTGCACTGTGATGAAGACTACAGATCTTCATCACGAGAAGACCCCCAAAGACCACCAGGACACACAGCACATGCATGGCACACATGCTAATGATACTAATGATTTCTGAGAAATTATTTGTATAACCACTCCTGTCCCAGGGAATACAGTGAATATTCATGAATGTTACCCATAATATTGTGTGTTGGCAGTGCTGGGGTGTGTGTTTGGAGGAGTGAATCCCCACACCCAGCGCCGAATAAAGCAAATGCCCACTGCTCTGACTGTGTCTCTGAAGTGTCCCTGGGCCTGCTTGGGGCGAATCACTTCTGCACTCAAAGCATTGGATAACACAAAGTTTTGGTTTGGATCCTGGAGCCACTGAATGGCTTGGGTTGGAAGAGACCTTAAAGATCACTTAGTTCCAGCCCCTGCCATGGGCAGGGACACCTCCCACTGTCCAGCCTGGCCCTGGACACTTGATCACCAACAGTGACCATCACCTTGGACACTCCACATCACTCCAGAAAGCTCCTAGGGCCAGGGTGCTCTGTCCTAGAAATAAGTCTAGATACAGCTGAAAATACAGCCTAGAAACAGCTGAAAAATCAGCTGTGTGTTTCAGACATTTGTTCTGACCTAATTATTCCTAAATAAGCCTAGAGGGGGTTGGGGTATTCCCGCCCTCCCTTCTCTCCAGGTGATACTGGAAATCCTCAGCCACATTTCTAACCCAGCGATTTCAGTAACTCTCCTCAAAATATTAGCAACAGCTCAACCAAGGGATGGGATGATGAAGTGTCTGAGTATTCTCTGGCTCTTTTTCTAGGCAGAGATTCCAAATGACGAAGCAGTGTTTGTGGAGACCTCTGGGGTCAGCGCACAGATGGGTCCATCTGCAAGGGACATCCCTTGGCACAGCAAGTGCCATGCATTTGAAGCAATGGATGCAGCCAGAAGTGCCCAGTCAGGGATTTACCAGTGGGCAGAGCTCCTCACCTGACACACCAGTGCACAGGGGGATGCTGGGGAAGCTTTCTTGCATTCAGGAACAAAACTGCTTCTTAATATTTCAATTACTTCCCTTGTTCTATTCTGAAAATAGTTATTAATGTTCAGCTTTTATCAGGAGCTGTAACATTCCCCGAATATTAGGCACCCCTGTCTTGGCACCATTTCTGGGGTTTTTCTAATCTGGATCTGATCTCCCACCTCATTCCAAAAGCCAGGTTCAAGAAGCCACAAAACCAAGCAGCTTCTGCTCTTGGTTCATTTCCATTTATTGCTTGTAAAAGCAACTTGTGAACCGAGGGGCTGCTCTGGCTCAGGAGCCTGCAGGACTTGGCCATGGCACGGTGACACAAAGGGCATTTCCCTCCCTCAAAATGGATCAGGAAACAAAGATTTCTTTGTAGCAATCATAATAGACTCTCACTTGGCTGAGTTTTATAGTTGTATTTTATAGGGGAGGGAAAAAAGGTGGAAGGGAGGAGAGCAGATGGTGACCGTATCCTGACTTCACAGAGGGGAAAGGGAAAAAAAAATTGATTTTCAAAAGCAAGCAGGTTTAATAAGTGGTACAAAATATTATCTTATTTCAACATGACTGGAAGCCACTTTGCTAACTGCAGCCAAACAAGAAAATAAAGAGGAAGGTGACAGGAAACAGACTTCGGGATTTATACATACAGAAAAGTGAAATTTTGAATTCATCCACTGAATGGGAAGATCCCTGCTGCCCCTCCAAATGGGGGAGAAACACAGCTCTAGAACACATGAAGTTCCAAAATCTACGGTGTATTTGCAGAAAAAGAGAAATAAAGAGAAATAAAGAAGTTATGCAATTTACTTCTGTGTACCGAGTAACAACCAAATACTATGACTTAGCCTAAAGGAGATATGCAGTAGAAGGTTTGTTGGTTTTTTTTTTTGCAGAGGAGGGGTTTTTTACATTTTTAAAGGACAAATTAAATGACCTGAGCAATCACAGAGCTGTCAGCTTGGCATCAACCCCGGGTGAAATAATTGCATAGCTGATATAGAAATTAATTAATAAAGAATTAAACTGATGCAATTCATCCATAAATCCATGTTGACTAAGATAAGAACCCTTGATATACTAACAGGATCCCTTCCATAAAAACAAGAGCCCTTGATATATTAACAGTTTTTATATTCCATAAAAACTTCCTAAATACCAGTAAGGGGAAGGGTTGAGGAAATTCCTTCGAACTTCCACAGGGCATTTCCCTTGGCACAAGGTGGCACCTGCTCAGCACAGGGCAGGGACCATTCCCACATTTCCTTCAGGGGAAAGATATCCTCTCACTCTCCAATATTCAGCAATTTTGGTTTTCCAGTCCTCCTTTGGGATCATTGGCACAAAACAATCCCCAAGTACAGCTGGCAAGGAGCACACAAAAGGAGGCACAGACAAAGACTAAGGTGCAGCTCCTTAATCCCCCAGTGTAAGAAGATAAATCAGCACAGCTGAGCTGTAAGAGGTCTGTGGAGTTTAATGGACGTGGAAAAGAGAGGGAAGCAGGCAGAGGATGTGGGGGATGAGAAAGGAGGGAGCAAGAGGGAAAGTGAAGAGAGCTGGTTCTAGTGAAGGGACTGGGAGAGGTAAGTACTTGTCAAGGAAGGGGAAAAAGCCACAAATATTTTGTTATGTAGGAGGCATTTTTGAACAGATTTTTTTTTTCCAGATATTTGACTAAACTACACAATGCTCTGGGGCACCTTAGATCCCCATGATTGCTCCACAGTGCTCTCCAGAGCTTCCCACAAGTGGAGGGTCAGGAGGCTGTGCCCAGTGCCTTACCACAGCACAGGGTACCCCAAAGGACCTCAAAACATCACTCTCTCAGAGGAGTCAAAAACCAATTCTGCTCCTTTCCATCTCCCTCACCACCAGCCAACCTTGGCAGCTTAATTATAAATCTTTTCTCCCACAAAGAATGGCTGATATTCCCAATCTCATCTCAAATCTGTGGTAAACTCCGTGGCATCTCTTTTATTTCCAAGTGAATTTGCCTTATTAAAAAGTAATGAGCTATTAATTAACTTTGCACTCATACAAAGCTGTTTAATTCTCAATCCAATTAACAGCAATCTGCTGAAGGATTCTAATGATTATTTTAAATTTGCTAAGAGAAACATCTCTGAGCCTTTCATAATAAGATATTTATAGAATGGCTTGGGCTGGATCGTGCTCGCATTTTAATTCGATAACATTTTTATAATACTCCACAACATCTCTCTACAACATTATCTCTGACAACACATCATTTAGATGCACAGGAAGGAGGCTGAATAACTAAAGCTGCTTATTTAGAAGTTGCTTTGGGAGGATTATTTTGTTTTAGGCTTTCCCAATGCGAGCATAGGCAGAGAGTGTTGCAGCTCCTTGGCAGAGTTTCTGTTCAGGGGAGTCTCACAGGGGTTCCCACAGGTGTTTGTTTTGCAAAGATGCAGAAACAGAGTGTTCACCACCTTTGCAAAGGGACAGGAATTCCTCTGTCTGCACAAAGGAGCAGCCCCACGTGGGGCTGAGCTTTTCCACTTCTATTCATTTACAACATAACAACAGCACTTACACTGTGAGACCTTTGAGCCTGCACAGAGTCTGGTCCTACGTGGGTGGACAGGAAAAGTTTTATGTCCATGTGATTTCAGTATCTGAAGGGTTTTCCCCCAATACACAGACAGAACACACACCCACAGTCACTCACCTTGCAGCTTTTCTGACAGAAAATAGAGAATTTTGCAAAACCTGCCCTTTCAAGGCCAGTTATTCCCCCCCACCACCACAGCAGCAAAGGCATTGAACAGCTAGAAAAGTGCAGCTTTCCATTCTCACTAATATTATAAATTTTCCCTAAGGCAAGTGAGGAACACACTCAGCTCAACACACGGCAGAGCACTTGGGAAGGTAATGCCCCACTTCCAAAAAGCACAAATGAAAGAAACTTTAATATTACTAAAGACCACAATTTCATGTGTGGCTCTTAATAATTAATTGCCACTGTCTACCTGAAATGAGAACTGCCAGAAGAGCTGCAGTATTAAATCCTGAGCAATTCTGTGTCCCAGGGCCTCCGATACCCCATTTCCATCAGGTGTCCAGAGTGTTCAGATTTATGAAGGCAGCTCACAACTCACCTTTTATCACACACAAACTCCATCAGCTTTAGCTTAACACACACCCAAACGTGAAGCAGCATAATTTATCACATGCTGGAACTGACAGACTCATCCACAAACACAGCAACAGGAACAGTCAGTGATAAAAGTATGTGTGGAAGGGGCACTGAAATGCCATAAAACAAGGGGGGTTGTATTTTTTTGTAATAATACTGTTCTTCTAACAGTTGTTTTTGTACAATGACATCTTTTTCTCATCCAGATGAGGAATTTGTTGCTGTTCACCTCAGGCCTGCTACATGGATCAAATCTATTTCTGCAGCCTTGTTGGATCTCCTCCCTTCATACACTCCTAACAGGGGATCCATGGGCAACATCTGTCCCTAAAATCAGGGATCCATTCAGGAAACTGAGGCTAGGAAAGGGCACACCACTTCAGCCAGAAACAGAATAAAGTGTAAGAACAAAATAAATTTTAAAATTCTGGCATATCAATGAGTCCCAGTTAAAGTCAGCACTTCTCTTTGCGTATCTACACTGGCAAGAAGCAGGATCCATCAGGACGGAAAACTGAATTTTCTTGATTTTATATATTAAATAGCTCCCAAAACAGCTGTCTGAATTTGCATGGGAGCAATTTGGAGATGTCCACAATAGCAAACACTGCTTTCTGCATGGTGTGACACTCACAATTCCCTCATGGCATCGTGCAGGACAACTACACAACGGGGAACAAGGACTGTTCATCTTCCTGACTGATGAACACCCTCCGTGGGTGCTGTTCTCCCTCTCTCAGTTTGTTCATTTCCATGCTCCACAGCCTCCTGCTTCAGAGGGACACACATGTCCCTTCGATGATTTACTCTCTGCCTCTGATTGGGGCTGAGGGCATCGCACATGATTTTATTATCTAATACATGTACACACAGCGTGTTGTAACTGCTGCATCCATACTCTTATTTTACAAATCAATGCTGTGCCTCTCTCTGAATTAGAAGAGCTATCTGAAGTTATTGATCTGTCCATATTTCTTTTTCTATTGATCACGTCATCCAGGGCCCCATCAAGTTTCCCTTGGCACAGAGTACACTCACATCGTGCAATTTTCCATGCTAAGAGCAGTGACATCTGCCACCAACTTGCCCCAAAGTAATAAAAGTTAAACTCCTCCACTATTTTGTGCATTACCCTCTGGACATACACATTCTCTCACACACAAATCACTTTTACTGTGGCATCTGCCTATTCAGACTGGGGACACATTGTCAACTGCAGCAATTTGTCCACTCTCGCAGGATGGACAGGGAACTCTATCCCAAAACAAAGCAGCCCCAAAGAGTGGCTGGTCTGCAAAATTCAGGAGCCAAATGACAACACATGAAATTACTTTATTCTTTTATGAAGCACAGAGGGGGCCTTTAGGAACCATTTACACATCTTGCTTAACCTTAATTTGAAAATAACTCCTGTGGAACTCCTAAACTATTTTCAGGGAGTTAAACAACAAAACCACACATCCAATTCCCCCTCTAGCTTCTTCCAATAAAAGAAAATTACTTCTACAAATTATTTTTTCTCAAATTCTGTTATGTGGAAGGTTTTTACTATAGAAACAAAACAACAGTAACTAAATGGGTTCTTGGTGTATTAAGGAATTAACACTACCTGACATTTTTGCCCTTACACATCCCTTGCACCAGAGAGGAAACAACTGTGCCCTGTGATGAAGTCCAACTTGAACACCAGTTCTCAGACTCCAAGCATTGAAAATGTATTATTATTTACAAGAATATACAGAGTTTGAACGCATTTTTTCTTGCTTGGTGGAATTCAGCTGTGCCCTGACTGCACAGAGGTGCTGGGAGCAGGGTTCCCATGAGGATCCAGGTCCCTGGCACAGCCCTGGCAGCACAGCAGGGCAAGGCTTCAGCTGTTCTGCCTCTTCACAGAGGAGTGAAGAAGTTTGTCCTGACCTGGCTGTGCCTGTAGAACATATGGGATCCAAAGGTCCTGCAGCTCAGCTAAAGGAACTGATCAGACCAGTCTGCAGAGAGCATCTGGAAACAGCCAGGTTATTCCTAAACATCAAATTCCACCACAGGCAGGAGCTCTAGGGGAATTGAAAGAGGGAGAAACAGGGAAGCCCCCAAAAGAGAGCACCAGGAGAAGTACCATAAACAGAAAAAAAGACCCTTGAATAACCCATTTGATAAATATTACTCACTCTGAACAGAACTAATGCATTCAAGCTCACCCCCACTGAAGTCAAGCAGGCTGATCCTAAGAGGTGAACTCCCTCAACCCTAAGATCTAAACTGTGTATTGTAGGAAATGATCTCTGAATAGCAGCACAAGGTCAATCCAAGAGGCTTAGGCTACAAAGTCTGCCACAAAAGCCTCACCTTCCCAAGCCCCCTTTCAATTTTTAAACCACAGAAATTTCTACATTACACAATCTCAAATGACTGATTTATATGAACTTAGCTCGATTATATAAGCACTACAAAAGACAGTAAAATAAACATCAACTGCTCAGTTTTGGTACAGCACAGAAAAGAATTTTACTAAGTTCAAGAGTGTGTCAAACTGAAGTATCATAACTTTCATATTTAACACTTTTCTCAATAAAAATCTCAATAAAAGATTTACTAAATTGATGGTGTCATACTCTACTAAAAAGCGTATGCCAGGAAGAACAGCTGCTAATGCTGCCCAGCAACAATTTGCAGCAAGGACTGAAAAAAAAAAAAGCCCAACATATCCAACAGAACAAACTAAATGCCAATAGGTAGAATACTACTATTTATAACCCTTTTTGTTTTCTGAGAGAATCAGTAGAAAGCAGCACTTCCTTTTTAAAAAAGAGACAAATTTCGTTTGGATGAGCACAGAAAGTTCACGGAAGTGCAGGATCCTTACAAATTAGGTGATTACTGATGCATGAAATACAACATGGCTGGAATCAGGTAAACAAAGCAGAACGACAAGAAAAATCTGTCACAGCCCAGGCACCTTGCACCTGGAACTTTGTGAGAACTTGGGGTTTTCTCAGTGCAAAATGCTGTCAGTCATTAAATGAGCAATCTGTTCTCCTCCAAACAAAGACAAACCCAAGGTCCAATTCGTGCAGCTTCAGCTTTTCCACGGTGGGATATAATTCAAACCCAGCTCAGCAGCAGCTTGAATTCATATGCCTGAAACCCGAGGATGCCATCTGCAGCCCTGCATTTACATTTAACATTAAATCGTGCTCCTGGCACACTGCAGCCTCAGCCTCGTACTCCAGCAGCTCTCCCAACATCCACATGTTAACTCCTAAACTAAAGGCACATCTGCTCCTGAACACTCCAAGGAAAACTCGTGATCAAAACTAAAGCTGTGTGGCACAATGTTTGATGTCCTAACGTGCAGAGCAGTGGGGAACAAGGACAAGGCTCCCTAGGAACTCCCCGCTGGTGTCACCACAGTTTTTGCTGTGTTTTCCTGCAGCACAGGGCGTGCACATGGGAAAATAGATTCTGTGGCTGCACGACTTCCAAACAAAACTGGTGTTTCTTTCTTCTGCAGAGCCCAGGAGCCAACCTGAGGCTGCGTGCTGCAGGTGACATGGACCAAAGCGACAAAGCCAGCATTGTTTTGGAGCATCATCGCGGGCTGGGGAACCAACAGGCAATGCTGGGAACACACAGTCCACACAAATACCACCAAAACCACTCCAGCCCCAAAAATCATCTCTATCAACACCCATTACTATATCTATTGACTGTTTAGAAAATAATTCTTTTAATCTTGGCTTTATCTGAAAGTCTCGAGCACGCATAATTGGCATGCAGAACAGCTTATTATAAATCTGCTCACAAACAAGGACAACTACAAAGTCACTTTGTACAACTTTCAAAGTTGAGCAGCTCTGAAACAGACAGAAATCCCATTATTGCAGCCCAGCATCCCATAATTCACTACTGAAACACTTTCCCAGTGCTATTACACAGTTCACACAGTGCATGGCTATTTCAGCATCAATATGGATCAGCCCATGCCATGTGTAACTGATTTTCCATAGTCAACTCTAAGTGTAATCAAACAGTTTAAGGCCTCAATAGGTATTTTAACAGATGGAAAGAAATCCAAATGAGTAAAGGCATTTTGATATTTGCTACCACTTAGAGTTTCAAAGCTTTCAGCACACATATGTTTAATCAGAGAGAGTTGATTGGGATCACGGGTGAGTGATTATTTATTGACATGTGCACAGAGGGATGGAAACAGAATGGGATAATTGGTTCCTTGCCAGAGTAACTGGCAATCGTTATTGACCATTTTTTATTTTTGGACATCAGCCCAAATATGATACCATATGTGCCAGAGAAGCTTTACATTTGGCAAAAGTAAAACTACAGGAACAACTTCCTACATATGATTAATCCTCTTAGTTCAGGGCCAAGATACTCCCCAAACCTCACAGTTAGTCAGGGCCTCCATCTGCACATGTTACAGAACACTTACACACACACCACATTATTTTCAGCAATCCAAGCAGAAAAACAAGTTGGCATTTAAGAAAAACAAACCAGCAGCACTTCGATGCCTTTTAGACCCTTGGTATGAAGCAGTAATCACCACCTTTCCCTCACAGCCCAATATTGAAAGGAGGGAAGAGCAAATGTTTGCTTTCCTGAGAAGGGCAATATACCAACAGATGAGAAGCAGAACCACCAAATATTGACGGAGTGTGAGGATCTGCAATCAGAGCGGAGCAAAGTCCCTGTCCCTGCTGGGACTTGAACTTAAACCCCTTCACCTCCTCCCAGGGAACCATCTGTCAGCTGAAATGTGGGTAATAATCCTGTCAAAGGTCTGCAAACACAGATCCCATGCTCACAGAGCATCACAAGATGAAAGATGGCTTTAAAACGCCAGGACTCATCTGGTGCTGCAGAGCTGGAAGGAGGGGATGGCAGTGGGGCAGCTCCAACAGGTGAGTAGGAACTTTCCCACACCTGGGCTTTGAGGCAGATCCTAGAGCACAGCTGCTCAGTTGGTAATGCACAAACCTTTTTGTAAAGGTGCCTCAATGTCTCCTCTATACAGCTGAAGGCACAGCCAAAATTCAGCTGCTGATGCTTTATCTGTGAGCAGCATCAATGAAAGTCAGATACATCAGAAAACCAGATTTTTAAATTTTTTAAATTTTTTTTTCCAAATCTAAAGATTCATCTCTCCTCCCCAAGCCTTTCCTTAAACATCTTTCTTGCTATACTGGAAATTACCATACCTGAAATTACTTTGGTCCATATATGCAAATAACATCTTTCCACCAACTCCTCTTTTTAAAAAACACTGTAATTTACCTTTAATCATTCATACCAGAGAAATTCAAGCCAAAATCGCAGCACTTACTTGTGGGATTGCTAATCAACTTTCCAGCTTTGTTAAAATTAAGAGAACTCTCTTCCAGACCTCCCCAGAAGCCTTTTGTCTCCCCTTCTGTATTAGAACACGTGCACAAGTGGATAGAAATACACACTCTTGAACCTTTAGGGTTGCAAAACAAAGACAAAAACCTGCAGCATTTAGAGTCAAATGCAGGAGTGCAGAGCAGACTGAATTGCAGGCAGCTACATTACTTTAAGTTTTAAACCCTAAAAAATGGGGGGTGGGGTGGATACAATCAACTCCAAGACCCAAAATTTGTTCATATAAGTTTCTTATTTTGAGATGGTAAAGTATTTTCCATGTGGGTTTTTTGGAAGCAGGGAGGTTATTCCTGGATTTTCTCAGGATCACCAGCTTGCATGGAGAGATTTTGTGCAGGCTGATATCCTTTAACTCAAAGAAAAAACCCAAGAGCATCATTTGACTGAAACTCTGACTTGGGAGAAAATTCACAACTTGGTATTTTTTTCCCCCAGTACAAAATACAGAGGGCAGGGATGGGATGCACATGGAGCAGGCAAGCCTGACAGAAACTCCTGCCAAAGCTCAGCTGGTTCCCAAAGCCGGCAGAGAATTCACAGAAGCACTTCTCTTACTGCCCAATTCAGAAATATTTCTACACCCATTGGTAACTCTGACAATTTTCAGCCTGTGCTTCCCCACAGCTCAGCACAGATGTGGAAAGAGTTTGGAGGAAGGTCCTGAGGGAAAGGAAAAAGCACTCAGCTCTACATGTAAGGCTTTATCTGTATGACAAAACAGGGAATTCTTAAGAGAAAGCAATTTAGCAGCTGACACTAAACTTCCTTACTTTAATGCCTCCAAGTTAAAAATCAATAGATTTTAATTGTTCATTCCAATGTAATGTTTTGTTCTGAATTGCAGCAAAGGGTTTCCATGCTTTCGGCTAAAGGTGGCTCCTCAACAAGTGTCGGAGTATCAATTCAGATTTTATTCATCAGTAAAATACTCAATTTCAATTCCAACATCCTGGAATACAACACTTGACATTTTCCCAAAAAAAAGTAAGCAATGCTGCAAGAACACAGTGAAAACTGACGTTTTCTCCCTGTCTTCCCACTCCCTCTGAAAAAAAGAGGTAAACACCTCATTTTTCCATCCACCTGCACAGCACCTGAGCTCAGCTGTGACACCACTGAGGCTGGCCCTGGCCATGGCTGTGTCCTTGGGATTCCTCCAAGGTGAGCCAAAGCCTCCCTGCAGCCGAAGAGGAAGAGAGGAGCCTCAGCCATCAGCTCAGCCAGAGCAGAGCCATCCTAAACCAGGAGCTCCTTCAGACTCAGGCAAGGTGAGAGCTACACCAACCTGAGCTCAGGGACACAGACCAGCCCAGAGAAATGCTCAGGTCTTTCCTCACTAAAGCAGGGCAGTTCAGAGCCCAGGAGCTTTCTCTTACCCTGTTTAATGCACACATTCCAAATACTATCAAACCTGCTACTTGCAGTGCTTGGAGTTCACAAACTACTGCAGGCAGGCAGAATAATATTGAAAAATCATTGAATTTAACAAGATTGGTCCAAGCAGACAAACAGCAGCACTGCCAAACCCCTGATGGGAACCAGAGGTGCCAGTGCAGCCACACAGGGACACACACAGGAGCAAATGATCCCAGCCCAGACTAAGCAGGATGGCTTGGGCAGACAGCCTGATCCACAGCACACAGCAGGAATCTGAGTTCTCCAGTTTAGCTCCATCAATGGAAAAGCCCTCCTCTTTTTCCTGCAAAGTCTGCTATGTTATATTAAGACGTGAACAAATGTAAAAATAAGCTTGAAAGAGAGCGCTGGCAGAAAAAGGATTTTGGAGGCGTCAAGCATGCAGCACTACACTTGGTAGCGCCACTCCCCAAAAATGTGCTTAGTGAGTTAAACCACAAACAGCCCCAACCCATTCCACACACCACAGGAGAAAAAACTGACTGGGCCTTTTTTCAATTTACAGAATTCAAAACACACTCTAGGCTTGGTTTTAAGCTAGTCCTGGTGTCCAAGCCACCAAGACAGCAGCGATACCCTCCAGATTTGAACAAGGCCAAGTATTAAAAGCTCAGCTCTCAAAAAAATCCAAATAAATTGTTTCAGAAGCATTAAAAAAAAAACCCCTCAGCTTCTAGCAAGGAACATTCTAGACAAGTCAGTGTTGCACAAAAAAAAAAAAAAAAAAAATCTCTCCTCTTGTATGTTGTCTCAAAAAAGAATTAGTATGTTTTCCCTTAAATGAAAGTATAACAGCTACTGACACACTGATTATTAGCTTTCTGTACAGAGTGGACAGCATCGAGACAGTAAATCAGGATGAACATAATACACCAATTTATTCAGCAAAGCCAAATATTTGATGAAGCACAGACTGAAATTTAATCAAGTAAGAATCACCTGGGAAATCCTGCCCTGTGCATCAGCTATCTCCAAATAAATCCTAAAATATACATATATGTGTAAAAATACACAGAGAAAAAAATGTGATAGTCCAAAGAGGTTTTGAATTAGGCCTGATCTGTGCAGAGAGAATTAAAACAGACACAGAGACAACGGTATTACATGGCAGACATGGATGTCCTGGTGCAAATCCAGCAAATGATGAAGGGATGGAGTACCTGACACGCAAGGAGAGGCTGAGAAGGTTCACATGGATCTTATCCATGTCTATGGGAAAGAATAAAGGAAAGTGTCCAGAGAAGCTGTGGCTGTCCCTGGATCCCTGGCAGTGTCCAAGGCCAGGCTGGACAGGGCTTGGAGCAGCCTGGGACAGTGGGAGGTGCCCCTGCCCATGGCTGGGGTGGAACAAAGTCTTTAAGGTCCCTTCCAACCCAACCCATTCCATGATTCCATGATCTCTCCCTACAAGAACCAACTGGTACCACTCAGCTTTCATGAGATTTTGGAAGGTGAAAAAGAAGTAGCTCCAGTGATTTTATTCAACACATGTTCGTGGATGACAGCCAAGACCTAAACAAACTAGAGGAGTTACCATTTGATACTATTGACAAACAGGAGCCAACCTGAAAACACACTGCCCTCAGATCACCTTTCATCAGGAGAGCACCAAATATTTCACAAGTGCTCATTAAGCTCCCCCAAACTCCTGAAAGATAGAAAAGAAACACAGATGCTACTTAAAATAGACTTAAGTGATGCATGGAAAAAATTAACTTGTCCAAGGTTATAAAACAAGATGGGGATAAAGTTTGGAACAGGAGACCCTGAGCCTCCAAATCCCTGACCAAACACAGTGCCAAAGATTCACCTGCTCCCTGCTGGAGCATCCCACAAGGCAGAAATTCCTGTGGGTGTGGAAAGTGCTGGGACAGGAGCACACTTCTCTCACAAACTGCAAAATTTCAGTGGGACATCAACAACATTCAATGTTTTGTCACCGAGGAAAGCTGAAGTTAGCTGAAAAGGACAAGATTCCATTCTCACCTGGGAGATCACCAAATACAAGCGTGGTGAGTCAGAGTGCTTTGATTCTCCTGCAGAACCAAGAGAGCTGCAATATCCTTAAGTCTGAAAGAATTAATTAACAGCGAAGTATCATAAGGGGCTGGGGGAGGGGAAGACCTTGATTCACGTTCATCTTTAAATACATTTTCTCTAAATCATTTCCTTGTGCAATTATACATATATTACAGATAATGTCCTTGTACTCGATTTGCCTTGCTGTAAAACAGCAACATAAACATTTTCCTCCTCCCTAATATCTTAGGAATCAAAGTTACCATCTGATGAGAGGTATCCGGGGGAACAACATTCAATACAACAAATGATTTTTCAGTGGTATTTACTTCCTTTTTAAAATATTAAAGGGCAATGAAGGGAGCAGAAAGAGCCAAGGTCAATTTATACATAAATATTTAGCTTGGAGATGCAATTCCTGCTTCCATTACTCTGTACTATTTCATTACTGTGTCCTATGGACATGTAGTGCCAGTAAACTGCAGTTCAAGTTTCCAAGCTTCTGTTTTGTACTGAGTTCCCATAAAAGAAAAACTCCATCTATTTCTGAGCAATTAACTAAGATCCAAATTTGACAGCCAGGCTAAGAAGTGGCAGAGTAATCTTCCTACCTGAACTAGAGGCCAGTGGAATCTCCCTCCACAACAGCAAAAAGCAAATTTCTTAATAGCAGCATGCTTCTCCCAAATTTTTGCAACTTGCCACAAGCTTCTCCCACAACATTGAATCATGGAATTGTTTAGGCTGGAAAATACCCCTAAAGTCACTGAATCAGACTCTTAACCCAGCACTGACAGAGCCACCTCTAAACCATGGCCCCCAGTGCCACGTCCACACACATTTTTAAGTCCCTCCAGGGACAGTGGCTCCACCAGTGCCCTGGGCAGCTGTGCCAGTGTTAGACAACCCTTTCCATGAAGAAATTTTCCTTAATCCTCAGTCTAAACTTCCCCTGGCACAGCCTGAGGCTCTTTCATCCTGTCCCTGTTCCCTGGCAGCAGAGCCTGACCCCCCCGTCAGGAGCCATGCAGAGCCACAAGGTCCCCCTGAGCCTCCTTTTCTCCAGGCTGAGCCCTTTCCCAGCTCCCCCAGCCACTCCTGGGGCTCCAGCCCCTTCCCAGCTCCGTCCCCATGCCTAAACACACCCCAGCCCCTCAATGTCTTTGTCCTGAGGGGCCAGAACCAACACCGGGATTCGAGGTGAGGTCTCACCAGTGCTCAGCGCGGGGGGACAATCCCTGCCCTGCTCCTGCTGGATTTTTTAGGGATTTCAAGATCCTCGGTGTGCATTCTCAAGGGCATTCTCTAAGAGGCCTGAGGTGATGCACTCATGGCTGGTTGGGATGAGCGCAGGGAGCAGCCCTGGGAACACAAAGCCCACGAGCTGCTGGCACCCCAAAAGCTGCTGGCACCTCCTCCTTCAGCAGGGCTTCCCTCCTTGTACCAACAGCACGACCTGAACCACCACTCTTCCGTCTGCCCTCCATCCAATATGTACGAAAGTCAAGCTTTCAAGACCAAGGACTAAGAAAAATCTGCTAAAACTTCTTTCACCACTAATGCTTTTTACCTTTTTACTTCTCTCAACAGAGCTATTACAGTGGAAAATTTAGAGGTTTCCCAAACAACTCCAGTCACCCTGACAGCCTCAGAAAAGGAACTGATCTGCAGATTTACTGGGCACAAACGAGGAGCACACAGACAAACACCTGCTGCTATGCCACTGTAAAATCCCAGAATATCACTTCACACGGATGGGCATTGCAGGAATGAATGGCCACTGAATGGCTTACAAAAGGAGAGAGCAGAGTCAGCAAAAGGGATTGGAAGCCTGAGGGCATGAAAAAAAAGAAAAGAAAAAAGTTTTGATGAAGCTCATTGTAATTTGCTCTCTTTAACACTACAGTAATGTAAGCACTGAGAACAATATCAAAAAAAAATAGGATTGAAGCTGATTTTCTGAAGACATGAATTCCCTCAAGTTGACTGATACATAACAGTATTTTTTCTCCTCCTTTTTTCTTTAATGGGATTCAAATGATTCCATTTAATTGCAGCAGCACTGGTTTCCCCACCCAGCTTTCTACTACTCCAGTCGAGGTGAGCAAAGCCCAGGCTGACCTTAATTGTGTACATGATGCTGATTTTGATTCAAACAATTACGAGTGCACCTCGCAGCAAACGCAGTTTTAAATAAACAACCATACAACTTCAAATCCCAGCTCACTGCAATCCAGCTGCCTCCTAGAAAGCCTAAACCACAGTTCCTGGCAGCCCTCCATGATCACCTTCCAGAGGAGCTGCCTGCACAGCTCTGTGGATGTGCACTACCCATGAACTACACGTTAAGTTTCCAGGCTTCTGCTTTGTCCTGAGTTTTCCCATCAAAGAAGAAATTTCCAGTGCCATCTAGTTCTGAACAATTAACTAAGTCACCATCCTGACACAGACAGAGCCTGAGAAGTGACAGCTTTGCCTTCCTGCATGAATTAGATGTCAGTGGAATCTGAATCCATGACAGCAGAAAAGCAAATCTATTAATTCCAACACATTTCCCTTAAATTTTTGTGGCTTGTCATGAGCTTCTTTCACAATATAGAACTGTTTAGACTGGAAAAGCACTTTACTCTGCCCAAATACCCCAAACTCCTGTTCATATCCCTGCTTTACCAGTTCTGGGGTGATGACAAAAAGATGAGAGTGCTGCAGAGTGACACAGAGGGCAGCTCCTGATGGCAAAGCAGCTGCAAAAACCCCACAGGACATTCATGCAGCCAAAAAGAGAAACCCACAAATTCCTGACCAGCTCAGCTGATGGCCTTCCTTGCCACAAGGGGAGACTAAGAAAAAAGTAATATTAACATCAATAAATAATCAAGCTTTCTCAGGGGTATTAGTTGCACTAATAAAAAGTCATCCACAAAACCCTGTGCCACTCCTCTTGCAGGTTTGACTTTGGAAAAAAAAATCACCTGATCACACACTTCTGCCACAGGACCTTTTGTTGTTTATGCAAAAGATGGATGGCCCTGACTGAAGGAGCAGCTACTCAATATTTTGTTTTATTCTCACTGTTCGCTCCGTGGGCCCATGCATAATTTACTGCACACTATGCAAACTGAGCTCCACAGAGAGAATTATTAATTTCCTCTCGGGTTTCTCCACAGCTATAGAATTTCTGGGCCTTCTCCAGCATTCAGACCCACTCACCCCGAGCTCTGTGCTCGACCCTGTCCTCCTGGGCACTCCAAGAGAGATTAAGGATAAATCCATGTTAACACCATTTCCCCATTGGCAGCTCACGATTTTCAGGGTTCTGCATTGACCCCACACCAGGAAAGAGAGGAGCCCTGATTTCGGCTGCAGATGTGACACCCAAAGCCCTTTTGGGGCCTCAGCTCAGCCCCCAGGGTTAGAGCTGATGTTCCCCTGCCACAGCTCTCCAACAGCTCACCCACCAGCTCTCATGAATTTGGGTACAGAAATAAGGCATCACATGCTTAACACTCCTCCTCTCTCTGACTGGTACATTATGTGCTTCTTTAGCACCTACAAATCATCTACTGCACTTATAATTGGGTTTTGTTTTGTTTGGGCTGCTTTGCTGTTTGCTTGGGGGTTTTGTCTGAGGTTTTTTGTGGTTTGTTTGTTTGCAGTGTGCTCGGTTGGGCTTTTTAATCCCACCCTCCCTATTTGCCCCCAGATTAGATAAAGTCTGAACACAGATTTGGGGGTGAGGGCAGTGAGAGGGATTTGGAGAGGCACATGATACACAAACCTTGCCTTCACCATGATGCTGTTGATATTTAACAGATAATCAGATTAATTAAAAAACAGCAGAGAATTAGTGTGTGTTATCACTTATGCTAAATACAGCATCATCATTTTTTTTTCTCACTATACCTCCTCCTCTTTTCTCTCTTCAACAGCATTATAAGAAAGTTAGAAATTTAGAGGAAAAAAGCCTGCAGTGGATTATTATTCAATTTGTTTTCTTATTGAGTGCAACACTTTTTCCCCTTGTGCAAAAGATAGCAAATTATTTTGTCCTGTCTAAATTAAAGTGTCTCAGACAGCAGAGTTTCCACCATTTCCTCTGGGACACAATTCCACAGCCTCATGGATCTCCAGTAAGATTTTCTTAATGCCCAGAGTAATTCTTTTCTTGTTTTTATCTCATTCTATTCCTTTCAGTGTACATTAAACACTTCTCCCTTCTTCCCCTTCCTTCCCTCTGAGGTACTCTCCCCTTCACAGCTCCATTCTCAGCCGCAGATCCAGAAATTAAATGTGTTTAGATACTGTAAATCTCTGTTCAAAAGAGGAGAAATTGCTGTCACTTGTGGGTGCTCTCAATACATTAATTTGTCACTCTTGGAAATATGATGTTCAGGAGGAATATTCCAGGCAGAAAAAACATCCTGACATATACTTTTTAAAACACAAACACAGCAGGTGGCATGTTCTGCCCTCAGTGCACTTGCTGCTTTTCAAATCCATGGTCAGTTTAATGCAAATATGCCATCAATTGTCAGTCAGTCCTCTCAAAAATCTCAACATTAATCACTCCCAGATTCCTCTCATCCTCTCAAAAATCCCTTTGTATACACTTTTACTCTGGATCTACATTGCAACACTACTCAAGATTTGTGCTCGATTTCTGCCTGAGATTCTCTACTCGGACATTTCTTAAAGAACTGAAAATTTTGAAAGTTTACCATCACTGAGCAAAAACTTGTAAAGGAATTACTTCTAAACCCTCTTCTGTATTCTTCTCCAGCAATTTTAGCATGGATTACACATGGCAAGCAGGATAATACAAATTTGGAGTTATGTATTGATAATGTTGGTGTTGTTTCAAGTTTTAAATACCTGCAAACCACCCAGAGTCAGTAACCACTTGGAATTACACTGAAGGACAGCAGGAAAATTAGTATTTCTTTCCCTGAAACACTCATTTACTGAACATTCTGTTAGCAGCAGCAGCTCCTCAGCATGGAAGAGAAACATCTTCAAAAAATCCCAAACAAACAAAAAAAAAACCAAACCCCAAAACAAAACCCAGGAGTGATTCAATATAGACAACTGCCACGTGACCTTCAAAAACCACCAAGTAACATTCCAAAACATTACTTCCCAACATTTTCAGAAATAATTTTGTATTATTACTAGAAAATCAAAGTGCAAAGGTAAAACACATGTCCAGTGCAGCTATATGCTGTATGTTAATTTTTTTTACACTAAATAGTCACAGGAATATTAAGTAAACACATTACAGAACATGAAAATCTTTGGGACATGGCAAAGCTTTATAATAAAAGATGCAAAGTTGAGTGTTTACTTTAAAAGGGTTATTTTTGCTCCGTGGGTTCATTTAAGGACAATTAATTATACTTTCTTATTTTTTGCAGGCTCTGGCCTTGGCAGTCTCCAGGGTTATCCCTGTGCCAACAGAGACACTGTGTTTATTTCCAAGCTTTCCACTTCTCTGATCATTCCTACCACGTGCTGATAGCTGTTAGTACATACACCATCTCCCATGTTTTAATCATAAAAATATTTACTGTTTGCGTAGGAAACCCTATCGCCAACAAAAAATTTATTCAGGAAGCTGGAGCAATGTTTTGACCAACATTTGCATAGCAAAAATTCCTTTTAAAACAAGATTTTAAAAAAACGCCAGAAACTATTATTTTTTACTAGATCACATGGATTTATTTCTCCTGATTCATGCTGGAATATGTGAACCTCAAGAACTGCATGGAAGTGCTTGGTTTAGAACAGCAAAATGATTTTTCAGATGGTATTCATGGAAGCTTTTCAAACGGGCCCAGATTTAATTTATATAAATGAATAAATTCCCACCTCCAAAAACGAAACAGTGGGTGCAGCATCCTAAAGGCACGTGTTTGTGCAGAGGAATATCTGAAATAAAGGGGATGCTGGCAGCCAAGCAGCCCTGGCTGTCTCTGGACCTGCCTGGCAGGGCAGGGCAGCAGCACAGAGCTCAGGGCACCTTGCAGAGCCCCTCGTGCCCCAGAGGGAGTGAGTCAGGGCTGGCACAAGCTCAGGGCACAGAGAGCCACAGATCTGAAAGGCAAATTGGTCAGAGGATTGTGCAGAGCCAGCAGTGCTACACAGAAAGTCTGCCCCAGCAGGGAATGGCTCACAGAGCCTTTCACAGGGAAGGAGCAGACAGAGATGAGAGACTTGGGTTTGGATGGGTCAGGTGTTGGAAAATATACCAGTTTAAAAATTTGGTATAACTTTAGTCAAAGGCTTTGTTTGTCTGTACCCAGGGAAAAGGAATTTTAAGTTTCTTTCCAGGACATTGTTCTGCCAGGTGAGGTCTGATGAACTCAACACATGAACAGACTGGAGCAGCCCAAAGATACCCAGAGAGATAAAAATCATCAGTGAACATGAACAGAACATCGGTGGCCATCTCCAAACATCCACCCCAGAGCACCTCTGACAGAGCTGAAGACATCTCCCCCAGAAAGGACTGATAAGAAAATTGAAAAATGAAGGTCTAATTTACATCGGAGGTGAGGGGATTCGGATCCAATAGAAAACTGAACACTGGGGGTTGCTCAACTCTGCACCAATGAACTTTGAAACAATGCATCTCTGTGGGTTTTGACTGTACAAAATTTGGGGAAAATCCTGTAAAATTGGTGCATCATGGAATGATTCTCTCTGGACACCCAGGTTGTGTGTGGATGAGATGATTTCTGTGGTACACCCTGGCCAGAACAACATCCTGGCCAGATAATAAACTAATGCCTTGACTCTCTGACATTAAAAATGTTGTTGGAGAGTTTTTGTTTTTCCTACAGTTTTGGCGACAGAAGGACTGGATGGTTCGTGGGTGTTTAATTAGGCACGTCTGGGCTGCCAGGCCCAGTGATGCTGAGGTACCCAGGGTATCCTGATCACCTGCTCTGGCACAGCAGCATCCTTCAGAGTGTGAATCCATCAGGTTCTTCCTTTCACCTGCTGATTCTTTTCCATTACTGAAATAAACAATGTGCAACTGTCGTGTGAACACATGAGCAGAGCTCTGAAATATCAGCTGAGCTGGAGGAACAACAGGGAGAGCTGCTGCTGGCATGTTTAAGGCTCTTAAAATATCAGCAACTGGCAAATAAAACAGATAAATACATGCTTTTCTAAGTAAACCTAGAATGGGCTGCTGGTAAATTCAAAATATTCATATCAGTTCAGTTTGTGAAGGAAGATGTTCAATCACTGTGAAATTAAAGACAAGAACAAGAGGCTGAAACCTGGGCTACAGCACAAGGATCAAAATTTGCAGCCCTGAGCTATCTCACAATGACTCTGGTGGACATTTAAAGAAAGGGAGATTGTATGGTGCCAGCCACCCTCCCAGTATCCAACAGCAGCCCACTTTGGAGCTTTATTTTACATCTGCTGCCTCGCTGTTCCTATTCCAGCGAAGTTCCCTTACCTTTCCTGTTTCTCTTCATACCTGCTCCCCTCCTACAGCCATAAATTTACCATATTCTCCTTCCCATCGTGTTCTCCATCACTAACCCCCACCCAAACACCAGGATCCTGTCAGCCGCCACCCTTCTTGCTTGACTGTGGAACTGCTCATGTTTCTGCTTCTATTTCTGTTTCTCTCTTACACAACTGCAAAGAAAATGTTCTTCAACATATCAAACTCCCCCCAGTAATTTGTGCCTCTAAAGCATTTAGCAGTTGGCTCTTCAAGTGTTCCAAAGTTACTACACAACAAAGCAATCCCTTCGGGTTTAATAAACAATTAAGAGGAAAAGGGACTTTCTCTTAAAGAGGCTCATTAGGAGAGATGAGTTGGTGCCATTACAAAGTGGCAATTGCCTCTCCAGCCCAGAATGAGAAGGTAAGGAGCACTTCTGCTCAGCCACTTGACAACAAACACACCCAAACCAGAGGCCAGAGAAAGCACGGAACAGACTTTCAGATAGATACAACCCTTGTAAACAGCTGGACACGCATGGAAAACACAAGAAACAGCTCATTAATGTTTATCTTGCTGCTTTTCTTAAGAACAAAGAGAGAATGAGTTAGTAAAAATGCTTGATAGCAACCCAAAGCAGCGAAGTGTAGAGTTACACAGACACAGCCTCTCGGCTCACTTGTTTGGGGTTTTTTAAATCTACCTCTCAGCCACACACCTCTGCAGAAACATCAAAACCCATGAAATATTTCCCTGAGAAATGACTGACTGTGGTGGAAACACATTACAGCTTCAGCAACAACTGTTTCCATTAGAGCACTGAATTCCCACCTAGAAACGCAGAAGGAGATTTGGGCTGCCCGCACCTAAGTGGGTACATGTTGACAGCAAATCCCTTTTCTGGAGAAATGAACCGTCAAGCTCAGCAGCTTCCCATCTTGCTGACAGAAGTGCTCTTCTGCTTATCCAGCAAGTGCTGCTGCAATTCCAGTAAATATTTCTAAAGGAGGAAAGGCCCATCTATAGAGCAGGCAGATTGCTTTAATTCCCTTCTTCCTCCCCTGCTTTATGCTCTACTAGTTGGTCACAGCCACACATGCTTTTCACTGAGCTACACACCTACAAATGATCATTATCTTCTGAAGTAAACAAAACCACATGGCACTGTCACCATCCCCAACTCCACATTTTACCATTTAAAAAAACAAAAAGATCCTGAAATCCCACTTCACAAAATTGTTGTATTTGCCTGTTTAGGATTTTTTTTTCCCTCTCCTCTGCTATTGAGGGCTGACCTTTGAATCAGTACTAAGGGAATGAAGGCTCTCACATATTCACATTAAGGTAAATCCAGTAAAAGCAACAAATTCAGAAGTCAAAAGCACAATATTCCAATAATATCCCCAGCACAGCTTGAAGCCCTACTGCTGTTCATACTTCCTTCCAATTCAAAGAGGGAAGGATTGATCCTGAACATAAAAATAGATCAACTCAGGCTTAAGTTGTAACACTCTTGATTTCGTTGTTCTTTACAGCATTGCAGAGGACAAGAAGTGGAGCAGCCCTCCTTCACTCCACAGCTGAATTCACAGCCAGGAGCTGCTTCCCAGTGATTCAACACAGTCACTACCAGGAATGAAGCTGAGATTGACAGGGATGGATGTGAAAAAAAAACGTGATAAACTCTGTTTCCTCTGTAAAGCCAGATCTGAAGCCGTTTCAGCTAACAAAACATGAGATATGGGACCCTTCGAGCACTTCCAGCACAAAGGAACAGCATGGCTGAACAAAGAGCTTTGCGTAAGCGGAGGTTGCTCAGGCTGCGGCGCTGATCTGTGCCCACACAACATCATCAGCTGTCAAACCCCACAGCCTTCCTGAGAGATGAACTCAAAAATATCAAGGAACAAGAGCCAGGTCCCATCCTCCCAAAATTCATAAGCAGCTCAATCATTCTTCAACTACATGAGCTGCACCACTTCAAACGGCAGCAGAATTCACCAAGCTGGCTTGAATTCCCAAGCCTGCAGTCCTAGGGGGATCCAGCTGGAGAAAAGAAATCAGGCAACTGGCCTTGGATTGATTTACAAGCCCTAGTTAAAAGCAAACAAGGAAATCAGAGGAGACCAAGCACTAAGTAGGTTCTTTCTTCCTGGGGTTTCTTGTCCTGTTTTACCAGGTGGATACACTTCCCAGAATGACATCATCTTTAACTGGGGCATTAAACAACACTTTAAGAGCCTTCTTTCTCCAGAGGTCCTTGCTTCCTTCAACTGACTTATCAGCGTTTTCTTCTGGAACACGCAATGTCCTGTCATCCAATTACAAAGTGTTTGACATCTCTGAACCACAGTGATAGATGGGAGGTATTTATTGGATATTAAAAAACAACCGGGTCTGATTAAATGATGCATAGTCCAATTGAGACACAGTAATTGTCTCCTTTGCCATGAAGATATATGATCTTAGGGCTCACAATAATGAACCCTAGATGAAATTTGTTACATAATTGACAAGCGCACAGAAAGATAGAATTAGGGTGTAAGAAGTCCTTACTGATGCCATCAACATTCACCACCTTGGTGTGTCTGTTCTTTTTCTCTGGCTTTGCCTGGAACAGCATTCAAAAGTAAGAGACAGCACAAGTCCAGGAAGGTGGCAGGTTAAGAGGTAGGTAAGGAAATCTCAAAAAAAACCCAAAAAATAACCCAGATGTCATCTGAATGAAGGTACATCCAAGTAGGACCATCCAGCACAAACAGGGAAAGCACCAACTAAAGGAAAAATAAGAAAACTAGGAAACATGAATGGTATATTAAAAAAAAGTGACCCTAGGCCAAATACATTGGCTTAAATGAGCCAAGTAATGCTGCTCCATAAAACGTTCAAGAAATGCCCGAAGAGCCATATACCATCTTCTTATCAAGAATATGAACTCAGAGCCAAGAAAAGTCAAGCCACGAGCCCTTCTCCAGGGAAGCAGAGCCCTCTGGAACTGAGGCAGTGGAGGCACAGAAGGTTTCCTGCATCACAGATGGAAACCTGGACTGCAACTTGTTCATAGCAGCAGGTGACCTTTGTATGCTGCTGCTATTTCAGATATATCTAAGGGAAGTTCTCATCTGTGAATGTACCTACGAGCGTATTTGGGAGGCTTAGTTACATATTTAATCTGTGCATTACAAAACGCCGAGGAAACAGACTGGAGCGGTTTCTATAAAAAATTAAGGAATGTGTCTCTAAAAAGACAGAGGGCTTTATATAGCAATGGAAAGACACACATCCTGCTGCTCGTCACCCAAACACCGTGAGAGTTTGTGGGGATGTTAACCAGGCTGCAGGATTTCCGTGGCAAAACAGAAGCATTATAGCTCACAGCAGTGAGCAAACCCATGCGTATGTACATCAATCAGATTTTGGCAGCTGGATTTCAAGTGAAATTTGCTTTATTTGTATCATTTTTTTAATTAGGGCCACGTTAAATCAATCTCAAATTTGCCCATTGCCAAAACATTTAAGCTCCGATGCACACCTCTCCATTGTACATTTAGCTCTTCCCATTCAAGCAAAGAACAATACCTGCCAATACACATTCATTCACCTCACTTATAAAATCACAATGAAAATTACCAGAGGCATAAAACAACTATTATGATAAATAATGAGCTTTAAAAAAACCGCACCATACACACAGAGAGAATCAAAGACACTGATCCTTCTGTGCTGAATGTTATTCAAGAGGATTGTCAGAGCAATGCTGAACAGATCAATTTATTTCCCTTTCTTCTCTCCACTTAACTGGATTTTATACACAAAAGTAATTGTTCCTATAAGAAACAACCCTTGTCCATGGCTTTCGAGGTTCAAAGCCTCAGACCTACATCTTGACTACTATTTGGGTTTCCATGGCAACAGATGATGGTGCCTTCTAAAAAAATATACTTTAACATTCTAGAGTAAGTGCCCCCAATCATTGCCATAATATTAATGAAAACTAGAGCACGTGGGCCTGCACGCCGAGCATAACAGACTTTAAAAGTACAATTAAACAAGAAAAGCAGAGCTCAGGGACTCGCAGGAGGGCGGATGGTTAAAAAGGACTCCGCATTTGTAAAAGAGAAGGATTATCCCTCAGAGATTCACAAACGCCTTTATATACACAGTGACCTTTCGTTGCCACCGTCAAAAAGAGGCAGTTTCACAACATCACCTTCTCAGTATTAATTGTTTATGTATTAGAAAACAAATCGAGCCAGCCGGGGATAAAAATAAAGTGGAATTGTGGTGCTAACAGCTCCCCAGAGGGAGAGAAAAGTGATTATTGAGTTAAATGGCTGCATTGTTAACAATTGCCACACAGAGCAGCTCGCTCAGAAAGACCCGTTTTTCATTGCCAATTTACTGACAGCACAACCTGAGCAAATGAACTCCTACTAAATTAAAGCTTCCCCCCAAATTTCTTAGCAGTTTGCTCCCTTTTCATCTTCTCTCCTCCCTAGATGAATCCTGTGTAATGAACTCTCTGCTGCCATAACTTTACGGTGTAGCAGCAGCCTTTGGAGGCAGCCAGCTACACATCCAAGCGTTCAGGAGCTCTGCCAGCAAAACACGGAGCAGGATGGGGGAAATTAAAGCAAACACTGACATCAGAAGATCAAGTGCCAAATAATCTGGTGCTCAGGTCAACAGCCCCCATGTAAGCCCACTGTCCTACTTTCCCCCCACCGAGTGCTTTTTCACAGCTGCAAATTACTTTAATCTCTCAATTTATCCCTCTGTTGTGTCAAAAATCCTTACAAAACAGACAGTGGTAAAGTGCGCAGCAACTGCAAGAATAGCCCCCATGTTTTGGTGGGAGAAAAACTTCCCTGTAAATAAAGACCCTTAAGTTCCAAAATCCCAAAAGAACCAGGAACTACCAGAATTACCTGGTGCTACTTGCATGGAACAGCAAAGCATTAAAATTAGTAGCTGACCCTAGAAACGACAGAAAGTTTAGAACCTTGAAAAGCATATGTTGAGTTACAAATAAACACAGAGACTGCAGGGAAGTGGAAGTAATTGCTGGGGAGAGGAGTTATAAATAGAGTGATACAGAAATTACATAAAGAAATGAGTGTTAGCCAGCTCCCTCACTATGAAACGAGGTATTCCAGGCAGAAGCCATGAGCACTCTGCCGTCTCTTTGTAGTATTCCTAATTTTACATCGTGGATAATACAAAGCAGCAGCAGCAGCTGTGCAAATCGGGTAGGAGCTGAATACATTTCGTCTTGTGTCTTTCCTATTTCCTAGTCCAGCGATCACTTAAGAAAATAAATTAAAAACAACCCAGCCAACAACTTGCACAGTGGTTTTTCGGGATGTTTAACAAAAGGCTGCTGTATAAACGCAGTAGGCTTTGAAAAATAATCGGGGACGGGAGGTATTTGCATCCTAAAAGTTATGGAGAGAGCACCACCTGATGGAAGATGCGGAAAGACAGCGATGGCATTAACTGGAGTCGCTCCAAACTTCCCTGAATTTTCAGGGACAAAGTGCACCTGAAAAACTTTGCTTTTTATCATAAAAAAAATACAGCTATATGGACACATTCCAGACCGATATACTTCACACCAGATATTTAGCTTAAGAGAAGAACACTTTCCTCTAACTTCAGTACTACAAGCAGCTGAGAAAACGTTTGTTATTAAAATCAGTGCCTCTTACTTTGAATGGTAGGAAGCACACTCAAATAGGAGGGAGAAGGGGATACTAATGATCAAAATCCCCACAGTAACTAAAGTGGTAATTAAAATATTTCATGGCTTTCCTAAAAATAATTGAAAAGGTTAAATTTTCATGTGTTTAGCTCATATTACATTATCTCCCTCAAATACAAAGTGTCTTCTGCCCCCTTAAAACTTTGCTATTTTCACAGAACACTCTTCTTTCCAAGCATCTGGCTAAATGATTCATCGAAAGCCCCGGATCTAATCTCAATTGATATGACAAGTGTCAAGAACACAAAAAACAGTTGGAAGGGAGAGAAAATGGGGGGAAAATAAATAGCTCCACATATTGCTTACTCAAGGAGGCAGCTATTTAACTAGGTTAGATTTCCCAGCCTCTCTAATAAATCTGCGCTTTGTGCAGTTGCCTAGCAATGTAAACACGATGCTGGTGGTGTCAAAGCCAGCCGGGTTGATGACAACATCTCCTCCACCGAGGGTCTTCCCAAGCAGCCTCGTCTCGGAGCCCAGGCTGCACCCAAGGGCTCGGGGGAAGGTGTGCACGGTGCTCAGCATCTCCAACACACCGCTACTGCTGCTTTGAAACAGCAAAACAGAGTCATTTGATCTCTGAGTCTTACCTAATCAAAATCATCGTCTGTTTGAGATGAACTCAACTTAGTTTCGTACCTCCAACGTGCCTAAGTCACACGCACTGAGATCTACCCCATGCTAAGCAACATTGCACAGGGAAATTTTACTCATCTTAAATATACAGATAGTTTCAAAATACTTTTTTTCGTAAGTCAAGAGAGAAGAAGGCTATAACTGTTTCTTTTTTAGCATAAGCACAAACTGCAGTGAGAAAATTAACGTACTGTAAGATCCAAGAGAAAAACAAGACCAATGTATCTTTGGATTACCTACAAAAGAGCACGGGAGGAGACAGCCAGCTCTATAAGCACCTGTCATCTCCAAGTAATTCAAACTATGCCTAAAGGAACTCGTAGGAGTGGGAAAATAGCCGGCTACTATTACTGTACACATGCCAGGGAGCAAAATACTCCTTACCATCAGTGACTGACAAAGTGACAACTGCGAAGGAGCCGATCCGAGAGGCTGAGCCCCCGAGAAAGTTCCTGGCGCTGGGACACGCAAGTGGTGAAACAGCTGCCACCGAACTTCCCAGCCCGAGCCCAGAGCCCTTCACCTGCCCGGAGGGGACAGGCAGCGGCTCCCCCCGCGCCGCACATCCCGCAGGAGCCAACTCCTGCCTTGGGCTCGCAAACGCTCTTTGCCACCAAAAACCGCCGCGTATATCGTGAATCCCCCAACAAAGCGATGCTTTCACCTCTTGCCACGCGCAACTTTCGGAAGAGCGAGCCCCCCCCGGCCCCGTGCCGGGCGGAGCCCCTCGCATCCCCGGTGCCTTCGGAACCCGCGGGGACCGAGGCTGCTCGCAGCCGCTGGCCAGCGCCTGCCGAGGCTCCTCCATCCCCCGCCGCACCCCGGATGGCACCGGGAGCTCCCCGCGAGGCCGCGGGGCTGGAGGCAGGGACGAGGCGAAGAGTTCGGGCTGCCGGCAGAGCCGCCCCCGGCGGGGGCACCCGGGGGGACGGAGCCGAGCAGCGGCCGGGCGGGCATCACTCACCTGGGAAGACCTGTCCGTCCGCCCTGGGCAAGAGCTGCAGGAGAAAGACGATCGCGGCGACGCCGGTCATCCTTCCCCGGAGTTCACCTGCCCTCCCCGCTGCCGCGGAGCCGCTGCCTCCCCGCCGCTATCCCCCGCATTGGTGGCCGTGCGCGGCGGCGGCCCCGGCAGCCGGAGCCGCGGTGCTGCTCGGCGGAGCCGCCGGAGCGGCGGGCGGGAGGTGCCCCCCGAGCCGGCCCCGCTGCCCCGCCGCGCCGGGGGCACCCCCGGCCGCCTCCCCCGGGGGAGCGGCTGCCTCCGCGGCCGGCGGGGAGGGCTGCTTTTGGGGTTCGGATCCCTATTCAAGGCCGGCTGCGCGCACGCACAGCGCCCCGCGGTAGCGGCTGGAGCACAGCATCGCGCGGCGCAGCCACAGCCAGGTTCGCTGCTCCTGCCCTGTTTCCAGCGGGGATGGCGAGGCGGTGCAGGGGCTGGCGTTAAACGGAGGGCTGGGATTGGGGGTGGGATTGGGGCCGGGAGCGGCGCGGGGATGGGGTGGAGGGAACGACCCTCTGCTGGAGCCAAGGAGGAGGGAGACAGGGCAGGGCTCCTGGGGGGGGCCTTTGATGGGGCGGCTGCTACGAGCGGCTCACGGGCACCCACGGCCGAAAATAAGCATTGCCATCATTATTCACTTTACTTTCGAGAGTTCACTGCCGAGCACCGAGTCACACCACGCACTGGGCACTCCCGGCTTTGGGCACAGGCAGGGAGACGATTCTGGGCGCAATTCTAAGAATTGCTGTCCACAGGTAACTTCTGGACCCACAATGCACGACTCTCCTTAAGGGGGGGAAAAGCCAAAGCACTGAATAAGGACCAGATCAGTATGTACCAGTCACCTGAGCTGGAATTCACCCTGGAAAAGCAGAGCAATGACCACCCGGACAGAGCACCTGTGCACCAGCAGCACAGCGGGGATGGCTCTGGGCAGTGCCCCAGCCTCCAGCGGGAATTGGTGCCGGGCACGCTGTTACTGCCAGCGCTTCAGCCATACCAGAGCTCCGTTCCCGCACCGAATGCCCTCTCGGCCGCCGCTGCTGCTCACCCCCGCCCGCTCTGCTCCGCGGCTCCCCGCGGCCCGAAGGGGGCGGTGTTGCACCGGCGGCGGCTCCGGGCGCTCCCGGGGCACCGCTCCTGCCCGAGCCCCGAGAAACAAACCCTGCCGCCCCGAGGGTGTTTGACACTGCCGGGCTGCGGGTAGCACTGAGCACTGCGGGAGCTCCGGGGGCTTCAAATCACCGGGGGATGGATGTTTCGGAAGGTCCGGGGTGTCGTCGAGACCCAGCCTGGTTGGATCGTAAGAAAAAAATGTCTTCGTTGCAACGGTGGGTCAAGAACGGGAAGCGGTCGCTTTGGGGAGATTTAAAAGGCACGTGGGTGTGGCACTTGGGGACATGGGCTTGGCACTGCCGGGTCAATGATCTTAAAGGTCCTTCCCAACCGGAACTCTTCTATGGCTCTCGAGTAACCACTAAGGAACTGCACATTGCAATCCTCATCTGGTCAAGCAAGAGCACTACCCTGGGAGCAGAGACAACATGAGTTTGCAGCTGATACTCCCTCAGCACTTCAACAGCCCTAGCCAGAGATGAGCTTGAAAGGTCCATGTATCTCAACACAGAATGGTTTGGGTTGGAAGGAACCTTCAAGGTCATCCAGTCCCACCCCTGCCATGGGCAGGGACATCATCCACTGTCCCAGGCTGCTCCAAGCCCTGTCCAGCCTGGCCTTGGACACTTCCAGGGATCCAGGGGCAGCCACAGCTTCTCTGGGCAGCCAAATCCTGTGGCCAGTCCTAAAAACCCCTTCCATCAACGAAGTGTGACCCTATCTTTAGGTGTCAGCATCACTTCAGAAATTAAGGCATGCCTGTATCTTTCATTCAGAACAAGTACAATCACAAACAGAACTGGAGATGAAGGGAGAGCAGAGAACAGAACAGCAAGAAAACCTCACTAAATCTGTTAGGCAGCAGAAAGGATCCAGCAGCACAGCAGACAGTCAGAAACCACTGGAATAATTTTTATATCAATGCAAATCACCTGGGCAATAATGACAGAAAGTCTTGAAACAGAGATGGTGCTGGAAAGACATGAATGAAACAACAGCAAAGAACAGCTGTTAAAAACCACCTCTAAATAAAGTTGTTTCCATATAAACTGAGTAAAAGGAAGGAAAAAGAAGCAAGTCTGGAATTCATGTTCAGAATGACAAAAAAATTGTTCAACTACCTGACTTACTGAGGTGCAAGGAGCTCAGGGAGTAGAAAATAGAGAAGTTTAATACTTCTTCCAAGGGGAAGTGTCAACCCAAGAAGCCTGCATCAGAAGCAAGGTGAAGAAGGGTGAGGGAAGATCTGGCTAGAGAAGAAAGGTTGGAAATAAATTGTCTATAAGAATCTGGGGAAAAGGACTGATAACAGACAACTTAAGACATCAAATAGTGCAAAGGCAAACACTAGGCTGAATTAAAAACAGACTAAAATGTCATGGAGGATTGTCTGAGCTCTAAAATGAGAGGAAAACAAAGAATATTATAAGATGCAGGATGTCTGCAGCAAGAGCAGGATAAACTAAAATTAGGCAGATATAAGCGCAAAATAGCAAAGTCTGAAATTATTTCAGTTAATGACAAAGTCAATAGATATTTGTAACCTAGGAGGATTGAAATAGTCTTCCAGACAACAACAGCATCTTTGAGGACTAGATATATAGTGGTGGGATGAAATCCAGCTATTAAAAGAAGTTGTAAGGCTGGAGAAGGGAAATGAGAAAACATGCTACAGATAAGGAATGTGTAATTTAAAAATAAAGAGACATACCATCAGCATAACTCATTTACAGCTAGGGGAACTCCTAAAATTCAAACAGGGCCATAATGTTGGTTCATAAACCATCAAGCAAGACAGGGACAAGCTGTACTCCAAAACTCTGGTGCTCACCAAGCAATAACACACACAAAGGCTTTTATAATATGTGGCTTTCGAACAGGCATGAAGAATTAAAACCCCTACAAAATGGTCTTGCTAAACTTCTACATTTCAGGGATAGTATATCCTACATGACATTATTTTCTAAAAATGGCAAAAAAAGAATTCTAAGTCTGATCCCATCCTGGTGTATAACACCACAGCTTATTTTGCTGTTACTAATAACTCAAGTGGCTTAAAAAAGAAAACATTAACATAAGTTCTGAAGTTTTCTTGAGCCTGTTGCTTGAGGCTTCTTGACTCCATAAAACTCACTGTGTCAGATGAGAAAAAAAAATTTCTTTGTTTTCCAGGGACAAGCTGTACTATTTGTGGGTGAGGAAAGTGAAGTGCTAAACAACTGAAGGCACTGTCACGTCAGGACAGCAGATGCATTTAATCAAGGAAATATATTAAACAAAATCAGCTCGTGAATTCGAATCTATGTCTGGATTTGAAGTATTTAACCAAAAAAGTTAGTATGTAAATACCCAATCCTACTCCCTGGAATGGGAAGGTGGAGGAACTCCTCCAGTCCCCTGCAGTGAGTACAACATCTCACAGCTCCACACAGAGCTGACTCACAGAGCACAGCCAGGCCGCCTCTGCCATCCACATCACAGCTCCTCTTCTGAAAATGAGTACTCCACAGCCATGTGCTCCTTTTGAACGATAGGGAAACATCTTTCTGCAGTTCTAAAGGCATCTTTGGGTTTACCCCAAAGCACAACTGCCACTCAAGTCTCTGGCTACAGGCAGAGTCCTAGAGGTACAGGAAAAGCTTTAGTCCACACACCAATGGGGGCTTAAAGAGAACCTCAGCTTTAAAATGTTCAATACACATCAAGATCTGTCTGCTCAATAGAGCAAACTCTGTTTCCTCCCCCAAGGCAAGCAGTAAGTGTGTACTTACAAATAAATACACACAACTTACAGCTCTCATTACGGAGCTTCCCATCATGCAGCATCCTTGTTAGAAACAGGATTGACAGGTGAAAGTTTCAGGTAAACTTCAAAGAGTACATTAAAGTTTCCACTTCCTTCTATTGTGCACTGAGAGTTTGGGTCTAGAACATGATCTGTTGAGCTTTTGTTGTCATGGATATGTGGGAATGTTAAAGAAAGGAAATTTAACACCTCAGGCCATTCTCCTGATACTACTTGCAACTTCACCACCTGCCCTCCTGTTTTTATTATTAAAAACAAAACTGTCTCTCCAGCATTGGCTTTCCTTCTCTGTATGGATTCACCCATATTTATGAATATATATATGTGCACATACAGACATACCATCCCTACAGAAAAAAAATAAATGCACACCATGTCTGTGCATCACCTTGACTACTGAGGAGTTAATAATAAGCCAGCTCAGTGAGTACCAGGGAGAAGACCTCTGCCCAGTTGTCTGTACCCTTTAAGTGGTGCATTATCTGTTTTTCTACTCCCACCAAGTTACCAGCACAATTACAGATAATTATGTGCTCAAATACAGAGCCCAGCTGCTTTTTTAAACCTGGTTACAAGTTGAAATCATTAATCGATGTCACACACATTGGCATTGATCTCTCATGCATTATCCTCATTAATAAGTTTCTTCCTTTGTGAAGATAAAGAAATTAACTACCAGCCATCAATTATTCAGAAATACAAGTTCACCTTTAGACATGAACACAATGACACTTTCTGGGAAATGCCAAGAGGACCTGGATCTAGCAGTTTATCTCAACAATGCTGCACCATGGAAAAGCAATATATTAACACCATAGACAGACATAAGTAAACAGAAAGGTGCAGCAAGGAGGCAACAAAAAAATAATCTGAAAATGTCAAACAGCCCAGCAGTTCTTCTCCATTAGCAGCAAATTTTGAACTTAAACTGTTTATCTTCCCATATAATAGAACAAGGGTCAGAGTACCCTGCTAAGCACCATTCTAAAATAAAGCACAACTTTTCCTGCGTGCAGCTCAATTTATAGATCAAAACGAACAAAACTGCAGAGACAGCTGTTACACAATGTTTTGTTTGCCTGGCTCCACTCCACAGTGCTGAAGGGGCAGCACCTGGCTCTCCATGCTGGCTGCAGCCTCAGGCTGGGTGGAACCCTGCCCTGGGAGAGGGGATATTCCCTTTGGAAAACACCTGATTTGGCTCAGCAGGGAAAGCTCTCCTGTGCAGGCTGAGATGGCAGGGACAGAGCCATCAGAGCCAGGCAGAAGGGAGCCCAGAGCAGCAGCACTGCAGACACAGCCAGGCCTTGCCGGGGACAGAGAGGCTTTTCTGAGCACCAGGAATTGCTGGTGAAGCATTGCAGGAAGCCACGGGGCTGTTCGATGAGAGGACAAGGCTGACTCTGGAGGAACAGAGAGGGCACAGGCAGATTGCTTAGCCAACCTTTTATTTTTATTCAATATTTTTCAGATCCCTCTGAGCTCTTACTGTTATCCAAAGTTTGCAATTCCAGCCGTGCCAGCTGTAACTTATTGTCAAGGCAGAGCACAACAGAGGGATGTCAGTGTCATTGCTGCCACCTTCTGACTCACTGGGACCTTAAGCACATTTCCCTGCATGGAATATTTTCCCACTAATCCTATTCTTTTTCGTGCTTTCCAAAGCACTAAGCAGGTAAAAACTCCTCTTTTACCTGAGTTCCATCATGTTCCATGATACATTTCATCAATTACTTGATGCTGCTGACTCTTCTCACTGGAATCTTCCTTGCCAGTTTTGTTTGATATAAAATTAACCTGAATTAACACCATGAAATGGGGATCTGGATTACACTTGTATCATCAAGCAGGCATTCTGCACAGCTTTCCAAAGGATGCTGCCATTAAATGGGGAAGCAAATGCCTTTTCATCAGCCACGAGAAACAGGAACAGCTCCTCCAGGTACAAGACATAAATTTGTTGCTACCCAAGTCAGACAACTCACAGATTTCCAACTGCAAATTGGAAACCTCAGCAAAATATCTGAAAGTGATATTATATCTTTGTATCTATTGGGATCTAGAAATAGCAGCGATATTTGAGAGCTATGAAGAGGGGAGCATTCCAGTTAAAGATTACTCCAAGCCCAGTTTCTGGAACAGGCAACAGCATGAATAAATAAATGACTAATTCTAAAAATTTTTAGAAATCTCTCTTTTTTAGGGCTAGAAGGAAGAATAAGCAGCTATGACAAGTTGAACTCCAGCTAGCATATCTGAAAGTCATTTTTTTTCTCTCCAATACATCAAGTTCAGTATAACAAGTCACAGCCACTTCTACTGCCTCACTCTGTCTTCCGTCCCAGAAATTGCAGAATCCTGATTTCGAATCTAAGGTTCTACAAGGTACATTTCACAAAAAAATTATCAGTGTAGGCAGTTTAGGTTAATCAATGAAAAATGGCAGTCAAAGAATTCTCTCAACCACTCCAACATGTGAAACTTTGCAAAGCACAGTTCATCAGAAAGGAAAAGCCACAAACCTTCAGCTCTTTACACACAAAGTTTTTCACTTCCCTTTTGCAGGTGAAATCAGAATCTGTCACCGTGTGGATGCACCCCAGAAGGACAGAACAGCGATTCTAGGAACAATTTCTACACAGACAGGGTTGCCAAGCATTGGGATGGAATCACTATCCCTGCAAATGTTTGGAAAAACCTGTGGATGTGGCACTGAGGACATGGATCAGTGTGAACATGGTGGTGCTGCTGGGTTGAGAGTTGGACTTGATGATCTTCCTTTAAAGGTCCTTTCCAACCTCAACAATTCTGTGATTAGTAGTTCTCCAGGAAGTGCAAGAGGCCTAGAACATTAGGAATTACTTCAAAAGCAAACCAGTTCTGCTAAAATTTATGGCAATGTGCATTAGCTCACAGTAAACCATGAATTTTTCACTTATTCTCATGAGTTGTGCCCAGGGAATTGGAGCCCACATAAAGCAAGCAGCTGAGCATTGGCAGGAGGTGGAAGTCTTTCTTCTTCCTGCACAGCATGCAAAGCACCAGCCCCTGCAATGTGCCCATGAATTGTGACTGAAGAGTCACATCCATTATGCTCTCATTCAGGAAAACATGGAAGTTTTCTGTGAACTACATGGAAAACTTGCAAATTCTACCGCTCCCATTTTTAATGGATTGCTCGTGAAGCTCATCTAATAAAATCTATGGAGAAATTTATAAGCTACCATAATGATAGAAAATATTTTTTGTTAGGAATTTACTACAGCATTATAGCCAAGCATAAACTTTATCAGTTGTTTGGAAAATATAGAGTGCCATAAAATAAAAGTAATTAGAATTACTGTGTCTTCATGCTTCCCCCCTCAAAAATATCACTTAATTCCTTTCTAAGACATCGCCATTCATCAGGGTTCATTAAGGCCATATTTTGCTCTCAGTGCTGTGTCATTAGCAGTCATTAGCAGAGGAGGCAGTGCCTCTCAGCAGAGCTTTATCAGCCTGGGGAACAAAGGAGCAATCTCCTCCTCAGGCCAATGAGGTGTTGGGGACAAAGGACCTGAAGGAAACAAAAACTCCACCCAACCCTTCCTTCACTATTTGATCCAACTTTCCCTCCTCCTTTGACCATCCCACGGCACAATCCATCTAAAAGCACTCAGATGAATGATCATCCTTTGTAGACACCCTCCAGACTTGCACAAGGGTGCAAGGGTCACCCTCTACATTTCCCACAGGATCGTTCTTGATCTTCCCTCTTCAAGAGCCTGGAACCTTCCCTAAGGCCAAGTTCGCCCAACACCCTGGTCCTGCCATTTCAGTGGCCAAGTCCTGTGGTCACTTGGACCAAAACAGACCCAAAGCCTGAGGGGTGGAGGCAAGGACTGCTCACATTTCCCTTTTCCCATTAATGCTCTCCTACAGACTAATCTGGGTTTGCCATCATCAGCACCATCAGCAGATGCAAGATCTCCTACAGCAAGGACTTGCCTTTCTGTGCAAGTCTGTATTCCCCACTGGATTCCTACAGCTATCCTAAATTCAGCTTAGGAAAAGAGCTCAATAGCTGACAGCTGGCCAAAGGCACAGAATCCCAGAATGGTTTGGGTTGGAAGGGACCTTCAAGATCATCTCATTCCACCCCCTGCCATGGGTAGGGACACCTTCCACTACCCCAGGGTGCCCAAGTCCCACCCATCCAACTTCCAGGGATCCAGGGGCAGCCACAGCTTCTCTGGGCACTCTGAGCCAGGGCATCCCCACCCTCACAGGGAAGAATTTGTTCCCAATATTCGATCTGAATCCAATCTCTTTCAGTGTAAAGTCATCCCCCCTTCTCCTGTCACTCCAGGCCCTTGTCCAAAGTCCCTCTCCAGCTCTCTTGGAGCCTCCTGAGACACTAGAAAAGACTGAGGTCTTCTGGAACCTTCTCTTCTTCAGACTGGGCAACCCCAGGCCTCACAGGAAAGGTGTTCCAGTCCTTGGAGCATCCTTTTCCATGTCAGACCAGTGAACATGGGTGGCCACCAGGTACAAAAATCTTTTAGTGGACCACTTGCAATATTTCAAGACTGGACTTGCTAAGGCTGTTGAGAGCTCCCTATTTCAGACAAGTGTCATGTGAATAAATCTGTCTTTGCAGCTTCCTAAACAATCAAATAAAGTGCCTTTGCCTTGGCAAGTGCTTGTAAAGCAATCAAGGACTGATATGATAACCAAATGTTTCACTAATAGTAATTATGATTCTTTGAAAAAACCCTCCTCTAACACTAATTTATTTTCTACTTGAAAGCCAATCTTGCTGGTTATTAGATATTCTCCTTGCTATCACAATCAGTAAATTATTAAAGAGCTGACCAGGCTTTGTTTTAAAATTATTCTCTTATGAAGCTCCCTGATATATTTACCCTGAATACTGAATGATTTTGAGGCCTCTAAGGACCCATGAATGATTTCTATTTACTACCTTTAGCAAAAAGCCTGTGTAATTAGCAGCAGGAATTTCACTTGAGTCACAGCTATTGGTGATATTTCCAGCTCACTTACACAGAGTCTCTTGAAAAAAATAAAAAAAATAAAATTATATTTTAAAAAAACCCAACAACACAAAAATTCTAAGCTTTTGATGGGAGAAAACATTTTAGCCTGGGAAGTTACTAAGTGGCTGTGCACTCAAAGATGTGTGAAGAATCAGTCCCCTGCTGGGAACCTGGCTAGGCTTTCTGTGCCAAAACACATCAGCTTTGTCACCTAATAGAAAATAGCATTTGAGAGAGTTCTCTAAAAGCACCTCACCTCATTCCCAGCCCTCCTGCTACGGGAACCTGTGGCTATCACACTCCCAACTCCAACCAAGAGCACAAATTCTGATTATCCACACGACACATAGGCACACCTAAACCTTTTTTTAAGCTCCTTTTTTCAGCTAGCATGTTTTTATACATATTCAAGTGCCTTACAATCAATAACTGTTCTGATCACAGAAGCATCATTATCTCTGTTTTACTGATAGGAAAACAGACAGAGGGGTCAAATTCTCCCGACACACTGAAGACGTACAGAGCAGAAGCAGTTTTAGAAATAAAACCTGTAATTAATAACATGTTATCAGTATCCTTATGGCTCACAGCAGTCAGGCAAAACACATGGATGGGAAATTCAGTGAATAATCACAGTTTCCAGCCAAAAGCCCAGCTTTTAGTAATAATATATGGAAAGGTTTCAAGTATTTTTTTTTAAACCAGCTTCAGACAGACTTCCCACGTGGTTAATTCACTTGGTACAGCAGTCCCAGCACTTCCCAAGAGCAGCTTGTTCCAGACCTGGGTGCAGAGCCTGGCTCCAAATCCCCCAGACCAGCCAGTCTGGGGTGCCAAAATTGGCCTTCGATTAGTCCTGAACAAGAATTGCATCAAGCCAGCTCTTTCTTCCAGGTTTATGTGCTGAAACAGCCACATCCAGATTAAACATCTCACTAAACAAAATTCATTAAAGCCCCACGGATCAAGAGACACATAAATAAGCTGAATGGAGAACAAAACTCCCCAAATAAATTTAGAAGTCAGTGTTTGCCCAAAGATTTGAGAATTCATTCAGAGTTTGTTGCACTCTTGCTATTCCCATAAGTAACTAAAGGCTGTGCTGCTGTTTGAAGGCACCGAGTTCTGAGCCCAGGAAGCTGACAAAAGCTTGCCACCACTTTTGGTGGGTGCAAGGCTGAATTCAGACTGGGCACCTAAAGGGGATACAGTGTCCTCAGCCAAGATCTCACCTCACACTTGAGTTAAAAAGAGCTATTTCTACCACCAACTCTCCAGTCAGCCTCATATATAAAATATGAATGTAAGACACACTTGTACTAAAATCAAGATCACAATACCCACCCTACCAGAAAACAAAACAAACAAACAAAAAAACCCCACAAAAAACCCACCAAAAAAAAAAAAACACCAAAAAAACCCAACTACTCTACATCAAACCTACAAAAACCACCTTAATATGCATCAAGTCTCAAACCATAGTTTGGTTTTCTTATAGGGTTGGGGGTTCCTAGGCATGCTTTTCTTTTTGCTGTTTCACGATCAAACTACCAAAAATCAAATTCATCTAGGTATAGCACCACCAAATTCTGGTTCACCAGAAGAGGGAAGGGGGGGGTGGGGGGAAAGGCTGGTCCAGAAATTCTCAGGCTGAGAATTCTGGTTCAATACTCAATGTTTTTGTAGCTGCAGTAATTGCTCTCTGCTAGAGCCAGAAATAAACCTGTTCAGTCTGCACTAAAAGCAATATCTTAACGAGTGAATTTGTAAAAGCACGACTTCCAAAATCTATGTAATCAGGGAAATCTCGCATGGGAAGGCTTTACTAATTGCAATACATCTTCAAGGGGCTTCCAGTTAGGAAGGATTTCACCTCACCATTATTGCCTGGGCCAGGAATGGATTTCCCCTTCTTTAGCCCTCTTAAACAGATCTGCCACTGGGGAAATGGGGGAAAAAATAAAATGCAGGTTATGTAGTCCACCACTTCCATGTATGTGACACCCCCATTACATTATCTCCCAGCCTTCCCAAAGTAGTGGTTAATACTATTGAAGTTTCCCTTACATGACAGGTGAACTATTTTTAGCATTAAAGCTTAGGCAAGGCAAAGATTAAATTTCACTGTCCATGTCATACAGCAGCAAAACAGCTCCTACAAGGCACGAGTCTTCAGCTCTGCTTCCCTCTGCAGATAAACAGACAAGATTTCCTCTGAACTTGAGGGCACAACCATAGCAAAGTTTATAAAAATCCAGTTCACTCAGCAAGAACATCAAATTAAGCACTCCCAGTGATCACAGGCTGGTACAAGCTGAGCTCCCTGCAATATCTACCATCTTTTCCCCTCCAAATCCTAAATAACTATGTCCCTAGAAATAAGAAGCATACAGCATCAAGCCTAGAACACAATCCAGTTCTGTCTTGCACACATTTTGTGCTCTGTGGGGTTGGGTGACACAAAATTCCTCTTCAACATCATAATCCAACAATTCCCGGAATTGTCTTGTTACAATTTTGTAAGAGACACCAGAGGCAGTTTCTCCTAAAAAGTCAAGAGCACTTACGCATATATTCATGACACTTAGAAAAAAAGAAATCAGGCTGGGAGTTTAAAGAGGCTCAAAGGTAGCGTTAAGCTTTCAATAAATCCCAGTGAATTTAAAATTAATTCCCTTAGGTGATGCTAGGGGAAAAAAAAAAACTTTTTAAAAGTCGATTTGCTCTAAAAAAACATCAGATTGTATTGTTTAAATCACAAGTGGCTCACATGCAACAGGTCAGTCACAGAGTTGCACCCATGCTCATTTTTCTGAGCAGGTTTATCCTTACCACCTCTGATAGGGTTAACATGGAGCCAAAATTCCTCACAGCAGGAGATGGGAAACTGAGAGACTACTTCAAACTAATAGAGGACAGTCAATGGACACAAGGCTATAAAATGGAGAATAACTGATAGAACAATCAAAAGGCACCAGGGAAAATCCACAGCAGAAGGGCTAAGTGTGATAAAGAGTTGTTGTTTCAAAGCGTAATGAGATTTTTATCGTTGGCATAGGCCCATTGCTGCAGAAGAAGGGCAAAATTATTAATAATGACAGAAAAGTTCAATAAATATTTCTGGTTTGCATTTTGAGCAAAGGAGGAGGATATACTTGTATCACTTGAGAAAGACAAAGTACTTCATGCTGCAGCTGCAATCAAGAGCAACTCAAAGGATAACAACAGGAACTCGCTGAAAGCACCCTGGGACACGGTTGACATGCTGGTGCTAATTTTAATACATCTCTGAAGACTGATAACATCATACCAATATCCATGTAAGGCAAGGGAAATGACTCAACTGCACAAAAACTGGTTTGCTCTGGGCTAAATCTTTGGCAAAAAAGGAAAAAATGTGTCTAACTATGTAACTGGGGGAAAATTACAGGACAGATTTATAGAAGGTTGGCTTGAGTCCCCTTTATCAAGCTGACCATGACAGATGAGAAGTTTTGAGTGCTTTAAGGTGTTTGATTTAATAATTCCCTAATAGTTACTATAAGCTCTAAGGAAATTAAAACAGAGTAAGCAATAGGGAGTTGATTGCTCCATGGTGGCTGTCAGGAGCTATGATCAGAGTTTTGTCATGAGTTCTCCAGCAAGGAGCAGTTCAGTGGATCAGGTATCACACTGATCTGTAGTCTGGGGTAAACCTGCACACCTGCATGACGAGTGTTTGCTGAACTGGAGGTGCTGCTCAGGAAGGTCTGGCCCACCCCACAGCCTGGAGGGCATCCCCAGGGACACATCCACTCCCTAAAGAGGATTTCAGTACAATTCCAGGCTGGGCTGTTATGGCAAGGGCAGGAATACTTGTGGAATGGGAAATTCTAGTAAGGAGAGCAGCCAAGAGGGATTAATGGTCCATACTGCTCAGTAACAATACCAGTAATAAAACACAAAAACAGTAACAAAGCACTAATGGCCTGTGGAATTTTAAAGCAATAAGGCCTTTCAGGATCTATAAAACAGGAACAGCAATAATTCCAACCACTGCATATGACAGGACAGTGTGACAGGACCAGTATGTTTAAAACCAATATTCACATTCACTGACAATATTGAAAAAAACATAAAAAGGAATCAAGATGCTACAGAAAGCATCAGAATATTTGTTTTAGGCCCAGAAAGTGTCTCACAACAGAGAGTAGACAAGAGATCACTCTGGTTATTTTATCAAAAAGATTGAAAGGGACTTGATTACAAGCATGTCCTTGGGGATAAGATACCAGCTCCTAAAGAGCTTCTTAATGTAATAGAGAACAACATCACGAGAAGCAATGTCTGCAAGGCTAAATCAGACAAGTTGAAAAACTTGGCAAGTTTTCTCCTCTTCCCAACCACAATGAGGGGGGAGCAAACCACAAAACCTCAGCAACATTTCCACCAGCTTTAAAAGAAGTTATATCACATGAAGCAGTGGGAACTTGGGGATGCTGAAGACCAAACTCATATGGCAGAGCTCTTAAACTTGTCCTTTTACTGTATTTATAAAGATACTTTATTGAAACAGTGCCACAAAAAGGACAGCATGGTATCGTCTTGAGCAAAAACCATTTCTAGATAAGCTTCTGTCAAGAAGCTAAACCCATACAGAGAATTAAAGAACTCAGTTATTCTCTCCTCTGCCGCAGTTTGCCGACACACACTCCTTTGCCTTCCCGTGCCCAGCGTGCAGCTTTGTCAGGAGCACAACAAAAGGAGGCCATGACATCTCCACACCTTCACGAAGGCAGATTTCATACAGCTGATCCCAGCCCAGTGGGAAGCCTCCCCAGCAATGGCAGGTGATAAAGAGCAATCAGAACATAAAAGTTTACTCCTCAATGCTCCCCTGGCTCACTGCAGTGCCTGCACAGCTCTGCTTCCCCTTCCCATCTCCCCCAAAGCCAACTCAGCTTTCTGGGAGCAGAGGATCTGTCCTGAAGGCTTCAGCTGAGAATGTTTAAGCTCACTCAGGTCTGTTATATCTTCCAGGCAGGTCTTGTTTTATCTTACATGGTACTTCGAGTCTCTCATTGCATCTTTCATCTGAAAGGCTCAGATAAATTGCAAGCCCTGAATAAGCACAGAGATATCTATTCATGTGCCTTTGTTCTCCAAATTCCCTCTATTCAAACCAGGACTGAGGAAAGAGATTGCAATTCTAGGAATACACTTTGGCAGAATGCAAGCTACTCTCACCAGAATTTAGTCTTGATCAATCATTTATTCCTCGCTCTCTCAGCCTTCAGCTGTGATGTTGCACAAACCGAGTTCCAGGTAGGAGCAATTATTAATGTCAGGCAAGATCCTACTGCTTGCATTGCTGAAGGAAGCTCCCAGAATGGCAGTCCTGACCTGCAAAGACTTTATTCGTTCCTAAAGACTCTCTAAAAACAGAGTGAAAACACCTGAGCCTGTAGCTGTAAGGCCTCTGCGTTCAGTAGAGCTGCAATCACCAGTGATGAACAATCTGTAGGTGCTGCACACAGGGGTGTCCAACTGGTGCTTTGTAGAGCTCTCCAGATCCCAAGAGTATTTCAAATTCGCCTCTGAAACACAGTTTAACACACCTGTTATCACAGGCACTGCTATTGTGAGGGGTTACAGAATATATAAGTTAAAATAAATGGCAGATTAGTGACAAATATGAGAATAGTCCCTGTGGCAGCTCAGCCACTTAGACTTGAATATGATACACTTCAGTGCATAGTCAAGACAAAAAAGTAGTATTTCTGAGTTCCTTTTAGGCCCCATAAAAATCCACTACTCTTTCAATAGCTACTCACTCACAAGGGGTACAAGAAGTTCTGCTTGCCATTAGCCATTTAAGGCACCCAAATTAACAGTAATTGGCTTAGAAAAGCCAATTTACATTTCCAATTGCTCTAGGAAGCAAATTTACGCCTTGGTCAGTGCTTGGCTGATCCCATTTCCTCTGAAAAATCTGCATTTCAGACACACTCACCACCCCCTGCGCCCAGAGCAAAGCTGCTCAGTGAATGGAAGCACTCATTTCAAACCTTCTTGTCCCCAGAGCTGTGCCTGAGGGCAGCAAATTGAGGGACACTCCTCTAAAACTGCTTGTCTTGTCCTGAAACTTGAAAGATGTCCTCTAAACTATTGAATCAGAGGAGGATAAGGCAGGCAATTATTCTTGGATAAACCTCAGCCACCCTAACTTTTGCTGACTTCCTGAACTCCCACTTGAGATGAGGTTAATCTGATTGAATCCTCAGTGATGGATTCACACAGTTCCACCAAAAAGGGCAAACAGGGTCCTTCCAGAGTGAGCTGTTCCTTCTGGAAAACCCAGTCCTGGGCACTGCACACTATTTGCTTCTCCCAGGTCACCCTTGTGCCAGCACAGAAACAGTCAGCAAGGACAAAATTTGGGGGTACAACAGTAAAATAACAATGCTGGAATGAATTGAGGGAGCAGGGAGAGAATTCTGTCTGGGGAATCTGGACCAGACTCTGTGGGCTCCATCAGAGCTGCTGTGCTTTGGGTTGCTGCTGTATCTTTAATTATTTTCCCCATATAAAAAGCAGCAAGATAAGTCATCAGTTAAACTGGCAGAGCTTATAAAAAGCAAAAGTACATTAAAATATAAATTATAAGGACAATGAAAATATATAGCACATGGTACAGAATCATTCAGCATCCTTAAAAAAAATATCATCTAAATAAGCATCAGGAACACTGAAGAGCTACAACTCAATGTAATCCATAAAGAGACATTAAGTTAGTTGTGCTTACAGTCTGTGAAGAAAGCAGTTAAGATTCCCAGGCTCTTATGCAGCACAAACAGTGCTGCCCCATAGACTTATTTTAGCCTGAAAAAAAAAACAACTATAGTTTCTTTCCTGACCAATGAAGGAAACATAAAAGAAAATGGTCAAACAGTTAATCTATTAAAGAGGCATCTAAATACTTGAAACAGATAAATCTGACAAGTATGAGGATTTTTTAAATGGTTAGAGGGAAATAAGGCTTGGTTTGAAGAAAAAAAAAAGTCATTAGGAAGTGTTGATATTTTAAGACATCAGATTTATGCAAGAAAATTAAAAGGAAAAACTGAAGGCTGCCTTAAAGCAACAAAGGAGGAAGCGTGCAGCAGGCTGTCACTGAGACTTTCAAGTCCCTTTTATCCAAGATGCAACACTAACAGGGGTGGAGGCAGCATCCCCCACACATTTGAAGGGCACAAATGCACAGCCAGCAACTGCAGGGCAGCTGCTCCACTCCATACTCTGCCATTTAATTATGTCATTAATAAAGTTGATCTGTCAAGTGACACCAGGGAACTGTGACCCAATTCAGAATATACATCTCTATAATTCAGTGTGTGTGGCCACACAGGTTAAAGATATAGAACAAAGAAACTTGTGGCCAACTCCTCGATATGCAGGATACCCTGTCCACCACACTTGGTTCAGATGTGCTAATAGGGAATAGAGCTCTGTGCAGGCTGGCCATCAGTGCCATGGCTTCAGGCTAAATTACCCTTGCAATGGCATTTGCAGTATTAAAGCACTAAAAGAGTACTTACATATTCTGCTTTAATTTTTGCCTTGCCCAACTTCAGAAAACGCAAAGGAGAATAATCCAGCAGCACAGTGCAGGCGGCATTAGTCAGGGTCTGGGCAATTAGCATCTTTAATAAAAACTGCTCGAGGATAAGGTATATTTGGAGGCAAAAAAATAATAAAATTTAAATTATCTAATTTTGATATGCTCAGGATTCAAAGCAAAGCTTCCTGCTGTCTTCAAAGCATCACTGAATGTCAGTAAGAAGAGAAAAGTATCCCTGTGTCTCTTGGTACAACATTCATTTATTACCATCCATTCACTCATAAATGTCAGTGTTGTTTCACTCTCCCATTCCTCCTCATCCCCTTTGCACCCCCACTCCAAAAAATATATTTGGCCTTTCCTAATGAACCTGGTGTGATTATTTTACTGCTGGAGACTTAAATAAGGCAGAGCCCTCCTGTAGCATCCTGCAGTGCAATGGAAAAACACACACCAGTGTGCATGCATACATTAAATAAAACAGGGCATGTGAAATACAGAAGTCTTCATGAGTGTTAGATTTATTCCTATTATGGCATAAAATCTAAAAAATGCATTATGTTTCTAACAGATAGGATCACTTACACCTGGTGATGAAAATCCCAGCACCATGGAATGACAATTCCGGAGCTGCACAGGTGTCAGTGCCACAGCACCCGAGTCCAACAACAGAGGAGTGTGGAATGTATTCCCAACTAGAGAGCTTGGAAAATTTACTGAATCCATTCCAGCTATTGAATTGTCATAAAGAGCTCTGTCAGCCTGATGACATTCATCAGATCAGCCTGATCTGGCAGATTTATACATTATCCTCTCCCTTTTCTTCTGCTAGCAGAGGAAACTGAGTAGGGACGGAGACCAGACACACACAGATGGGCACATTCACTCCTGAGCTCCTCCAATCCTGCCCACAGGATCAAGAACAAAAAAACAATAGTAAAAGGATTGTAGTAGAAATTTGAGCACATTCTAGTGAAGCATCCCCAAATTGTGGTTGTGAACAACAGTGCTGCTTTGCAGGAAGGGGAGGAAGAAATGAGAACTATGATGTATCACAAGAGGGCCAGGATCACACCTTGCTCATCCCCCTTCTGCTGTTTAGACAGGTTTATTATGAAGGAATGGCCTGTTGATCAGCACTGCTCTCTTGAAACTGTGACAGACTGCACTAAGATCATCTTTAATGGCATTAGAAGTCAAATAACTTATCCATTGGCAAAGGAGAGCAACTGATGACTTTAAAGGAGTAAAAAGCCACAGGTTTGGATGGTGAGCAGCATGAGTAGCACAATAACACAGCCAAGGAGTGTCTTCTCTCAGACTAGGGAGCAGTGAAATCCTCACCCCTGCTGAAGTCACAGGGGCTCAACTGAAGGATTAAGGGCTTCTCCATACCAAGTGTCTCTTCTTTCCCCAAAACTCTGTCAGCTTACTACAAGACAGAGCAACTCCATGCAAAGCAAGCATGGGGGGAGGATCACAGGAGGGTGACAGAAAGATGTTTTCCCAGCTCATCTTAGTGTTCCTCATCCATAGGAAAACTCTGCCAAGAAAGTAGTAGCTGTATTTCAACACCCAAGCTGTTCTAGCAGCATAGAATGCCTTCAAAACACTCCACATATGCAAAATTCTGCATCAGGCATTTACAAACAAGCAATATCTTCGTTTTTAGACCAACAGTGTGGGTTTTATGGACATGCACTGACCATGGCCTGCCCAGACCAGGGGTGCCTGTAAACATCAAACCTTGCTCCATCCACAACCAGTTTTTGAGCTGTGGAGACAGAAGACATCAAACCTCGGGGAGATAATGCCCATGAGCACATTCAGTCTGGCTGTAAGGATTTCTCACAGAACAGAAAACCCAACCATGGGGGGGTTTTCAACAAACATTTTTGATAATTGCATACATGGCAGGAGAAGATAAGAAGGGAGCATGAAAGCTGACTGCATTTATCTGGGAGGACAAAACAGTTTGAAACGCTTCCAGTTATGGAAGTTCTACTGTAAGAACTTTGTCATTTCAATTTCTCTCGTACACTTTATGGTGCTCTACATTTCTGTGAATTCTTATCTCTTCAGCCCAATGCCACAGGCTACAGGTCTGGAACACAGCCCAGTTCCCACTTTAGTCATAACAGAGAAGAGAGGGAATGCATCTCATGTCACAGCAGAGCTGAGCACTGCCACTTCCATCCCCACAAGACGCTGCAGGATCTTCTGGCTCACCAAGCAAATGTGAATCTGAGGGGCATCTTCTTCCAGCACTGCTGCCACTTCTTTCCCCATCATCACTGCTGTTTAATTTGTCTGAGGAACCCCAGCTGAGCAACAGGATAGTAGCACAGCAAGTTGCTGGCTGCCAACCAGAGAAAAGCAGCTCTGCAGCTGACAAAAGCCCAGGATCTGTCTCTTGTTCCTCCAGAATAATCTATTTCTGGCTGGCTGACAGAAACCAGCGAGAACCTTCCATCAAACCCACATCTCTCCATAGGACCCCCGGGTGGTAACTCACACCAGGCTGGCTCCCCTCATGTTTGCTGTTTGGTCAGATGGACTCATTTTTAAACAGTACCCTCAGTGGGGCTACAAGTTCAAAACGCCACAGGATCTGCTTAGCACCATTTCCTTTAAGGGCAGAATAACCAAGTGTCACAGGGCTTTATAGGCTCAAATCCTAACAGACTTCCTCTGGGGTCTTCAAACAAGTCTCCCCACATTCAGCTTCCTGACTGCAGGCGTGGGGGGATTGGTCACACACAGCCTCCTCAGCAGCTGTCAGGCTGCTGTTGTCTGTCATCAGTTCCTGATGCATAGAATAAGGATAATTTCTCCAGTACTTGATAAAGCTTTTGAGATCCAAGTGCTATTTTATTCATGTACAGATATTTCATAAACTCAATGTCCACAGGCAAAGTTTTTCATCTCTTTACAGAGTTTGCTGCTTGCTGATTGCCACATTTAACTGACACTACACACAATTCACCCAGGTCACCATTTCAGGGGTGCAAACTGCAAGGAGCTAAAGCACCAACTTGAAAGTGGTGTGAAACAATATTGAGGAGAAAGAAGCAAAGAACTGAACAAAGTAAGACTCCTTGTAATGCCACAAAATTACAGTCTTACTCTTCAGTCTTTGTCTCCTTTTGTATCCATGCTTCTGGGGGAGAGCGGAGGGAGAGAAAATAATTGAATAAGTGTCCTTCATAGGATGCTTGCAGCTCAACAAAAAGCTGTGCTTTAATGGCTCTGTTCACCCACGTGCAGCCCAGCTATTGCAAACCCGTCCAGTCATGACTCAGGCTCACTCCTGGTGTAAAAGCCCCAGCTCAGGTTACAGATTAATGTGAACCTTGCTGCTCTGTAGCTCCTGGAAGGCACCACGTAAACCCAAGGAGAGGATCCAGGCTCAGGCAGGTGAGGAACTCTCCCTTCAGTCAATGCAAAGCTAATCATTTTCCTAAGAAGCAACAGCACTTCAAATTTTTCTTGACATTTTCATTTTCTCATTACACGCAGACAAAGCCACCTCTTTAGAGCTACACAGAAAACATATTCAGTACATCAGAGCCAATTTTATGCGTGGCACTTTAGCACTGCAGCAATCATTGCACTTAAGGGCACACTATCAAGCAGCTTAATACCCCATGTGTTATCCATCCCCCTCTTCCCACAGCCATTCCCGGGCAGGACCACATACGGTATTTACTGCCTAATGGCTCCCTCTGGGATGCTTACGGATTTCTCCGCAGCGCAAAGTTTTTATTTCATCAACACGCTCCTCCCTTTCCTGTGACCTGTGCTGTGCCTGCCAGCTCCCCCTTTGCTCAGAATCACCAAACCTCTGCCCTAATTGGAGGCCACTCTTTAATGCCTGCCCAGTTTTCTGCCGCTTTGTCCAATTTGTTTCCTTCTGAGGGAACACTTTTGCCCTGTCCTCCACCAGCAGCATTCCCCCAGCAGCCTGACACAAAGTCTATCACATGATGTATTGGCCTCCAGCTCTGCTCCTCTCTTTATATGCTTTAATAATTCTATATTAGGCAGAAGTGACAATATAATCCTTGGTCCAATTTTACCATGGCCACATTGAAAGTCAGTGAAGGTTTTTAAAGCTTGTCCAGCATTTCAAAGACCAAAACACAAGACTTGTTCTTAATAGCAGCTGTACAGTCTAATTTGTGGCTGATTGACATTGAGCTAAATTAAAGAAAATCAGAATATGAAGTGAGTTAGTCAATCAGGTGCTTGTACGTCAGGAAGTTTTGAGGGGTTTTTGCTTTGTGATTTTTTTAAAATTATGAATATCAGCTTACACAATGCTTGCAAAAGGGAGACATTTTAGGAAACTGGTGCTACGTTCATGCAAAACATTGAGGTTTTTTATTATAACACATCCCTGACCTTTTCTTAACCAATTAAGGACACCATCATGGGCATCACTGCAGCACAAGCAGCCAGACCTGCTGAGAACCTGGCCTGCAGCCTCCACAGTTTTCTAGTTCTTTAAACACAGCCACAGTAACTGAGCATGAAATCCCTGCTGCAGCCACAAATCCTGCGCCATTAACAGCAACACCCCATCCTTCCAGACACCAAACACAAGCATGAACAGGAGCCAAAGCTTTTCTCCCCGTTTTTAGGATGTTCCACCCCATTCCCAGCACAAACACCTTTACCCAATGTATATTCAGTCAACTTTACAGATAATTCAAAAGCAGCACAACTTTGAATGACAAAATTTAAGGTAGGGAGTGTTCCTTAGATGGATTATTCACCATCACTCCTTACACAGAGGCACAGAATTTGTCATCCCTGATGTGTTAATCCAGAGAAGTGATCGATGTCCCTTCTATGATTTATGCCATTTTCATTCTGGTCCCATTTGGCACTTATGGGTCAGTTTTCCATGAGGATATTGTCCACCAAAGAACAGATCCCTCTCCGTTCTCCCCTCAAAGCAAATATGCACCACAAAGAGTCAGCAATACCTGGTGCTACTTAGAAGATCCCTTAAATGAGGGTCATGACCTTTAAAATCCAAACATCACCTTCAATTTCCACCCCATTGTACACTGAAAATATGGATCAGCAAGAATGAATTATTAAGAATAAATTTCAGGAGGAAACACAAAACAACAGAGCTGCAAGTAAAAATAGAAGGCAGCACAGACAGGGCAGAGAAATAACTGGTCACAGAAGTGCAAGGCTTAAATTGTCTCATTAATGCTTAATAAAAAATAAATAAGGAAAAGCAGGACCCCCTTGGTGGCCAGAAGATGTGCACTTCAGAGTGCAGGGAACAGGAGCAGCTTAGAAGCAGCCACTGTAATCTGTGTTACACATCAAAACAACATTAATGCTGCTGCTCTCATCAACCTGCAATTTGGAGAGGTGTCCCAGATTTAATACAGGGCTGGGAGATTACTGAGCACATCCTGGCTCATCTGTAATAAAAGGAGCTGCTGCTATGCCTTACTTCTCCCTGTAGTGATTATAAACCAGCACATAATCTCTGTAAGTGTTGGGGGCAGGGAGCTGCTCCATTCTCAATTAGGGGATTTTTTTGCAGCTTTCTGTAGGGGGAATGTGGCAACAACAGCAGGTTTGTACCAATTCTTTCCTATTTAGACATGTTCAAGAGATGACTTGAAAAAAAACCCAAAGTGTTCAAATTTAAAAAAAACTTTCCTCAAGGCAAAACATCCCATTTTGAGATACAGAATTCCTCCTACAGCTGAAACGATCAACATGAAATGTTCATCCTGCAATACAAAAAGAGTGAAGTTGTGCCAAGCGTAGACTTTCCTGAAAAAGAGATTCAGACACCACCAAATGTGTGCGGTATTGTCTCCTCCTGCTCCTCCAGACACTCAACCGATGCTACTCCAGAGAGTAACCAGACACTTGGATGTGCAGGACAACAGCTCTGGATACAAATATAATGTATTTATACAAATGTTTTACAGTTCAGACTGAAAGGAATAAGGGAGTGTCTTTACAAACAAGCTGCTGGTAAGATAAGGCCGATACTGACAGACAGAAGAAACAAGAGGAAAGATTTCCATAGGAATTCCAGTGACTGACTTGCCCAAGACTGTGTTAATAAACTACAGGAACAGAGACACAAAAAAAAGAAGAAAAGGGGGGATGTGTATTGAGAGAGTCTACAGTTAGGAGAAATGTATATTACTTATGTCTGCATTAGGCGATTTGGAAAGTCTGTACCTCTCAAGTGAGTACCTTAGCCTATGGGGAAAGAGAGAGGGAACTGCGGCTGGGAAATTAGGATAAAAAGAGGCTGTGTCCTCTAGCAATTTGAGAGACCCCATGGGAAATGTCCATGGCCTCTCCCTTTATTCATGAATAAAGTTACAGGACTCCTCTGTCTCCTTTTTGGACATAAACCTCTGGTGTTTGTGGATTAGTTTTTCCTGACAAGACCAAGGACACTCCTACCAACTGGAATGGAGTAGGGAACAGCCCAAAAAAGGCCGCAGGGCTAAGGGCCCCAAAAAAAGCCTCGGTTGGAGCAGCTGGGTAAAGGCCATTGTACAAAGCTCCTCTCTACCTTCACCTGCAAGTCCCTCCACTCAAGCACACAGAGCTTGCCCCAAAGCTCCAGACAAACCAGCTGCCCTCAGCAGTTCCCTCTGAAGTCCTGGGGACAGGCAGGTCACACTGCCCAAAGCTGCAGCTCAAACCCACTCATTCCTTTCCTGTCCCCCTCAGCTCTGCTTGGCACAAGGACAACAATTCAAAAGCCTTGTCTTTCTCCCGCTCTGGTTTCGTTCCACAACACAACATTGCAGCAACCTGCTCCAAATAACAGCCTCCCTGCTCTGAGGCCACCACCGCATTCTCCCGCTGTCAGCACCAGGGCATATGTGCTCTTCAGCTTCCTCAAGTGAGCTATTCTGAGCCCTGCTAAGAAAAATCTATGACTTTACACCCTGCCTGAGCCTCAGCAGCAATCACTAACACTCTACATTTTCAAATTTAATCTCATTTCTGATTAAACTCTCCTCTCTCCCATTTGTAATCTCACTCGGTGGTGTGCTTTGTGCAGCTCAGTATAAATATGTGCTTTAGAATTAAACTGCTTCGGCAATTTTGACAATGATTTCTTGGAAATTAAGCCAGGACAATTTGTTTGGTTGAAGTGGAATCATTTGAAACATATGACAGAAAGGCTATAAAGTACTTTGTAGTGTAGCACACTAATAAATATTAGCAATTCACTTCTCATTTCTGCCTGGTTGTAGAGGTGTTAAGCAAAGGATCATGACAATGTGAGATCCTCTGACCAAACACAGAAACAACATTTCTGCTTCAAATAAAAAAATCACTGCAAAGCAAAAGACTACATGGAGGTGAAAAATATCTCCTCCTGAGGAATAACCTGGTTAATAACAACAGTTTAAATCAGGACTGAACAACGAGAGGAAGACATAATGCCAGGGGTTAGTCGCAAGAATGACAACCCCAAAACCATGGTATCCCATTGCTCAACAAGAAACCATTGGACAGCTACACTGGACCAGCTGAAAAATTCTAATTCTTTTTTTAAAGTGGTCTGAAAACTTCAGGAACTGGAAGGAAAAGTCCAGCCAGCCCAAAGTCCATGGCAGCAGGAAGAGAGACAAGCAGCCTCAGGCATGCAGCTCCCCCTGCCCCCAAAGCCCAGGTCCCCAGTGCTGGGGCTCCCTAGGAAGCTCTGACACACATCGAGGCACGGGGAGCTGGGACAGAGCTTTGCCTTATCCCTCACCAGGGACTGCTGTGCCAAAGTCCTCAAGAGACTCCTCAGCCTGGGAACATACAGATTTCATCACTCCCATGGGATACATTACACACATACAATCAAATTTAAGGAAAATTCTTGCCAAAGAGCATCTTCCCAAGTCCTAAGCCCTCCGTCCCTGTCTGTGTGAAGTATTTGTGGTAACTACCTCCTCAGTCTCACAACTGCATTGTTTTATAGCATCTTCAATCATTCCACCTAATTTTTAATCCTTAAGCAATTTAGTAAATGTCATTTTTGCTCCAAAGCACTTTCCCCTCTGCTCTTCTTCCTCACTCACTTTAAAACTCCCATTCTGTCTTCTCCCTTAAATTCTTCTTTCCCTTAGCCCTTAAAAATCTCCTCGTTCTGTTTCGTCTTCACAGCCTATTTTATTTCTCCATGTTCTCAGTCACCCCCAGACACTTCTCTGGTGGCCTGACCCTACCACATCCTGACTCATCTCCAAATAAACAAACAATTCTCTCCACCTCAGCATTCGCTCACAGAGACATCCTGCAAAGTTTGCAGTGCAGCACCACCCTGACAGACAGCACTTCTCTGCAGCACCCCAGAGCTCATCAGCAAATGTTTAATACCCACTTCCAATAACCATCGTTCATCTGAGATTAATTTCCAATCTGAATTAACACTGTGGGGTCAGAGCAATTAACTCAGGGCCTAAGGAATGCCCTGGGTGAAGAGACACAGGGACAGACTGTGTGCCATAAAAGATGGAAAAGGAGGAGCAGGATGATGGACCAGAGAGGAGTGGCTTTCACTCCTCTGCAAGCTGCCAACAGCTTCACCTGGAGGGCTCAATGTCCAAAGGAAATCTCAGCACAAACACTCCCACTGCCTTTTCCGGGTGCTTGCGTATGTGTGGCTCCCTGCTCTCCAAATGAATCAGCAGCACTCATGGGTAAAGGGAGGCAAAAATATAGGGCAAGAGCTGAGCATTCAGCCTAGCAGATGGAGGCAACAATGATCCATCCCCCAAAACAGCTATCGGAAAACCAACATATTCCCTGGGTGATGATCCCAAAGGTCCTCCTCCTCCTCCCTCCCCACCCTCCTGGCAGCATCCCATTCTGAATACACAGGGCAATATATTCCCCAAGTCCCTACACATATCCCTCTCCCACTCATCTGCAATATTCATGCAAAGCAAGGTGGTCTGCTCAGCAAAAACCAGTCATGCACAGAAAGCCTCAGTGCTGTTTTCCAGTACTTGGAACAGGAGGAAATCCTTGTATTTGTTGTAAATATTTCCTTTACAATATCTTTTCCAAACTGCCACTGCCCCATGCCATAGATTTTAAGCACACCAAACCATTATTACCATTAGATCAGGGATCTTTTCCCCATGTCATTCAAGACTGAATTCTCATTCCTAAATAGGGCCTCAAAAAATTAAAGAAAATATGCATCACTAATGGATAGTCAAATGCTCAGATTTTAATTCTCCACTTTGTTCTGCTCTGGTGGTCTACTGATCTAGATATTTAACAATCTCTTCTAGCATAGCAAAATTGCAATTTCTCTCCCCATAATTAATCCAAGGTGCTGCTGGACTAAGTAAAACTAATTTAATGCTTGCTGAAATTCCTCACAATTAGCAATAGTATACTTACAACATAATTGAACCTGTATTACCATTCTTTTCCATTTTTTCTTTCAGTATTACTGGAGGACTTCTTCATTAGCTTTTAAAGAGAAATATATACAATAAACAAATCTTGGCTTTTTGCTGTGGCAACCATTTTCATAGGCAGCAACAATTAAATTTAATTGAAATTAGCTGCAGAATACACCCATTCTGAACTAGCTGAGCTGGTACAAAGCCCAGTCACAATCCCCACACACCTTCAGAGTTAAACCAGCCATCTTTCCGAAACATCTCCATGAACACACCTCCAAAGCCCCCCGTTTAACCACATACTCTGACTGCAGGCACGAGGAGATATTTTTCCAGTTCTGTGAAGCAGCAGGAGAGACCACGGCAGGGCCAATGTGCTAAGGAACGTGTAGGAGGCAGCAATAACAAACTGACACGAAGAAGCAAGGTTGTAGCTGGAACAAATGGAGTTGTGTGGAGAAGTTGGGGGGGTTTCTCTCTGATCTAACGTGCCATCCCACCCACCACTAGACCTAGATATGCCTCTATCCCTCTGGCATGACCAAGCCATGCTGTGCAAAGGAGGTTTGAATCTGGGTTACCAGTGCTCTTCTGAAAAGGGCTTTTATTCTTCAGCAAGCACCAATGAGACCTCGCTTCCAGCTGGAAGGAATTATCCAGGATGAAGCTAGTTTCTGTATTGCCATTATCCAGCAGTTTTTTCTCACTAGATATCCTGAATTTTCAAGTGGTACAAATCATTTACTGGGGCCTGCGTGAATACAGTAAATTATGGCTTACCTAACAGCACCACCTCCTTCTAGCTTTCCACCTTCAGGCCACATTTCTGTAATTTAGCAGTAACACCTCATCTAAGGCTTGAAAAGCTTTCAGCTGGCTGAGCAGAAGAGGCAAATAAAGAGCAGTAAGGCTGCAAACATAGCCAAGCTGGGACTCAATTCAGAAGGAAGACAGGGCAGACTTTTGGTCTCTGAAAGCTCAGAGGTGTACGCAGCAGGCTTAAATAGGCTACACTTTAATTTGCTTTTCTACATCCAATCTAACAGTGCTGGGAATTCCCTTAACTCAGGCACTCATTAGTCCATGTCTGCTTTAGTCATACAAAACACATCATTCCTTTAGGAAATAGTCTGGATTGTCCACTTGTTGTTCTTGTAAGATAGAGGTCAAACAATCTCAGTATCCCTCTCAGTGTCTCAAATCCACACCGCACAATGAACAGAGCTGGGCTCTGAGAAGAGTTAAGTAATTCAGTGTTATCCAAAACTTTGCCTTTTGTTTCCCTTTCCCCTGTGGTCTGAGGTTCACTTTCTGTCTGGGTTTCACTCAGTTTTTCAGTGTGTGCTCATACACCAAAGGACCAACATCAGCTCAGGATTGGGAACATGATTAAAAACATGTCCCAGTGCTTATTTTGGTGCTCACATCCTGTTCTTAGAGCCCGTGCTGCACTGCCACGAGGCCCAGCAGGAGTGCAGCTGTGGTGCACAGATCACACCTCAGCCAAAGCTCTGCTTAGAGCCTGACAACCAAACCCTGGGAGCATGTCCCTTCCACCCTGACACTGCAGCCCCAACACTTCCAGCTCCCCCATGTGAATCCAGCCCCTCTTAGGCTGTGTTTAATCAGAGGAGAGCAGAAACAAGGATGTTCTGACAGGAAAGGGAGTTCAGTACCTTGGATCTCCCATCTGGCCCCCTCTGTCTGCAGAACTCAGGGCTTCTGTTTACCCATTGATTTTTAAATAACGTAGCCCAACCTGGATGCACAGAGCAGCTCCCTGTAAATCTTCCTGAGGCAGCCAACAGCCTGAACCACCAGCACTACCAGGGCCTGTGACCTTCTCCATCCATCTTAATTACGTGTTAACTTCAAAAGCCTTTTTGCTACACAGTTCCTGCCAGCATCAAGCAAAAAGACAAACACCAGCCTTGAGTCGTCAAAAATGTAATTACAGGGTCTTTTGGAGAGAGCGGCTCTGCCTGCTTCTCTGGCTTTCACTGCAGGAATTTACAGCAGGGAAACAGCACTCTAGCAATACTTAGAAGAGCCCTACAATGAGAAAATACACCAAGAGACACTTGCACAAAGTACAGCTTTATCTATCTCAACAGCCCCATCAGAAGCACTCACATGGCTGATTTAATGCTATCCCACCCAGATTTTCAGAGGTACTCTACCTCTCCCCTTTCTTTTAGCACAGCACATGCAGCCCCTGTTGGCACCCATCAGACCATTTAACTACACAATCTGGAATGAGGCAAAGGATTCAGGAGAAAATGGGTTATCAGATAAAGTCACAAGAGCACAACATTGCATTTGCCACAGGAGTGCCCTAAGCACAGCCCCTGCACCTCACACACTAGAAATGCAAAGTGGCAGCAGAAGACAAAACATAGCAAGGAGTTCCTGCCAAACCTGTGGCACCCCAGGTACCTTAATCTGTGTATGAATAACTCATCTAGTGTGCATTCTGCCTTAGGAAAGTGGTGCTGATTTTTTAATTTAATTCTAAAAATTTTTAGACTATGTTGAAAAAAAAATCCTAAGCACACTCTGCAAATATGGTTTGGCTCGCCCACCAAGTGCTGTAACAAAGTCCTGCTCCTGCAGAGACAGACTTAAAAAAAAACAACTAAACAAACCACAGAAAGGTCACCTTGAAAAATCTGGACTGGGAAGTTGCCTCCTAGTACACCACACCTGATCCAGGAGCAGATCAAAGTGCAGCCACAGGGAGCAAGACCACAACCAATAGGCCAGGAAGTATCTCAGCATTCGTGGCTGTTCAGAGGCAGCATTTTGACTAGGGAATGTTTGAAGATGGGAATAACCAGTTGAACATTGTTATTCGTACGCTCCTTTTTGCCTTGATGGGGCATAAGAGGTGAACACACAACTCTTTTCCAGCCCAAGAGCTCACCAGGGGTTTCTCCCCAGCATCGATGTTTTTCTGATGTATATTTCTGTCTGATGTAATACCTCCTTTTTCTCTTTCCACGAGCTCCTTGAATCTGAAGTGATCGAAGCACAAGGACACCGGCATTACCAGTTCTCCTGTTGTTAGGGCAGAGCTAAACAACCATGTTTAGCAAGAAAGCTCTTGACTTGGATTCCATCTGCATCCCTCCACCTTTTACCCACAGAAGCTCAAGGATTCGTACAACAATGCTGAATAAAGTGATTGTTTTCTGATAAACAGAGTTGAGACAGCACAACATGCTGCTAACCCACACAACAGAACACTGACATTTATGCTTACAACTGAGAAACAGCTCTGTTCCACAGAGAAGTATTCAGGACTAAAACTTCCAAATAAAACATATCCTTGCCTTAGATCCATTGTTTCTTCCCATGCTAATACATTAGCCAAAGTTCTTTTTATTACATGAAGCAGAGTGAGTCATAAGAAACCCTCATTTTTCTTTCATCTGATGACTTCAGGAGGCAAGCTGATCTCACATGAACAGCAATAAAAATATTGGAACCAGGCAATTCATCATTGCAGCAAAGTGTTAAATAATAAGCTTCCCCCACACCTGTTTTCTTCTCTTTTAACTTTAAAAAATTTCTTGCTACTTTGAGTTATTTTGAAGCAATGTCTGTTTATTTTTCTGCCAAGTTGTTGAAATACTTTTAGCAGAGACAACAAAAGGAAACAAATTATTTCACAGAAAACAGAATAAGAGCATTTAATGTTATAGTGAAAGCCAAATCAACTGTTCCTATAATAAATCTTTAATCCCCTGCAAATGTTCTCTTACAATAGCAGCACACTGAAGCAAGGAAGCAACACAGATCGAGTCATTGAGCTGACAGTGCAGAAGAAGAACCATTCATGTCTGACACAATGACTGCAAATTCTCGCTCCAAATGGGCAGGCATCAAATAAATGGCATTGTGGTGGCAGGAACATCACCTGCAGCCATCAGGTGATACAAGGAGAAGAGCGAGCACTCGCTGTCCAAGCCTCCAGGGTAACAACATTGCAGTGGATCACAGACATTCCAAAGCCTTTGGGGTGGTGAAGCCCAGGGTTCAAGGGCTGCTCAGTGTGTTCCCTGTGCTCTGCTCTGGGAAAATGTCACCCAGCACAGAAGGCACAGCTCCCACTCTGTTGCTCAAACAAAGTTATTTAAACCTTCTCTACACCCCTCAGAGGCAAAAGGATCTTCCACTGTAAACTCTTGTTCCTCTCAGGGCTTTGACCACTGTGCAACTCTCCAAAGGATAAAAATATTCTCAATTTCTCCCTTGTCCTGCAGTGCCACTTCAATCCTCACCTGGTTCTCTGTAAATAAACTCCAAAGGCCTCACTGTGTCACCTGGAGCTGCCAGCCCTCCTTGCTTCAGTGTGTGCTGCTGCCCAGCTTCTCTCGGAGGTCACAGACCCCAGATTTTGGGTCCAGAAAGGCTCGTGGTACCTCTCTGTCAGGAGGGGCTCTATGTCCACGTTCCTGGGCAAGAAACCATTTGGCCACACCCAAGTTTAAAATGTCTGCAGCCCTCAGAGGTGTCCAGAGACAAAATCATAAAACCGTGGATGGTTTGAGTTGGAAGGGACCTTGAAGATCATCTCATTCCACCCCTGCCATGGCAGGGACACCTCCCACTGTCCCAGGCTGCTCCAAGCCCTGTCCAGCCTGGCCTTGGACACTGCCAGGGATCCAGGGCCTCCCCACCCTCACAGGGATAAATTTCTTCTGTATATAAAAGCTAAATTTCCCCTTTTTCAGGCTGAACAGGGTTTGGATTTCAGTCTGATTTCTTCAGCTTTGGTGGAATTCTTTCAAGTAACCAAATTCATTTTCATATATTGAAAAGTATTAATATCATTCATCTGAGTGTTCAGCAACTCTTATCAAAATCCTAATCTCAAGTGATCACAGTAACCAGCTTCACAGCAAAAATAAAAATACAAGTGGTCTGTTGGGGGCTTTTGGTGAGGTTTTTAGGAGAGTTTTTTGTTTGGGGAGAGACGAATTTTTGTTGTTGATTGGTTGGAGGTTTTTTTGTGTAGAAGGCAAAAAAGTAAATTCACTATCACTAATATCTGGGACACTGGAAGTTAAATTTGCCTTAAAAAAAAAAAAATCAGTCTCACCTCTTGTGGGTGGCATGAAGGAAGGATCAGGTCACAGTATCAGTCCTTATTTGTTGAACAGGAAGATTTTTGTTTGTTTTGAAGAACCTCAAGCACAACTGAGCTATTTACTGTGATCTTGCAGCCAAACTGTCACAAGGGTTTTTAGTGCCAGGCTGAGTAGGAAGGAAAAAAGCCCAGTGTGATCTAATCACCAAGAGCCTGGAAAAGATGACTTTCACTCTGCACCAAACCAAACGCTACTTGATTTTATTTGCCCATTTTCCACAAACCAAATCAATATCTCAGAGTAGAGAAATCAATCAATGCACAAAACTTTTTCAATTGTTGTGCTAAAGGAAGGGAATGCACAGGAAAAAGCCTTCTCCTTATCAGTGCAAGTGCTGTGTCACGAGGAGCACACAGTGAAGGCAAAGCCTTCCCTGGGTTAGTGCTCTTCACAAATAGAACATAAAACCTCTCAGTGCAACACTATTTCAAGCACTGGGGTGACAGAAAAACCCTCAATGACACCTCCTGCAAGTCATTTCTGTGGGAACACTGCACCACATTAAAAATACTGAGATATGCATGGTTATGCTCTTTGGCCAGGCACCTTCTCCTCTCAAACTTCGTCTCATTTATTTAATTTCACAGGCCATTTGATTTTTCCATCTTGGTTTTTGTGTTTGTTTTCTTTTAATTAAAAAGAAATGCTTTGTTTTTTCATGCATTTTAAGCTTTTTAAGAAACGAAGTTGTTAAAGCTGTTCTTTGTTATCTGCATATTTTCTGACAGCAGAATACAAAGCTTTCCAGATAAGTATCACTAAAATATAAATTAAAAGAAAAAAAAGTTTCTTTTTAGTGCTGGGAGACACATTGTTCCTCTGTGGGTGCTGAACTTGATGGATATGTAGTAAGTTGACTGTTTGCCAATAAATTTTCCTTTCTGGGAGCAAAAGGAAGCTTCTTCACCTAAAATCTTGGTAGGCATCATTTTCATGCTGACAAAGAATAGCTCCAACAGTTCCAGGAACCTTAACAATTTAGGGTTTTGGGCAAACCCTCTTTGCTCAACACACGAGGCACCACCCAGCAGGCAGTGGGTGTTGAACATGTTGAAAATGGAGCAGAAATCTGCAATAACAGCCCAGGTTTAGCTGACAAATCTACAGGACCCTGGCACTCAGGGTAACATCCCACTAACCATCATTCTCTTACCAAACACATCCTTCCCCACCTCAAACATTTCACAGTTGGCTCTAGGGAAAGAGGGAGCACAAACATTGTTTGCTGTCATGTTTGAAGCACTTTTTCCAACACTGACAAGTGTTCAGGTTCATTTCCTTCAGTATGGTAAGCCTGTCAATCCTCGCTGCAAAAATGTGTTTTTCAACAGATTTTCCTCATCTCAGAGAAGTCCAGGCTTCCCCTGGGATGAGCCACCTTATTTATGGCATTTAACCTTGATTATCCCTGTCCTGCTGTTCACATGGGAGGTGTTCAAGCTCTGAGTCCCTTCCTCCAGCCTCACAGACATAAATGCATGGCACAAACAGCAAGTCACGTCTGTGCAGAGCAGAGGAACCACCTCAAATGAAAAATTCATTCCTAGTTTTGCCATCTCGACATGCCAAGTCATATCTGTCAATCATCTGTGCTGATTCATTCAGCAAATTCTTCTGCTAAGACACACTGTCCTTGATTTCAGACGTGTTTAACTCTCAGCATTCTCTGAAGATATTGAATAGTCCTCCTTTGCAGGACTTTACCTTGAAACCTCATGTGAATCTCTATCTCAGCCATGAATTGGTTGCTAAATACAGCAAACCTCCTTTGGAAACGCCTGGCTGGAAGTCGAGGATTCCCAGAGCCCTGGCTACAACCTATTTGTTAGGCTTTCCCCAAAAGCAGTTTTACTTTCTTGTTCCCAGACTTTGTCTTTGGCCCAGGACCATCCGACTCAGCAATTTGTTTCTTTTGTGGTTCCCAAATCCTCTCAGCAGGGACCAGCTCGTGGCTTATCCTCTGTTGGCACACACAGTTCTACACTCCCCAGGGTGCTCAGCTTTGTTCTGCAGCTCTGCAAAGTGCATTACTTCATTTCAACAAGGGAAGTCCCCACTCCAGCGCTGTATAACTCCCCCTTCACAGGAGTCCACCTTCTTCCAAGGCAAACTGCCTTGTTTTCTTTTCACTTCCAGGTTATTTGCATGAATTTGAAAATACAAAGTTTTGGCCTTTACAAGTGTCCATTTTTGAGGTATTTATAGCACAGGGTCACTTAGAGCTTCAACAGGTTGGTAGAAAATAATCATTAAACCCTTATGACCCTAAAAAAATCCCCTTGGGAACTTAATCACTTTTAAAGGGGCAATTTTAGCTTATTAAATCCTTTCTGTCTGTTCATAAGCCTGGAATAAGTTTTTTTGGCTTCTGCTGCTATGAATTTCTGCGGTTCTTGTGGCACACAAAGTTGTTTTCTGCCAGCAATCACCTCTGAATTTTCATTATTAATGCCACAGACCAGTCTGTCCTGCAGCACACCCCATAATGAGATTTGTGCTGCTACTCTAAATAAACTTCCCTGCACACAGAGCCTCAGTCTCCCCTTGCCTCCTCGTCTGAAACCAAACCTGAAACATCCCCAGCGCAGCTTGGCTGTGCAGGCACTGCTCTCTCAAGATCTTTCACAGGGCTGCACTTTCATCCCCTGATTTCTGGGATTGCTGCACTTCTGAAGAGGGAAGAGCTTTTATTGCCAGACATAGAGGAAAAGCTCATTTCTGTTTGTCATTACTTCCTCCTCAAGGAACTTGAGGATAAAGCAGCAGGTGATTGCCCTTTCCTTGTAACCATCCCACTGTGGGTACACTAAAGCTCAGATTTTCCTCATTACCAGCAGGTTCATCAGGGTATTTATTATCCTACACATGTAAAACAGATCCTATTCCCCTTTCCTCTCCTCCCTGCCCTTTCCAGACCATATGGCATCAGTTCAGCATCCTTCTCATCCATCAGATCTCCTCCATGCAGCCCTCCAATTCCCACCCAGACCCTGAATTTGGCCCCAAAGCCCTGCTTGGAATTAGCAGTTTTACTCCATACATCAAACTGGCAGCGCTGCCAGTGAACAAACATAAAGGCAGGGGCAGTGTGGCTCATTAGCAGAGCACACACAGGCGCTGGGAGCATCTCAAAGATGAAAAGCACCATTTCAAGCATCACATCCCTTCAAAAATAAACAACGAGAAAGGCAGCAGTACAGCTTGTCAGATGAAGTTGATTACAAATCAAGCACATTCACAGACCCGGGTCACAACATTTGGGTTCATTAGGAAGAAAAGATTAAACAAGCAGTAGCATTTGCTTTTTATGGCAGCAGAGTCAAAAGCCAGCTTCTGAGTTTTTTGGTACAGATCCCTGATGAAAGGGGTCTATTCATGTTCTGTCTGCTTTCAAATGATACCAAAAAATATTTTGCCTCTTCTAAATCAGATTTTAAAACCTGATTATCTTAGTTTTAACCACAGTGCCAAGTAAATGTTTAAATAATGAACAAGAATTTACTTGGATAGCCAGCAGATTATTCTGTATTACACTCCAGCCCAGAACAGACTTCAACCTCAAAATTACTATTTAAAAAATCATCCTTGAATCACAGTACCAGCAAGCAGTTCATTTAAATGTAGTAATTCTGAGAATCATTTCAGCTTTGATTACCAGGAAGACAGAAATATGGAGAGAGGTGTCAGGATAGCAGCTTGAGGGCATCCCATCTACAGAAACAAGAAAGAGTTCTCTAGGAAGACTTGCCATTATCCCTAAGAAAATACATTTCAACCTCCCTGGAGTCTTGTTCATCCTCCTCACATCTGTCTTAGAAGTCCAAGTTTAGAAGCAGTGCCAGTGATAAATGAGATTTCCCCTATGCAAGTTCTGTTCCTCCCTGAGCAGTTACATAAATCTAACAAAGGAGATGCTGCTCCCTCTGCCACCCCAGTGCTTTAGAGCTGGGGAGGGGAGAACAAGAGACAGACAAAAGAGATGAAATTACAAAAGCTTACTCTGCTCACCCTAAACCGCTGGGCTGTATTATTTCTGGCAAAATCTCACCATTTGAGGGGCACTTTCCACTTCATAGCCAATTACAAAGTAATTCCATTGAGTCTCAAAAAGCTCTCAAAGGAAAGGAAGGGACAATATAAGAAACCCAGAACACTGTTTAATGAGAAAATAAAAATTCAGCCATCTTATTTTTCTATTCCATTTTTTTTCAAGTCTGTCTCTTAAAAATGGAAAATTTGTTGCATTTTAATTCCGGTTTGCCACTCACAATGCAGCATTTACCTTTCTATTGGAATATCTTTTCCTTCTATGCTTCCAAACCCAGGTGCTAACACATCTGTTCATGTCTGCAGTGTCTCCAGTCGTTTCCTTCCCTTATCTGAAGGGCATTCTGGGGATCTGTGATCACTGCTTATGAAGATGGGAGACCAAGTCTAGCAGCACCCAGCTCCACCTACACCAAATAAATGGGGGATTGAGGGGAAAAACCAGGAGTGGGACAGCACACCTTGCAATAGATCAGCACATGAGCTCCTCTCTGAGTTTAGAGACTTTTTTCAAGTTATAGATATGAGTAACTTTTTTTTTTTTTTTTTTTGTGTTAGAAATCCCTTCTCCAGCACCATTCAGGAGTTGGATGTTCTCCATCAGTTACCTGTGTCCCCCACTTTACAGGGAGAAGAACAAGGGGTTCATAGTGCAGGCACAAAGATAAAAATACATGTCCAGGACACAAAACCTCTGTCTGCTGCAAACTGGACTGAGACACCAAACTTCTCACCCAGGCCATTGGGCAGCTGCCAAATTAAACTCTTCCACTGCTCTGCCAGCTCCATGACCCAGAGAGAGGAATTTTGTTTGACCAACAGGAATGAGACAACACTGCTTCTAAAAACAAGAGTTGCCAGCCCAGTCAAGTTGCTGAAGAGCAGCTGTTCTATTAAACTTTGCAAACCTACTTGATTCAAAAAAGATTCCTTCCAGCATGACATTTGAGGAATTCTTTTAGAAATAAACACTAAAAAATTTCAAATTACTTGTTGACAACACACACGGACACATTTGAGAATCCATGTCTTGGTATGCAAGGAAGGGACATTTCTTGCCCTTCACTCCCAGTCTTAAACTGCAATTGCCTACATGGGAACTTTACGCCTTTCCTGGAAGTTGCCCTTTCAATAATCCCCACTATAACAGAAGGGGCCCACAGGTAATTAACTCAGACTTTTCACAGCCCAAGAGCTAGACAGGTTTGTCAAAATGATTTTTATTCTTATGGTTTATTATCTTGTTGTGAAGATTTTTATGAGAAAAAGATTAAATCACCACCCTGATGTGTGCATTGCATTAAGCCTCTAATCCTTAAAGAGTCACTAACACAGCTCACCATTGAAAAGCATTAAATCATCATTCAGTCATATTGACCAAAATAATCTCCTAATTATCTCAGAAAGGAGCAGAGCACCGGAGAGGCGCTGTAAATTATACCTCCAAATGTACAAAACAAAAGGAATAGAAAGGCAACTTTGATTACTTTTGATATGTATGAACATGGAAAGGTAAGAAATAGACATCTACTGAGCAATTCACTGAGGGCAGGTGGGATTTTAAGGGGTTCAGGATTTGGGTAGGGTATGGAGGAGGTTTCAGCTGCAGCAGAGATCAGCTCCTGCTACCACAGCATCAACCACAATGAGCAAGTGCATTCCAGGTGAGGAGCATTTAGCAAATTAACCAACTTCTGAAGAAAATGCCCCAAAAGCACAGCCAGCCTGTAATAAAAATAAATTGCCAACCACACAGCTAATAACGGAGCTTACATTAGCTGGAAATGGGTTTAGTTTTTTTTTCTGGTTTTCTACCATAAGTGTAATTGGAAACACATGTGAAGGGCACCATTCCAGGGTTGGACTTTGTAATGTTGGATGTCTTTTCCAACCTTACTAATTCCTAAAGTTTGGAACTCACTTCTGACTTCATTCCTTTCTTCTTCTTCCCCTTTCGGTGGGCCCAGAGGACCTGCTGCCACCAGCAGAGCCCCAGACAGACACATAATCATTATTTTTCTCCCCTCCTACACCAGGTGATGATTCCCACAGCTTCCCAAAGGTTTTCCTGGCAGTGCCATGCACTCACACACTGCTGAAGCCTCAAGAACAGGGAGCAGCGATCACAACCAAGGCAAGGAGGAACCCAGGAAGGAAAGCCACGACTGATACAGCTTTGTATTCCATGTTAAATTTATTACACCCTCTGTGACTGCAGCCATAAATCTTTCAAGAAGATCTTGCTTCTAAAGCTTGATTTCGAGTATAATATTTGCAATTTAAACACCCAATGGACCAATAATAATTCACTGTCAACCTTTATAAATCCTTTTGAGTAACTTGCATTCTCATTACTAGAAAGATCATCAGAAATAAAAAAAAAAAACACCAAGCACACTCGGAAGGAAAGAAGAAATCCCTCAAGTGAAAACATGAGCTCAAATGATAACTTTTACATTTTTGTATTTTTTTAACCAACTTTCTGTTTTATCATGACTAATAAGGCCCAGAATCACCTTCCCAACTAAACAGATATGGCAGGATTCATGGTGAGGCACAGTTTTCAGGTAGGTGCACCTCAATCCCCTGAGAGGATCAATGTTTAAAAGAAAAACAACCTTTTTTCTTTGAACAAACACTAAATAGATTCAGCTGTAAAAGCGAGGAAACAAACACAGCAGGACTAAGACGGAATTTTGAAAGAGGCTTCTTTCCTACCATTATTTCCCTACACACAAGGCGTTTCCAGGTTTGCTTTCATCAAAGAATCTCAGAATTGCATGGGTCAGAAGGGACCTTAGAGATCAGCCAGTTCCACCCCCTGCCATGGGCTGGGAAAATCCAGGATAACAAATTCCTGTGGTGCTGCCAGCGCTGCACAGTCCCCACAGCTCCTGGGAAAGCCTTTTTTGAGCCTCACGTCAGCAGTTCCCACATTCCTTAGCCCATCCAGCCCCCGGAGCCTTCTCCACCTCCTTTATCCAGCAGGGTTTTCCTCTTCCCCAAGAACAGCCCACAGGACGCCTTTCCCAAAAGCTCCATCCAGCAGCACAAAACAAGGCAGGCAGGGAAAGGGTGTGTGTCCAAGCAGCTTCAAACAGCCCAGCTCCACAGCAGCTGGCAGGATTTATTTGGGGTGCTGGGCAGAGGGATTTCACTTAAGAGTGGGAACTCTGTGATGATCAAAAGATGCTATTTTAAAATATATTTTTACCTTCTTCTCTATGCTTTAGACCCTACTGGACTTTGCTGCAGGCTGGATTTTCTCTTTAATTAACCAAGCTGACCTGGAGTAAGTTAAACTTACACATAATTTCCTTCCAGCACTCTTTCCTTTTGATAAAATTAAAAGCACAGAAGGGCAAATACCACTGGGTACTTGCCCACACGCCTGCATCAAAGGTAGAGAGGGCTCTACAGAATTAGGAATCCTCATGGCTTTTTGCCTAGACTCTTCCCTTAATTCAGGGCACCACAAAAGACTAAAGCAGCTTCTGAGCAGAAAGAGTCAGGTTTAACAGCATGGAAGTCAGACTAATTAATTTTTCTACAACAGCAAAAGCATAAAACACCAAGCTAAAACCACAATTTAAAAAATTTGGAGATATTTCTCCATCAGCTTACCCTGCCCAGGCAGCTGAGTCGTCCTCCCAAGGCTTCTGCACTGTAACAGAGTGAGCAGGGGCCCTGCAGCTCCCTGGGAATTTATTGTTTCCCTGATCACAAACACCTGACCCCTGCTCTCACCTGGCTTCAATCGCCTCTCTGCCTCCCCCAGCCCTGCACAGCTGCTCCCTGTAATCCACCTGGGCACTCCCTGAAACAGCACAAGAGAATTGATTTTTATTTTTTTTTTAAACTCACAGTGATCAGAGAAACTTAGAAAAAAGCTCATAGATTAGGAAAAATATGAACCTGATTTGTCTTCTGTATAATCCAATGTTTTTATAACCACAACTAAAAGCTTCTGAGCTTCTCTGCTCTGACTGGGAGCAATTAGGAGATTAACTGTAAACCACAAGAAAGATGTGCCATGAGATTGCTGCAACCAGACCTCCCTCAAACTGCTTTGGTTAACTCAGATTTCTCACAGAGAACATCCAAAATGCTCCTGGGATAAAGGACACCCTATGGAAGTGTTCTCCCAACTGCATCCTGGAACATCATCTCGCTCTAAAAGCCTCTGTGCTTAATTAACATCTCACCGAGCTTTTTTACACATCTATATTAATTGGGACATAAATAGATAATAGAGGCCATTACTTCTGTCTACAAAGCTTTGCCCTCACTCACAGATTGTTCCTTTTTATTCAGACAGACCTTTCAGAAGCCAGCGAGCCTGTGAGGTTTCCTCCTTCTTTCTCTGCTCTGGAGACTGACAAAAGAGGTGTCTCCCAGCCCTCAGGAGCCTTTTGTTGCCTTCAAGACCCCGTGGGGATTTCCTGACTGTGCTTTTAATTGTATTTTGAACAGAGTGGACAAGCACACTATCATTTATAAAAAAGGGTATTGACCTTTTTTATATGCCCATACTTTGCAGAATGCCCATACTTTGCCATCTGAACTTATTCCTTGAAGCCATTCCTCTTGGGAGCAGAAACTCAGGGTCACTCCCCTCTTCCAGTGCCTGGGAGGCTCAGGCAGGGTGAGGCAGAGGTTCTGCAAGCAGCTGGGCCAAATTTGTTCATTCTGCACTAAAATTCCCTCACTCCAACATCTACCTGCAGACCAAGCAGCTTCCCCCAGCCAGAGAATTTAGATATTAACAGGTAGCTAAAAGGCTGCTCACCATGCCTCATTTGGCTTGCTAAGAGCTCTTTGGAAAATGGGAGTATTAAAGGGTCGTGTGGGGTGGGATTTCTTCTCATGGTCACAAAAGGAGCACACAAATGCCCATCGACCCAACTGTGGCACTGAAATTACTGAGTTTGCAGTGGGATGTTTTTGTGAAGCAGCTTTCCATGTACCGCAGATATATTAAAGCAGAAGGTCAGGCAAAATATCCATTATTATTTTAAAGGCCTTTCTCACCTGGTTTGGGGGGATTCTTAGACAGAAATTCAGCATTATTTTCTGGTTTGTTTAAAAGATAGCAAGAATATCACTTTTTCTTTGTCTCAGTATTGAGCCTGGAGAAAGAAAGGTTGTACCAAGATGTCAGAGCAGCCTTCCAGTGTCCAAGGGAGCTGGTGAGGGGCCCTGCATCAGGAATTGTTGTGACAGGACAAGGGGGGATGAGTTCAAACTGAGAGAGGTGAAATTTTGGTTAGATATTAGGTAGAAATTCATCCCTGTGAGGGTGGGCAGGCCCTGGCACAGGTGCCCAGAGAAGCTGTGGCTGCCCCTGGATCCCTGGCAGTGTCCAAGGCCAGGCTGGACAGGGCTTGGAGCAACCTGGGACAGTGGGAGGTGTCCCTGCCCATGGCAGGGGTGGCACTGGATGAGTTTTAAGTCCCTTCCAACCCAAACCATTCTATGATTCTCTGGTTCCATGTACCCAACAGACAGTGACTGGACTATCTCCCTCTGTTCCCTCTGCTCAGTACATGAGCTCGGTGCAAGAATGTGCCAATGCAGGTTATAAACCATCAGATTTACTTCTTGATTATTTCCTTACGCCCTTTGTTTCTTCAGGCTTGCCCAATTATGGTTTCTTTATTAAATTGTTCATTATTACAAATTCTGCCCTTGAGCCTATGGAAGGAAGTGATAAGCCTCTCATCCACATCCACAAACCTTGAATCAAGGCGCTGTGTTGCAAGAATTTGTTTTCCCCTCAGTCATTGTGGGTACACCACTACTAATTTTAACTCTGGCCCACAGCACTTGTAGCTGTCACATTTTTTTCCAGAACCTTTTCTATTCAGCCACCCTGACACCAACACCAAGAGAAGCTGTGGCTGCTTCTTAGTGGCTGTGAGTGTCCAAGGCCAGGCTGGATGGGGCTTGGAGCAACCTGGGACAGTGGAAGGTGTCCCTGCCCAGGGGTGGAACAAAGTCTTTTAAGGTCTTTTCCAACCCAAATCATCCTGGGATTGCATCCATCAGTTAAGAAGCCAAGCACAGAGGTCCCCCCTCTCCTCATTTTTCCACAGCTCTGCAAACAGGACTGGCCAGATATTGCTTGTTGCTAGCCCAAAGTCTGGCAGGGCAAGTGTAGGAGCAGCGAATAACCTGTTCACCATGCAAAGAGAGAAAATATTTTCTCCTTTAGCACAGATTCAATGCGCTTCTTGCCTCTTTGTAGCAGAAAATCCGGTTTCATAAAAGTTCAAGTTTAATATCAGCTGCAGGCCTTCAGGAGCTATTAGCTGATAATTCGCAGAGCTTTTGCCTCAGATTCCCTGACCAGCAGCACAGAAATTATCAAATCACAGCAATGTGATGGAAAACCTTTGCTGCAGCAATGAATTTGTCTCCGAATGGAGCTGGACACAGTTACTTACCTTCAGTATTCACATATGTATTAGAGATCCTATCAGGCAAATAAAGGGCCTGAGTCTCTTTTTTATACTGTTGCAGAATAACCAACATCAGCAGACCAACAAACCTTAGGACTCTACAAAACTTTAGCATTTCTTTAAAAAAACCCATTATGCAAAACACCTAAATTGCCAATATTTGTGTTATGCAGCCTTTGCATTGATTTTCCAGGTGGGTATTTGATGTGCAGGGAGCCAGTTCTTGGTATTCTGTGTCCCTGCAATGGGGTCTTCTGAACTAAAGAACAAGATAACATAGTTCTCTTTTACTTTTAAGGACTGAAATTATGTAACTTTTTTTATTGCAATGTTTACATAAAAAGAAATCCTTAAAAAAAACCCCAAACAAATGCCTATAATGGAAAAATGAGGAAATTACTTAATTGAGAAAATTTCTTTATTGGCCCAAAATTTTACATACAGACAGGTTAAATTTGCAAAAATCTACCAAAACAAAGGAAGAGCATCAGTGAAAAGTGGGTTAATTGTGTAGGATGAAGTCAATGCAAATACCTTTCAGTCTAAAAGCTTAAATGAAATGCTACCCCAGATTCTTCCAGCTAGTCAACCTTCAGGAATTTTCCAGGCTGAAATAATGAAGTACCAAGACTATGTTTAGACAGAGAGGAGCAAAGGTGTAAGTTAAGCAGGAAAAGCAAGAGCTCACTGCTTTCTATTCATCCTCCAAGATGTTAAAAATAAGTTTCCCCTTCTTAATTTTGGGATGTAACCCTTAGGAGGCTCTGAAAACTGTAAATCAAATTTCCAATATTATTTCTGCAGGCATTCAAACAGACTCTTGGCTCTTGCAGGGTGTTTATTAGCAGGGGAGCAGCTCCCTGTTTGCTGGTTCAAGCAGCTCGTGGAGAGCTGATGGATCGTGTGCCACAAGCATTGGGATGGGGGAATTCTTGGGAGGCTTGAAAGCCAGGCAGGTATTGAAGTTGGGCTTCAGAAAGCACTCCTAAAGCTGGAAGGTGGAACTGTGAGCTGTGTGATTAGAAAATAAGACAAGAGACTAATTGCAAAAGCTAAGGGTAATTCTGCAAGACATCCTCCAAGGCTGTTTGCCTTGGCTGTTTGCACTGGGACTGCTGGGATGGGCAGAGGTAAATATCCTGGGCCAAGGGGGAGCCAGAACTCGGCCACAGCATCTTCTGTGTCCATTTAATTCTCCCTGTGGCCACACACAAAATTCTCAGTGAAGTAAGTGCTGCTTTGCCCTGATTAATCAGCATATTTGGGTGAAGATGATTGGTTCCTTGTTACTATTTCCCTATGTTTTCATGGGCTTCCTGAATAGATTTTGCTCACTGAATAGATTCCTGGAGAGATTTGTGCTGCAATGCCAAGGCTTTGGTGAAATAGAGCCCCTCACTAAGTGTTGGACTGAGAAAGAGTTTCCCTCACGCAGGAAATCCTGCGTTTTCAGCATGGAAGAGACTCTGTGTTAAACATCCTGCTCAGAATGCAGTTTTCTGAAATACACTTTATTCTAGAATGTCCTGGTTTGCAGTGGCATCAGTAAATACATTTGTCTGTGATACATTTGGGTTTGCTCTGTTTGGGAATTTTTGTGGGGAGGAGAGAAGTTTCTGGGGCTGAACAGAGGAGAGGCTGTGAAAAGGAAAGCCAAGACTGAATACTATTTTTCTTCACCAACACTGTTCTCTGGGTGCCTTTGGGCCAGGATGGCCCCAGGAGTAGAGCCTGAGCAGGGAGGGTTTCCCAAACCAGAGATCCCAGCACCATCATCCCTCTGGAATGGCTGGCTGTGGATCAGGTCAGCTAAGGCTGTTTCAACCCTATAATCTTAGAATCCAAGACTGGTTTGGGTGGGAAAGGATTTTAAAGCTCATCTCATTCCAAACTCTGTGTCATGAGCAGGGAACCTTCCACTAGACCAGATTGCTCCAAGCCCTGTCCAGCCCACCCTTGAACAGAGGACGTAAAGATTTCTGTTTTGTGATGGATGGCACCTCCTTCAGCATAAAACCTGACTTGACAAGGTTAGCTCTTTAAAAACACCCAGTCCTGGAGGCAGACGTTGGGAGTGAGGAGCTCTGCCTGCCTTTCCCAGAGCTTCTCCTCAGCCCTTGGTGTCACACCAGAGGTGACATCCCTGCTGCACGAGCACATCCCCAGCTCCACATGGGGTAAGGCAATCTTAAATCAGTGTGAGGAGGGCCCAAAAATCCCCACTGGCAAGTCTGCTTGACGTGGGGAGGAGGAAGATGTTTGCTGGGTGTCAGCTCCCCACCTTTTCCACACACACAGAGATACTGTTCAAATTTATAGAATTTAAACCACCTCTGGCCTGCTGCTTTTCCCTCTTCCTTAAATTAATGGTGTATCTGGACTGGATATCTGGATATATCTGGATGTATTATTATGTATTATGGAGTATAAGGCCTATGAGGAACAGTTGAGAGAATTGGGATTGTTCACCCTGGAGAAAAGGATGTTCAGGGGGATCCTTCTCACCCTCTACAGTCACCTGAAAGGGGGCTGGAACCAGGTGGGAGATCCATCCTTTCTCCTGAGTAACAAGCGATGGAACAAGAGGAAAGGGCCTCAAGTTGCACCAGGGAAGGTTTAGGTTGGATATTAGGAAAAGTTCTGAATTAAAAAAGCAGTCAACCATTGGAACAGGCTGCCCAGGGAAGTGGTGGGGTCACCATCCCTGCAAGTGTTCAAAAACCAAGCAGAGGTGGCACTTCACAGCATGGTTCAGTGAACATTGGCCAAAGGTTGGATGTGATTGGCTTGGAGATCTTGTCCAACCTTAATAATTCCCTGAACAGTACTGCTCTCTACTCACATAAACAGAAATCACTTCCTGCAGTACAAACGTGGGGCTTACATGCATTTATTTCGGAATGTATAGAGTATGTGGACGTAGATGTGACTGATTACAACAACAAAACCAGAAAAAAATCAAACTTAGTCATAAATTATAACAACAGTGCTGCCAACCATTTAAAAGTCACGAGTCAGCCCTCACAAAAACATGAGGTACTATCTTTCAGAAAAATAATACGTGTTCAGTTATTTATCTTCTGCTTTTCTGAGTCGTTAAAATGAATTTAAATCATCTTTTCAAGGCTTTGTTCTTAACCATGAAGTAGAAACTTACTTCGGGGGGGGGGGGGGGGGGAGAAAAAAGCTGCATTTCTTACCCTGGCAGAACTCCAAGAACCAGGACTTTAAGGGAAAAAGCCCAAACAAATATAACGTGTGAACCGTATTAAAACTGCGAGAGTTGGCAACACTTTGACATAATAGAGTATTTTTATGCCAAAACAACTGTGTGTGACAGGGATAAGCTTGGCCACCATCACATTCCACTTCTCACTTCTCCCATTTAACTCTTTGCTGGAGCCCCAGCGCCGAGCCTCAGCTCTGAGCAGCTCTTTGTAGATGTGTTTTGTAGAGCAGAATCTGCCGGAGTGCTCAGGGTCAAAGTCTGCCCTTGAGCAATGTCTGCAGAGTCGTATTTACAGATTGTACTAACGAGATATCAAAGCTCCAACACCAGAGATAGCTGAAAGTAATATGAAAAAAAGTCTCTTGCTAAAAGAAAACTAATGTAGAAGGGCAGAGGGAAAATTCATTAGCTGGTAGTGAAAAGAATAATGGGCTTTAGAGCGGATTCTTTAGGTTTTTTCCTGACACCAGCTGCTCCAGTAAGTGGAAGTTGCAATATTTAGGGAAGAGTAATTCCAATGGGAAATGTTCCCCAGTTTGCAAATCTGCACATCAGTAGCTGCACGTGGCTGCCTCCAGGTACATTCCCTGCCTCCTTCCAGGATATGGGGTTTGATCTCACCAGAGTCCCTGGAGTTTAATTAAAATTCCGAATTCCTGCTCCTGCCTCAGCTGGCTAAACGCAGGTTGTGTGGGGGGGGTGAGGAACACACTCCTCGAGAAGGCCTTCGAAATGATGGAAGGCAATTTGCCCACTCCATGTTTTTCATTTACGCGCACTCTACTTCTCACTTGGTGAGACATCCCTGACCATCAGAAGGCAAATCGGATCCCTCTTCTTCCCCATAACTACTTTTCCTCTCTCCACTCCTGTTCCTGTGCATCTGCCCCAGAACCAGGACCATAACTGGTGCCTGCTCTGGGATTTGGGGCGTTTTATTTGGAGACTTGGAGTTCTTGGAGGTGATAGCAGAGCCCTCTTTTCCCTCAGAAAGTTCCTATCCTGATGGCATCCAAATGACAGAGCATTTTCAGTGAGCTGAGGCTCAAAGCAGGGAGCAAATAAAAGCATGAAAATATGGTGTAAAAATTAACTTTTTAAAAAATCAGTCCCGGGTTGTCTGGGTTTTATAACTTCTAAAGGGTGTGAGGTTGATAATTCTGTACCATGGGTTTGTGGTTGGGGTTTTTTTGCGGAGACAGAAGAGCTGGCAAATAGAAAACTTGGAGCAGCCTCCACAAAGCACCATCTAAGGTTTTCTTTGCTCCTTTAAAATAAGCTAATGCAGTGAAACAAAGGCAAAAAACCCTTTTTGGTCAAATAATTCCTTTGGCTGCAGCACAATCTTTTTCTTTTTCTTTTCTTTTTTTTTTTTTTTTTTTTTTTTAGGAAAATCCAATGCTGTAAATAACCGGAATTTTATCAGGAGATTAAAGAAAACAAGCTCACTTTCTTCCCTGAAAGAAAATGAGCTAAAATATCATTGACAGATGGCAATCTGAGACTGGAATACTTTATTACAGGCTGATGACACCATTTTCTCTCTCCTATTTACAAGTGTGGCAGGCACCTTTTACACAGCTGAGCAGAAAGAACCTGCTTAGCCAAGTGCTGCTGTTTGGTTCATTCCCCCCATCTCAGGCAAGAGAAAAATACTGACTGGAATGTCACAATAAATCTGGTATTTATGAAAATGAGCCCGAGAGCCCCAGCCAGACCAGGCACAGCTTCTCCCAAGGAAATTGAATCTTCCTGCACATCTCTCTCCATCAGTGCCCTGTCTGTGCTCCGAGACACAGCAGCCAGCAGAGCCCTGCAGCCTTTTCCCAGCACAGCCTGCACGGTTCTGCTGCCTCATTTGGTGTCAGAAGGATCTTCTGAGAGGCAAATAAACTGCTTTTTAATATGGACCTGGGCAGCCTTGGAAGATGGGAGCCACAGTGAGCCGTGGCATTTCCGTGGCTACAGGAATTTTCGTTCACAGATGCATTTCATTCTTTCTCTCATTTCAGCTCTTGGGTCTGTAATGGCTACAGAGTAGATGGAAGAGCAGTGAGAATGAAAGGGAGAAGAGCTTGTTTTCAGCAGAGTTTCTTAAGCAAATAAGTTCCTGTGATCCTTTTGTCCAACAGTGACTCTTTCCCTACACTCAATCTTTCAGGACCTTCAACCACTGTGAGATGTGACAAACTCCCAAGATATTAGTTCCTAAATCCTAAATTAAAACAGGGAGTCAGGTGAGGAAAAGTGTCCCGCCAGCAGCTCGGCTGAGGCTGAAGCATCTCCAGTTCAATTCCTGTCAGGCACCAGGAAATCCACCCCAGGAGAGGCCACCTTCATGGCCCTGCTCACAAACCCACAGAGGGATTGAAGTATTTGGGGGTGCAGGGACACTGAAACACCCATGGGAGTGGTTAGGCACCAAAAAAGCTTCATTTTGTTTTTCAGGTTCAAATAGAAAGAAATATTTTGAAGCATGAATAATAATTTAGAGGGTAGATTGATCTGGTTGTAAACAAATGCATGCATACATTAGTTTATGTTGTTTTGTGCAAATATCACAGAGTCATAGGAGCACAGAATGGTTTGGGTTGGAAGAGAATTTAAAGCCCATCCAGTTCCAACCCCTGCCATGGGCAGGGACACCTTCCACTACAGCAGGTCCAGCCTGGCCTGGGACACTTCCAGGGATGGGGCAGCCACAGGGCACCCTGTTCCAGTGCCTCACCACCCTCACAGGGAAGAATTTCTTCCTAATTTCTAATCTAAATCAATCCTCATGAGGTTATTCAACCCTAATTCCACAGGACTTCCTGCAGAAAATTTAAACTACTTTGCTGTGAGGGATATGGTTGAACTCGTAAGCACAGCTTTGTAGGCAACCAGTGAAGTCTCAATTAAATCAGTGAAAAAACTCCTGGCTCTGTGGGATATTTCCTCCCTGGGTTTTTTAGCATCCTCAAGTACAGCCATCCTTGGGGTGCCTCACACTCCCAGCTGTACCGAGAGACTTTATGCAGAAGATGTTCTCAGCAGGAGATAATAGTGAGCAATTGAGGGCAAAAATAGGGTGGGATATATGGGAAAAAAGAGTTGCAGCTCTTAACTGACCAGACAGAGAAAGCTGGGAGGAAAGAGGGCAAGTCATTAAACCCAAATCTTGGCTGATAGAAGAAGATAGCTGTGTCTTTTCTTGCAGGAAGGAAATAAGTCAGTAAAACACATTTTCAGCACTGCTGCTGTGCACCATTATTGCAATTTTTTAGCAAAGAGATGGTTGAGTACATAAATACTGCACCGACTTTGATAATGGTTCTTTTAATTTGTATAGGTTCGACGGCGCATTAAGGGCTGCGGGCACAATTATTTTCAACTAATAGATTCTCTCTCATGAAACCTTATACGGGATTTCTTTTGCTTTCTTCCCAAGGATAATAGAAAATAGCAGAAGCTTGACATCATAATAGAGTTCAAGTGCCTTAGCAGTATATCTACTCTCAAAGAATTACAAAAAAGCTGCAGCTAATGTACTTTTCTGTGTGCATGGCACAGGCAGGCCCGTTTGGAGCTCTTGCAAATAAACAGACTGTTGCCTCTCTTGTCCATCAATCGAGGCAGCTCTCAGGATGATATAATGCCAATGATTCCAACCCAATCAGCTGCTGTTGCCTAATTATACAGGCAAAACAAATCCAGACTGTTTAAGGTAGAAGGGGGAGGCGGGAGGGGGAACTGCCATAAAACACTGAGGGAGAACTGTCTCCTCTTTTCAAACATGTAAAACCAGAGAGTTGTTTTCCCCTTAAACAGGAATACTGCTGCCATGATTCCACAGACCTATTTACTTTTCTTTTCATAATGTGCCAGTCTGCATGCAATAAAGCTGTCAGGCACAGCTCGAGAGCAATAAATATGAGGAAAACTGTTATTTAACAGGCCAGGAATCATCTGTACAGCGTCACTGTGCATTCAGAGTGGTGCTCGCCTAAAAAGTCATTTTGCGAAATGACAATTTGTGTTGCATCTATTTCCATCTCTCCTCCCATTCCCTTTCCCTCGATTTTCTCAGCAGGAGTGGGGAGATTTCTGCATTCCTGCCCTGCTGCTAAGGGAGCAGGAGCCAAGGCTGCCCAGTGCACCAGGACAGGGGAGGAAAGGAAAGGGCAGAAACCTGGAGGCCTATGAAGGAAACAGGATGGGAAAGTTCCTCTCTTTTACCAATCTCACAGCAGCTATGCAAGCCTAGAGATCCCATATATTCAGAGATAAAGGGAATGAAAGACAAAGGCCTGATGCACAAAAACCTGGATATGTATCTGCCTCAAATTCAACTCACTTAAGGTGTTGCATACAGGGGCTCTAGACAGAAAGAGAAAAAAAAAAAAATCTAAAATCTTGGACTTTTATATCCCACCACAGCCTGCATGCTCAAGCACTTGTCAGTTCTTCAGGTCAATAAAAGCATATATTTCTTTCTTTCAGAAATATGAGCTTTTGCAGTCCCAGGTAGAAAAATCACATCAAGCCCATCTAAAGCATCACCTCAATATATGATTCTTATTTTAAACAGCTTCTCTGAAAACACAGTTCCCCTTTCCAAGCTATTAATCTCACAATTTAGAGACAAAATTTTTCCAAACAATTCTGATATCATGATTTGCCTTCAGACCAGAGCCCCAGTAGATTTGTGATGAAGACCCCCAGAGGTGCCAGTGACCCAACAAAGGTCACTGAGCCAAAACACCCCAAGGAAGAGGAATGGTGACCAGAAAGATGTGTAAAAATAATGAATTAGGGATTTAACTCAGTGTCAAGTCACATGAATGTGGTTTGTGGAAAGGAATAGGAATAAAATAATCATAGAGCTTCGATCTGTCATGCTCCACTATCATGGTGTGATTTGCTCTTTTTTGGCTCTACAGAAGGTTAAAACCCAGTGTAGCATCTGGCCAACCCCCTTTCATGAAAAGAAATGGATTACTGAAAAATCCCAATGAATAATATTAGATTTATCAATGATATATGGGGGAAATAACCAGGCAGTGTATAGATCTGAAAGCAGCCACCAGCACTGCTTGCTTCAGGAATGATATTTATTTATGTCTTGTGATTATCAAGTGATGGAATGACTGGGTGGGTTTTGTTATATCTGCAGTCACAGACAGCCAACTGTGGAGATGGGCTGGAGATACATGACATTTGATTCAGGACTTTCACAGCCTCTTGGCAGGCCTGTTTTGTTCTGGGAGCATCAGCAGCCCTATAAATAAGTTATTGATTTGAATTTGTGGGCAGAATATTGTTTAATCTCTGCAAATCGCCTTCTGTTCCACTGAATAAAGTCAGCAGAAGGAAATAAAAGTATCGAATATCTGCTAAATTGCAGCGGGTTAAAAATCTGCCATCAGTGCCATTTTACCCTTCAAAACCTGCATTCTCCTAAAGTGAGTTCCTTTTAACGGTGGCAGACAGCCCCTCCGCTGAATGGCCCTAGAAACACTCTGAGAATGCAGTGATATCTAATAAACCAAAGGGTTTTGGGTTAACTGTGGCTCACCTTGGAACATTCTGTGGGGTGTGGGGCAGCAGATGGGCCCCCACTGTGGGGGTCCCTGCAGTGGGAGGGGTTTTTGAAGGAAGCAGAAGGGTTCTGCTCCAAGGAAGCTGTCAGGACAAGGATTCTCTCTCTCCCTGATGGGTCTCCTTTTCCTCCCCTGGTGCTGCACATTAAATCACTAAAACACTGTGTCTCAAGTCACCAATTACCTGTCAGCCCCAGAGCATCTTAGACCAGATAACATCTCAATTCCACCTCGATTCAAACACAGAGTTTTAACTCAGCCACGTTCACGCCTGATTTTGCCTCTCATTTGCAGTTTTGCCATCAGAAGCTTGTGTCTGCGGGTCCCTGCCCTGGGGAAGCTGAGGTGGTTTGCGATGGGGCTCTGTGGCTGAGGTGTCCCCAGGATGGCTGTCCCCATGGGGGCAACACCTCTGCCTCCTCCATGGCCTTGCAGGGCTCACCCCCCACCATCATCATCATTGTCATCGTCATCATCATTATCATCCCTGCCTCAGCCACCAGGGACAAGGGTCACCATGGCCTGTCCCCCCATGACAATCACAGAATCACAGGCTGGAGGTGACCATCCATATCCAAACCCTTCCAGCAGGGACACCTTCCACTCCCTGGATGCTCAGAGCCCCATCCAACTTCTTGATGAGTTTCAAAAATCACATCAGCCAGGTGCTGAACCCCCATGTGTGGTTCAGCCAGCTCGTTCCAGTCACTACTGACAAGTTTTCTTAGCAGAAACCTGCAGTTTGGTGCTGGGTTTGTGGTCTATACATCCATATTGTATATAGGAAATAGAATCTATCACTTCTACTATATTGCATTCACTTATTTTTGCCTTTCACTAATCTATCACTTTTACTCTACTTCATTCACTTATTATTGCCTTTCACTTTGAGTCAAGATGGAATGGAACACTGATACCTGGAAATTCCCACTGGAAATTCCCCAGCCTGCTTTTTCCATCCATAGTGTCAGCTATTACAGTACCACATTTTCAAGTAACCTTGCAGTTCAGGAAAGTCCTGTTGAGAAAAGCATTTTCAAATTAACCTTTGAAATTATGGCTGTACATGGCCTTTCCCCAACCTGACTCATGGAGCAAAGCCTGTCTCCCCTGAAATTCTATTAAAAATGCCAGCCAAATAAACCCATTATAGCTACAACAGCTCAAATTAATGTCAACATGTCAGGACATATGTCTAATTTCAGCTTCGAGACTTGAAGATTGGAATCCTCATTACGGGCACCATCAGCTGTTTCCAAACAGCCTTCAGGTCTGGAGAGATTCATTTTAAACGAGGAACATCAAGGCAGACCTCCCAGAGCTGCTCAGATGGTGCATTAATTCCAGTCACTTGGCTAAATCTGTGATTATCATCGCTGTGGATTCAATCATCCACTCAAACTTGCTACTGGTGCAGTGTCAGAGGCCTTTCCACACATCCTTCTTCTCCAGGGGAGGCAGGAAGGGAGAACATTCCCAGTGACCTTCAGGTGGGATTGATGGGGACAGGGACCACGGCTGAATGAGACAGGGCATGCGCTCTGCCTGGCCCAGAGCAAATCCATGCCCATCTCCTGATCCAGCCAGCTCAGCACAAAGGAACCTCTGATAAGGACAGCAATGAAACTGAAAATTGGAGTGAGAGTATCAAACCACCCAAACTGTGTGTGCTTTAGAGCCAGAGCACTCATCTCTGTGCATATTGAAGGAGGGGTGGGCTTGTATTGCAGCATTATTCAGAAACTTGTCAGTATTGAAACCCTTTGCATTGGCTGCTATATAAATGCAAGGCAGACAGACCTTTTCACAGATTTCCTGCCATTTAGCTCCGGATGACAAAAAGGAAGGGAACAAACAGGAAGGGAGATGGATGGGAGTGATGTGAGATCACAGAGCTGTGCATACCCTAAGCATATGCACGACCTGATTCTTCAGACAGCATGCTTATAATCACTGCTTAATCTTTCCTCTTCTGTCTGTTCTGAATTTTATAGGTATTTTTAGCCAACCTCCAAAATAGAAAAGAAAAAAAATCACACTTGTCCCCTTATCCCATTGTATCTCACTACTTTCAGGAGAATCCTTGTTTTTTTCCTACGGTTACACACATTTGATGCTTCTGAATATATATTTCCAAATTTCTTACTGCTGAGCCTCTGTGTGCTCAGTTTGTTTTGGCAACTTCAAAAAAACAAAAAAAATAATTTAAAATGACCTTTTGACACATCTGAGACATGAGCGTGGATTCCACTGTGTGCAAAACTTCCGGGATTCTGTCAAAACCAATATTTGTTGTTCTCAGCAACATTTCAGTTATTCAAGGCAAACCTGAGAAATGCTGATGGGTGCAAAAATCTCAGTTGAAACTTCAGTTGAAACTTCTCACAGTGAAGAAAAGCTTCTGTACAAATTCCTGAATAAAAAACATCAAGACTCCTTCTGAACTCATACTAGAGGAAAGAATAATATACTGTGTGTTAGGAAGAAAGGGAATATCTAAAGCCTCCATCTAAGCCCATTAATCACACTGGAAAACTGCTTAGTTATGGACAAGGAGTTTGCTTGGGAGTGGAATAAGAAATCATAGAATTATGGAATTATGGAATGGTCTGGGTTGGAAGGGATTTTAAAGATCATCTCAATCCACCCCCTGCCATGGCAGGGACACCTTCCACTGTCCCAGGCTGCTCCAAGCCCTGTCCAGCCTGGCCTGGGACACTGCAGGGATCCAGGGGCAGCCACAGCTGCTCTGGGCAGCCTTTTCCCCACCAAAGCTGGGAAACCACCAGGAGCAGCTCCAAGCTCTGCAGTGAGCACACACATCTGTACACATCTGTATTCAAGACATTTCCAATCCACTCGAGTCTTCATTTTCTCTGCTGCATTTATTGGATTATTTGCCCCAAGCTCTGCATTCCTGCCTGGTGCTGTTTGCCCCTGGCCAGACCATGCCCAGGGGAAGGTTCCCAGCACAAACCAGCAGAGTGAGCTGCATTCCATGCACTTGCATTGCAGTTCTGTGGGCAAGGGAGATGTAATTGGGTTTTAAGGAGAAATTACCCAGGATATCTGGCTTGAGAAACATTTTCTGAAGCAGCTCCAAAGGTTTCTTAAGAGCAAGCCAAGCCATCAGAGACAATTTAATGGGCAAGTTTCATGTGAGATGGTCAAAGTACATGATAAATCCAATTAATAAGGCACTAGATTAGATATTGACATTCAATCTTGCACAGCAGATAAAGTGGGAAACTGTTTTCCTGTGCCAGGAGCGGCCCAGCAAACAAGGGGCAGTAGTGGTGCTTCCTTCTCTTTGCTGCTGGCGTTATCTCCGGGATGGGGACAGCCTTGCCCTGGACATTCTGTCTTCTCCTGCCTCTCCCTTGCCCCAGCCCCGCTCCCTTCACCGTGGCCTGGGAGGAAACTGCAGCCCAGTCTTCTGCTCTCCTCCAAGCCTTTTCCACTTTCCCAGCAAGTTCTCCACAACTAGAGGAAGCAAAACAATACAGGGAAATACCTGTTCTTCCCATGCACAGTCTGTATCAAGGACTCCCAAACCTGAGTCTCTCAAAAGTTTTCCCCTTCTTCTTGGACTTATTTCTCATGTCCTTTATTCCTTCACAGACACTAATAAACCTATAAGGAATGGTTTCAACTGACCATGCCCTAAAGCAGGGCTATTATATTTACTATCATCAGCAAATACTCCTCAGGTGAAAAGCAGGCTGAGGAGAAAAAGGAAAAGTTGGATGGAGGTGGAAAAATGGGACAACTGCCCGATTTTATGTTTTCTGCAAGGAAACCAGGAGTTTTGCTTGTGTTGGACATGATCAGGGTATAAAGGGTTGTGCTGGATGTAAACCTGCCCTGAACACTCCAGCTGTGCACAGATGCAGAATTTCTCTTCAGAATGTTGCCCAGGCTTGGCAAGGGATGGGAGAAAAGGCATCAGCAGGTTCCTCATCAGGGGAATTCACAAACTGAGCTCCTCGAGCTGACTCTGACAGAATCAGTGCCTGATGGAGGAGGTTGGACAGTTCCCAGCACCGACTGGGGGCCCTGTGTCTGCCCTCTATTAATACCTCTATAAATACACTTTTCATGAAATCCAGTCCTGCAAACAGCACTCCAAATCTGCATTCAAAGATGTACCAACATTTCAAAGCTACTGAAAGCCACTGTAGTGTTTTGACAGATCCCTGTAAACACTGTGGCCATTTCACGGTTACTTCAGGCTATCTTTTCATCTCCAACATGCTTCAGCCCTTTAATGTAATATTTAGACCAATGTTGTTATTAGATTTTCCCTGGGTGAAAGGATCCATAAATGCAAATGCCAGTTGCTAATTCTTAGTAGTACAAAATAATAGTGTAAGTACATCACACAATAAGAAAAAAATTAAGCTGGTAATTTATACTGCTGAATTAGATACAGCAACAAAAGAGAGAGGCAATTATATACCACAGTAAAATCTTCAGTGCACAGACTTAAGCATTCCTCAGTCTTTAGTGTTCAATTAGGGTGAAATTTACTTTCAATACAAGACATAATGCCAAGGGCTTTCACACCCTCCGTAAAAATATAGGATTTCATCTCATCTGCTCCATGCAAAGTCTTTCTTATTCTGGCAAAGATGAAGGTTTAGCTCTAAAGAACAATTTGATTTGCATTACACATTGCACTAACAGGCTGCAGCGAGCAGATTTATCTGCCAAATGAATATATTCTAATAGGTCTGATGATCTGTCTTTATGGTATCATTTGATTAACAACGAATTTATTCTCTTGGCAGCTGTATTACTTAATCAGGTATTCATTAAGCAATAGCGTATAAATATGTATAAATGTCAGATTTATGGATCAGAGACTACAATAATTCCATTTAAGAAAGGTGGATTGTCTATACTTCTAATTAGTCTCCCTTTAAATAGGCTCATCAAATCTACACATTTGTACACGTCCAGGGCCTGATTTTCAGAGCCAAGGGTGCCCTGTCCAATTGGGCAGAATTCCCTTCCTCGGGAGCCTCATCCAAATTCTCTGACAAGCCCTTCCAGCCCTACTGCTCAATTATATCAGACATCACACCACCATCTCCCCATCTTAGATGTTCTTATGGAGGGCTCATTTCCAAATCTGAGTAATTCACCTTTTTGCACACACACCTATTTTGCACCTGGCCAATCTCTGCTCGCCATTCCATAACCTGGACATGCAAAAATAGGTGCTGGTGATGCATGTGCGCTGGCAAATGGCAGAAAAAGAAATTAGCAAAGAGAGTACCTCTAAATAAATGGATCCTAGTTGTGATAATAATGAAAAATGACCATAATTACCAGGGAGAAATATTCTGTCTCTGGAATTCAACCCAGCCTTTTAAGGTAGGTTATAGACTAAGTTGATGAAAGTGCTTTTAAGTTTCTTTTTTGAGCAGACACCCTAGCAGCCACTTTTACACTTCATGGGAGGCTGGAAGGAAAAAAAAAAAAGTGGATGTGAAATAATCCTTGGTTTATCAGGGATAAGTACTGTTATTTTGATATCTGTACAGGAGGTGACAGGACTGGCGCTGTCAGATCCCAGTTAAAGCAAAAACTGAACTGGCTGTGAAGACACAGACAATTTGAATGGTGTTTCTGGCAAATACTTCAGTACAAGTTGAAATTTAGAGCACCTAACACTCAAAAGAACAAATTGCCTCCCAAGAACTATGGATACCTGCAGAGAACTTCCCAGAGTAACTACGCTAAAAACCTAATGAATGTCCTCAAAATTGCCCATTTCATTTTACTTGGTCTAAACGACTTTTGCATTTGATTTAAATTTTCTGGAAGAAATCTGGTGGCTGGAAAGGAACATCAACCTTATGGAAGTCCTTCTGTGGGAGAGGAACCCCTCACATGTTGCAGGTGCTCAGCCCCAGTTCTCTCTCTGTACTGGCATGTGCAATCCCCAGCAGCTGAATGACACCTGGGGCTCACCAGGAATTAGGAAATGTGGGAAACTGAAGGCAGGATGAATGCAGAGACACAAATATGCCATGCCCAGGGGTGGATCCCTGCGAGGCACTGAGTTTCCCTGAGCCCTGATCGGTGCCATCAGCAGCTGCCTCTGGTGGTGGAGGTGACAGCTGCCACACCGATGGCAGATTTATGCCACATGTTTTATTTTGATGAAGCACCAGGCACAAAACCAGGTGAGAACAAAGATGCCTTCCCTCCTGCTCCAAAGTCTTACCCAGGGTGTGTTAAACTGGCGCTGTGTGCTCTAAACACTGTGCATGCTGGAGCAGCATCTTCGTGTCTTCACTCAGTCATTTCCCCGTGGTTTGTCCAGCATGTCACACCCCCAGTGGTTCTTCACACATCATCTGTGCCACTGCATGAACTGACAGGGTCTGAAGTGAGTCTCCACCAGCAAAACCAGTGGGACTCCCAGAAAGAGGTTCACCATTCACCGTGACTCTGTACAGAACTGGAATGTGGTTCTGGAGCAGAGGGGATTAAAGGTCTGCTGCAGATTTCCTGACTGTACTGTCCAAACCTGTGAAAGGTGGAGACCACTCTCTAATGCTGCTTTCATTGCTAGCTGGAATAAGTTTAATAAAATACAGAAAATTGCATTCAAGTCTGAGCGCTCCAAACCATGTTTCTGCACCATTCTGCTATATCCAGCTGTGGCTGTACTGCCCCCATGGAGGGGAAGCAAATTTTGCTGCACGGAAGTAATGTGCAAATAAATTAATAGCCAGGAATCATCCTTCATGCAGTTCCACTTGGACTGCTTTTTTTTAAATTTTATTTTATTAAGTTACTGATCTATTGTCTTTGGAATATGTAAGAGGGAGAGGGAGGCTGATCCATTGCCATTTAATATACAGCTCTGTTGTGTGTTGAGATGGATATGACAGTAATAGTTCTTTGCAATATTTAAGTCTACTGAGCCCTGAAGATCTCTTCTAATATCACTTGATTTATCAAAGCTGATTTGGGACTTATAGCCTATATAGAGGGAGTTCTCAAATTCCTAATCCATTTGGCAATAAGTATCTTCTCTGCTTTACTACTTCATCTTCCTTACTCACTGATCTGAAGGGTTGGAGTTCTAAACTCGTTTATCAAGGGCAAAAAAAAAAAAGGGTTTTATGATGAGTTTTGACAATTATATATGTCCCATTCCAGAGAGTAAATAAAATATGAGTGCCTATTTGCTGTGCCACTTCATGCAGGCCACCAAACTGATGACCTGTGATGGAAGATGTACAAGACTCGCTGCTGAGAATACAGAATTGGAACCACTTCGGCACTCATCATGAAAATCACAGCTTCCTACCTAATTTTTCCCACCCTGTGCTTTTCTGCAATGGAGAGTTTTCTGCTACAAGTAGTTTCCAGGCAAGGTAAGAGCCACATTAGGTTCTGGTCCATGCCCTTGAGTGCACTCAATCCGACATTCTCTTGCTGCCCTGTCCTGCCTGGTTTAACCACGCCAAGTCATGATGCTCATTTTGCCTTCCTTGAGACACTCTCCTACCCTCCAAGTGCTTTTTTAAAAGCAATATTCCAAGGCTGACTTCACTTTTTCAGTTGAAATGGACTGGGTTTGAGTGAGTCGACATCTGGCCCTCTGTCTTTCACTTAATGACTTAAAAAATCCAATAAACAGAGCAAGCCAAATTACAAATATGGAATAAAGAGCACCAGGCCCTTTATTTCTTGCTCAGAGGCAAGTTGTGCAACTTTAATTTAACAGAAAATGATCAGCTTTATGACTGGATGTGTTGCAAATAAACTGACAACCTTTATACAATACAATTACTTTATTTTATGTGATATTATTATTATCTGAGCCATCTGACACTCTTATGGCTCATATAAAAATTCCTATTTTAGTGCAACTCTGTGCTTAAATAGATCTCTTTGTGCTGCATGAAATAACCCCTTCCTTTCACCTCAGCATTTACAGCCTCCAAAATATACAGAGCTCTGTCACATCCCTTCCTCCTCAAACAGCTGGATTTCAAATCTTGATCCAAGAAAGGGTTTCCATGGATTTGAATGGCTATTGGATCATCCCAAAAGTGTGCCTATGGGAACAATTCAGCCCCATGCGACTGCAAAGCAGGTTTTCCTTAAGCTAACTGACATTTTTGAAGGAAAAAAAGGATGTTTCTGGATGGAGAATCACTCCAATTCAGCTATTTTGCTTCTGTTCCCTAAATAAATTCATTCAAGTGGCTGGCACTGAGCAGCACAGGCAGATATACCCATTCATTATCATCTCTCCTCGCTACATGTCACATATTTAATTCTTCTGATCCTTCCTCTCAAATCTCTCCTCAACCCTGGGATCCTGTTAGCAGCTCTTCCCCTTGTTCAGTACAAATCCCTCAAGAAAACAGGCAGGTAACTGCCATTATGTTTGACAATTACTTAAAAGCAAGAGAGCGTTGCCTGCTGCGTTAATTCACTCTTTGCCACTTCGGCAAAGGGCAGCCTCGCCCTCCCTCTCTGCCTGAGGGGACAAGGTCAGCACGGCCCAAGGGGACAAGGCCAGCTTGGATGTGACTTGGCCCAAGGTGCAGAAGTGTCCCTAATTCCCAGCAGCTCCCCACAGCAGCATCTGGAGGATGGAGCGTGGAGCCGCGTCCCTCCGCAGCCCAGATCCGTGGAGAGCAGGGCTGCAGATAAAGGTGCCTTTGTACTCCGGCTGCTTTTATCCTCACCCTGACAGTGAATCATTCAGAGCACGAGGGAAGGAGACAGGCAGAGTGGAACAAGTTGCATTCAGTCAGCCGTGCACAGTTGGTGGCACAATTCCCAGCACCAGGACCATGTGCAGCTGCTTTGAAGGGCCCGCGGTGGCTTCCTCACCACTGCTGGGGACACTGCCTGGCCTGGCCTATGCAGAGCACACCTCTCAAGCTGATCATCTTCCAAGCACATGAGGACCTCCTATGACATCTGCCATTTAACCCTTGCACCCAGGACTGCAGAATCCCACGATGGTTCAGGCTGGAAGGGAGCGCAGTGGTCCCTTTAGTCCAAATTCCCTGCTCAGAGCACACAGCACAGGACTGTGTCCTGATGGTTCTGGAATATCTCCAGTGATGGAGACGCCACACACCCTCTCTGGACAATCTGTTCCTGTGCTTACAGTAAAGAAGTTTTCCTGATGTTTAGGTAGAACTTCCTGGGCATCAGTTCCTGCCCATTCCTCTTGTCCTATTGCTTGCCACTACCTCCGTGTGCCCTGGTCTGACCTGATGCTGGGTTGGGTGTGGAGGAGTCAGGAATTACAGATCAGATGAACACTGCCACCTCTGAGAGATGTGGTGGGGGCTGGGGGAGGCAGTGGATGGCCAAATCCCCAACAGAGGCTCCTGCCAGTCTGGGTGGAAGAAACTTGGTCTAGTGGAAGGGGACAAATGGCCTCAAAAACAATGTGAGCCATCAGAATTTGGGTATCTTGCCAAATAAATTGAATAAACAAATAAAATAAAAGCGTATGTGACCAGGTATTGTGACATTGGGTAGAAAGACATGAAGAAAAAGGACTGTGTTTATCATAACAGCAAATCTTTTTATTTCCTGGATCCCTGATACTCTTGCATCTCCATGTGATCCTCTAAAGCATCTTTCCTGATTCAGGAAAATTACATCTCTGGCTCCAATACATGACTAAACCCTGGAGCCACCCTCAGAAGAGAGCTCTGGTTCCTGCCATCACCACTTGCCATATGGCTCCTCTTTCTTCCTCCACCTTCTCAGCCTCATTTACTATGGAAACAAGGCTCATGTGACGCCGCTGTCGTTCTCATCCCTTCACCTCACACACAGCTCCTGAGCCTGTAGGTCTGTCTTGAGTAGAACTGGCAGTAGAAAGCTCAAAGACAACTGGATCCTCACAAGTGTGGAGAGGAGGGGCAGCTGGGAGAAGGGGAAGGACAAATAGAAACTCATTAATGTCCCCTAGAAATGCCCAGCAAGGGGTGAAGGGCTGCTAATGCTACAAAAGGGAGAGGTTGTAAGACACTGAATGGTTTGGGTTAGAAAGGACCTTAAATCAGGGAAACTTTCCACTAGACCAGGCTGCTCAGAGCCCTGAGACAAGGGGCTCAAACAGCAAGAACTTCCCCTGTAGTCTTCTCAGGGAGGAAGCCCAGTCAGCCACCGGACACACATCCAGGGAAAACAAGGCTTCAGTAATTTTCACTCCTCACAGATCTACTGATACTTTCTGTTTTCCTACTCTATTTTCTTCTTCTGTTAGAACAAAAAGGCAGGGTCAGCCAGGCGAAGGCTTCACTATCTCTTTGCAGCACAGCTGTGTTTGCTGCTGGAAATGAAGCTAAAAGCAAAGTTTCAGTATCCCCACATCAGTGCTGGAGAAGCTGATCAGATCACAGGCTCTCTCTGCTTCTCTACAACTATAACTGCCAGGAAAAATCTGTCCCACAAAGACAGAGGATGCATCTTTTCTTTGCTAATCTCTTCTTGCTTCTGTTGTGTCTCAGGTTTTTTCCTTTCTTTTTTTTCCCCCCAAGGCATTAGAATTCGATTTCAACAGGAACAATAGCAGCAGCAGTAACATCAGCTTCCTTATCTCTACTAACTGCTCTTTTCTCACAAATATTTCTTTTTTTTTCTTTTTTTGCACCACCTGAAGTATCCAAACCTGAGTTTTCCTTAGAAAAAGCTCTCTCAAATAGCTAAAGGAAAAAGGATTAAGGGATATTGTTAAAATGAAAACCTTGCTTCATACCTAACATCTTCCATTCTTTAACTATTTTTCTTTTTCCTGTGTCTCTAATGACAGGTTAAAAGATCTTTAAGGCTGATCATTACCATGGGATTAAGGAGCCTGGAGTCCATTAATTCAACTCCCAAAAGTTTGTGTAACTAGTTAGGGCGCAACACCAGGAGGATCATGCTGATATCCTTATTCCAGCCCTCTTTACAAGGAAAATAATTGGGGCACTCCCAATGACTTAAATTCAGCTGGAGTTCCCAAGTGGAATTTCTATCTATTAGCCTGTGTCAAGAAAGTTACCATTCCGAATCCTAAAAACTCAAAATCAAAGAGAAATGAGAACACAGAATGTCATGAGGTCAGACTCCTCCTTATCTGGGGCCTGATTCAAAGTAATTTTTCAGCATTGAAGAGTGACATTAATCCTTTCCATTTGTAGTGGAATAAGGTGGAGCAGGGCCTGTCTTTGTCCTGGATCTGGAATTCCATCATCCTTTCCTTCTTCTTTACAGTGCTTTCAAACTCTCCTTAAACTATAACTCGAAACCTATGTAACTTCCTTTCCTCTTCTGAATGACTCCTTCTGCCTTTTCAAGGTGTGTCTTGATATCTTGGCTCATCAATGATCTGCTGAGGAGAAATAAATGATAAATAAATTTGCTCAAAACCATCTACCTGTGTGGATTTACTCTGTGCTACCTTAAGTGACGTAAAATGGAATTGTTTTTACATAAAGGATAAAAATGTGAGTATCTTATGCAGGGAAAATGTACATACCAGGAATATAAAGACACCTGGAAGTACAAAATACTGTCACTACAAATCTTTATTTGATTTGTTACTTCTGGGCCAGAAGCTTATTCTAAATTAGAGCCCTTGGGAAAAGGAGTTTGGTTTTAATATTCTGAAATATTTCAAACTTTATCATTTTGGAGAAAGATCACAGATATCTGAAATATTTCATATGGACTGTGTAGGTACCCTGTATGCGGACTGGGTAAAAAACAATTGCAATTAACTCTGCCCTTGTAAATAACTCATGAAAATGAAGTTAAACATGTCGCTGTTGACAAGTGCATAACCATGAACCAGGCAATGCAATCATTCATTTGCAGAAGAATATAAATGTCAGCCACAGGAAAGTAAGTCACTTCTGCTGGCACAGTAAAGGACATGGGAATCAGGCAATGCTGGACTTGTAACACTGCAAATCTCAACTGGAAATCCCCAGTGTGAAGGAGTGAGCAGAGCCAACCACCATGGGCTGAGCTCCCAGTCCTCCCAGTGTCCCCAGAGTGCTCCCTGCTCCAGGGGCCTGTTCCACAAAGAGATCAAACCATCAACCCCAATTTAAACAGGAAAAAGGGTGGGATTTCAGTCAGGATCCTCCACAGCAGCCCCCCTGTGTGATTGATGAAGGATTGAGGAAGATGAGTGCACACAGGCTCTGAGCAGAGCGAGCACCACCTTGGAGAAAGCTCTTGGCGAGAGGAAATGCTCTGTTTTAAGAGCTCTCTGAAGTCAAGGCAGAGACAAAAGTTGCATTAATTTCTGCTCCCTGCCTTCGCTGCTTTAAAAGGGAGGAAAGAGTTGAACAGGAAGACTTCACACTCTTGAGACTCCATAATTTGCTTGATGAATGCTTTAAAAAGAGATGGGCTGGGAAAGAAGATCATTGAATTTAAGCAAAATGTAGTAGTCACTTCACTTGAGGTATCAAGAGGCAAGGCAGATGATTCACAGATGAGAAAGGAGCTCGGCTGTAAAGGTAGGAAGCTGGAATAAAAATGAGGAAATGTTTTGTGATGAACGTGGTCCTCAGAGAAGGAAGAATACCACCTGTCTTGGGAGAACAAGAAATAATTCCAGAATTGGCCATTATCTCCCCAATTGCATCCAATATTTGCAAGGCAAGGGGAAGAAATTAGAATGAATAATCTTACTCAAGGCAAGATAATGAAAACCACCTCATTTGGCACCCTTGGATCCAGAGACTGACACAGAAATTGTGGTTCCTTCCTTTTCTTCTTGTATTCAGGTTTAGTTCCTCAAGTTCTCAGTCCCTCCTCACTCTTTTATCTGGAAATTTCTAAATTTTGTACACTAGCTCCTAGCATAATGAAATTTTTGCCTCCCAGTGTTCAGCACTGTGTTGCTGTGAGGGTAATAGACTACAGCAGCCACCCGTGGAAGAAATCTTTGCAACTCCTGTTTTGGAATTACTGCTGAACCTTTCTTTCCCCCTTTAGTTCTGTTTTTAATCAAGCCTGAAATTTTCTTCCTTTAAAGAAACCTTTAAAATCTTCTCATTTTCTCTGGATAATACCTCTCCCAACTACATTGTTATACTCTAAGAAAAGGACTATTTTCTGTCACTTGGAAACCCACGCCTCATTTTGAACTGAAATAAACCCACTAATAAAATTAATCAGAAGCACTATTCCTCTGGAGAGAGCCAGGGAAAATATGATGGGTTATAAACTGAACCACAGGTTTCCAATAATGCAGCACAGTCAATACCAAGGAACAAGACCTCCACTAGCTGGGACACATCATACCTCAGCAGAAGGTCGTGAAATTACTGCGGGAAAACAGATGAAGGACAGGGGAAAAAAAAAAAAAATATATGAAGGCCAGATAATAAAAAATTTGTAAGCACATTGAAATTCCTGCAGAGGATCTGCAAGGCTCCTTAAGTCCTTGTCTATTGTTCAAGACAGAAGCTTCAGTTTTTAAAGGGGCTAAAATTGCTATTGTGTGCACATCCTTTTGGGGCACCCTGCTCACAATGCCTTGTTTCCAGGAGAATAAAGCATGCAGGTACCCTGTTAGAGTTGATTATTTAACAGCAGTGAAATTCAGGCTGAAGTGCTGGGAGCACTACTAACGAGACACCTAAATTACCGCCCCTGAACGAAAATTGGGGTATCACTTCTGTCTGAGCCTCCTTTCAAGCTTTTCTGTAAAATGGAGATAGTTATGGCAATTTCCTAAGCGTGCTTGGAGGGTCAGGTAGTGTCAGCAAGGTATTTTAGATTTGTAAAACACTATCTGTGCCAAAAGTTAATGTCAGATGCCTGCAATGAAAGTGTGGGGCATGGCTAATGGAAGGAATATTAGACAACAGACAGTAGACTTTGTTTTAAAAATTTTATGACTGAGAGATGAACTGACAGAAGCTGACAGTGATGAAAAAAAGGTACTGCCCTGGAAACTGGCCAGGTTTTCTGAAGCTGCTCTCAACAGAAAGGTAACAGATGCAGTATTTCAGTAACAGGCCACGAGAAAACACAGCCCTTGTGTGCATTAAGTCACCAACACTTGGTTAACCTCTTCCAGAACACTAAAAATTACTAAATATTAAATAACATCAGAAAGAGGCCCAATTTAGGATCACGATAAACCATTGTTCACGAGGTAGCTAATGTTGGTTTCTGCTGTGAATTCCACACAACTGTGGTAGATTTTTATGTGTGTGTGTGCAGTTAACCAAGCCATAAACAAGTCGTGGTGCTGTGAGAAGCCTGACAGTGTTCTTGCTTTCGGGAGCCCTTTGTAAATTTATGACACATGCCATAATAAAAAAAAGGAGCAGAACTCCTGACTTCCTATTCTGCAGGGCTGTTTCCTTCTGCTTTGTCTGACTGAGGAATTGGATAAACCCCAGTGCTGTGGCACTGCAGCAGCTCGGAGCCTGTCCAACAAGAGGGCCACGTTCATGATGTTGAGGGTGATGTGATTTACCTCACACCACAAAAGTGTTACGAGGTCTCTCACTCAACCTTTTCCCAGGTGAGAGGCACAGCAGAAGTGCCAAGCGCGGAGTGGTTCAGGGCTGAGTGCTGGAAGGCACACTATGAAATTTCCTTTTTGTTAGCCAACACCTCCTTCACTTGCCAGACATAAGAAAGGAGGACTCTGCTATTTGTTTGGTGACTCTTGATTCTGATGCTTTAGTGATGTCTAACTACTTATTTTTATTTTCCATTGATGGCTCCTTTATCTGGGCACCACACTGTTTATAACACTGCCTCAAGCACCTGAGTAGCTGAATTTTCGCTCCTTCATCCTTCCTTCTGCTGGTTTGGCCACGTGCTGCACATTTCTTTGGTCTTTTGCTCCATGCCCCAACCCCTGTTTTTCCTTCAATCCCCAGACTGAAAGCAGCAGCCTTGTTCCCTGAATGCCACCTTTACGTGGCTACGTTCTCACAGCCTAAATACTGGGCAAAGTCTTGAGGGATGGAGGTGTTTTACTATTATTTTCTGTGTTAGCAGAGATTTCAAGTAGCTTCTTTCAAAAGCCTTGTCAAAAGCTTGAAAAATTGGATCATACAATAAAAATAATCGTTTTTTTTAATAGAGTCAAGGCTGGGAAGGAGAACAGACTCTAAAGTTCAGCTTTCCCGTGGAATGGGGAAGACTGAAAAGCAAGTTGTGTTGATAAATTAAAAGGACCAGATTCACCTCTAGGACAGTTTTAACAGATAAAATAGTTGCATATTCAGAATGGAAATATTTGAGTAGATATTTTAATCTTGTTTGCACTTGTTTTTAGTGATTAAAAGAACAAAAGCACTTATTTCAAGGCCAGGTTGGATGGGGATTGGAGCAGCCTGGTCTGTGAAAAGACTCTCTGGCCATGACAGGGATTTGGACTGAGGTGATCTTTAATGTCCCTTCCAACCCAAACTCTTCTGTGATTTTTTCAGTAGATGACACCTTTGTCTGGACACTCAGACTGTTTTCATTACAGCTTCAACCATAATAATTTTCCTTTCTCCATCTTTCCTTCCACTGGTTCTTGGCATCTGCCACGTGTTTCTTTGGAATTTTGTTCCGTGCCCCAAGCTCCTGTCCCAGTTGGGCAAAACACACACTTGTGTCTCCTTGATCCAAGGAAATTAATTCCAAAAACTCAGCATTTGTATCTGACTCCCCCTGGTACCCTTGTAGCCACTGTGGATCTGGAAGCACTAAATTCTGCTGGGACATCGGAATCTTGGGAAAGTCCTGGACTCTTCCAAGGCCACACCTGCTCACAGAATATTCCCTGCACATCTCCTTTCTCAAAGTCTCTTGTGTTCCTCCAAGGCCACAGCCCAATTTCAAATACCAGGAGGCGTTTGCCTCCCCACAGAGCCACTCACATTGAACTCTCTGCCATAGCAACCAAGCCAACAAATAGACAATAAACTACTTTTTTTCTAAGCAGGATCCTGATATTCAAACACAATGACTAAAATGCTGCAGAGATTTCAGTATTGCCACTTCTGTGAGTGCATTAAAACACTTCCGTCTGGTGTATTTCTTTATAGCTCAGCTCTTGCTGGGAAAGGATTAAGTTGAAAAATCCTTAAATCTTTTTTTTTTCTTTTTTTAATCTTGGTGTTTATGGAGGAAAATGCAAAAGAATATAAACTGCAGTTATACATAGCAGTATTTTTTTAATCTACAAATACATTTTTAAAAGCTTAAGAAAGAGAAAGATAACAAAAGAAAATGAAGGCCTTAGTGAAATATCTGGATTATATTTAATGTTAGCAAGAATTTGTGCACTTTGTTACTCTTCTGGTTTTTATGATTTTATAAGGTCCCAGCACATTTTGGGGATTACTTCTAATTGATTATTCTGTAGGAAAGCCTCCTTCTAGGCAGAGGAGGACAGCGTGGTGGGTTGGGGTTTTGGTTTTCTGGTTTTGAATCTTTGGACAGCAGAAGTGAGAAACTCCAGAAGAGAAGGGCAGATAACACGAAGAACATCCCATCAGCCAGAGGAAGGCTCTCAGTTCCAGCATGGGATGGTTCTGGCCAACAGTGAACACTGGAACCATGGCCTGCCTGTCCTACATTGGTTCCTTGATTTGCTCGTGATGAGGTTTTTTTGATGTGCCTAAATAAGATGGTGATCAAGAAAATGGAAGACCACCTTCCATTTGGTGCTGCCATCGGTGAGTTGGTGCCAGACTGGAACTTTGTGTCCTGTGAGGTCAAGCACTAGCCCCAGTCAGAGGTGACATTGCTGATGGCCTCCCAAAAGCTGTCCCCAAGAGCAGCCAAGCTCTGACTCCAACTCTGAGCCACCCTCTCCCCCTCATTCATTTTCTGCTTGGCTTTAGTGCTACAGAAACTTTGCTACAGTGGTCAGAGGCACAGGATCAATAAAGCAGAGGAGGAAAGAGCTGCATTCCCACCTGCATCGTCCATCACTGGCAAAGCTGGCAGCTCGGTTCTGCTGCCCGAATCCCATTTTTTCACTTGACAGAAAGCCTCTCTTGGAGACCGCTGGGGGAGAGACCTAAAACCTTATATACATTAAGGCAAGTGAATTGATACCCTGTCAGATGAAGAGAATCTCTCTTCATCTGCTGAGAGTTAATGATGATTTATTAGGCAGAACAGACAGGTCCCAGGACATGTTTGCAAGGACTTGTCAATCAGAAAAAATTCCTCCAGAGATTTGGACTAAGCTTATTTCATACTTTTTACTTAGAAGACATGAGAGGACAGTGAGATTCAGTTTGAAGTACTTCTCAGATAACATGAAGCTTTAGAAAGATAAAAGGCTAGATGAAAAAAGACCTCTTAAGACCTCGGTACAATCCCATGTCATCCCAGAAATGCCACTAAGGAAACATGTATAAGTGAATAGGATTTGGGAGGAGGTAAAATAAACATGACAGCTTGTAGGGAAGATTCCCAATGAAAAAGAAAGCCTGAAATTAAATCAATGCCAGGCACACTGCCTTAGATTTCAATACAAAACACCTTCAAATAACTGAATCTGGGATCTCAATGGGAAATTTTGTGACACTCATACATCAGATTCAGGGACCTGTTGATCTGCCAGGGTAGGGCTCTGCCTGAAAGTAAATGTCTCCACTTCAGCGAGCCACCTGGAAGTCATGAGAAATAAGTAAGTATTTTTAGGGTGTGCTTCTCACTGTGTTAGCACAGCAGGGAGGTGAATCACCCTGGGAAAGCACCCAGGGCTCACTCAGCCCAGTAAGATGCACAAGGACCTCTGAAGCTCAGAGGGGTGGATCCTCCTCAAAGGACCATCGTGCTACTCATCAAACACTGGGCCATAGGAATCTGAATGGGAGGTGGGAACAGTCTAATAAGCCTCCCTGAGTTTTAAAACTATCCCATTTGTCCCATAACTTTCATCTTTCTAGACCCATAGCTGTTGTTAAAGGGAGGCTGGAAGGCAGAGGAGCAGTACCAGAGTCATCCTCCTGTAAAACACAGTTAGGGGGAAGCAAAGGCTGTCCGAGGTGTGCCTCAGGATGTGCATGAGATATGGCAACAGAAAACTATTTCCTTTCAGACTTTGATCAGAGAGCACAGACAGTGAGGACCTTCTTCTGTGACTGTGTCCAGACTGACAGCTAAGAGCTCCAAATGACCAAAAATATATGGGAAATGCTGCCCACATGCAGTAACCTCCCTGAAAGGTCATTTTTTGTGTTTATAGTGACCCACTGCCATCTACCCAGAAGGATGTGGCACAGGGGCAGGCAGAGCAGTCTGCCTGCAGCAGAAATGTTCAAAGCTCTCAGCTAAAATCTCCACAGGAGAGGGAACCAGCAGACACTGAACCTGGACATGGATTCCACACATCTCCAACTCTCTGACCCCGGGAAGGTGCCTGTGCCCTGCTCCCTTGGGAAACCCTTCTCCAGCTCTCCCCCATCCCTTCCTCTGGAACAAGCCTTGCAGACAGCCAGGGGGTGGCTCCTCAGGGTGTGGGAAAGCAGCATTAATCACCTTTGAAAAAACCCTCCTATTTTCCAGTGACAGCAGCCTGTGCAGAAGCAGAGCTCTGGCTGCAGCATCCCTGTTTGCTGAGATTGATAGCAGAGCAGCAGGAGCCTGCTTGGGGCTGCTGCAAGGCCTCTGTCTCACTGTGCTTTCGGTTTAGAAACACAGAGCAGAACCTGCCTTCCCTGCTTGAATTATAAATATGAGCCTTCTCCAGTACTCCCTTAAAATGAAAATGAAGTGAGCCAACATTTGCAAGCCTTTTTTCCACTGTGGAAGATAGAAGAGGTGATGCCTACAACGGCAAAAGCACACATGATGGGATTTGAAATGAGGAGAAAAAAGCAGGGTGTCCTACCAAGGGACTGTGTGTGTTGTGCAGGCTGCAGCCATCCGAGATCTCCCTCAGCTCCCAGGATCCAGCTCCCAGGACAGCCCAAGCCACGAGAGAAAACTGCCTGACAGCAATTCTGTTTTCCTTTTTCAGTGTTCCCCTCAGAGCCATCTCCCCACAGAGCCCTGCAGTGACAGCAGTTGTGATTTTCCCAGCCCCCATGGGAGCTCAGCCCTCCCATTGCAAACCAGAGCCCAGCACTTCCCACCATGGGAAGCTCTGTCACCCCCAGCACTGGTTTTGGGGTGAGGTGCCAACCAGCAGCTCCTCTAAAAATGAAAAGGGTTCATTCGTACTCAATCCAGTCTTGGTATGCCACACTATGCTACGGGGTAAATAAAAAACCTGGAAAATTAGTAAATGAGGAAGCAAGACATGCACTGTCCTCCACTGTCTGATGGACAGATGGACTCTGCTGTATATCTCTCTCCTCTAACTGGATTTACTTGTGCAACCTTAACATTTTTGTGTCTGCAATAGAGATTTTCCTCTGTCCTTGCTCCCTGCAGTTCCCCAGCCCATTTCTCATTGTCACTTGAGCAGAACTGCACTTCCGTGGAAAGTTTATCATCACAGAAAGTAAAAGGCAGGGAGGAGAAACACCCACTGTTCAGACTAATGGCTCAGCTGATTGATGCCAGGATGCAGCATCAGCTGAGCTTGGTTGCTTCAGTGTTTGCTGTCACCAGGCAGAAAAGTTGAGTTGGAGTTTTGTCACTCCAAAAAGTTGCTGAATAAATACCCCCTCCTTCCAGCTTCCCGTTAGCGGGCATTAGAGGGGATCTTGTGGGAGCACTTGTCCTATAATGTTAAAATATGAAAGCAATCTGTTCACATCTGTCTGATCTGTAACCACCAAAGGTGAGGCTCAGCTCCAGCAAAACAGCCCTGGTTACACCTGGGCCACATCTCCTGTAGTTAATGTTGATTATTTCCTAGCTCCTCACCACACTGCAGGTAACAGCACCTGGTGAGGAAATCCCTACTGAGCTCCAGCATTTCTATAGACCCCCAGGGCCTCTTTAAAGGGAAATCTATCGGGTGAAGTCCCACTCCATCCAGTGGGGATGAGCACAGGATGTGCAGGAGGGGGAAATGCAGGGAACCAGCCTTGAGGGAGCAGTGCAAGAGCTGGAGCAGAGAGAATGAAATTACCATGTAGGCAACACCTTGTGAGCCATAGGATCTGCTCCCATATGTTTAATCACTTCAAGGGGAAGATAAATCAGTTCCTGTGATAGTATCACACAGGATAATCCTTCCAAAGGAGGAGATCCACACTACTGTGCTTTAAAAGTTTACAGGACTTTCCATAAAGAAGATACTGCCGCTGATCTGGGTGTAATAAACAGCCCCCTTCTGGCCTGGATGGATCTTTTGCATCTACACAACTTTTTACTTCATGCTTTTCTTGTTTTTATTTTAGGTTTAGTGCACATTACAAACACCTTGCCAAGAAGGGGAGTGTGAGCACTGGGATTTAACACCATTGGTGCTCCTGCAGCTCTGCCCTAAGGACAAAGTCAGGTATTGTACAGCACATTTGCTTTTCTCTCCCTTTTTTTGTTTAAATTAAACTCTTTGTATAAATAGTCATTCTGTCTGATTATATAATCTCCCACATTTAGATCGTCTGTGTTGCAACCATGGCAACTCCCAGAGCTGAGCACATTCGGTTCAAATTTCTTTCTAAATTTGCTGATGAGGGTGAAGAAACAGCTTTGGAAACCCTTCTCAGACAACCTACATTTGTTCTCTGCTTGTGAAGCTCAGTCCAGCTTGGATTGACAGGAACCAGCACCCTAAAAACGTTAAGAGAAAGTATCCATCCCATTCTAGCTTAACTGATTGCATCTCTGATATGGATAAGAGCAACACCATCAAGGAAAAGAATTAAATGCAATTAAAATTAAGCAGGAGGATGGAGCAGTGGTGGAGCTGGAGAATGGCATGCCCCATGCACAGAGCAGGCAGCACCCACAGCAGCTGGGCAGATTTCCTTGCCTTGCCTCACCGGTGAACTCCAGATGTGGTTTGAAAAACAATACCAAAGATAAAAGGTTCCAGAATTATCGCTGAAGGTGTTGTTAACTGTCTTGAGTTCTGATATTTGGTCCTCATTTTCTCACTGCAGAATGTGACTCAGTGGTTGGATGAAGTGGAGCAGCTCAGCCACGGAATTGTGGAGCCTTTGGTCAAATTGCAAGAATTTCAGATTATAGTTTGATACTGGAAACCCCCAAAGACTGGCAGCCCCCACCTCTTCCCATGCTCTGCATGGAGTTTGCAAAGGGCCCACACTGTGTGCAAAGTGAGAAAAGCAGAAGCAGATTTGAAATAACAAGTTTGGGGGAAAAAAGGTGTAATTAGGTAACTTTTCTAATCAACCATTGTGATCACCTACTGTATTTTGCTATTTATATCGTAATTCTTGGTATTGCCTTCAAAGGGGTGAATCAGCACAATCAGGTCTTTGTTTTTCTTCTAGCATAAATACCCCAGATGAGACAGAGTCAGATTTTCAAGTAACGTGACTGAAAATGCTCAGTACTGATCCCAGCTGCCAAAACGTGCCATAAACAACAATGAAATGCAGTGATTTTGCACTTGAATCACTCCCAAATTTACTGGGACCGAAATCCTACTGTATTAGGTATTGGACAAATCCTGTGGTCAAATTGGAGAATTTATGCAAGAAGTTAAATTCTGCATATGCCATTGCCCATCTGCCTTGCAGAATTGGCTCCTTCTGTGGCAGCCCAGGCCGGTGGCACTGCCAGCTCTGGCCTGAGAGACTGCAGACTGCTTTTGGTCTGCTTATGAAGCTGCCTCGCAGCCTGGAGATTGTTATCCTTACACAAATATGACAAGGCCTGTAATCCAATTGAGGGAACCGAAAAATATTCCTTCATACTCTATTTAAATCTTCACGGCAGCAAATGAAAGCAAAGGTTTCACACTTATTGCAGGCGCCTTAGAGCTTGTACAGAATTTAATCTCTTGCTTCAGTTGGATATTTACAACAATAAAGGGCCCAGCCATGCACAGACAATTCATGCTACAATTACACCTACAAAAGCAAGTGGCAATCGATAGCTCATGTAGACACTGATTTTGATTATACCTAATCAATGGTGATGGTAATAACTTACTTATATCAATTAATTTCTTTCCATTTACATCTTAATTGCTATACCAAAGAGTCCTAGAAACTGTACAGCAAAATCCCATCTATTTTTTTGTCTTAGGCTGACATGAGCTTTGACACCATCAAGGGCTGATTTGATGCTGAGGACCAGAGGGAGAACAGAGATTGAATGCAATAATTAATTATGAACATTTGAAACTGAATAGGGGAAACTTAGGACAAACAGGTTGCCAAGTTTATCATTAACTGCAACTTGTTGCATTTTTCTCGATGATTTCTAACTCCTGTTTCATTACATGAAGAGAATGAATCCATTTAGCCAGAGCTAAATACTTTCGTGGAGATGCTGGACTCATTTTAATTGTGTCTATTCTCCTACCTGTAGACAATGGATCTCTTTGTTATCTTCTTCCTTGACTGATAATCCCATGGAGAACTGAATAAACTCAGACATTCAGGGGAATAACAGTAGCAGAATCAGCCTGACATCTTCACAACTCACCAGGACTCAGCACAAGGTGGGGAAGGCGTTTAAATAAGCAAATAAAAAGCCACCTGAGCCTCCTTTGGAGGATAATGTGGCAGGAGCTTCTCCAGGAGCCGAGTAAACAAATGAATTAACAGGAGCCGTAGCCTCTCGTTGGGTATTATTCATTCTTCTTTATTAGGTTGCTCCCTGGAAACCTGGGTAAACTTTGGCTGTGACTTTCTTTTTGATCTTCTGTGCCCAAACCGCCTGCTTTAATGTAATCCTGGAACCCTTTCAAGAAGTCTGTATTCACAGGCCACTCTGTACTTATTTCCATTTGAAAGGGCAGCTGGTGCAAATCCTGGCTGGAGAAGCTCCGTGGGGTGGCCACGGCTGGTTTGAGATTCTGTCCGGAAAAGGCAGGAAGGGATGAGATAGGAAAGCTTGTTCAAACTGAAATGTGTTCCAGGTATCCAGGCTCGTGAGTCAGGGGGAAAAGGGAAAAGAGAACTCCTCCATCCCCAGCTGTGCCCTGCCCAGCTTTCCATGGTTCCCAGGGAGACACCTTCACCCCTGCCCTGGAGCTCTGCTCTGCTGCTTCAGAATCAGGGAGCAAATCCTGCTGAGTTTGGGGATGTTCACTGCTAGTGTGTCTGGGAGAAATTAAAGAACATAAAGTCACTTTGCCTTGTTGCTGATGGCATTTTCTGGCCACATTTTCAAGCCTGTATCCTTCTCCCTGTACCCTGCATGTAAAGGATTTGGCAGACCCAAACTGGTGCAGGGGAGTTTAAAAGCAATAGTAACAATGTCTGTTTATAAGTGCTCTGAATGTGAGTCTACAGCATTGGTTTAGCCAAGACACAACCACTATTTTATACTTTGTACATAAATACAATCTCTCTGGATTCATTTCTAGCCTTTATTTTGCCTTGAATCCCCACTAGTCTGACTTCTTCTCTTTCTTGGACAAATACAATTATAAAATTATAATTATATATACAATTATAAAATAGCATTATAATTATGCTTTTGATATTTGTATTGACTTCTTCCACTTTTTCTTACTTCATGCACCCTTTGCTATTTCATGAGCAATGCCCTCCCAGGGCAGGGCTCTGTGGATGAGATCTCCTGGTGTGTGAGGTGGAAAGCAAGGAAAGAAGCATGCAGAAGTCTGAGTGTCCAAAAGAATGCAATCTTTTGGCAATATCTATATTTTTCTGGACACGTCAGAGCAATCTCATATTTAGCTGCAGAAGAACACTCTCATTAGTGCCCCTTGGGAAGCTGCCCTGCACTTCACTAGGGGCCAGCTCACTTCTCCCAAAAACTCCACCAGGAAAGAGTATTTCCCTGGGAAATATTTCCGTGGTGCTGCTTGAGGTTGCCCCAGCCATGCTGGCAAAGACCCTGGAGTGAGCACAGCTCAGGTGGAGTCCGAGAGGAGGCAGAGGAGAGGATGCTGCAGGGTGTGGGTACTGAGTTAGCTCAGCACCCTGACAAAGTCATCACAGCACCAAAATCCAGCTGTAAACAAATTATAAATTACAATATTAAAAAAAAAAAAAAAAAAAAAAAAAAAAAAGCAGTGGTTGCTGCCATCAGGAACTGAAGTCTTTCTGTTGTACTCAGTGTGGTAGAGAAAATACTGGACTATTCCCAGAGTTTCTCACTCTGAAAGCAGAAAGAACGAGTACAATTACTATGGTAATTTCCTATTTTCTAACTACACAGAGGCCATTTGGCTATCCTGGTATCATAATAGTTGGTAATTTTTGAGTTTTTAATTGCCACTATAAGGTTGGCCCAATAATGCTGCCAAAATCAGCAGGCAAAGACCAGAGCTGTTTGGACATTCATTGCTATTACGAGAGGACCTTACAAAAGGAATTCATTTATGTAACTCATATTTCATGAAAGCAAATGAAATCTCAAATGTCTGATAATTATAATAATTATTTCTTCTTGATGTTTAATTACTCTTTCTAATGATATAGCCGCACTGTAATGGACAGGTAAAGCTTGGATGAAATTGTCTTTCTCATGTAATTTGGTTTCTAAAGGAGAACAAAGATTTTGGTGTTTATGGCAGCAGCTGATTAAGTAATGTCACAATCTCCACAAATTACAAAATGTGATTAGTTGTGGCTATCCTGCTTCTGCAAATCACTTCTCGTGTCACACAAACGTGACTTGGGCTGTGCACTGAACTCTTGCTGCTGGGAGTATTGCTGTTGATGTTGAGAAAAGCACCAGAAAATGATCCCTGCTGTGGTAGGTGATTATAATGAGAGATCTGGGGAAAAAGGAACAGTCCATTAAAATCATCTGGAAGGAGCAATTTAAGCAATTTGTATGAATATGTGAAATTGTGATTTAAATGAAGCAAAATACATTGTTTTGATTTTGGGTACTTTCAAAGGTGAATGATAAATAGGAGAGTGATGGAATTAAAAATGGACCTTGCCACCATTTACAGGGCAGTAGGGAAAGTAGAATGCAACTCTTCTGGCCTTCTTTACCAAGTGTTAAAGGTCTTGTCCAAAATTATAGAATTTCAGGTTCAAATCCTCCATAGCACCAATTTATAGCAGCAATTTTAGCCAAATACTCCTGCTTTTCATGAGAGCACCCCAGTCATGGGACTTGGCAAAGCTTCTGCCACAGTTCTGTGTCCCTTGCCATCCACGTCTCCACCTGGGGGCTGGGCACCCATTTACAGAGAGTGCCTTTTGGTTCAAATCAATGTCAAATAAAGAACATCTCACTCAGCTTTTATCCTCCAGGCCAAAGAGCCCAGTCATGGTCACAGCCTCACCCCAAGCCCCAGGCCAGGATAGATGATAAATTCCCTGCTGCTTCCATGAAAGGAAAGCTCAGATGGTGTCACCACACCCTCCTGCTTTGGTGCAGGAGCCAGGACTGATTTTAGCTGTGTAAAATCCTCATTCCAGGAAGCTCAGAATGTGCACAAGCACCAAGGTACCTAAACCAAAAACTGACTTTGGAGAACCACAGGCATTGATTTGCTGTGATCCTGATTTAAAATGAATCACAGAAACACAGAATCCCAAAATGGTTTGGGTTGAAAAGGACTTTGAAGACCACCTTGTTTCACCCCCCTGCCATGGGCAGGGACACCTCCCCCTATCCCAGGTTGCTCCAAGCCCCATCCAACCTGGCCTGGAACAATTCCAGGGATGAAAGAGAAACAAAGCACAGGAATTCTTGAGTCAGACAGTATGGAAGTTAAGTGTCAGAGGAAGCAACAGCAAAAGTAGAGCATTCCTCAAATTTTCTCTTCTGCTACTGGGGGCAACACTAAGGTTCAGGCTCATTAGCAAATTCTGTATGAGTCTGGTGATAATTGCAAAACGTCACCTACTTCAGCCTCAGGAAAATATGAGATATGGTCTGTATGTCTCACTTTCAAAAACCTGTCCTGACGCCCACAGAGCTGTGGAAGGACCAAGGACCACACAGCCAACGTGAGCAGGAAAGACTCTCCCTGTGCTCCAGCACCTGAGAAACTGTTGTTTTAGAAAAATAAATAGACTCTGCTGAGGACCTGCTGCTCTGTTACCCAGGCCTGGGAGGAAACAACCTGTTTATGCAGAATTTATCCCTGCAGCTGGCTGGTATTTTAGCAATACAAGACTCTAATTTTAATGCCATCAGGATTCTCCCAGGCTGCAGGTGAATCTAAGCTGCAGAAATGGAGCCAGGTTTCATTTTAGTTTGAAGTATCAAAACTGCTGACAATTAAACTTAATTGTATGAATAAGCTCCTTAACGGAATGCACTGCTGGGCTTTCATCCAGCCGAGTGCTGGCAGGAAAAGAGAAATCCATATGCAAAGAGCCTGCCAACGTCCCACAACCTGGGAGAACAGGGCTTTATCACCATTTAATAGAAACATAGAAGGACCCTGATCTCCCTGCCTTTCCAAGAAAACTTCATTTTTCTCTTCCATGAAGTGTCGCATTAATAGTCCTCATCCTCAACAACCTGCTTCTCCCTTGCCACATTTTCTTGAAGTTAAATTTCTAGCAAAAGCATTAAATCTTTTCATACGGTGTAATTATTGGCTTTGGCTCTACCTGCACTAACAGCAGGCACGAAAACTCTGAACAAAAAAAAAGGCCCAATATAATTCTTTTCTGGAGATATCCTTTCTGAAATATTAATGTTTGTTCCCTCTAGGGTGGCACCTTTATTTGCTGTTTCTTATGCAATGAGTTTCTTACTGTACCTGCCTCTGCAACCAGGACTGCAGTGAGCAAATATGTTCTTGGGGCCCAGGGGTCAGTTGTTTCCTATTTCATTTCTCTTTGGTTTAATTTTAATTTATTTTCCCTTACTCTAACACTTATGGAGATCTGAAGGTAACAACTCAGGCTGAATAAATCTAAATACCATTACCAACAGTTGGATATAGCCTTGGCATGGGCTCCTCTAACACTGCAAATCCTCCTATTTTCATTTTCACATAAAGAAGCCTTGAGGAAGGGACAGCTGACCAACACTGCATTGTGCAACACAGAACTTTTGATCCATGAATCAACAGATTTTGTCTCCATGTCTTTTCATATGCTGCGATTTTATCACGTTCTTGTAATTACTAATGGGACAAGTCCAAATCCCAGCCCAAATGCCACAAGAGTGTGCAAGATTCTGGTGTTTAACAGTGATTTGTTTCTGACTCTCGTGGAGAGAAATGTCCAAAATATCCGTTTCACATCTGTGAACTGTGCCAGAACTGAATCAATTTCCACCCAAGAATCTCAGAGCCCTCACCCACCAAGACAGAGATTTTGATTGGAATAGATAAAATATAGTCCACGGGGAAGTGTGAGGAGTCAAGAGAGTGCTTGGATACTGTGAGTGCTACAGAAAGCATTACATATTCCAGAAAGAAAAGGTCAATTCCAAAGCAAAACAAACCCCACAAAGTTGAAAACTGAAGCCTTTAAGCCAGGATTGGTCACGACAGAGCATAAAAAAATACAAGTCCAACCCCACTGCTCTGCAGCCTTCCTACGGTGGTGGATTTAGCTTTCCTTTGCTTTGCGCTTGTGTATGCACTACCTGGAATTTTAGTGAGCTTTCAGCTTTAATTTAATGTGTTTTAGAACAAATCAAACCCGCTAAATTGATTAATGAGGATTTACGGCATTTTAATTATGGAGTGTGGTTTTGAATGATTTAAAGTCTGATATGAGCTCAGAGCAGCCCGAGATTCTGTGAGGAAATGAGAAACATGACATTTTGAAAAGGAAACCAATTTCCCTTAACTTAAACTGTTGCTCATATAAACCAAATTATAAATATACTCTGCGACTGTAATGCTACAGAGGACAGCTTACAAAAATATGATTAGTGGTGCAATTTCCCTAGGTTTCAGATCCTTTCTTCTTTTCTTTGCTGGCTTTAAAGCAGGAAAAATCAACATCCTCCCTCCTCACACACCCATCTCTTTCGATGAAAATAAAGCAACAAACAAATTCTGCAGGACAGCTTGGGGATATCCTGGTGAATCTCCACTCTACAAAGAGAACTCAGGACGAGGCAGTATAAAAGAAAATACAGGTATATAAAGGGTCAAGAAATGGCTCTGATCCCAAGATTATACCTCACCTAGTGCCACATTTCAGCCTGGATTGACATCCCCAGTTTCTAAGAGAAGCAAAGACAGAGATGTGGCAACGTTTTTTCTGCTCCAGAACCACCCCTCCATAATTTGGGGGCATCAAATGGGGCAAACACATTAAAGACACCAAGAGCTTCCTTTGGAAGAACTTCTGATGGGTCAGGCACAGCATCAACAAAAGCAGAACCTAAAGGACCCCAAATAAAACCTTTTTTGAGCTGCAGGATGCTGTGGTACATCAATACATGGTAGTGGGGAATGGCAGCACTGCCTTAGGTCAGTGATCTCCTCCAAAAACTTTGTTGCTTTGGTGTTAGAAAAGCCAGCACTGCTAAATTTCTAGTTAAAAATGGAAAAATAATCTGATTTGCCTCATCTAGAAACTGGAGATCGGATGCTGCTTCTACCGAGAAATTGGGCTTTATTCTCATGGAAGTAAGGGAAAAGAGAATGAGTTCATTGGCATTCTCCTTGCACAAATAGCATGTGCAGCACTTCACAAAGGCAGCAGATAAAAGTAATGTTATTTTATTTATCAGCAATGATGGGAAGGAAAATGCAAGGGAAGTACATGCTTGAAAGGGTGTAGTGAGACGACTGTGTGTGAAGTATTGGTTTCTTGGAGTCTGGCAGCCATTTATTTATTACAGATCTCCCTTCTGAGTGCTACTTCCAACAAATCATGACCATCAGTGGCACAGAGAAGAATTTTGGAAAGCTGAGACTTTGAAAATTCATTTGGAAGCATCTCCATCAAGGATCATTAGAACCAGTCTTCACATGTGCAAGGAAGACAGGGGACCCAGCTCCTACTGGCATAAGTATTTTGTTTTTACACAAAAATCCCTGGTGCTGAGAGCAGGGCAAAATATAGGGCAGCAATATTCTTTTAAGTATTTTTGGTTTTTGGTTTGGTTTTTTTTTTACATTTCTCCTTGCTGCTTCTTTTCCCTCATGGTGCAGTCCTGGAGAAAACAGAGTATAAATTCCCCAGTGCTCAGTTTCTAGTGTGTATTTAATCTCTCTGCATTCAAATGGTAATAGATTGTTACAGGGATACCTTCACACAGGTGCCTGGTGTGTATAATACCTCTTCATTACAGCACTGAGTGAACTGGATCCCTTTTTTTAAAAAATATTAATCTCTTTAGGTTTTCACAAGCGGTGCCACACATCACAATTTTAAGCTCCCAGCTGATGACTCATTCCATTACTCCCAAGCCCATGCAGAGCATGGCAAGAGACTGTCTGGCTCTCCAGCTCTGCTGGAAAAAACTCTGTGTGGAACCTGAGCTTTGTGAGCATTCAGGGGAGGAAGGTGTTTCCAGGGATGAAGCTTTGTTAAAGGCACAAAGAAGGCAGCTGAAATCGAATGAACAGTATTTCTCCATCCCTGGAAGGGCCCAGGGCCAGGCTGGATGGGGTTTGGAGCAACCAGGGATCGTGGAAAGTGTTCCTGCCCATGGCTGGGGTGGAACTGGATGGTCTTTAAGGTCCCTTCCAACCCAAACCATTCTGTGGTTCTCTCTGCTTCCTCACAGCCTCTACCTGGGTTCACCAGCCCTGTAGCTTCCAGCAGTTATGTTGTGAATAGGTTGGGTTTCATCCCAGGATCCCAGATCCGATCCCAGCAGTGCCCTGTGCTGGTTCTTGCTCCGTGGAGAGGTTGCTGTCCCTCTCTGGGAGCTGCAGTGGGATGTGATGCCTTGAGGGGCTGACCTAAAACAGAGTCTAGACAAAGTTAGGAGAATAAAAAGCAGATAAATTTAGTGAAGGACCTTCAAGGTGCATTTAGGGCAGACAGAGCCCATCCAGGGTCTGCACCCAAAATGGACAGCATGTCACAAGTTTTTTGTATTTTGTAAGTTCTGTCCCTTTGCATATCGAGCTTTAATCCTCCAATTACACCTTCAGGTGATGATGTCAATCACCCCAAGTTTGCTCCCCCAGTTCACTGTTGTTTACATATCTTGGGGCCCTGAGGCAGCGAAGTGTCCTTGGATTTCCAACTTAGAGGAATTGTTTTGTCTAAAAATGCTGAGAACAGCACCTTTAGCACCCTGTATGGAGTCCAGAGTCACACACTAAAATTACAGATACACGAAAAATACAGAAGCTAAAATCCTGAAGCACCAGAGGAAGCACCAGGGATCTGTGCCCCAGGTGCTGACCAGCACCTCTCACCTCCTGCTCTGTATCCCCACCACCAGATTTCTCCTGGGAATCACAGCAAAGCCCAGAGAAGCTGCTGGGACTGTGCCTGCAGCTCATCAGCACCAAGGCAGCCCAGAGGGGATGAATGCAGTGCGGCTTGGGCAGCTTTGGCACCCCACGGCCAACACCTGCCCAGCTCCCCCTGGACTGTCACACACAGTAGGACATCCAGCTGGTCACTGTAGGACAGACTGAGCTATTCCCATTGCCTCCATGAATTCCTGCAGATGGACGGATAAGGCACCAGTCTGGCGCCTGCAAAATCGGTACCTGATCCGAAATGACCCCGAGACTAAAGAATTTTATGGCCTTTTTGTTCCCCCCAGGAGAGCCTTAAAAAGAACTCCCCAACATAAAAATGTAGAAAGACCATTATTAAAGGCATCAACTACAGCACTGGGGACTGTAACTAAGGAAGGTTCTCAGAAAAAGGGATTTGGAGCAAGACATGCTGAGGAAATTCATGCTCCTTTAAACAGAAGCAGTTGCAAGTGTGGCAGTGCACATAGACAATATGTTTCAAGTGTTTGGGGCCCTGAGATATTACTGAATACTGCACATTACCAGGTGTGAAGAGAAATGAAGGAAAAGATCCCAAACGGAAGACAGGAGCAGACGAAAAGTTCCAGCAGAGCTGGAATGATCTGACTATGAGGATGAGAAGTGGAAGGGATTCGTGCAGCTCTTCATCAGCGAGAGGAATGCTGTCAGTGGAAGGAAGGAAGAGCAGATACATTTCTGACAGGAACAGGTCCTTACAAGCTCCAAATATAAGAGTTTCCTGTTCTCTCCTGCCACCTGTTTTCAGCTCTAAGTGAAACCCAGAGAAGTTGTAAAGGAATTCAAGATTTGTCCAATACTCCATGAGCACGGACCATGTCAACCTCTGCTGGAAACATAGGATCGATTGCTTTCATTCTTTTTCCTTAAGAAACTCAGCCCTTTTTTTGTTTCATAATTAAAATTATAGATATTTATATTCTTGGAAATATTTGCTTGGAAAACATGATACAGTCTTATTGATGGCTAAGACGCAATGCATTAAGAGAAAGCAGAGAACTTGATTGCTTAAATCTTTGAAGTCTGGAGAGAGCAGAGGGAATTTGTGTGAAAGCAGAAAGACACACAAAACTCAGTTTTGGAAGAGCTTCCACATCTTGACTGATATTAATGACTTGGAACTTGCATTTTAATAATTTTTGTCTGTTAAGTGAAATTCTGCCTGGGAAAAGGAAGATATTACTAAGCTTCTTCCTTGAAAAGGTTCTGTTTCCAAGATACTGGAAGTATGGAGAGACTTCCAAAGGCAAATTTCAGTTAGGCACAGTCAATTAAAGGTGAACAACAGGATAAAAAGTCTCCTTGGATAACTCTTGGCCCTGGTGGCAGGTGAACACTACATAATTAGCACCGAGTTGGCAACCGCCTGTAGAACATTTGACAGAGAAAAGAGCTCTCTCCCCTGTGACCTCTTCTCCCAGCCAAAGCCTGCACTGCCCATTCCTGGGTATTGGAGAAATACGGGGGGGGGGGGGCGGGGGGAAATGGAATTTTTTTGCTTCCTCATGTCCTTCCTGGAAGGGTCTTGGGCACACTTTCTTCTCTGTCATATTCATCTGAAAGGTGTCACTCTGCTCGCCCAGGCAGCGATGCGTGGCAGAGCTCTCCAGAAAGCTCAAGCAATCACTTGAGGCCCTGGGACAGCAATCAGCTATGCAAAATGACAATCATCTATCACTTTGTGATGTCTTCGGGAGAGAAGTGAGAAAAACACAGTCTTGGGTGTTTTGGTAAAGAAAGCGTGCGATAAACAAAATCTCTGCCTAACCTGGCAGCAGAAATCCCATACACCACACTCCAAACTTCATCTGGAGCAGCCTGGGTGCTGAAAACAAATCTGGGGAGAGTTACTATGCACTGGAACATCCCCAAAAACGCAGGGAAAGAGTGAAGTTACCAGGAAAATATACGTTTTGCTTTCCTCGTTGTGCATAATGTAAGACATCTTCAGTATCACAGCACTTCCACCCAGCAAGGAAAGGAATGGATGAATGAAAAATCATTTCCCTGAGCTTTGGATGGTGAAAAAAATGCGTATTTTAAAATAGATGTTTCCCAGGCAGTGCTCAAGGCCACGGTGGATGGGGCATTGGGCAAACTGGTCTAAGGTTGGAATGAGAGGAGCTTTAAGGTCCCTTCAAACCCAAACCATTCTGTGATTTCATGACACAGCTGTCAGTACATACTTTTGTAGTGCTCTTGTCACGAATAATTTCCAAAGGGAAAATTATAATGTGACAAACTGGATTTCTGGAACTGGAATGGATCTGGCTGGAAGAAATGGGTAAATCAATAAACCAGCAAAACTCCCATGTGGAAATAGCCAGAAATTGCCTCCAGAAAATCACTCTTGAGCCTGCTGGTTCTCAGTAGTGCAGCCACCACGGCAGCTCCAGCGGATGTGAATTTACAGCTGCTGTTCTCTCTGTAGTAACTTGAGAGTCTGACTGCACACACAGAACCACAGAACCCCAGAGAGACTTGGGTTGGAAGGGACCTTAAACCTCATCCCATTCCACCCCTGCCACGAGCAGGGACACCTCCCACTGTCCCAGGCTGCTCCAAGCCCTGTCCAGCCTGGCCTGGGACACTGCCAGGGATCCAGGGGCAGCCACAGCTTCTCTGGGCACCTGTGCCTCAGCACCTCCTCAGTAAAGAATCTCTAATCCCATGGTTTCCTCTCTAAAGGAATTTCAGACATTTTACTCAACAGTTACAAAAAAAATAAAGAAGAGTGAGCTACATTGCATTTATGAGAGGTTAAAAGCAGGTACAAGGGCACTTACAAGAGACGAGAACAAATTGCAGGTCTGCAGCCTCGCTCACCCACACTGACACCTCCAGGTGCTCAGCCTCCTCGGGAAAGGATGAGACGATTCCCTTAAGTACAGTGCTAATGGCAGTAATTGGGAGATACCGCCCTGAGTGCTGAACCAGCAAAAGCCCCGAGCTGGCCACAGGAACATCTCCTAATGTTCAATTAAGATAAGGCTCAGTAATCGTTCAGGCTGCAGTGTCTCTTTTTTTTTCTTTTTTTTTCTTTTTTTTTTTTTTTCTTTTGCTGGGTGGAAGCTTTTGAGATCGATAGAAAATGAAAAAAAAATATTAATATAGCCCACGGTTTCAGTCCCACTGGAGCCCTATTAAACACCTGCTCTTCGCTCAGCCCTCGTGCCCAATTTCCATCAGCCCAAGCGCATCACTTCTGGAAAGCTTCTCCTCCTGTTTCAGCTCTCAGCGCTGGTGACTGGAAGGGTTTGACACTCAGCACAGGAGGTTGGCTGCTGGTCAGGAGTGCTGTGGCTGCAGCAGGGCCTCCCCGGACATGGGGACAGGGGACAGCTGTGCCATGGGTAGGAGGTATCCCCGGCAAGGCTTTGAGACTGAAACCAGCAGGGCTGGGTTTGGGACGGTGCTCCCAGGTGCTGCTCCCAATTCATGGAAAATTTAGCCCAGAAATGTTCCATTAATTCAGGTTTTACTTGGGAAAAATGGCCATAATAAAAATAAACCAAAAGCAGGGCAAAGCAATCTGAAAACACAAGTTCAGTTAGATATCAGCAGTGGCAAGTTTGGCTCTTTTTTTAATGTGCACTCAAAGTGACATTTAATCTCCAGATTAATTTCAATTTTATTTCAAAACATGAAGGGAAATTTGGCATTTAAATTAACCTTCCAGCCCAAAGTTACATTTTTTTCCTCTACTTTCATTCACCGAGAGCATCGGCGCACCTTTAATTACAGTTCCACCCCAGATGATTATTCTGCTCTGCTTTGCAAACTCAGCCAAGAAATCATCTACTTACGCAGCCTTTGTGTCTTTCAATGTCTCAGAGCACCTCAAGAGCACAGGCAGCTCCTCTGAGCCCCTCCCTGCTGTCCCCACCCAGGGACAGTCCCAGCCTTGACTTTGGGAGTCTCCAGAGGGCCGTGGGATCCCAGAGGAAAATCCAGACAGGAGATGACGGCGTTTCCTTGCTGCCCTCCCGTGGACATGCCATGGCCACAGTCACTGGTACTTGACTAAAAATCCCTGGCTTTATATGAACACGTTGGGCTTGCCTCTCCACCTGGATTGTTTTCCCTCCGCAGAAAGAGTTGGATTTACCAAGACAATCGGTGCTTTAATGTGGAGGGAACACGGAGATGTTTCTAGACCATAAATTTTAATCTGAAATCTCTCTGGTACCCAAAGATTAATATTTAATATCTGTTCTATAATGTAATTTCTACAGGCCAATCTTTCAACTTCAAAACTTGATCATCATAGACCTACAAAAGTTAGACTTCAATATGATAACAATGCTTTATGGGCACAGTGATTCCTGAATTCCCTCGCTGTTTCCTACCGGCACTGATGGTGTTCCTGCGAGTCTTAAAAAATGAGCTAACACTTTTAATTCTCTATTTTCTCTTCAGCTTATGTTCAGTACTGCTGAGCATCAAGTGTGAAATGCTAGGAGGAGCCAGATCAGTGCCAGGACAAGATGAGAAGCAGTACCTTTGCAATTGAGGTCATCATCCAAAGATTAAAAAGAGACTGTGATCTAATTCCATCTGTTAAGTGTCTAGGGACTCCATGTCTAGTACAGGAGAATGCTGTCCTTATAATAGGAATTTCAGAAAGATCTTCAAGAGATGTATCAACTTTCCAGTTGGTTAATGCATTTTTTTCCCCCAAATGTCAGTCAAAAACCTCACATGCTCAGAGCCTGATATTACACACACAGGCCCATGGACCAAATTCTTCTTTTACAGCTGCTGTAATTTATATTTCCCAACAAATCACGACTTTGACTTTTCTCCTCCTACTTTCCACTATCCCACGTCTCTCCAAGCCCTGTCCAGCCTGGCCTTGGACACTGCCAGGGATCCAGGGACAGCCACAGCTTCTCTGGGCACCTGTGCCAGGGCCTGCCCACAAAACACTGGGCACAATTCCAGATCCTCCTTCCTAGCTAAAGATTTGATTACTTCCCTAACAGTAGTTACTCTTCTCTCGCTAGCAAGTAAACCCGGAGATGGGACATTCCAGACATCCAAAAACTCTGCAGAGCCCCATCTTTCTTAGATTTCCACTAGGAATATTGCCATTGGTTTTGAATGAACAAAACTCCGGACAGTGAATGTGAGTAGTGAGGGCTCATTTCTAATCTAGAGTGAGTTTATGGACAAATTCAGCTAGTAGAGGATAAAGCTGCTTATACACTGACCTGTAGTCACATAGCTGCTGCAATCATCTGAGAAAATAAATCCCAGCAGAGCGCAGAGTCAGGTCATGGCTCTGGTGTCAGCTCACCTTCCTCGAACAGACGGCAGCCGATGAGCATTTTGGTCCCTGTGATCTGTTAGGTTCACAAAAATGCATGTGCCTTAACTTGTGCCCTCTAGGAAGGCTTTTTATGGGGTATTATTTGAGCAGGTCTGCACAGGTAATCCTCAGGTTTCTCTGGAGGTGTGGAACACAAGCCTGTGAGGGACAGGGATACCCCACAGGCACTGAATATTGCAGCTGGTTCTGATTTCCAGTCCAAGCCTGGCTGGATTTCGGTGTTGATGTTTGTCTCTCCCCCCCTGCTCCACTGACTACCCTGGAAACCTGCAGCATTTAAATTAGACCAGCAGGATGTGGGTCCTTGGCTTCTCTGCAAGGTCAGAGGCATTTGCCAGTCTTACCCATCTCAGACCCCTAACAGATGGGAAGAATCCTGGCACTTCATTCCTGAGTGTCTCTGCAATGCACAACCTTTTCCCACAGTTGTATAAAATCTCTGCTCCCCTTGTGTGTTCTCAAGGTTCCTCGAACAAAGGAAATTGTATCTCAGCTGAACACACAGAGTGCTTTCAAATCAGGAGTGTCTAGAAAGCCAACAGCAACCTCACTCTTGAAAACATGATGACAAAGGACAAGTTAAATTTGTTTAAATTAAGGTTCTGCTATGTTCGAGGTTAATTGTCAGGTGGGAGCAATGTTTTGGTTAATTATTCTTTACCCAAATGAACCTCTTAACTGACACCCAACTGCAGGACTGCAAGTTCAATCTAAAATTCTCCTTTCTTTAACAGCCATGTTCCCTGTGCTCCTTATTTCCCAGATTTCCTGTGACCTTGGGTCTACCTTAGAAGCAGGAAGGCATTTCCAAAAATCAGGAACTTTGCTTGCTGCCAGAGCACGATCCCTACCAGCTGCTTCCCTCGCTGAGCAGGGAGCCCAGGAACAGCAGACATGTGCTGCACTCCCCAGGCTGCCTCTGAACCATGACATGTCACTTTTGGAGTCACCTCCTTTCCAGTTTCTGAGGTTTGATTGTCCCAAGGCAGGATGCAGGAGCTTATTTTAGCCCTTGGAGCATCTCAAGAGCTTTTGGAGATGGAAGGCAGAGAGAAACGAGGGACAGGAGCCGCATATTCCTCCATCAGGGCTGGTGCTCAGGCCTTCAGGAGGAGAACGGGAGGTGACAGAATAAGGATACACCTTTCAACAATCACTTACAGAAATTCCTCATCCTTATTAATCTCTTTTTATGAGAATTGATTGTGTCCCAAAGTCAATGACAATTCCAACAAACCCACCCTGAATGAGACCAGTTGAGGCCAGGGGCTCATCTATTGATTCCCCTCTGGTTCCTGCAAACTTCTCTGGGATGTGTTTTTCTGTAATGTCTGTCTGATGTTATTTTTTTTCCTGTGTGCATAATATTCTTTTCATCCCCCAAATTTAATTTTCTAACTTGTTGGCTTTATTGCTTAAAATTTTTGTAGAGGTTTTGGGTGTGCTGCCGACAAAATAATAATTTATATTGTATCAGTCAGTATCACTCCATTGTCTTAATCTTTCATAATGGTTTTTCTGCAGCTTCCAATTTTCCTCCGAATAAAACAAATTACTTAGCAAGTGGAATATCTTCTTGTCATAATAATTTAATATTAAAATGTCAATAAGATTTGGTACACACAGCAGAGGGCACAGAGGTACAGAGGCAGAGCAGAAATGAAGTAAACTTAATAAAGTGAGTGAGAAGGTACAATAGGGATTGAGGTTGGCTCCTGCACTGGATATGAAAGAACCTTTTTATCCTGCAGAGCAGTAAAATCACTGTGGAAGCAATGAAATGATTGCAGGAGCACTTCTAGTGCTGTTGACTCTGGGGCTGTGTGCGCTGGGGGAGGGATGGGGACAGGGGGGGCACAGGGTGGGCAGGAGGGGATGGCCAGGGGCTGGGGGCACAGCCTGCCCTCTGCAAGGCTCTTCCCTGGGGTTTCTGGAGCTGTGGGTGAAGGCACCAGTCTGGCTCAGCCTCCTGATCCAACCTTCGGGGCAGGATTCGTGCTGGGAAATGTGAGCCTCGCATCAGCAGGCAGACCTCAGCTCTCATTTGTGAATGTTCTCACGGAACTCAAAGTTTCATTTTGGTCAAATTCTCCTGCTGATCCAAACTCAACAGATTGCACTGGCAGACGAACGCTAAACGCTGTGAATTTATCTAGAACATAATGAGTTCCCTAAAAATGTCTGGAAGCCTCAGGAGCAGAAATGTCCTCTCCCCCAGCATGAGATGGTCATCAGGAAATGCTTTGGGAGCAGTCCTGATCTTCCTTGGGCAACCACACACGTCTTTGCGAGATGAAAGTGCAGAATTACAATGATAAATCCAGAATAATTCAGGCTGGAAGAGCCTTTAGAGGTCACCCTGTCCAACCCACTGCTCAGAGCTGGGCTAGCTTCAAAGTAGCATAAATTCAAAAAGAAGCAAATTTGCATGAGCTTCAGGAGCTTATTATCTGTCTCCATTCCGTCTCAGGCTATAGGAAAAGCTGTTCCTATACCCAGCCACCCTTTTCTCCCCTGCAGCTATGGAAATGGGTGTTGCATTCCCAGCTGACTCTTTCCACACAAATATATCACCATTTGAAGTCCCCATTTTCAGCGCCTGATGTCTCCTCCAGCAGAAACAAGACAGAGAGGTTGATTTAAGCACTCAGTTTTTCATAATTCCTGGGTGGGAACAAAATGGAGAGCTGCAGAAACCTTTCTCCCTTTTCACAAAAGAATCTCTTACACTATCATTTTGCCCTGCATAGCAATTAGGCACCACTTTTATGTCATTTCAACCAAAACCTAACAAGAATTAGCTGAAATATCTCTTGCTCTGTCCTTCCACAAACAATGCCAAGGGTGCCTGGGCCACATGGGAGGGCAGCAGGGCACCAGGGAGCTGCAGAAATGTTTCCACCAGCTCAGAGCATCAGCAAGTGCGATGAAAGTTGGTTGAGTCTACTTCTGCTCACATTTTTTACCAGGAATGAATAAGAAAGGTCCTTCATCCACTGTGGGAGGCTTTTCCTTATTAACTGCTGCCCTCCTATGTGTAAAAATAAAAGTGGTAAAGAGCAAAGTCCTTCGAGCAGTCACAATATTGAGTGTCAGGATGATTCAACTGTCAAGAGCTATAAACAAAGCTTCAAGAAAAGGAGGATTTTTGGAATCCCTGTGCTGGTGCAAGGCTGTTTTCTGCTGTATGGTTTGTTTCCCAGGTCTCAGACTGCACCAGTTGAAAACCACTCAGCACTTTCCGTGAGAGCTCATTCCCCAGGACTAATTGCTAGGATAATAGGGAACTGATGCTGATGTTCAGCCAATATTCTCCTCTCCTCCCCAGTGAGCACTTTCTGGCTGCCACCAGGAACCCCTGCCTATTTTTCTATCTGCATGTTAATGCTCCTATCTACATCTTAAATACTTGTTGCTCGCTGTAATTCTCCCTCCTCCATTCAAATTTTAGCTCACCAGCACTGCCATCATAGAGATTTTATTTATCAGATAACTCGCTGTCACTCCTTCCTAATTGCTTTTCATTTGTTGGCTTCTTCCTGGTGGTGAAGTGGTCATAACAATACAATTTTCTGCATGTGCCCAGCTGCTCTTTTATGGACAATATTCACATCTCTTCTCCCTCCCAAGCCTCTGCTCTTTCAGACCTAACTGGTTGTTGCTGTTTTTCTGTCAGTTCTTTGCTGAAATATTGAGAAACTAAGGAGAATTTATTCACATATAGGCCAACACTTTGAAAATGAGCAATACTACACAGTGGTGGACTTGCACTTAGAAAGTCTGGTGGACTTGCAGTTGTGCTGCATTGCCAAAAATATATCCTAAAATATCAGATATTTTGGTTTTTCCATATTACCTCACCCTGCTGAGTGAATTGCAGTTACCAACACCAATCAATCCCAGCTACCAAACCATCCATCCCTTGTTTTCCACTCATTGTACCTTGCCTCATTTCTTCCCTCTCTTGCTCCATCAGTGTTTTTCCCAGAATGGTTTTCCCACTGTTCTTTGCTATGCCTTCCAATTCAGGTATCACCTGGGAATTTAATTATCGTGCTTCCTACCTGCTTTTCCAGGTCACTAAGAGTGATTTTGAGCAAGACTGGCTGTAACAGAAGTCCCTGAGGTAGCCCCAGTACAGTTTTTCCCTAACTAGGCCTTGCACACTGATGTGGCATAGCTAACAGATTCCTAGAAATGCTCAATCCATGTGGAATGACTTAGCTCTGAGGAATCAGACTGAGCTAGTTTTTGAGTAAGGGCTTCTGAGTCACTGTATGAAATTATTTACTGGAGTCCAGAGTGACAAAGTAAAGGTTTGGCATCCAAATTTAATAAAACAACTAACCCAGCAAGTTGCTTTCTGTAAGAAACAACTCCTGCTCTCCCTTCTATATCCTCTTTTCCTTTGGGATTTATGCAGGTCCCCTTCATCCATTGTTCATCATTTACCTGAATGACAGAATGGTTTGTGTTGGAAATACCATAAGGACCACACAGTTCCAAATCCCTTCCAGAAGGAATGTCAGGTTCCTGCCAGGCCTTTCCAAGATTTCCCATTCCTGCCCTGTCAGGTCCACCTGGGAGCAGCAGCACTTTTGGCTGAAGGGCAATGCTGGATTTCTCCTTCAGAGAAAGACCCCACGAGTGCAGCCCACCCTATGCCAGAGCTGTCCCAATTGTCCCTCGTGCAGCCACATCACCAGATTTGGTTCAGCCATGTGCCTGTGTGCAATAAAACTAAAGAGAATGAACCTTACATCCCACTCCCCAACAAATTAACATTAACAAGACATATTTTTTTCAAAATTTAGAACTCCCTATACCGGACTAGGTCTATAACCTCTCCATTGTGTAGCATTGCTCATTTTCAAAGAGTTGGCCTATATGTGAATAAATTCTCCTTAGTTCCTCAATCCTTCTGCAAGAACTGACGGAAAAACAACACCACCAAGAAAACAACCCAGAAATTCTTTGTAGGATTGTTTATAAAAACAATTTCAAAATAGGAGCTGGAGCTGGAAATGACTTAAAATCTCTATAGAACAAGATTGATAAATAAATATAAATTATGCACTATTATCTACCTATCACACAGAATTGGGCTGCATTCTACAGGGCACTGCAAGTCTGCATATGGATAAAGCCATCACCAATTTCTAGCAAAGCCTAACGAAGCAGTATTTGTAAAACACTTGAGACCTTCAATTAAATGCATTACTTTTTATTATTTCCCATACTATTTTCCCATACCTAGGGGCAAAAGAAGTCAGGCTGGTAACCGATTGAAGAACAATTAAATCCAAGTGTGTGTCCAGGCGGGAGGTGGGTAATTATGCATTGCTGACAGGAGCTGGAGATGGCACGCTGCTGCCTGGGCTCTGTGGCATTCCCAAAAGGCATTCAGGAACCCTTTCAAGGGGATCAAAGCTGCCTCACGGGCGCTATACAAATTCCCCATCATAAACACTGAATAATACATTACACTAATCTGATTGCTATTGACTGTTACAGTCGCATGTGTGACCTTGGGCATACATTAATCAAAGGCAGCCGTTCGTATTTCCATCCTGCATCCTGCAAAACCCATCTCAAATCTCCTCTTGTCCCTGTATCTCTCTGTTCTGATGTCACTTGATGGAGGCTGCTGTTTGGAGGGAAATGGCTTTTTTTCTATCCTCCCCTCTTTGTCTGAACACACACAGGAACGCTCCGATACGGAGTAACAAAAACACGATATAGAATAACAAAAACACGATGTGGAATAACAAAAACACGCACCTTTTTGTCCGCCCAGCGCTCCCTGAACCCAATTTAGTGAGTGTCGCAATCTGAAAGAGCATTCGAGTTTGAGAGTAATTGGTTTCCCAGCAGAGGCTACAGCTAATCCCAGAAGCTCTTTGGAATTTCACCAAACGTGTTTATTATTTACCCTAAGAGATGAGGCGTCGCTGAAATGAAAGAGCCCATTGCTGATGCACCTCGTGTGTGTGTGTGTTTGCTCACATGAGCTGCTGCAAGGCTTAAACCCAAAAAACCCAATCCCTCATCAGTTCCCTTTCCCTTTGTCATTAGCAGAAAACAGGGAATACAAGAAAGGGCTGACAATGTGTTGACAACAAACTGAAAAGGCATCGCTCTGCCTGCATTGATTCTCTTCTCTTTCCCCAGGCTATGAGATGATACTTGCTGGATTATATTTCAAAAATCTGGTGCAGGTGCACCCTGGTCTGCTGCCTCCTGCCCCAAGGTGGTTTTTGAGCGTGGAGAGCCTTCCCCCAGGGCGTGTTGAAGCCCAACAGCAGGGCTCTCTCAAAGCGTGGTGTAACAAATATAAAACCAGAAAAAAACCTCAGAATAATCTGTTGAGCTGGGTTTGATGTGGTCTCAGACCATTGGCATGCAAATGCATTCCTTGAGCAGCTTTATTCCTTTACTTGAGGGCTGAGCATGACAGTCAATAATTTAAAGGCAAATGGCTAAAAGAGGCTGGGATTATTCCCCAAGCAAGTGTTGTAAATGTAGACTATTTGTATTTAAATTAAATTTAACCAAGCTACAGCAATACTGATACTATATGAATAATTGGCTCTACACCCACAGGTACCTGCTTTTTAAATGCTGGGTTTAAAAATAAATAATTTTTTAAAAAAAACTTTCAATGCTTCTACTAAAATTTCATTCTGTGCCACGTCAGTGCTGAGAGGGAGATGCTGAAGAATACCTGGGCACGAAGCAGAAATAAAGAGGAGCAGCTCATATGGCTCTTCCTGACAGCCCAGCACTTCTGCCTCCCAGCTATGCAAAAACACACAGAGCTTAATTAAGAGGGTCCATTTTCTCCACAAAGCCTTTTATGGTCCATGGCCTTTGCTCAGACACACTTACTTTTTCCATCAGCCACATCAGAAGCTCCAGGTTGCTGCCAGGGGACCCCCTGGAAGCTTTCTCCTTTATAAATTTTTCACACCAGTTCTATTACCTGGAGTGGACTTCCACTCCGTGAGGATGCAGCCTGCTCCCCCCAGACCTCTCCCGACCACAATGAAGAATTATAGTGCATGCAGACCACTCTTCCTCCTTTCTCCATTACTCAGCAGCTCTCCAGCACATAAAGAGAGAGTTTCAGGATAAATTAATGGAAATTTTAGGACGCCTGAAGAGTGGTGTTAGAAAGGTGCACAGAATTTTGTGAAGAAAATCTCCAGGCCTTATCAGTCCCTTGAATATGACCATGGATGGCCATCGATGACTCCCTTGGAAATAAAAACTGATTACTTTGGTGCCTCTGTGGGTTTTTATCCAAGTGACTCAACACGAAATGGTCACGCATTGGAAATCACACTGCAAAAGTACTTTTCTTGTCCCTCCTAAGATTCTTCTTCACATCCCACAAGGAAATTTGAATTCGGCTCCCACATGGAGGTCCAAAAGGGAGGATTGCTGGCTACTGCAGACAAGGATGTTTCAAAGCTAACTCTAGGAGAGAGAATCCAGGAATTCTTTCACCTGAAATGCAGGTTGAGGAAATAATTTAAAGGAATGGCTGAAGGCTGTGTCATACATTCGCTGGTTATTTTGTGTTTCCTTGAGTCAGAGAGCTGATCTCTTTAGTCTGCCCTCCCTTTTCACCAGAAAAGCCTGGAGTTGAGGAACCTCAATTTCACTTACACAAGTTTAAAGCCAGCGTAACTTCTGACTCTTGTGGGCATTACTTTTGATTTATACTCATGACACCGAGGAGAAAATCAGATCAAGGGAATATAAATCAACCAGAGATCAATACCAAGCATCAAGGTACTAATTCTATCTCCTGAAACAGCCCTTACAAGCTGCAGGAGGCCGGGAGACAATTCCCCTGGTGCAGGCACGGCAGATTTATGTGGAGCTGTGGTCTTGGAGCAGGGGAGATGTTGGAGGTGGAAGGGGACGGGTCTGCACTTCACGCCGTTAAGAATCTCTGTCTGTCTGGGCTGTCAAACAGTCTGTGGGCAGCTCTGGGAGGTTGCCATAAATCAGCACACCCTTGCACCGGGCACTGGGGATGACAACTGAGTTGGTTTAAAATTATTTTTCACTGTGGGGTTTTTTTTGTCTCCAGGAACCGCTGCAGAACCTCAGCCTTGCTTCTCCTGGCGGGAGGACCACAGAAAAAGGAGCAGTGAGTGGCTGAGCGCTCTTCCCCAAGCCCCAGCCCTCCTGAATGGCACAGCAATGTTCTCTTCATCATCCTCCAGCGACACAACAACAGTAAACACGGACTTTAAAGTGTGCTGGAATGTTTCATGGCTGGAGCAAACGTGCACTGGGTGGAAAGGGCCGAGCCACTGAGCCGTAGGAGGACACGGCTCAGGGGTTTGGAGTGTTCTGCAAGCAGCCCACGACGTGCCAGGCAGATGTTCACACAAGCCAACAGCTTGTCTGGTGGAGTCCTAATTTGTTTTTAGGAGGTGTAGCAAAAAGGATGAGGTGCTCTGGCTGCTTTCTGCCAGCACTGGTGAATGTGACTGCATGTATTATCACAGCCTGAAATCAAAGGGCTCGGCAGTGGAGGAGTCAGAGAGGCACAGAAAACGGGCAAGGATTTTGTACACTGGGAAATTTTACACCTTATTCATCGAAGCACAGATTTGGCAGTTCCTTGCTCTGCGGAAATTTTCTGGGAAATGTGATTGAGAAGGGAAAATTGTTTGGGAGTATGTTGGGGGCTGCTGGGGAGGGATTGACAGCATGTTAAATAGCAATAGCTGATTGCACAATTAAGGAATAAAACTCTCCAAGCTGTAACTACAGGACATGTCAAACAGAGTGATAAGGCAGGAGGCCAAAGGCCAAGTGATTAACCATCAGAGAAGTGTAACAATTCCCTGGAAATACCCAGCCCAGAGTGCTGTTTGTTGGTGCAGGGAAATACACTTTATAATAAACACCAAAGAGTAGGACCAGCTTTGCATTTCAGCTCTGAGATGATGGCAGTGCCTCCCATGAGTCTCCCATCTCTCTCTCTCCAAGAAAAGGAGTCAGGGAAGCTCCCCAGGGCCCTTGGGATGAGGCTGGGCACAGATTTCTTGTGCTGTTCCTGGGAAGCACAGCCTTCTCCTGGCTCAGAGCGGGGCCGTGCTGTGACATCAGCTCACCTCTCCTGGCACTGGCTGAGCTGATCCACAGAGAACCATTTGATTTTGTTCTGGACAGCTCTGGAAGTGTTTTAGAAATCTGTTCTTCATCATCTTGTAGGGCTCAGAACAGTCTGCTGGAAAAGGTGTGGTGTCTGTCTGGAAAGTATCTCAGATATCTCCTGACACACGCACTGAGGATAATTCCTGTTGCTGTAGATTTCACACAGAGATGTTTCTACTTCATTAATTCCAAAGAAATAAAAAGAAAAGAAAACAAAAACAAAAACCACAGATCCCTATCTCAGTTCAGAAATACATAAAACTCTGAAAGTCATTCTGCCTGAAGCTTGAGGAGCAGAGGTAGTAAATCCATTAATGAACTAGACACCTTCTAGTTATTCAGACTTCCAGAACTCGTGGCTGGGCTGAGCTCAGGACTGTGATGGTTACAGATTCCTGTTCCTGATGTGCACTTGGACACACCTTTATACAGAGGTCAGTCTTCTCCTGAGCATTGTTAAGTATTTAAAGAAGGTCCAAACTGTTGCTTTTAACTTCATCTTATGTGCCTCCTGCTCAAGGAATAGTTCTTGACTTCCCTTCTTTAAACATTCTGCTATTTTTTTATATCTCTATCATCACTTTGTTATTTTTTTATTTCTCTCCGTCATCACCTCCTATTCCTCTAATGTCTAAGATATATCGCTCTAATATTTAAATCTTTCCACACACTTCAGCTTTCTATTCACTTCATCATTTTCATTGCCTTCCCCAGACCTTTTTTATTTCTGCTCTCTCCTCCTGTAAGACTGGAGAGCGAGGCTGAGCAGAGGATCCATGGTGTGGTGTCACTTCATATTAAAGATAAGGAATAATTCTGTGCTTTCCTTGAGCTTTTTCTTAATGCAAACGAACATTTTGTTTGCTTTTCTGGCCACCACTTCTCATTGAAGAGATGTCTTGTTGGCAGTGACACCTTGCTGCTCTCCTGACTCCCTGCAGTTAATTTAACACCGACTCCACACCACACATGAGCAGTTTGTTTCCTTTTTCCTTCCACCTTCTGCCTGCTTGAACTGAGCTGATCCCTGGAATGCACTCCACCCAGCTCTTTAAGAGACTCCCGAAATGATTTATCATTTCACTGATGCTTTTGGCTGCCCAAATCCTTGTTTTGGCTCACTGATCCTGGAGCATCCCTGCACCAGCCTTGCCCTGCCACTGTTATTCCTCTCCCGTTCACCAGGGAGCTGCTGCCCGTGCAGCTGCTTACTCTCCCAAGAAATGTGTGTATGACACTATTTAAAACCTCCTTGCAGATGGAAATTTCTGAAAGCTCCTGCTCTCTCTGCTCTGCTGCAGGAACACAAAGGTGTGTAATAGGCTGGAGAGAAATGATTATTATTTTTCACAGCACAGTGCAGTTTTGTCCATGAGATCAGATTAAGCAACATTTTATAACCACCAGATTTTTAGCTCGTTTATTTGATTAAAGTGAGTATCGTTTCTTTTTGCTTTCCAGGTATTTCCTAATGAGAAATTCACACCTGTGATGGACCTGCCACTCCATCAGCACACTATGACACTGCATTGTATATTACCCCAGAGAAGCAGCACACTTTGGCTGTTTTCATATTTGAACAATGCAGATCATGATATCGACCTTCTTCTGTTAAGGATATTGAACCCATCCACAGCAAAAACAATGTAAAGATCATTTTCTCCAAACATGTGATGAAAGTGCCACCAGATCTTTCTGGTTTTCTGTACAATCCACTCTGAAATCATCATAATAACAATTTTCCATTATCCCTGCTGACTGTAAGTAAGCATCAGTTCTAGAAAGACAGGTATTTTTGTTGTCTATTTGGAAACGTTCGTAAACAAAGCCTTAGGAGCATTCAGAGGTGTGTAGGCACAAAAGCCTGACCATAGACGTCGAAGGAAGTGCTCAAGAGATGTGTGGATGTGGCACTTGGGGATGTGGTTTGGTGGTGAACATGGCAGTGCTGGGGTCATGGATGGACTTGGTGATCTTGCAGAGCTTTTCCCACCAAAATATTCTGTGACTCCAAGGACCCCAGAGCTCATCCCCTGCATAAATCCCATATATGCTGAAAGTTCTATGTCCCTGGTGTCTGAGGATGCTCACCGTAAGACCTTTATCCCATTTCTGGAGTGTTACCAAACACATTAACATTAAACTATAACCAATTATATAAATAAGGGAAATGTGTTACTCCTTTCAATTAACTCCTCACTTTACCAGGCAATAAAAAAGCCTGCCTTCCTCTCCCTTCAGCCACACTCTTCCTCAACCTCAGAACCTTTTGTTGTTCCAGCAAAGAGCCAGGGAAATGTTATGTCCTGTGTTATTTCCTTACTGTGTTTGTGAATATGTGCATAAAAAACCTTTTTCTCCTCCTCTGTTCTCTCTTGGGTCTTGTTAAACATGAGCTGAGTTGTGGGCAAGGCTGGGGAGGATGGAGAAGTGCTGCACCTGTATCTCACAGAGAGCTTTGTGGCAGAGCTGGTGGCTGCGAGGAGGCAATAGCTATTCCAGCATTGTGGTATTTACCTCTGTGAAGGTAATTCTGGAATTTGTTATGTGAGAATGAGGCAAGGATTCTTTAATAATGCACAAATTAAAGGAACTCAAAGCGCTGGCATCATTGCCTGCTAATAACATTACAACACACCTGGTATGAAGTGTGTGCATATATCACATTTCCAGCTCCAAAGCAGAAGCATAAACACCATTAAATAGAAATTTAATTATATAATACTGTTTAGTGGCTGGGTTTATGTTTTGGCTGTGTATTAAGCAATGTTCCTGAAGTACCTATCTTCACAAGTACTGGAGAAATTAAACCATTAAATCGATTTCACAAACGTTTACTGTGCAAACATGACAAAAACTCTGCAAATACAGGGAATTTATTATGGGGGCCAAGTGCTTCTCTCATATGGTGGACACACTAAATACCTTCTTTTAAGTCTCAAATCTGTATTTTAGGAGATACCTTTCCAAGCAGGGGAGTTTGCTGAGCTCGACATGAAAGATTAGGCAAACAGGCAACCCAATATAAATGCAAAGGCTTGTTGAAAGAAATTTCCAACTGTAGAGCTGGGAGTAAAATAAAAAGGAAAGTCATTTAGTCGAAACAGGCTTCACAATTCAGCATTTCTTTGTTGTTGAGAATACTGAGACTTTATAAAAGTTCTCCTCTTTCCTAGCACAGACAGACAGAGTGGGTCACCCTGTGGTCCTGGCATTTAGACAGTTCTACATGGTACTTTTGGTTTCTGGGAAACGGTGAACTCTTCAGAGCAAACGGGGTTTTTGAAAAGCCTGCTTTTCTGCTGAAATGGTCATTTCAGGTACACGAGCACTCTGTAGATGCACTCAGGTATAGCACTCTGGCTGTTACAGTCTAAGTGCTCCCCCGTGTGTTTGCTCTCATCCTTCTGCTGTCGTTTTGGCTAGAAATTCCCTACAAGCTCAAAAAAAAATTAAATAAAGCTGGAGGGGGGAAATCAGCAGGTTTCAGTACCACTTCTAGCTCATGTCTGCAAGATATCTGATGTGTCACAGAAAAAAAACCCAAAACTTAGATATTTAGGGTTCTTAGTCATGGTCACACTTCTGTCTCCCTGGTCTCTCAGAAATCAGTCTGAATTGCTCCACGGGATTATTAAAGAAGGTTAATTACAAGATCAGGCCTGTGTGGGATGGGAGAGGTGTTGGTGGGATGTCATCTGCAGCAGGATGCCCCCAGGCAAACAGCTCAGAGGAGACAAAGGGGAACTTTCCCCTCACCTTGGGGCTCAGAGGGGCTCTCCAGGAAGATCCTGCGAAGAACCAAACCTTCCTGCCAAGGGCCTGGCCCAACATCCTGAGAGCAAAGGAGGCATTTGTGCTTGGTCATTTCTGCCACAGCCAGACCTCGCAGCGATCCAGCAAAAATTAGCCTGGAGCTGATAACAGTGTTTTTACTTTTGTTTGTTTGGGGGAGTTTTTTGGTTTTGTTTTTAGCTTTGTCTCCAGAATGTGCTGAGATGGGAAGGGAAGGTTTCCCAGCTGTGCTGCAGTGTCTGTCCTGCAGGAGCAGAGGGTCACACCAGGCTGGAGCACTCGCCAGGGCTCACCTGGCACAGCCGGAGGTGAGAGGGAGATGTGTCTGAATTTTCTGGCTGATGTTCCCCATCGATTTTCCCGAGACAGCCTAGGCAAATAATTTAAACTCACTGCCTGAGTTTACTTATGCCTTCGATGAGCAATGGATGATATAAAGTGGCTGCCTCCCACAGACCCCACGAGTCTTTAATTTATGTTTGTGAGGTGACTGGAGCTGTTTTGCTCCGGAGCCTGGAACTGCAAGACGTTGCTAATAATTCACCAGCAACAAGTGAGCCCTGTACCTGGGGATAAACATTTAGATTTGTAGCAAACATTTTTCACCTATGAAAATAAAAGTAAAATTTGCAGCTCCAAGTCCATACACCTTGGAAAACTCTTCCAGGGTCTCTCGCTCTCCTGTTCTGCTCTGTCCTGCAGAATCCAGCTTGCCATCCCTGAGCACAGCTTTGTAGTGACTAATCCTTTCCCTCTGCATGGAATTACAGGATAACTGTGCAGATACCATGTGTCTTTGAGCAGCCTTACTGGGATATCTCTCGCTGCCGTGCAGCAGATCCCTTTTATTTAAATCTTCCATCGATTCACTCGGCCGAGTTCCTAAGCAAATGCAGGAATACATTTTAGCTGAATTTCAGGGGATACTTATTGCATGTTAAATACCACTAGGCAATTATTTAATGAGGTTTAACAAGTATGTAATAGATAGATTACTTATGACCTAGATGTGAAACCTCAATGAATATGTTTAATCAATTGGCATGCAATTAACATACATTAGGCTTTTCCTGCAGCACGGCGCTTTATTTTAGCTGTCTGTCCAACAGACCAGCCTTGCAGACTTGTTAACCAATTTCTGTCCATAATTTAGGTCCATCATGGTACCTAGAATACACCAAAACCAAAAAATTAACTTCCAACTCGCTGTTGGTGAGTTTATTGACCACAATTACTCATTTAGAAATGTAAATTCCATTTGGTGCATCAGTAAACTCAATTATCCTCTCTGCATTCCCAGCTCCTGGGACCTTTCCGTGCCCCAGGCTGTTGGGGCCATCCCTGTTTTCTGATTCAGCAAAGGAAACTGGCTCATCCCCCCTTTGGGATGTCAAGATTTTCCCTGGCTCTGAAAAGGTAATATGGGATTAAAGTGGAATATAAATGAGCATTGCTGATGGATGTCCTAGGGTGGAATTACTCTCTTGAAACATCACAAACAGCCTAGAAACTCCTCTGCCTCTCTGTAGTGCTACGGTTTAATTAAAGCTTAATAAGGAACAACTGGGTCTTTGTCCAGCTGTATTCATTAATTTCAGTGTAACTTGTGCTTTTTGTTCTCATCAGCAGCAGGAAAAAAGGTCTCTCTCCAAAAGTTGTCAGAAATACATAAAGCACTATTAAATAATGTTGAAAGCAAGCGTGGCCAGAGGACTGATGAGAAAGGAATTAATTTTCAGCCCCACTCCAAAGGTGCCTCAGGGCTGTGCAGGGTGTGATGCTGCCTGTGGAGGTTTGGGAACACCTCCACGAGCACAGGCAGCTAAATCTTGTGCTTCATGTGGTTGAAACGACCAAGGGAAGGTAAAAACCATGGTAATGTGAATAATATTTCTGTAACCTGGGTAATTTTTCTGGAGAGACCTGTCCCTACAGCTTCCTCAGCCAAGGGACACACAGAGCTCTGCCATTCTGTGCCCAGACTCTGTCCTCTGACAATGGTGTCACTCCCCGTGACTGTACAGGCACCACATCAGCCTGTGCTGCACGAGGAATAAGGCAGAATTTTTAAAAAAGGGAAAATGGTTCTGTGAAGACAGTGGGAGAAGTGAGAAAACAACCCAAATCTTGGTGTACTGGCTTAAGAATGCTTAAATACTTGGGTGCAGAGCACATAAAATAGCAGTTTGGGTACAATTCCTCATCTTTCACACAGACAAAGCCTCGGTGCATTCTCAGGGAGGAGGAGGAGCAGAGGTAAAAATATTGCAGATCTTCACACATCCTCCTGGAACACCAATTAACACAGCCCGTGTGCAGGAGAATAGCTGTGTGCCTTTGTCCCATTTTAATTAATATCTTCATCTTGCAGCAGGTTTCTTTGTGGAAATTCAGCGACTCTGGCTGATTTGCCATGTTCTGGGCTTTCAAGCTCTGCTTCCACCACCAAATCTCATAGTTGCAGGCAGAGTTTGGTGTCACGATCTGAAGGGCTACAAAGCAAGAAGATACATTTTTGTTCTTTTCTTCTGCAGAAAGGACACCCCAGAAGATTAAAGTAACTGGATTTTGATCAGCATTTCCCATTTGCACTGGGCTCTTTACGAATTGAAATGTAAAAGGTCAAAGCTCCAAAAGCATTTTTCATTTCTAAAGAGGTTTGTTCACCACTGTAATTTAATAGCCATGCCAAAGCTGATAAGATTTTGGAATCTGTCCATGGCATGTATTGATGTCACAGGTCAAAAATAAAGGCTTCAATGTAATTTATTTCTCCAAGCACAGTGAAGATAATAACTCAAGCACAGAGCAATATGTTAAAACTAAATTATATTCAATAAAGATGACTTATGCCAGTCTTCTAAAATCTAAATACACTTGGCTGGATTTGAATGTGCTCATTACCATGGTCTGGTGGCCTCCAGGAGGTGCTTGGCCATGGCACAGTGGCCAGTGTAGGATTCTGGATGGGGACCATGGGGTGTGAGGGCACTGCAAAGGACAGGAGGCTGTTCCTCCTTTCTCTGTGGAAAATCTGACTTCAGGGAGCATTTTCCTGCACGGGCTTTCCTTCACTTTTGCTTTCTGCTGGCTGGAATGAGGCGTAAGAGCAAAAATTGGCTATAAATAGAGGCCGTTCATGTGATCCAAGAGGGCGGAGAGGAGATGCAGGTTCGAGTGGAATGTCAGGATTTAACACTCCCAAGCGCTGGGGAAAGGGGCACTTACAAAACACGGCTGAACAAAATCTCCAACACCAGAGAGGCAGCCAGGTGAGGCCTTCCTGCTGCTCCCCAGGCTGTGATTTCAGGCATTTGATGCTGAGGTTCAGCAGCTGGTCCTCTCTCAGCCTACCCATCAGTGCTCTGAAAGGCAGTGCTCTGGCAGGGATGCTGCTCTCCCCTGGGGATATTTACTGAATTCATGAAACCCAGCATTGTCATTAGTGTAGTGTGGAACTCTGGCATTACAGCAAAACAGAAGTTAGCAAGTTTTGGTACCCATCCCAACATAACTTTCAGCTTTCACCCCTTTTTATAACTTTTAGCACATTGTCTCTGCTTTAGGGGAGTTTCTTTAGATGACTGAGAATTTCCCTGAATGCCACAAAGAGGGAGAATGACTATTTACACAGGCAGATAGCGACAGGACGAGGAGGAAGGGTTTTAAACAAAACTATGAGAGACTCTGATTAGACATTAGGAAGAAATCCTTCCCTGTGAGGGTGGGCAGGCCCTGGCACAGGTGCCCAGAGAAGCTGTGGCTGCCCCTGGATCCCTGGCAGTGTCCAAGGCCAGGCTGGACAGGGCTTGGAGCAACCTGGGACAGTGGGAGGTGTCCCTGCCCATGGCTGGGGGTGGAATGGGATGATCTTTAAGGTCCCTTCCCACCCAAACCATTCTGGGATTCATTCCATGCCCCTTCCTCGAGGCAATGAGGAATTTCTATGACACCAGCACACAGTCAAATATCAAGGAGCTGCACTGGATAAACCTATAGGGCCTATGATGGGCCCTAAAATCCATCCAACAATAAACACAACATCATTTGGGGCTTCTCCGGGGCTGCACTCCCTTCAGCAGCAAAGTCCTGCTGGGAGCAGCGATGCCTCTGCACCAGTTTGCGCTGAGTTTTAAATATTTAGGTTATGTGGATGATTTGGTGTTAGTGCAGCGTCTACACAACCAATAATTTTCAGCAATTTGCATGTCAGAAGAATTGCTTACAGCCAGGTTTCCAGTTAGCTGACTGTAATTTATCTAGCGTCACACACCTACAAAGAGCTCCGGGGAGGGGAGGCAGGGTCAGGGCTGGAGCTGTCTCCAGACTCTAATGAAAAGCCAGGCATGACTTCCTCTAAACAATGGGAGATTTCAGCTGAGGAAAATCAACCACTGTGAGGAAAAGCAATCAAATAGCAGAGTTGATTATGAAAATCCAAATGGTGAAAGATTGGTGACATTTACCCTGCTATCAGCTGCAGAACCACCACTGGCATGGGCTGAGGGAGGGTAAAGGGAATCATAATTTGCGTGGAAAGGTATGGGACTAAACTACAAAACCAAATAAAATCCTAATTCATTAACCAAACTGACAGTGAAAGCTGTAAGACAAGCACAGGATCAATTTCAATTTGAAGTGAAGAATAAATCAGGAGCTACAAGGTTTTGATTTACAGGTCACACACCTTCCTGCAGGATGTTATCAAGCAGCAGCAGCCCCTGCCAGTTTGCAGGTGAATGAACCCAAAGTCAGGGTAGGTGAGGTCATCTGAAACCTGTGTGAGGGTTGAAACAGCACCATCAGCCTCTCCAAAATATCCTCACAAAGCAGCAAAAGAAATTCTTCATAAAACAAAGAACAATGCTGGAAAATGCCGCGTGAGTCAAGACAAGGGGAGGGAGATGGATCATGAAGGCAAAGTGGCTTCTCAAAGAAGGGACAGGAAAACACTTCACCCTCTCACCAAGGTTTATATGGTCAGTTACAGCAGATGGAGCCCCTCTCAGGGATCAACAAAAGATTCTTAATAGCAAAAAGCAAAAGTTAGATGGACAAACCACTTCCAGAAAGAAGCAAACAGAGAGAAACTCCATGAAACTGTTGACTTTGGCAAATAAGCTTCCAGCATTTCAAAAAACAACAGTGAAACACTACACAGAAGGCTCAACAGCAGTTTTCCCAAAGTCTGTCAGTGTCACTGGAATATGGATATTTGCTGGGATGGGAGCACAGAGGAAATTATATGACTGCTCTGTAAAACCTGGAGCCAGAGCTGTGCAAGGAAACAGCAAAATCGCTCAGTGGGAAAGAGAAAAATCTGGCAAACTGGGAAGGTCTTCTGCAGGGTCTCTCTCAGCAAATTAGGGGACTTGGTTATGTAAAAGTGGGATGAGTATTGTGGTTTGACCCATAGAACACACATTTCTGTGACTCTGTGATGGATAAAAGATGTGTAGATGTGGCATTTGGTTTAGTGAGGGGCTTGGCAGTGTTGGGCTAGTGTTGGACTCCATGACCTTAGAGGGCTTTCCCAACTTAAATGATTCCATGGTTCTATAAACCATGTGAACAAATCAAAACAGCATCAATTGTACTTTTAAAAAAACAAAACCAGTAATCAACAGCCCAGTCTCTAGGCTCAGGGAATTACCCTCAAATAGTGTCTAGATTGTAAAAACCACCCCACAGTGCCTATTGCACAACATCTGGGACGTCTGGAGGTGTAATACAACAAAAAACAAAGAAGTGCTTCTGCCAGGTGCTGTCCCAAGGCCAGGCTGGAGCAGTGGCAGCTCCTGTGCCTGATGCTCCAGCCATGCTGAGCTCACAGGTGAGTGTGCCCGCAGCTGCTGCCTGGCAGTGCCACCAACTTCACGGCAAGAAATAAACAGCAAATTTCCTTAGGAAGTACATAATGTGCTTTCAACGACAGCTACACTCAAGAAAATATCAAATATTGTAATGACAGCATCACTCCTGTAAGTGACAGCTTAGCCAACACTGAAGTGAGGACCAGAAGGCAATGCAGAACTGTGGGGAAAATACTTGTAATGTTCACGCTGCAAACAAGCTCAGCAATCTCTGCAGTGGTTTCAAGCTCAATAACAGCTTTGGAAGGTAGGGATGACAATTAACAAACTTCTTGGCATGTGTTGGCAGCAACAATCTCCTGTGCTGTGAAAATTTCAGAGAGGAAATAATGCTGTGAATTAGAAGATGGTCACTGCCTCTGCCATCTTAAAAAGAGATATTTGGTTATTGAAACTCTGTAGCTTAGCATCAAAAAGGGCATTTTTTCTTTTTTCGTTTCTCTGTTAACATATGAATGTGGAAAGTGAAAATCCATGGTGGATACAGGCAGATATGAAATAGCTTCGAGAGCAAATGCCATGGAAACTCTTGATAGCAAATAAAATTTATTTCTAAAAATTCAAATGTCTGAAGTTATCCATAGCAGACAGTGTGATGTATCTGCTGAGAAGAAAGTGAACACATTGCCCACATCTGGACAGCCAAAAGAAGATGTGAGGGATGTGTCTAAAAAGTCCCTTTCTAACTGTGTTTACCCGCTGTTCAGAGGAGAAAACTTATTTTGTTTGACTGTATGAGCTCCATGCAAAGGTAGGCTGGAGACAGGGTGTCTTTTAAAAATTGCTGGAGAGGGCAGAAATCAATGCGGGGGTGTGAGAAAAGAGCTAAAAATCAATGTGTGGGCAGCAGGGATGGATAGAGCAGGGGGCATCTGGAAGTACCAGAGCAGGAAGGAAAGAGTCCATGAAGAAGGGTCTGCATCAAGAAGGGAAAGCTGATGATGACAAAAGGCCCAAGGAAGGGCAGGTGCAAAGGGAATCGATTTAGGAAAGCAGGAGTAGGGAAACCAGGTAAGTAGAAAAGCGGTGAGGTGAGACATTCTGAAGGTGTCTGTATTCCCAGGCAAGGGAACAGGAGAAAGGGAATGCAAAGGCAACAAAGCTGTGCAGAAAATGAGGTTGTGGCAGAGGAACAGCCTCGGGGCAGGGCAGGGCACAGGGCACCCACTGGAGCCCCAGCAGGGACCCGGGGTCTGGATTTTCCTAATTCCAGCAGGACAGCCTCGGCACAGCACTGAGGACGGGAGTTCTGCCATCCCAGCTTGCACAGTGGGGTCACCTCACACGCTCTCCTCAAGGGCAGGAGGAAGCAGGACGTTAGATCCCATTCCCATTATTATTTATTTCCCATTAAGCCTCTTGGCTCATTTCCTAGATCCAGCACAGATGATCTACAGGCAGATCTGGGCATCAGATCTATCTGGTTTGCCCAGGGATTTTACAAGACTTTTTGCCTCTCCTGCAAATTCCTGCTGGGGCTCCAGCAGCGCAGAAAGGATGACAGACCCTCGCCAGGAAAGTGTGTTCCCCTCTGGTCTTATCTCTCTGCAGCTGCACAGCCTTGGAGCAGCTCCAGCTGGAAGCTGGCATAAATTTGCTATTAACTCAGCCTATTTCTAATAAAAAAATAACAGCAGCACTACTGGGTAAGACCAACCATCTCATCTAATTCCCTATAAAGAAAGAGGTTTTAAAAAGCTAATTGGTAGAGTTGCTTGGCACAAGGTGAGTGGAGGTGTGTGAACACATGCAGTTAAATTTCATAGGTTTCAAGCCCTTTACTTGCAGGTGAAATATATTTCTGCTGTCTATTGTGTTCTGCAGCAGGCTCAGGACTCTTCTGCAACTAAACTGGCAGATCAATACTAGTGAAGGTTACTTTTTTTTCACTAGTGAAGGTTATTTTTGGTTTGCTGGTCAAGCAGGCCCTGGAAAAATGCTTTCATTGGGTGCAAAGTGAACAGAAAGAGCCAAGACTTAACAAACAGACCTCAGGAAGGATGAGGGAGGACTGATTTTTTTGAGGAATTACATAGCTCCCTTAGACTGGGGCTGCCTTCGGCAGGGAAATGGCAAACACCAGCAGAGAGGTGAGGTCTCTCATCCCCTCCTTCTCCAGGGGCAGTCAATTACTCATTGCAGCAATGGGGGAAGGTTGTGGTGACCCTGGTCTGCATTTTTAGCAAGGAATGGCCATCACTGAGACTGATGAGAGCACAGCAATTAGTGCTGGCTGTGGTTTAAGCTCCAGCCTTAAACCGCTGTGGACATACTCTGGTTTTACTCAGTCAAGGTGCTTGGGTGCCTGTAAGGCAGGGCTTATTTCTGCAGCTGGTGAAACTACTGGGTTACATATAAATTATCTGACTGTAGCCTTGTTTTCCATTTGTGAATCATTCATCACCTGAGTCCAGTTTTGGAAAAAATGTGTATTTTCTGAAGTATCCTCTCCTCTGAGGCTGAGCTCATGGTGTGCATGGGCTGCCCATCAGAGCTGCTGTCTACACAGAGCCCTCAGTCAGGGCAGGTAACTCTCACAATCCAATCTCTGCCTCTTTCAATGGATGGCTTAAAGGCTTAAAACCAGGTGTAAAATGGTAATCCCAAATAGTTCTCCTCAGACATGAATCCCCTTGCTTACCTTCAAAGGTGTCTGTTTTACGAGCTGCTATTCCTCACATTTTCCTCTAGATAGAAATCCTTACATGGCCCTGGTCTGCTGTTGCACAGCATATTGCAGCCACAACATTCACTCCTTCCCTAAAGTCACCACACAGGATCATGGCCCTGGTCCTGACGCCCAGACCCTGTTCCAGCTCCAATAAAAACTCTGTACTGCACCATTCATGCTTTACCTCTCATGGTTATTAAAGGGGTTTGCTCCCACTTGTTACAATATTGATTTTCCTCTAATTTCAAGCCCAAATTAACTCTTGGCTTATTTAATTCATTTGTCCTCGTGCCCATCATTATTTCCTTTAAGCAGCAATTTTCTCTTTTGAGTGTTTGCCCCTCCATACGTTCCACTCCCAGTCTTTACCTAACTAAACTGCTTTTTTCTTCTCCCAGCTGGACAGTCCCTGCATTCCTCTGATTGTCTTAAATCCTCTTATGGCACCATTCACTGTTTGAATTCTTCCCTCTCACTCTTGGGGAAGAGAATTGTACACACTATTCTGATGAGGTCAGACCCACCTTTGTAAAATTGAATTAGCGCTTCCCTAGACCTGTAGCCCTCAACTGAAAAGGTGAATTGGGTATATCTGATCGTTTTTTCCTCGAGACCGTATAATTGCCACTTAATAGTTAACCTGTGATGTCCAAGTGCATTCAGCTCTTTTTCATCCTCAGTCATTTCTAACAAATAGCTGAAATTCTCACTACTGCTCCATAAGTACTTGTCCATATGTTACATATTATTGTATTTTATCCCTTTTCTATTGCTTCAGTTTTCAAGGTCAGTCCTCAGTTTATAGCCCCGTCCTGGTTTGCATTGAGGATGCACCTTCCATCGCGTGAGCTCCAAGTGTCATTGTCACTCCCATCGCTCCCTTCCAAGGTCAATGCAGAAATGAAATATGTTCAGATCCACTCCTGATCCTCGGGGATGTTTACTGGTAACCTCACTTCAGAGTGATAATTCCCCTCTCGCTGCTCCCTGTCACGGGCTCCCCTTTAGCCAGCGCCGTTCCCACTTCACAGCTCCTGTATAAATTCTCGGCGCTTTCAGCTGAGCTGATAATTTCCCATGTGGCACTATATCAAATGGCATCTTCGGTCCAGATAGATGAGATATCTTGCATTTCCTTTGTCTAGAAAAATCATTTATCTTATCAAATTTATCACAAACAGACAGGGTTTGCCCAGAAGAATTTAATCGTCAACCAGGACGATCGTGACTGCAACAGAAAATTGGGGGGCAGGCTGAGCTCCCCACAGCTCTGCTGGACACCCTTGCCGAGGAGACCCTGAGTCCAGGGACAATATTTCCCCGCTGCCAACCCTTGAAATGACCCTCTCTGTCACTGGAGGCTGTGAATAGACAGCGACCCTCATTCCCAGTATGGAGACTAAAGTCACTCAGTGATGGATTTTCATCCAGCAGCTACAGCCCAGCACTCAGAGAAGAGGAGCCAAAGCATTTACCTGGTTTATTTTGGTTGCTGTTATATATCTATTTGTTTATTACAGGGGGAAAAGTGCAGGTTTTTTACACAAAACTGATATGTTTAGTGCTTTCATTTTATGTTTTGAGCAGTTAAGCTATTCGGTGTTTAAAGGTAGTATTGGTTCTTTATAACTCCATGCCGACAAAAGGAGCCTAAGATAATGGAGCCTAAAGAGAGAGATTTTTCCATTCCCACATTGTTTCTGAAATATGGAGCAATCAAATGCACTCACCAGAAGGTTTCTATCAGTAAATCGTCAGTAAAAGTGTCTTTAAAACTTAGGTAGAAAGATTGAGGAAGGGAAAATGGCTCACAAAAATTCGGTAGATACTCCTTGAAGACCCTGGAACAGATTTTCTCTAATCAGGATCTCAAAGTGCCTCTCCCGTTCAAGCCATTCTGGTGCTTTGGACCCATTTCAGCAGAGCTCTTAAGCAATCAGCATTTGTATTAATTGGAACAGAAAACAAACATGCTTAAAGTTAAGCACAGACTTAATTCTCTGCAGGCTCTGCTCTCTGCTGTGAATGCAGAAGCTTGTCCAAATATCATCCTCCCTGCAAAGTGATTAAGGGGTGCTAATTAACAAAGCAGGATGTGACTTTGCCTTGCCTCCAGCCCAGAAGAAGGAAGGGTTAATCGAGCCAGGCCTTCCAAGCACAGCAATCCCTGCCTGAGGTGGCGGAAGGCTCGAGCTGTCCCCTCCAGCGCCACGGGATATCCTCAACATCCATCACAAATATTTATTCCGTTTCTCGGGTTCATAATCTTCCCCAAATCCTGCCTGCTGATTGCAGCCCAAGCATTCATTGTTTCCAGACCGCTAAGACGTCCCCAGCCCTCTTGGGTGTCTGGTTTTAAATTCCTGCTTGTGCACATTTCCTGAAGTGAATAAAAATGTGCGACTTATCTGTACATGCAGTTGATATGATCTTCTGCAAAACCTGCCCACGGGCAATTATGCATTGAAAGGGCAATTACACACACAGAATGACCCAATTTGCATACAAAATCTCAATTATTGCCAAGAATTGCATGTATATTTTTGTGCAGTGTTCAGAAAATTGGGCCCCAAAGACATAAACCCTTTCTTCTGCCATCAAATCACTTTTTACTTGAAACAAGAAATGGAATATATATGAGACATATTTGAAAAAATATTGCTGTCAGGAAACTAGGATGGTCTCATTGGGTCAGAGGGCAGGTCTGTCCCCGCTCTCACCACATCTGTCCCAGCTGAAGGATGAAGAAGATGACCAGCACGTCCCAGGCCTTGCTCAGCACACTCCCTCTGCCTCCAACGCTCTGGGGCTCAGTGACTTTCAGCATCAAAGAAGAGGGTTTAGTATTTAATATCCTGAATTATTCACTAATAAATGGATTATTGTTGCAGATAAAAATTCAAATATGGCATAAACCAATTTGGTTTGCTCACATTTGTCCATATCAATAGAGCATCTGATGAGTGGATGTGCTGCAGTGAGCAGATTCCCTGCTCTGCCTCGGCACCTTGGGAATGAGAGGGGAAGGAGACGTGCCAAGGTATTCCTGTGCAGGACAGATGGGAGCTGCTGGTGCCTGCTGGGGAAGGGACAGGACACAGGGAATGGTTTCAAACTGACAGAGGGCAGGCTTAGATTGGATATTGGGAAAGAATCCTTCCCTGTGAGGGTGGGCAGGCCCTGGCACAGGGTGCTCAGAGAAGGTGTGGCTGCCCCTGGGTCCCTGGCAGTGCCCAAGGCCAGGCTGGACAGGGCTTGGGACAACCTGGGATAGTGGAAATTGTCCCTGCCCATGGCAGGGGTTGAAATGAAATTATCTTTAAGATCCCTTCCAATTCAGCCTGCTCTGTGATTCTGTGAAATCCCCATCCCACTTGAACTTCAGAGCTCAAAATCTGCGATTTGACACAAGGTTGCTTCCAGATGCACGAAGCCATCCTCTCGGACAAAACAGCAAAATTTTTAGCGTCCTGAAATATTTAGCATAACTTCCTAGGAGACACAGAGACTGTGGTGGGGGCAAAGCAAGGAAGCCAGACAGCAAGGAAATGTTTATTTGCTTCATAAACTCCCTGTTAGCGCGGCTGGCAGTGCCTTCCTGCGTGACAGCCCACAAAACACCCGGCGTGCTCCGCATTGTCACCGCGACGTGCCCAATAAACTTCACGCCGATAAATGTTCTCATTTAGCCAGTATATCTCGATAACCCCCACTTCCCGCTGTCACAGGTATTCAGAGTCAGAAAATAAAGCCACCCCTTATGAAAGTACATTTAATGAGCGTTTAATGTTGGTGCAGTAAATCTGCGAGCAGCTGGATGTGGTTTTAAGTTTCCTTGACGTCTTTTATTTGTTTAATACATGGGTCTATAAAAGCCATTTCTCGGAGCCTGCTAATGAGCAATGGGGGACTCGCAGCTATTTAAAACCTGGAACGAGGCATCAAAATGAAGGATGCAGTAAAGGCTGCTGGAGCAGGGAGCTCCAGATGTGACAAGCGGTGCTTTATGGGGCAGGAAGATGGAGCACCAGGCACGTGGCTGCAGTGTCACGCCAGGTACAGGCTCGCTCCAGGAGCCCACGGATCTTTTCATTGAGATAAAAAGGGCTGATAAACATGATTTTATGGAATCCTACAATTGTTTGGGTTGGAAGGAATCTGAAAGACAATCTCATTCCAACCCCCTGCCATGGGCAGGGACAACTTTTCATATCCCAGGTTGCTCCAAGCCCTGTCCAGCCTGGCCTTGGACACTTCCAGGGATCCAGGGGCATCAACAACAACAAGCCCAGCTTCAGTCCAAGGTGCAGTGGGATCCTTGGTAAGGAAGGCTGTGACAGAGGAAAGCTGCAGTGTCAAGAGTTAAGACCTCTGTGGAGGTTCCCATGAATTTGAAGTAGAATTCCATGGATATAGCGAAGATCTGAAACACCTCCACTGCGGAGATCTTCTCTGTGATCGAATTTCCAAACTCCGTCTGCACCGTGCCGTTCATCCAAAGTGAGGAATGATCTCCAAAACCCACGCGGGAGGAGGGTCAGTGACAATTCCAGCAGGATTAGCTCCCATCAGGATGGTTCCTGGAGGAGATGCTGCTGTGGGAGCACTGGGGGGTCACCCCCACCTGCTGCCCTGCTGGGTTCTGAGGATGATGATGCTGCAGCCCAGAAATGGCTGTGAGAAGGCAGTGCCCATCCATGCAATCATCACATGGCACAAAGGAAAGCAGACACCTGGGAACATCCAGAGTCAGACAAAGTTGGGGAAAACTTTCCTCTGAACATTTCCCATCAGGAGAACGAAGCTGTTAATCGAAGTAACGTTCTGAATAAATTTTGGGCTGAGAAATTGTTTTGGAAAAATAAATTCTTCAGAGAAAAATCTAAACTGGGGTATTTTTTCTCAATGCCTTTGAACGAAGCGTTTCTACATTATATAACAACAAGGCATCTATTTTATTTTAAATTAATTAAAAATGGATAATGAAAGTCTTTGGTTTCATGAGAAAGATTTTTTTACTTTAATTTCCCTGAATGAATTTCATAAATTGCTTCAGCTTGACGTGAAATGATTTCTTTTTACATTTCTTCATTCGGGTTGTGCAAATGACAGAAAAATCAGTTCTTTGTACATCTGTACTCTTGAATATATTGAATTTCCCTGTGAAGATGGAATGGATGGGAACCCTTGCAAACTGAATAATTCAGACGAATAGTGTCTTCAAAGTCAATTACCACTGTGCAGAGATGATACCTACTTCTGCCTCATCTGGACTCTCCAGCTCAATATTTGCTCTCCCCAGAACTTTCTAAAGATTTTAAAATTTTTTGTCCCAGGCAAGCTGGCTCAGTTGTGCATATGGATTAATTAGAGCAAGGAGGTCCAAAGCAACTCCCAAATTCCAAGTGCTGCTCTGCAGGAGAAGTCACCAATAACTTTTCCCTCCCTCACCCACCCTTCCTCTTTATGATCAAGCTCCTGACAGCTCCAGTCCCATCCAGTTTGGAGCCATCAAAGGGGAGAACAGCTCAGTTTCCCCCAAACACAGGGGCTGAGGGACAACCCAGCCCCAGCAGAGCCTCCCAATGAGACACAGCAGGTTCCTCCTTGCAGGCTCTGTCCAATTAAGGGAAAACACTGATAACTCTGTTAATATCATGAATATCATGTGCATTAGAGTTTGTGAAAGATGAGCTTTTAACTTTCCTGCCGTGAGTTCAGAGCAGGAGAGCTTTCAGAGTAGGAGAGCTGCCTCGCTGCTGGTCCTCAGCTGCCCAAGGTACCTCTGAGAAAGCAAAGCCATGAATTTAAAGCACCTCACCTGCTCTAACTGCCCACCAGGGGCAGAAAACCACTTTATTTCTCCTTTCCCAACATTATGCCCCAATATAATGTCCATTCTGTGCCTCCTGTTTAGTCTGGCAATGTGCTGTTAATGCTTCCCCTTCCCTGTTGCTGGGGAGATAATAAATAGGGGCAATTATTCTTGTCGGAGCTGCAGTAAGAAAGGCGACTTCCTCCAGTGCGATGTAAATGCCACTTTTCATTCTTACTTTTATGATTCTTTGGCCAGTTATGGATCCATGTAGCTGTGCTTATATCAAAGCCAGTTTTAATTTATTTTGAGATTAAAATTTTATGAGAGATTGCATCAGATGCTTTTCTAAAATTCAAATAGACTACACCCACCACATCCCCTTCAGCTAGTAACTGTAATTCTATTTTAATATTATATTGAATTTGTCTGCAAGTTTATTATTTTTTTTTCTGTACAAACCCACCCTCAAAGAAATATTTATCTCCCAATATTTTCTTCAAACTTAGAAATTCAATGTACGGTAACTGTCATTCTCTCTCCGATTTTCTGATGAGTAGTACAATATTTGTATTTCTCCCTTCTGATGCTCCTCAGGTATCAACCTGCCCAAAGACGAGCTGGGGGGAAGCTGGAGAGGGATTCTTCATATGGATCTGTAGGGACAGGACAAAGGGAAATGGCTTCAAACGGAGAGTAGGTTTAGATTTGATGTTAGGAAGGAATTGTTCCCTGTGAGGGTGGGCAGGCCCTGGCACAGGCGCCCAGAGAAGCTGTGGCTGCCCCTGGATCCCTGGCAGTGTCCCAGGCCAGGCTGGGCAGGGCTTGGAGCAGCCTGGGACAGTGGAAGTTGTCCCTGCCCATGTCCCTTCCAACTTCAACCCTTCCCGGTTTCTCTGATTCTACCTGCAGTTTCTCAGGAAAAAGGTAAAACAAGTGAGGTTTGCAGTATCAGGAGGCAGAGTCCAGCCCTGGTCAGGGACACCTGGCTGAGGAGGATGGTTCTCTTCCACAGGAAGGTCAGCCAGGCACCCCAGGGTCTCAGGGGCAGCTGAGAAGTGGCCCATGGGAGACCAAGTCCACACAGACTCTTTGTCCCTGGCAGCTTTTATCATGGAGCAATCCTCCAGAGCTCACAGTTTTAGGAGGTGCAGCCCCAATTCCGGCACCAGGCCCCTGCCACAGAGGATGGCTCTTTTCCCCAGGAATCAGCACTGACTTCATTTAAATGACCCCTGCACTAGGGCAGGAATTTGTTTACTCCCTGAATTTCCACCAGCAATTGTGAAATGATGGAAATACACTCTTTCCCCTTATTTTTCTGCAAGAATTGTTTGCCTCAGCAAAAAGCACTCTGCAACGCAATAATGGAAAGAGGCAGATCAAGATATTCAGCCAGAGGTTTCTTTCCCAGGGTTCTTTCCCCGCTCTGCCCCGCTGCTCACACTGCAATAAATCTTGCTGTCCTGGACCCGATCCGTGCCCATTTCCAGGGAGAGTGGAGCTGCACGAGTGGATTTAGAGCCTGTCAAATCCGTGTTGGATGAGCTCTCCAGCCGCACTGAGGGAGGAGGTCCAGGCTCCACAGCACCCTTGGGAAGGCTGACAGCACCATCAGGGGATAGGGCTGGAGCTGCTGAGCTCCAGCTGAGACTGAAACACCCAAAAATGCCTTGGCCCTGTGCCAGCAGGGAACTGGTGGCTGTGGGGGGTTCATTTTCTGTGCAGAGACGATGTGATGCTGATCTCCCCGAAAAGTGAGAGGCTCCATCACCGGGTGATGAATTCAGATCACTGTAAGAAGAAAAGGGGAGATTTCCAAGGATCATTCTCTGTCCTCTTCCAGTTCCTTACCCATCACGCCTCTTTCCATGCTCACAGTAAACCTCTCTGCAGCTCCAAGCAGACACCCTGACCCTGGGGGATGCTGCAGAACACGGATCCAGCCCAGCCCAGCACAGCTCAGCTCCAACAAGGGTGCAAGTGGAGAGGCTGTGACACTGCTGTGACACCTCCTGTGTCCCTGGCACCTCCTACTCTGCGGGTGTGAGCCATCTCTAAATGTTCGCTCTGCTGGGGCTTGGCTCTCTGCTACCCCCAGCTCTGCTCTGCTCCGTCGTTCTTAGGAAAGAAGATGTGATTTGATCTTGTTTTAGATGCAGACATTCAGTTTATTAATAATTATGTGAGCTGCAGCAGCAAGGAGTAGACCTAATTCCCATGAATGGCAAGCTCATTGAAAAAAATGGCCCAGTTTGGGGATGAATCACCTTTTCTGTATCAGTGGGGAGGTTCAGATAAAACGTGTTACTGATGCTGATTCTGTCCCCGCTGAGCTCCAGTTCCTAATGGAGATCAAAGATCCCATTAGACAGATTTGATGAAGAGACAGTCCCTCATTATAGAGTTTGAACAAGCTGAACAAAACCCATAAATAAAAGCCAGGGCCTGCTCTTTCTCTTGGCACAGAACCTGGCTCTCCCTCTGGCACAGCCTGTGCTCAGCTGAAACATCCCAAGGCAAGATTTTATAAACTCATTCCCAGAGTTCCCTGGAGTTCTAACAAATCTGTCCTGCTCTTTGACATGAGGGAAGGAATGTAGGAACTGTTCATTGGTTTGAATTAAAAATAAACAAATAGGAAGAAAATACTCTGAAAAGGAGTCATCAAGACACTGAGGCTGTGAATGTAATTTAAATAACAAACTTCAATGGGACACAAGTGAGATATAAAGTACTGGAAGAACTTGGCCCTTGGGGGTTGGGGTTGGTTTTTTTTGGCTTGCCCAGGGACATCAGCTGTGCTGTGCCAGGAGAAAGATGCTCAGAGAGGAGCAAGAGCAAAGCACTGGACAGGGAGAGATGTTCATCAAAGCCTCCTGCTCAAAGCAGTTCTGTTGTCACTGACTTCCAGAAAAGATTTACACCACTTGCCATCATTAGTGCAGCCCCAGCAGCTGGGGAGGCTCTCTGCTGGTCTCAGACATCGTCTCCAGTACTTTTCCTGTCCTTTCTTGGCTCTGTATAATTATATAAATCCTCTGCCATGCCTTGAGGTCCCATACTACAGGGATCTCAGATCAGATTAACAGACCCCACGCACCAGACCAGCTAAAAATCAAGATTTGCATTTCCGTGGCAAACGTATTTCAAAACTTGGTGTCATTCTGCTTTGCAGCTCCCTTCACCTTCTCCACATTTAATCAATATTCCTGGGGAAAAAAAAAATTAAAAGTCAACTTCAGCTTATTGGCTGAAATTTCATCAACAGGAGTTTAGCCTGATGCACTTCAGAGTTTTAATCTGTGGGGTCTTTTAGCTGTCTGCTGGCTTTGTCTCCTCTTGATGACTGGAGATGTCTTTCCCTGGAGAGGAAACTCCTCACCATTTCCCGGCTCCTGCTGCTCTGCTCCTACCTGGAGAGAATGAAACAGAAAGAAATTCAGGGCAAGACGCCTCCAATTTGTTCTCCCAGTGCAGCCCTGTGGCTGCAGCCTCAATCAGCTTCGCACTAAACACTTCAGTTAATTGGCAACAAATTGGGAGATATGAGCTGATTGCAATAAATATTTTATTAATTTTGAAAAACAAAAGGTTGCCTCCCCTCTCGCCCAGTTTGATTGTGCACAGTCACACGTATTAATGTGTAATTGCCACATCAATTGGCAATCGTGGGCTCAGAAGGAGCTCGTTATGAGAAATACTTATGCATGTATCCTCAGCAGGTGTCAATCAGCATTGTGCCATGGAGATCAATGGAGCTGGGCTTGTTTCTAGAGTTCAAGCTTCACCTGGAAAATAAACCCTAGAGTATACCCTCAAATATAAGCTGGGCAAAGGAAGAATAGATTTTTCTCTGCAATTTTTTATGTACATAAAAATGCCATTTTCTCTATGCCTGTACCTCTCCTATGTGCAGAAAAAAGTTATTCATTTTTTCTCAGCAAACCTCTCGACTAAAATACAAATATTCAAACCCAATCGTGCAGTAGTTACCCACAACCCACATTTGCCTGCTTGGTTTTGGGAGATGTACCGCAGGTGTTATTGAGTTGCTGAGGTGCTGCTGCCCAGGCTAGGCTCATTTCCACCCCACACCAACACAACCCACGGAATATTCCAGGCCAGGGCTTGGGAACCCTTGTGCTGCTCTCCCCATCTCCATTTGGAGGTGTCGATGATCGAATCAAGAGTGCTGTGTGTCAGAAGCGTGTGGCAGAGCAATGACAAGAAGTGGTTGAATTATTCATGGGGAATAAATTAGCGATGAGCAGAGCCCCTTCCCGCCGCAGGAGGATTGGGTGAGGTGGCTCTGAGCTGCTGGAGCCAAAAGCAGCCCTGCACCGAGGGAAAATTGGTCCCAGAAACAGCCCCACAACCTGCAGGCACCACTGCAGCCAGGGCCAGGCTGCTATTTCATTAGCAAACATGGTTTTCATTTTCATCAAAATCTTGCAAAGGAAATCGCTGATTTCCATAACATTTTTGATCGGGAAAAGTCAAAATAAAATGTTTCTCATTTTGATAAGGCAAAAAACATCATCTTCTTAGCTGACTCAATTCAATTCTTTACTTTTCTGAAGGATTCTGATGTTCTCACATTTTAGAAACAAAGAACCACAGTAATACTGAATATTTGTTCTATTTTTTGGTAACATGCTCATTCTATGGAAAAGGTAAACCATTCTCTTAGCTTTTTAATTGGAGGGTTTTCTATTGAACAAAAATTCCTCTTTTATGACCAATTTGTCGTGTGGATGGGAAGAATAATTTTTCAGGCTGTATTTTCCTCACAAGTTGTTTACTTTGATTACTTACTAGTCATTCTGGGGGATATTTGAGCTGTCACTGAAATCATTTAGGCTTTCCTTCTGCTCCTAGAACAGAGGACAAACTGTTTAAACAGAAGAACGATGAAGAGCAAGTAAAGAAATATAAATAATTCATAAATCCTGGTTTCTGCTCGTCCTGGGGTCCTTGCACAGCTCCACAAACAGAACCCTATTGGTGCAATGATGTTCCCATCCTCTTTCCCATCTCCATTTGCAAACAGCAGCATAAAAGCAGAGCAAGGAGCTGCAACCAGCAGTACTGAAAGGCGTAAGATAAGGCACGGCAATAAATGTCTTCCCATCCCAAAGAAATGGGATTAGTGTGCTCTCATTAGGATTTCATTTGATAAAGAGTTGAGTGGGAGAGCTCAGGACTCGCAGTGTGATGATCTGCCAAGTCACCCAACTTAAGGCAATGTCATGAGGCTTGATGAATTTAAATTCATCAACCAGCTTTAAAATTTGGTTGTTTCTTTTGTTTTTTCCAGGTCTGCAGGTGGGATGTTCTATTAGTGGCTGCCAGGATACCTGGGGCAAAGGTGCAGGGAAGGTGACATTATTTATAAAGGGCTTGACTGAAGGCAAGAAATAGCTGGAGATGATGAAAGAAAATAATGAAAAATCTTCAGCTAAAATATCCCATTGAAGCATTCTGGTAGTTAAGGAATAAAGTGAATAAATATTTAAGGAATTTAAGTGAATAAAACAGCTCCTCAGGGCAGGAGGAGTGGAGCCAGCTGGGGCCATGGATGTGTGGGGGGAGGTGGGCTCGTGGCAGGGATCCCTGTGGGATCAGAAGTGCTCCTTGTGCCACGGAAAGGTGAATCAACCCAACACCACACTCTCCAACGAGTCCCTGGGAGATTAATGCCAGCACCAGCGGTGAGCATTTCCCAGGGATTCAAGTCTCCTTCTGAATTTCCAGAAGCATTAAATTTGTCCAGGAAACAGAGTGAGACCTTTCTTTTGGCAGCTCCCGCACCTTTCCCAGGGAGTTTTGGCACCTCTGGAGCAGAGACAAGCCATTGCACAGCCAACCAGCCAAGGGCTGCTCCCAGAGCTCATCCCCCCCTGCTCAGACCCAGCTCCAGGGGCTTCCAACGCTGGGGACCATGCTCCCCCAAAAAGGGGCTCCAAGGATGGCTCCAGGAGGTGTGTGTGCAGTCCTCAGCCTTTCGTTTAAAGGCATACTTGAGTAAACAAATAACAAAGTATTATAGACTTTTCAGTCTGGCAGGGGCTGTTTCTCCCATCATTGTCAGCTGAAGAAAATGGGCAATAATAGGTGGATGAGAGTGGATAAATTTGGGTAACCCCCTGGAGCCAGCTCCCCAAACAACCACAGATTTATTATTTACCTCCCAGAAAATACAAATTTACTACTGGCTCCCTCCTGACTCTTTTCCCCCTTTGTTTTTCTTTTTTTCCACCAGCACAGACAGTCGCTGTACTTGTCTCCTTCTAAGCAAGGAGCCTTTATTTACATAAACAAGGAGGGGAAGAGAAATGGGGGGCAGAAGTGCCAGGGCTTTCTCATACCATGAGCCCAGCTCTCTGCAGTGTTTTATGGCAGGACAGGGGGAAAAAAAAAAGTACAAACCAAACCAAACAAATCACGAGCAAACACCCTACTCCACGACTTTTCCAGCAGAGATTTCCAGGGTCAGAGCTGTGTGGATGAGCTTTTCCAGCGGCCCTGACGTCACCTCGCAGAGAGCCGCCAAGTCCCCTCGCTCCTCAATCCCTCTTTGTGTTTCACCCAGCCTAATTAAGTTACTTAATTCCATTTGGTGGCTGCACTGTGGGAGCAAAGCTCTGTTCCAACAATGTTAACGAGCCTGGGTGAGGAGTTGAAGCCCCCACAAACGTGGGTTTGGTGGCACAATAGGGCAGGGTCAGCCCCAGGCTCAGGTCCCTCTTCTCACACCTCAGGTCCCACTCTGAGCCCCTCACACAAACCACAGCCTGATGGCACCACCTGTAGGAGCCGAAATGTGCCCTCCAGCTTTGCCCTTTGGAATATTTTTGAACAGCAGTGGTTCTGGTTTTCCCTAGAATGATTCTTCTTGGGATACATCCCCATGGCTGGGGGAGAGGGGAATTTATTGCAGCCGACCCCTCTCCTGCTGCCAAGAAATCCTCCCGGTGCCCAGCAGCTCCTTCAGCCCCCCGGATCAATTCTGCAGATTTAATTGATGGCTCCTTCTTCGAGTCTTTCTTCCCTCAGTAAATTCACTTCCCCGCAGCCAGCATTAGCATGGTCAACTGAACTCTTTTGCAATCAATGGCCAAGGGTGAGGAAGTTTTCCTGAGAAAATGATTGTGTTAGCAAACTTGGAAGCTCGCTGCTGGGGCAGACTGGGAGGGCTGAAAGGAACAGCACTCGGCTTCTCTTGGGCTGTTTTATTCTTATACTTTTTGTGTACTTTGCATAATAATGCAATAGAGCTGACAAAAGATTTATTCCTGGCGCCTATAAAATGACACAACACAATGAGTTTTAAATGGAGAGGGGGAAAAAAAATCCAAGGGAAAAGGTAAATAAGTGGGCTCTTCTTAAAGTCTGTAAATGTTATGGACAGAAATTCAATTAGTGCCGAGGAAGCTGCAGAACCATTCATTTTTCCTTACTTTTTTTTCAAGCCTTTTAATGTCCAGGCAACGGGGCTTGTTTAAAAGATGCCAGTTGTGCCTGTGCACAGGCATGAAGGCACATGCAGGCAACACACATCTGTGTGTGTTCAAAATCATCTCTGTTCTTCCCCTTTCCACCCAGGCACAGCTGCTCTGCCTGATGATGGAGCACCACTTGTTGAAGTAGAAATATTTTTATAGATTATGTGTAATCTTAAACTGGTGGTGCTCAGCCATGGGCTCTAGTGGGTGAATGGAGTTTATATAAATCAATAAGTCTCAGAGAGCACATTTTGGTTTGGAGCACATGTTTGGACTGAGAAGGAGCTGTTTATACGAGCGCTGGGCACCCAAGCCTTTCACAGCTCACCTTGCGTTTTAAGGCCTTATCAAATTCTCACCCTGAGCTGTAGGCCCCCGGAGAAGATTTCACACAGGTGTTTATCCTTTTGAAAAGTATTTTTAAGGCTTTCCCTTGCCTGCCTGCTGATAGATCCTCTCAGCACAAAGCACCATCGTCTCCCACGCAGGGACACACTGCCTCGGTGCTGGGGCTCTGTTCAGACCCATCTTTACTTTCATCTTCCTACAGAGATTAAAAACCACAAACCAGCAATCCTGCCCTGTGCTTTCTGTGAACAGGATGAGCTGGCTGGAGCTGAGCAGGGTTTTGCAGAGCTCTCAGCTGGCCAGGCAGAGCTCCTTCCCCCATGGGAGCTGCCACCCCACCCCTGACACAGCCGAGCACTGAGGTTGCTTGAGGTGCTTCCTTTGGCAGAGGGACTTCTCCAGGACACAGGGCTTGGGAAAGGAGCCATGGAGAGGCTGCCTTGTCACCTGTATCATGGAATCAGAGTGGTTTGGGTTGGAAGGGACCTGAAAGATCATTTCATGCCACTCTCTGCCATGGGCAGGGACACCTCCCACTGTCCCAGGCTGCTCCAAGCCCTGTCCAACCTGGCCTTGGACACTGCCAGGGATCCAGGGGCAGCCACAGTTCCACTGGGAAATACACATGCTTAGCCTCAACCCTTCTCAAAGGACATGTTGGACTGCACCCATGGCGATTGGGGGGTTGTGGCTACTGAGGCACTCACCAAGGCTGATAAAACACTCAGGCATCCCCAGTGCTGCTTCCTGCAGGACATTTCCCTGGGAACAGGCCTGAGAGCAGAGGATGTGCTCCGCTGTGTCTGCAGGCAGCTAAAGCAAGCCAAGAGCACCATCTACTGTCGTGCCTGGCAGGATTCTCTGTTGGCTGGGCTCACTAAAGGGGCTCTTATTGCAGGCAGGCTTCTCGACTGCTGCACTGAATGCTGCTCAACAGCTTATTAGAGTTTGCTAATAAGAAAAGCTCACAGAGGAATGGATTTTTCTATTCAGCACTTACATCACGAGCAAAACTCAGCATTTACAGGGGCACAGCGACCCCCTCGGAATGGCACGTGATGCAATACCACAATAAACCTAATTTCCAGGGTACAATAATGCACATTATGGACTGTGCAGCCCATTAAAATGATCATAAAACAAAATCCTGGCTTGCATTTCTTGGTAGACAAAACCTATTTGAACACCAGCAGAAGGAACACTGTATTCTGTCAGCTCTAGACAGAAGAGTTTTTATCAAAATAGAGCAGAAATGTCACATCTGGAGGGCTGGGTCCATCACTGCCACGCTGTGCAGAGTGACCTGCACTCAGCCTGCCAGGAGAAGCACTTGCTTGCCATAGCTGCTCTTCCCCAGGTGTTTTTCCACAAATATCCCAGAAAATCAGAGCACAGGGGCAGGATGAAGGCAAGAACAAGTTATGAGGTTCTTAAGGGTGGGAAGGCCCTGGCACAGGTGCCCAGAGAAGCTGTGGCTGCCCCTGGATCCCTGGCAGTGTCCAAGGCCAGGCTGGACAGGGCTTGGAGCAGCCTGGGACAGTGGGAGGTGTCCCTGCCCATGGCTGGGGTGGGGCTGGGTTATCTTTAAGAATCCTTCCAAGCCAAACTCTCCTGTGATTCTCTGACCATGATGGGCCAAGGGGTGCAGGATGGTCCTGCTCCAGCCACCCCCTGGCCACTGCATGGGGACAAAGTGACACCAAGCAGAGCCAGGCTGAAGCCTTCCCCATCTGAGACCAAAATCATTCCTCATCTTCAAATCCACACGCAATGACTTTTGACTACTTTTGACAATTGTATTAATTTTTTGACAGTGTCTTTGTGGGTCTTTAATGTATGACATCAGCTTTGCAGGGCAGGCGATCCCGAGCATTTTTGGGGGGAGAATGGTGATGAATTATTTGTTTATGATGTTATTTGATGTTCTGTTATTAGTTTGATGTTTTGCTCTGATTTGCTTGGAGGGCAGTATGCTGTTTATCTATTTATGAGGTGGCTGTTTGTGTGTTTGTCTATAGTTTAGGGATTTTGGTTGTTAAACACAGATTGATACTTTTAATTATTTCTGATGTCTCCCAGGGGTTTTGCAGCCAGTGGGCAGGGGAGTGTCAGGGCAGCCCCACCATGTGGGGAAGGATGGGGCAAAATCCTTCACTATTTTATATATTTATTATTGACCTGAAAACCCTCTGTAACAGCCCTGGCTGGCTGTCTCTGCCAAGGCCATGAGCAACTCAAAGAACTTTTCCCATTCTTGGTCATCATTAGACCACATCTGCAACCCATTTTGGGTCACACAGCAGCAGATAAACTTCAGGGCAGACAGGAGCACTGGGGCACTGATCAGAGGCTCTCTCCAGCTGGTAGCAAGTGTTGCTGTTTTGATTCAGGAGCATTTTATGCACCCTTTGATTTTGTGGAATAAACAGCCAAGGCACAGATCAACTGGCCTCATTTTTACAGGGAGACTTTTAAACCCTTCCCTGCCAGATCACAAAACGCATCATTTGCAGTCAGAGTTCTCTGAAATAAATTCGGGTTGATGCATGCTCTCACAATGAAGACAGAGGCTGAATCACAAATCTGAAGAAAGTGACTTGGTTTATTTTCTGCTCTTTTCCTTTCCTTTTCCACTTTGTCCCAAGTTTCAGCAGCTGGATAAGTGCTGGGGCCAGATACGATCACAGACATTTTCCTCCCAGCCTCAGAGAATCACAGAGTGGTTGGAATCATGGAAAGGCTTGGGTTGGAAAAGACCTTAAGGATCATCCACCCCTGCCATGGGCAGGGACACCTTCCTCTATCCCAGGCTGCTCCAAGCCCTGTCCAGCCTGGCCTTGGACACTGCCAGGGATCCAGGGGCAACCACAGCTTCTCTGGGCACCTGTGCCAGGGCCTGCCCACCCTCACAGCCAGGAGTTCCCCCCCAGTATCCCATCTAACCCTGTCCTCTGGCAGTTTAAGCCAATCCACTTGCCCTATCACACCACGCCCTTATAAAATGTATAATTTTGGAAGTGGAAGCAATAAAAAGTGTATCCCAATGCTGCACTGCCCAAAATACCACCAAGGAATGGCAGCACTACACAGAGAGGTGATATCTCCAGTGTGCAAAATCCATGGAGGTATACTGGGGGCTCAGGACAAACCAGGTGTGAAACTCTCCCATGAGTCAATTGCTAGTGAATGAAACTCAGGGGTTTTTTCCCTGAATGCCCTTTACTTATTGAAGTAGCTCATGACTGGGAGGAGGTGAAACAGCAAGGATGTAATTAGAATCACATTCATCACTCCTGCTGCTAATTGTTTTCTAAGAATGCATGAGAAGAGCATCGATTGCTTTCTGAAGTGCCTGGTCCTGCTGCAGGTACCTCACCGAGCACGTTGAGCTGCCCAGCCCAGCCCAGCCCAGCCCAGCCCAGCCCAGCCCAGCCCAGCCCAGCCCAGCCCAGCCCAGGCCCTCCTCGTGCCCATCTCCGTGACAGATCCCACTGCTCTGTGCCCACAGGAAATGTGGCGATGGCAGGAGCAGTGAAACACCACTGAGAGAGCTTCATGGAGTTTTCCAGTACCTAAAGAGGGCCGACAGGGAGGGTAGAGAGGGATTTTTTATAAGGGCAAGCAGTGATAGGACAAGGGGGAATGGGTTTGAGGTGAAAGAAGGCAGGGTTAGATGGGATATTGGGAAGGAATTGTTCCCTGTGAGGGTGGGCAGGCCCTGGCACAGGTGCCCAGAGAAGCTGTGGCTGCCCCTGGATCCCTGGCAGTGTCCAAGGCCAGGCTGGACAGGGCTTGGAGCAGCCTGGGATAGTGGAAGGTGTCCCTGCCCATGGCTGGGGTGGAATGAGATTATTTATGGTCCCTCCAACACAAACATTCTGTGATTCTGTGAAAAGCAGCTCCCAGCTCAAGGAGAGGCTCACTGTGCTGTGATACAGAAAAGACAAACTAGCGTGGCCTTTTAAACACTTTTTTTGGCCATTACCTCATTGGATAAAAATAGTTCACTGAGGCTCACCGGTGCTTGGAGAGGAAGCCTGACCTGGTCCCTGATTCAGAGAACAAGTCTCTGCTTCATCCTGTTCTGTAGGTCTGTTCAAACAGCCCCAAAAGCCACAAAAACATGCATTTTTCAGCAGAGATCAACACTCCAGCTACCTGTCCCAGCTGTCAATCTGGCAGCAAGCAACTCCACAAGCAGCTCAGTCCTGGTTCCCTTCCAAATCCCCGCCAAGATTTGCATCCATCTCATTTTAATTGGCCTTTGCTGGTCTATCCTTTGTTTCTGTGAGTTGTTCCCATTCCATCCACGCTGTTTGAGCTCTGCGAAGGCTGCGGATGCTCGGCTGGCGTTGGGAAGGCTGAGCCTCCAGCCTGCCTCATGTGCAGCTCCCAAATCAGCTCACTATTGTCTCAGAGAGCTCCTTCCCTCCTCCCTCTGCGAGAAAGCCTCTGAGAGGCACATAATTCCCTTTCAGAAGGGCTCATCACGGGTGTATCACCTGAGGATCTATTTCCGCCCACGGAATCGCGGTGAATGAGCATTATCCTCCGTAGAATTTTCCACGCAGAGGATTGGAGCGAGCGCTGATCAACGCACGTTAAAATAACACTGAGCTGCATAAATACAGGGCTCTGTTTGGTAATTATTTGCGGTGCTTGACTATAAGCTTGAAAATTGCATTTATCTCACCGAGTGTGACCTTCTCCATGTGCTTTTCTGTGGGGTTTTCAGAATTCCCTGCCAACAGGTAGCCCAGGCAGGCTGGGAGAGGGCCAGAGAAAAGTCACAATTTCTGCAGAAGAAAGGGCAGCTGCAGCAGTCTGGCATGATACCCCAGCCTTTAAGGAATGTGGGTGCACAAAATAAATCTGAAACTGTTTGGTATCTACATTGCCAAATGCCAACAAATAAACTGAGTTTATTCTGAGCTTTGGAAAAGGGCACAGAGCAAGGCAAGGTGGGATGTGATCAGAGACTACTGTAAAACAGTATAATTTTAAATCTATTATCTAAAATACGTAGCTCACTGTCTTTTAGACTGTAATTGAGACTTCTCTTTTCCTCTGTGGATTTAGCTTGTTCTTTAATTGGCTCACAGATTGCCTCATCTTCTCAGGAAAACTTCCAGTTCCTTAGAACCCTCCTTTTCTTTTTCCTTTTTTTTTTTTTCCTATTTTTTTCCCTTTTGTTCTTGTTCTGTTTGTAATTAATGCGAGTCACAGAATATTTTATATTTGGAATCATGTTATTTGCAGACAGTAGTCAAGCGTGTTTGGGTAGCAGCCAGATGCTCAGCATATGCAGCAGAGGAGGGAGATGAAAGGCTGGAGGTAAACAGGGAAGACACAAACACTGATGGAGAGACTGACCCCCCACCCCTCCCTGTGCTGCTGCACATGCCAGTCAAAAAAGGTAAATAGAAACCCAAATTCAGATGGAAACCGCAAGTAATTTGGAGGATAAATTTTTAATTTAAAAGTCAGTATGGGATAGCAAGTTTAGAAAGATTGCTTCTGAAAGCTTAAGGCTCTGTTTCTCTGCCCTCTATCTTTAGCTTTTTTTATTTGACATGGAATGAGGAGAGAGCTTTTCCTAGGTGCCTTGTAGGAAAGCACAATTCCTGCTATAAACATCTCTCTTATTTCAATCCAATATTACTGCTGTGCCCTTTGAAAGGTGGCAAAAAAATACAAATAAAGAAGAAGGGTCTATCTGCTTCCAAATTATATATCTCAAGCAGGGGGCACATGGATCCAGAGTGGGAATAGCTTCTAATTGTCTTGCAAGGATAATTTAAATCAGTTCAACTCTTTATTTATGAGTGTGACATTTATTCCTTTGTATTACAGCCATTCCTAAATGCCTTAATGTGGGATCAATAGCACTTTGTACCAGGCAGACCTGCACAACGTGCTGCTCCCCAGGGAGGATTTGTTTTGCTGTTTGCCTGACCCACCTTCAGCCAAGACATGAAGGACAGGGCCCTGCAAGATGGATTTGGGGTGTAGCTCCTGGTGCCCAGCCAGGCATTTGTGCAGTGATGCCACAACCCACCGAGCACGTGTGGCCTCTTGCCTGCATGGAGATAAAGAGGAGAGAGAGAGAGCACAAGTGTTCTCACAAATATCAGCATGGAAATTGTGGAGCTGGAAATCTTACCGTACAGAAACTAAAATAATCCCACTCCACACAGTCATTGCAAATTCACAGTGTATATGACAGGGATTCTGTTCTGAGTCCTTTCTTTCCCTTTATCTTGCTGTTCCAATAATCCAGCCCAGGAGATAAAATCAGCCAAGAAATGTTACATGGTGCTGTCCCGATTTTATCCCTGGAGAGCTGATGGCAGGTGAATGTGCTGCTCCCCAAATCACATCTGCCTGTGGTATGAGAAGTTGAAGCTTTTGATTTGCTTTCTGTAGCCAAAGAATGGATGAGTTTAATAAAATAAATTATTTCTAGGCAGTGTCTGTATCATGTGATGGAATCACAGCAGAGGCCAGAGGAAAGTGTAAGGAATGGTTATGGTAGGAGAACAATCCAGTCTTCCCTAAGATATGTGGTGCTGGAGACTGGGAACTGTTGTGTCTGAGAGAGATCAACACCAAAAAAACTTTTTAGAGGAATTTCTTAGGTGACAGACCCCTCTACAAGAATGGAGGTGGTTCCTCTGAAACTTTAGGGCAGAGAAGTCAAGTTAAGGAGGCAGAAGCAGTGCTGGAGTTTGATTTGGCTTTAACAGACACTGATCAGAGCAGCTCCAGCCAAGAGAGCAGCAACTCCCTGAAACCAGAGAAGCAAGTCAGAGACAGTAAGTCCAGAAAGGGACATTCCACAAGGCCACTGATGCTGGCCTGGGCTGAAATATTTGAGATCTAAGTAAATGTGCCTGGCCAACACCAACTGTCTGGCCTCAATATTCCCCCTCACTGCAGCCTCAGAGGACAGCAGATACAGCACACGATTAGGCACGACAAGCTGAGCCTCAGAGATGAACAATCTTGTTGATAAAGGACAAGCCAGCATTATATTTTAATGATAGGAGACATTTGCATATCAAAATCTCGTTCTTTGTTTCCGCAGAGCGCGTTTGTGGAGCGGAAGGGAGCGGGCGCGAGGCAGAGGGCTCCTTTGCATCGCAGCATATGTTTGTGTCTGTGTTTGGATGACTTGAAGCAGCTTTTCAAATCAAAATGCAGCAGAAGAATGGTTAACAGCAGCGGTGTTTTAAGTCTGAGGAGGACAACTTCACTCAAGGTGTCTCTTTCCCTATTAATTGCAAGGCACACACAACAGAGGCCACTTGCTCTCGAGATGAAAAAATACATTAGCAATTCCCCCTCAGCATTGCTGCTGAAACACCTCAGGCACGTCTGGCTGTGGCCATTGCAGGAGAGGAGCAATCTCTGCTGCCGAGTCCTGGGGCATAAAGCAGAGGCTATGGAAATGAACCACAGCCTGCAAATATTTTTGCAGCTATCACCTTTGTTTTCAAATCCCACGTGGCGTTAATTATCTGCCCATAAAAGTGACATGTACAGAAGCAAAGGAGCTCCAATGAGGGTTTGCTCTTTGTTTTATGGCTCCAGATGGTTTCACAGCTCAAGGTAAGTTGTAAAGGACAGGCAGGAAGAGAAAAAATCTTGCTTTTGTGACTTCTGCCCACAAGAGCCTGTAGGCAGGGGAGGAGTGGGTGGGGAAAGTTTCCAGTCCCATTAAAATATCTGCCCAAACTACCTCTGTTTATGGGTTTTGTACCCTCTCAGCGACTCAACACACAGAAATACAAAGCACGGCTGATACAAGCTCATGTCTCACCAGCCTGTCTTGACAATAAACAACCTTGAAATCCTACAAGTAATTTTTAAAATTGTTTAGAGCTAAGATAAGGGGTTTTTTTAAAACGTATTTTTAGTCTATCCATATAAAAGTAAACAATTGTGAATTCATTGTGTTCTCCAGGAAAGAAAGCAATCCTTTTCCAAGGTTAGGTTTCTGAGAACTTTGCTCTAGCTGTATCCTTATGCAATTTTTAAATAAGAAATAGACACTTCAAAGCTTGAGACAGAGTCATTGATTGAGTTGAAGCCCAGCAGCTCTTGCTACCCAAAAGTAATTAATCCCATCCACTTTCAGAGGGAATAGGGATGCCCATCCCAGTAGTATTTTATGAAATTTGAATTATATGCCCAGTTGCTCCCTACATAAAGGCAACATGTTATTTTAGACCTGTTTATTTAGGGGAATGTCTAAAGACAGACACTGAGAAAGAGAAAACACACACAAAGTCTGAATTTCTGCTTGGGCTGCAGTGATACAATGACACCGGTGATGCCTGAAGAGTGAGGCAATTTTTGGTAAGCTGTAATACATCTCCTATTAGACAAACCAACACTGATAGAAGCAAACCCAAAAGCTGAAGGTACATGAATTAAAAACCAAAAGTGCCATGTGAAAATCATGTCCTTTTTCTAGAAATTTACAAAGTCAAATGGATGCACAAACATTTTGTTGTTTTATTCCAACATGCCCTTTCTCTTACTTTCTATCAAGAATCTGCTAAGCTTATTTACCACTGGATGCTGTAGCCTGCTGCTTGCTCCAGGCAGAGCTGGGATGTCAGGGACTTGCACTTTAAAGCATTAATATTGCTCTCTGATGTGCTGATGGAGTTGCAAAAAAAAAAAAAAAAAAAAGTGTTCTGGTGAAGACTAAGTGCTATCTGCTCAGAATTTAAACATGGGAATCAAATGCCCACTGGGATGCACCAGCAATAAGAACTACAGACAAATCTTCGAGGTCTTGTCTTAGACATGCTGGGAACATTTTTCCATTCAGCCTTGAAAGAGCCAGGATTGTTCCAAGTCACCCAAGTAAAGCTAAATTGTTGATCAGCATCCTGAGCAGGCCTGCCTGGTCAGGGCTGTGGAAGAAAAATGGCTTTATCAGGGGCTGTCAAGGCACAAACCTGGTGCCATGCTGAGGACACAGTGGCTGTGGCAGAGTCTCTGTGCAGGGACAGGTTCAGCCCCGGCAGCAGGAGAAATGGACAGTGCAGCCCATTCTGTCTGCTTGTTTCTGTCCTCTGGGGTGCTTGGATGGTGTCCAGCCAGAGGACACCAGAGCTGTGCTCCTCTTCTCAGAGGCAGAACAGAGTTCAGACCATTCTCAATGCTATTCTGCAAAATGGAGAGGCAGGAAGGTCCTGCTCAGTGCCAGGGGTGTCCAGCAGACAAACTGCACGATGTGTGTCCATCCAGCCAAAGCCAGAGGCACATCCTGGTGTCCTAGGTTCCATGGAAGGTGTAACCAAAAGTCTGTATTCTATTGCCATCTCCACAAGCTGTTAAAACAGGTGGGGCAGTGTTCTTTGTGTTCAGCATGACCCAGCCCTGCTAACACCATCGGGGCTATCTCTGCTCATGGCCATCAATGTCCCCAGGAGTGACCCAGCCCTGCTAACACCATCGGGGCTATCTCTGCTCATGGCCATCAATGTCCCCAGGAGTGACCCAGCCCTGCTAACACCATCGGGGCTAGCTCTGCTCATGGCCATCGAGGGCTCCGGGAGTGACTCACAGATTCCATCAGCCATTGGGAGATGCCCTGCCCAGAGGGGAGGAGCTGAACATTCCCACCTGCACATAAACTGAGACCCTGGAACACCAGGGTACCTTTCCCACTGATTCCCAGAGGAGAAGAGCTCAAGAGCCACCACTGCACCTCCAGAGACTGACGAGACCTTTCCACAAGATCACCATTTCAACAGGAGCACATCCATCACTCCAACGGGACTGCAGCACCATTGAACTGCACTGCAGCACCACCCTGACAGGGTGCAGGTTGGATTCTGACTTTGTCTTTTTCAAACCAAGACCCCTGGTCACTGCAAGGCAGCCCTGGGCTGGATCCTGTGCTCCTGGTGCTTCAGCAGGGACTGCTCCCCCGTTCTGGCAGGGAGGAATCACTCAGCAGGGACAGACACAGACAGCTGCCTGTTATCAGCAGCTCCTCTCCAAAGCAGACAGATACGAGACAGCTCTCGACCAGATAAACCTGATAGTCATGTTAGCATGGCACAGAGCCCACAGCAACATGCCAAGCCTCTCCATTTATTCCTACACTGTTTATACGTGTTTATCATCTTTAAATCACGGCTCTGTCCCATATTGAAAGATCCCAAACAGATGCAACAATAAACTGAAATTCAAGACAAACAGATTGTGAGGCAGAGAGACAGAGCACATTCATTTGTGGTGAATCACAAATACCGAAACAAAACAAATGAATCAGTCCTAAAGAGTCTAATTAATAAAGGTTAATTTATTTATCATCCTGGCTAACCTGATATCTCTGAACTCATCTAAACTAATGCAAAATGAACAAAGCACAAAAAGGGCAGCAGTAATTGGAAAGCCTCAGTAGATACATTTTCCAGAAGCTTCTTTTTCTGCTGCATAAAAAGCATGCCAGGTTCACTTGGTCAGGTGCACAGACAGGCTGGTTGGCAGAAGCATAATTAAGGGATTTTAATGGATTAACTCCTTCTGCCTCAGAGATCTTTCTTCTCTCCCCTTCACCATGAAAGGCATCAGGGATGGTGACCAAGACCCAGCCTGTCCCACACATGTAATGGTGGCTCCATCTTGACCGATACACACACGGAAATGGAAATGGAAAAAGGCTCCACTGCTCCCAGCAAATCCAGCCTGGGACACCAACAGGCTGAGAAATAGTGTTTTAATAACCTTAACCACAAAATCATTCCACTGTAACATGCTACTACTTTTATATATCTGTATTATCCCCTAACTGACAGATAAAATTCAGCATCTGGATTAGCAGAAACCTCGTTGCACTTGCTGGCTCATGGTAATTGCAAATGCAGTGCCATACACAGTCCCTCAACCCTGACGTCCTCTGAAACAGAATTTTGTGGCTTCTCTTTGGTGCAAAACCTAAAGAAAAAGGATTTTCATGGTTGACAAGAATGAAACTGAGGGAAACACCACACTCCAAGCTGAAGGTGCCCCGTTCCTCCCACCACACCCTGAGCCTTTCTACATGCAGTTCATGCAACAGAATTAATTGTCCAATATTTCAATAGCATGAAGAAAATCTGTGTTTTGCGCTTTCTGTTGCATCATTACAACACTTCAGTTTGTGCTGGGTAAATTCGAGGTTCCCACAAGGCCATTAGCAGTTTCTAATTTGGGGGCTTCACAGGGTTCTCCCCTTCTATTTTGGTTCTTTAGTGTATGAGTTATAAGACTGATTCCTAATATAATTTAACATGAAAAAAATTGTGCAAGGTTTACATGTTTCATGTTGCTAATAAACGAGTTTGTTGGGGATATCCTGATATCAGCCTTTTCACATCCACATAGTTGCATCCCCAGGAGGTTTTTCTGCCTTCCGTCATGAAGGAAAGATGTGGCACCACTGAAAAGCTTCAATAACAACCTACAAAACATGGAGTAAATAAATATAACAGGGGCAAAAAGTAGAATCTGAGATTATACAGCAGGGCTGTGGTCATAAGGTCACTAATTTTTTTTTTTTTTTTTTTTTTTTTTTTTTTTTTGAGTCCTTCTGTGCTGTTGAGCCCTGTGCACTGTCAGAGACAGTGTTTCATTTCTAAAGGCATAAGTGGCTGTCTGTTATGAAACACCCGTGGGAAATGGCAGGGGAGCATGTCAAAGGATTCAGTTTCAGATGGCCACATGGTTTTTCCATCACTTCTTTCCTTGACAATTCTGCAGCTGTTAAGGAACTCTTTCCTCTTTCGGAAGACAGAAGAAAAAGACACTTAGGACTGTCTTTTTCTGATTTTTTTGGAAATAAAGATGGGTTTCCAGTGTCTGAGCAGCCCTGGGAGCTCTGATATGTCACTGGAGGAAACAGCAGAGCAGCTCTGGGAGGTTTTAAAGGGCACGGCTTAACTGAACTGTAATTGACTTTCCCACATTGATCCAGTATTATTAGTGTTTGTTTAAAAATCAAAGGTTATTTAATTTGAAGTTATTTTGCTGCTCTCAGGGGCTATAAACGCTGTTTAACTGCACTAAATTCAATCATTCCACCAAAACAAAAAAACTTTTGAGAAGTTTTTCTTGTAGTAATCTTCTCTTCTTCCCCTCAATTGAGACTTAACTTCCTCATTCCCAAATGCCTGTGGAGGCTTCACTTAATCTCCTGAGCAGCATCCACTTGGCTTTGGCTTCTTCCTTGCCATGAGTTGTACCCATTCCCATCCTCCAGCTTCCAAATGGGGAAGGCAATCCAGGTTACAAGTTCTAGGTGTGGTCAGCAAGATCCTTCAGAAGTCTCTGCACAGTGGGAGCATCCATCTTATCTGACATGGTTCCTCAAGGTGAAACAGCTCCTGTGGGGCTTTCTGTGCTCATGGGCTGTGGCTATCACTACCAGGAGGTTCCAGGCTTACACTGAAAGCATGGAACTCTTTCCTATTTCATTTCCAGTGCTTCAGATGACTTTTTATTATTGACATCTTGAAAGAATACCACAGCCTGAACACCCAAGTGGCTTAGTGAGAATTCATTTCCAATTGCTTATCCATTCACTATTGCAGGGGAAAGAGTTCCAGATGGGTTTTTTTGATGAACATCATTTAAATGGGTTTTGTTTTCTTCAGTGATTACGTAAATAAGAAAACAGACAGTTTAAATACTGTGTATAACTAAAAGATTACTAGGCCTTTTTGGAAGAGAACTGTCATTATTAATCTCAATTCTCATCTCAGGCTGAGACTGACAAAGTCAATGTCCTCTGAAACCTAATTTTATACAAAATTCATTCAGTTTGCTGAACCCCCTGAGGTCTGAGTCTTTAGAATGTGAAGTTTTCATAACAAAAATTATAGTGATATAAACTTCAATTTCCCGTTTTAAAAGCAATGATTTTCATATGAGCACGACTCCACCTGGGACTTCATGAAAATGGTCAAATGCTGCAGAAGAGAAGCTGTGAGCCACAGGGATTGTCTAGAGAAAGAGTATGAAGCTCCTGGGACATTACTTTATATGTAAAATATAGTATATATAATATATATACTCTCTCTCTCTCTCTCTCTCTCTCTCTATTTTTATATATATATATATATATATATATATATATATATATATATATATATATATATATATATATAAAATACAGCCAGGTATTGCACACAATTTGTACTAATTGATACTAATACTACATACTAAAATAGTACTAATACTAATACTGCTAATACTAATACTAATACTGATACTAATAATTGGTGCAACTGATACTAATATATTATTTCCCAGTGCAGAGTCTGGTTTTGTTTGATCCTTCACAGTAGCCAGCACAAAAATGTCCTGGACCTGAGGCACAACAGTAGTATAAATAATATCAATAATTTAGGCACTGACCATATGGGAGCAGACCCAAGGCTAGAGCAAGATGAGTTGATCTGCTGCAGAGGAGGGAACTGTGCCAGCTTGTGCTGAGGAAACGGCCCAAGATCTGATCCTGTTTGTGGGCAGCAGATGGTGGTTTATGATTTCTTTTTTTTTCCTCCATTTAAAGTTCCTCTGACTGGCAAGGGGAAAAGGGAGAGAGCAGTGGTGTGGTGCAGCAGGTTGGTGGGTGGTGATGTGATGGGGGGAGGAACCCAGGAGCATTTTCCATACTTGTGGAGTATGACATGGAATGAAACAGCACTGCAGTCACCAAAGTTAGTCCTGGATGCGAATCCATTCCTGCCATTGGAGGGAAGATTTTCCATCCTCTGTTCCACTGAATCCAGCAAAGGATCTGGCTGATTTACTCCAGATATGGGTCAAGTCCAAGTCTCCTACACATCCCTGCTGTGCCCTCCTCGCTGGAGCTCCGAGGGGAGCGCTCACGAACACGTGAGTCCAGCAGCTCTCTGCACGCTGCTCCTCTCTACCCACACTTCCCACGTGGAAGCAGTGAGTAAATCACCACACTGCTTTACTCCTTTCCCTTTTCTTCAAAAAGGGTTTCACTCGAGTTGGAATGTTGCAGAGAAACAACTCCACAAAGTGGAACGGGTGGGTCAAGAAGCAGTGTAGGACCTCCCCGATATCTTCAGCTTTTGGGGAAGAGTAATAAGCTCCTGAGCAGGCAGTAGCACAAAGTAGGGAGTTTCCAGGGGGGAAAAGCTCAGTGACAGCTCTGCCTTGCTCTGCTGGGCAGCATCGCCCCTGAAGAGCTCTCCTGGAGATGGATGGATGGATGGATGGATGGATGGATGGATGGATGGATGGATGGGTGGCAGGGGCTGTGGCTGGCAGGTCACTGACAGTGCCAGTGTGAGCCTGGCGTGGGGTTGTGTCTCTCTCTCTGTCTGTGTACGTGTGCAGCAGTGTGTGGGTGCTTAAACAGGCCCACGCTTCCAAAACCTCAGCCAGTGTTGTGGATTGGGGGTCTCCAAACATTGCATTGTCTCATTTATTTTTGCAATGAAATGAACACATCAATCCAGCCAAGCTTTGCCAAGGAATTGTCACCTAAGTGGGTGCTGTGAAGGCACAGAGATGAGAAGGCACTGGGGAGATCTTAGAGCATCTTCCAGTGCCTAAAGGGGCTCTGAGAGAGCTGGGGAGGGACTCTGGACAAGGGCACAGAGTGACAGGACACAGGGGAATGGCTTTAAACTGGCAGAGAGTAAATTTAGATTAGACAGTGGGAAGAAATTCTTCCCTGTGAGTGAAGGATTGCGGTGGCCACAGAGCAGCTGTGGCTGCCCCTGGACCCCTGAAGTGTCCAAGGCCAGGCTGGACAGGGTTTGGAACAACCTGGGACAGTGGGAGGTGTCCCTGCCCATGGCAGGGGTGGAATGAAATGATCTTTAAGGTTCCCTTCCAACCCAACCCACCCTGGGATTCTGTGACTCTTGCAGGATGGTCTGGGCACATCTTGGCATTCCTGACTAACCTTAGACTTGAAAGAGCACCCGAGGCAGGCAGAGCAGCAGAAGTGACACCGAGACACCCCACAAGTCAAACAACCCCAACACAGTGATTATGATTATTCCCTTCCTAGTAAGGAGCAGGTGATTCTCCAAATCATTTGATTTTCAGTGCTGGGCTGGGGGCAGCTCCCCCCACGTCCCCCAGCTGAGGGCTGCAGGGAGCAGCCCTGATTCCCACATTAGCACCCCCAGAGCCCATTCCCAGCCGTGCACAGATTTGCTGGGTGGTGAAAGCATGGCGGGAGCTGCTCATTCAAAGGCAGGGAATGGCATCAATAAATTCCAAGAGAACCTCTCTGCTTGCAGGGGAACACTGCAGAGGCAGGGCTGAAACCTCTGATGCTGCTTCTAATTGCAGCCTTTGCCCCACGGGAGCTGCTGTCTTTATTAATGCAATTATGATGTAGCCAAAGGCAGAGAATGCTTCTGCTGACCTTGCTGGGGGAACAGAGGCCTTTAGTCTCCGCGGGAAATTGCTTCCTCCCCTGGCAAATGGCACATAACCCAGTGTGCTCCCACTCCTGCAGATTCCCCATCTTGTCATTGGACCAGACAGGATGGAAATTGCTGTTTGATGCCACCTCCCTCACTCCTGCAAATCAGGAATAAAATCCAACACTGTTTCCTGTCTTTCAGGACAGGAAAATCAACAGTAAAATTTAACATTATACTAGAAGTCACTCTTACATTGTGAATTTCAAAAAATACTAAAAATAACCCCTAAAGAGTCCTAATTACAGATATTTCTGAGCTCTGATTTAATTGTAATTTGATGATTGAATTCAGTTAGCCTGAAGGCATTCAACGTGGAGACCTGCTCTGAACAAAATATGTACATAAATTGAGATTCTCTCTCATTGCAAGAAGCTGCCACTAACAATAACAACAGGATTGGGGGGGACATGTCTTAATCATTAAAGATTGGGATTTCTGACCACACACGACAGACTTATAACCAAAGCAGGTTCCAGCCTCAGAGCAACTTCTGCCCTTAGTCAAAACAGCGTTTCCTGAAGTTATGATATGTCCTTTGTAAACACGAATTTGGAAGAGGATGAGCAGCTATGCTTGGGTTTTAGAGGACCAAAAACCTCTTTCTCCAGACATTAGTCCCAGCACTTCAACCCCAGGCGCTCTAAAATTGCACTGACTGCCACCAAAATTCGAGTTTCCCCACAGCTCAACCACTGAAAGAAGAAAAGAACATCCCACTCTGGGATGTCTCAATTTGACTGCTCAAGGCAGACAGAAAGTGGAAAATGAGAATTCTTGCTTTACACAAAAATCTGCTGAGAGCTGGGGGTGCTGAATGGTTTGTTCAATGTCAGTCAAGAAACGACCAACACAATTATGGAATATCCTGGTGACTTTGGAATATCTTTCCTGGTGTGCCAACCACAAGGCCTTTGGCTGGGCTTCACCCCACAACAAAGGGCAGCCTCCACCTCCAGCATTGCCATCCTTGAAGAATTTGTTGGGTTTTTTGGGGTCGTCTAAAGCAAGGAGACCTGCAAGATCTTTTCTCAAAGCACCTGAGAAAAGGGTAAGAACACCTACAAGGTCACTTTGCAAAGCAGAGGGGTGAGAATGAAGACAAATAAATAACAGCAGGTTGGGCAGGTTGCTTGCACCTGCCCTGAGGGCTGGGACACGTTGTGACACAGCCGTGGGGAGCCCTGTGTCACCAGAGAAGCAAAGACCCTCCCACGAGCAGGAATAAGACATGGCCAGATGCTTTTAGTCAGTGACTCATCCTCAACAGCCCGAGGGCCAGAGTTTGAAAAGACATTATAGTGCATTAGTCAACCTTAAAGTAAAGGCTTCTGTAGGCCTCAATATCTCAAAATAACGATGCCTTGGGGACACGCCCGAGGTGGCACAGACACTGTGAGAGAGCAGGGAAAGAGCTCTGCCCCCCAAACCTCCCCAACACAATCACAGACACCATTAACGAGCACTGGGGGATTTGCATGAATTTTCCTGCGCCGCTCCCAGCTCATGATAGCTCTCCATTCTGCATGATGCTAGAGTTTAGTCTCCTACTGTTCAGCACGAAAAACTGCCATAAAAGCAGCAGCTGGTGCTCGCAATATCTGCTCAGTCCCTAACACCACCCAGCATGTGCTAGTACTGAATATTGATGAAACTCCGATCTTATTGCAACAGAGCACAATATGTTCCTTGCCGATACATTCCCTTTAAGCACAAAAAATAGTGCTAAATTAGGATCCAGGTCAGGTCCAGTTTCAAAAAAAGCCGCTTAAGCCAAGGTTTTGGGGAAGCCTCGTGGGTTTTGCCCAGCTCTAGGGAGAAGTGCAGAGGTCTAACCCAGCTGTAAATGAACCCAGAGTTAGGGGTGTCAGACCTTGATCCGTCTCTGCTTAAGAACACACTTGGATCCAAGCTGATGTCATGTGTCTCGAAGATAAAGGCAAATTAACCACTTCAAAGCAGCGAGCGCTTCCACGCACAGCCAATTTTGTTCTCTCTATAGAATCCAAAATAAAAATCTCTGTTTACCAAAAATCGGTTTTTCATCTTGCTGCATTTCAAGTTCAAAACTGGAAATGAAATGTTATGTGAGCTCTATCAGTGCAGAAATAGAAACACAAGTGTAAAGGATAAGACAACGCTATTCCAGATACAGATATATTTTGAACGAGTTTTACTTCTGGGAATTTAGTGAACTTAGAACTGTGCATCATTGATTCATCCTTTGGTAGTGTTCCAAATTACACAAGATCCACATTATTAACTTGTGTAGTTGATAAAACACATTATGAATTCCCACATTCACCCCCACAACCAAAGAAATTTGGAGGAACAGCAAAAGCAGTTTTAAATACCCTGGTGGTCCTCAAGGCAGTAGAAGACGCTCTGTGCAAAGAAGAAAAGATCTGAAAGTCAGCGGCAGGGGAATGTGCACGTCCTTGCCTTGCAGCACACACATGCAGGGCTGGCTCCTGGAGGAAGGACTGATCCCAGACAGAATCCCTGCACCCCTCCCGCACCTCACAGACAGAAATCAGCTGGGAAGGGATCTCAAAGGCCAGCCCCTGTGCACTGGGGGAGGATCATCTTTACAAAACCCACATCTTAATTCCCTTTTCTTCCATCGTGCTTGAACTGAAGTGCCCTGAGGCCACTGGTGCAGTCCTGGATTTTCCTTCCTGTTGGGGAGTCACAGTCAAGGCTGAATCTAAACCCATGACTTCTCTTCCCATGGATAGTGGGCAAGGAGAGCATTTTAGTTTTATATCCTAATTCTTCTCCGACATGTTTGCAGCTGAGACTTTCTGCTTGACCTCATTTGCAAATTTAATAACAACAATCTCTATCTCGTCCTTGAGATCATTAATGAAAACACTGATTGACAGCAAAGCCTTTGCAGAACCCCACTTTGCAGAGTCGTTTCTTTTGATAAGAAACAACTTTCTAGCACGGCTTTCCAACCAGTTTTGCAACCACCAAATGAAAATTTTCTTCTAATGAGTTTTCGCTACCTTTATTATGAAAACATATTAGGAGAAAATCAAAAGCTTTATTAATGCCGATTTATACAATAACCACTGCTTTTCTTTCGCTCATAAAATTGAATTATACTGTCACAGGAGAAAAATCAAAATGTTTTGGAAGCCATTTGTTCTAGACAAAGCCCACGGGATGCTGCTGACCTCCTCGTTATGCACTAACATTTTCATTATTCTCTCCAATATTTTCCTGGCAGATAAAGTTAAACTGCTGGTCTGTACATGGAGCTTCCTTAACCCCATTTGAAAGGGAACCATTTTTTTATCTCTGCCAACAGACATTACCCACACTTTGTAATGTCTCAAAACCAGTGGTGAACAGCTCCAGGTTTGCACCACAGAGGAGTGGATGATTTTCCACAGCACCTACATGATCTCAGATCAACAATCCACACTTTTTACTTCCTTTTTTTCCCCCTGTGTTGTGTGCCTGGTGGCAGCTGCATGCTTGAGTTGAATCTGAAGCAATTCAACATAAACACTAATGGGCTGGGCACTGCTCCTCCACAACTTTCCCTCTCCTACAGCTCCAGCCCAACGCTTCCCCAACATCCTCTTGTGTCTAATGTCCTTCTGCAGTGCATCTTCCTCTCTGTCCTCCCCAGTTCCCTCACCATTTTGTGCCGTGGCCTGTTTGTTCTGCCCTCCCAGGCTCACACAGTAGGTTTTTGTATTCCTCCTTAGCAATGTGACCCAGTTTCCCTAAGTCTGGCCTGTTCCGCTCTGCATCGTGACTTAGCACTAACAAACAAAGCCTGTGAGCTGCACACACAGAGCCCATCAGAGAGATCTGGGCCACCACCAGCCCTGCCCAGTGCGCCAATTTCCCTCTGCATGCTGATCCGGGAGCCTCGTGCCTGCAGGGACACAGGACAGCCATCCCCGGGATGCAATTAGCAACGCTTTGCGCAAATGCCGGGAAGGAGCAGCCCTTGGCTCGGCTGTTCTCAGCACAAAGGAGCCTCCGCCTTGGCTGGTGGAGGTATCCCGTGCCAGGCTGATGGGATGGCAGAGGGGATCGGGTTAGGTCTCCAGGTCACGCTCTGGGAGCAGCAGGAAGCACGGGGCAGGGAGCTGTGACCTCCTTCCTTCCCAGGAGGATGTGGAGCTGCTGGAGTGAGCCCAGAGGAGCACCAGGATGAGCAGAGGGATGGAGCAGCTCTGCTGAGGAAAGGCTGGGAGAGATGGGAGTGTTCAGCCTGGAGAGGAGAAGCTTTGGGGTGATCTAATTACAGCCTTTCAGAGCCTGAAGGGAGCCTGCAAGAAAAATGGAGAGACTGTTTTCAAGAGCCTGGAGTGACAGGACAAGGAGCAAAGGCTTCACACAGACAGAGAGCAGGTTTAGGTTGGATGTTAGGAAGAAATTCTTCACTGTGATGCACTGGCACAGGTTTTGCAGAGAAGTTGTGGCTGCCCCACTCCTGGCAGGCTGGACAGGGCTTGATCAAGTGGAAGATGTCCCTGCCCGTGGCAGGAGAGTTGGAACAAGGCGATCTTTAAAATCCTTTCCAACACAAACCATTCTGTGGTCACTCATTCCCCCTGGGACCTACTGCTGCCTTCAGGGAGGGCAGAGGAAAATTAAGGAACCAGGGAGACTAAACTGAGCAGCACCATGGACAAAAACCCCATTAGACCCCATTTGGGGCAGGACTGTGTTTGCTGAGGGAAGAACAGGACAGCACCAGAGGTGAAGTCACATTCCCAATTTTCTGACATGTCTGGGTTTAGCTGAACACCTAGTCATGGTGTTCTTTCCCATCTCAACAAAAAAAAGTCTTAGTGAGGAGAAGAAAACAGGATTCATGGCATTTTCCAGGTTTGCATTAAACTGGAAGTCCAGTAAGAGAAATAATTAGAGTTATATAATAATTATTATAATTATATAATAATAATTAGAGCTTGAGGTATCTCCAAACCTGCAGTTGGAGAAGCCCCAGACCCACTGTGGCTGTGGAAGGTTTTAATGCCTCCCCTGCACTGTGTATCCCCGGCAGCCCCAGAAGGACAGGATTCCTGCACAAGCTGACAGGCACACACAGCACGCCTGCACAGGGGGATCAGAGGGCTGAATTATAGAAATGTTAGGCAGAAAGCCTGCGAAATTCAGAAGTGGCTTCAACATTAGGACCCAGAGGGTGATTTGAGTCTAAGGAAGCAACAGGGAGCTGAGCTGAATGATAATCACGATATTGGCAGCAGATCAGGAGGGAAGGGCACTGGGAAGAGGCTGAGGAGTCTCTGGACGTGGAGATTGAGCTGATGGTTGTAGCTCCAGAGGACACCGAAGAGACAGGCTGAGATCTTCGTATGGACAGAGAGAACAGAACTGGAGTGACCACACAGAGAGAGAATTCATCTGCACAAAATTCTGAGCATTTATTAGAACCACGGAATGGTTTTGATTGGAAGGGGCATAAAGTTCATCTCCTTCCACACCCTGCCATGAGCAGGGACAACTTCCACTGTCCCAGGTGGTTCAAAGCCCCATCCACCATGACCACCTTTGCTGCAGGTTACAAGTCACTGCAGCCTTGGAGCAGAGGTGCATTTATCACCAAACAGTTCATCACAGCAAGACTGGGGGAAGGTCACCCCTGAGTGACTGGGTGAGATAAATTAATCACATTTGATGGTGAAAAATACAACTGATCATCACTTTTACTGCTGTAGAAGCACAGCTTTAAAATCATTGTTTGGACAGTAATGAAGGGCCCTGCCAATGGAGGAAAAACCCCACACCAAGATTATTTTGCTTTTGGCACGTTACAGGAGTCAGTTGCAACTTGTGTTTTACTTGTTAGCTGGCCAGCCTATTCCTCAGAATAAAAACAAACAGCAAAAGGCAAATTCGACTAACTGAACAAATTAATTGCACCAGTGCAAGCACATTGCCTCTGGCAGTCACCCACAGCTCCCCTGGGGCACAGAGACACAAACACCTCTGGGGGAGAGCACAGAGCTCTGCTCACCATCAGTCTGCACCCAGATGGGACAGATCCCGCACCATCCCCTCGGTGGGAACGGGGACAAAACCCAGGAGCTGCCACCAAGGAAGGGTTCAGGGAGCCAGGCATGGTGGCAGGGGCTCAGCCAGGGCACTGCAAGTGGAGGGGATCTCTGTATTCATGGACATCTTGGGGCACCTTTGGCTCGCAGCGTGTTTGGACAGCAAACTGGGAATTGCTGCTGGAATTATTCAGCCTCTCTCAGTGCAGTATTTACTGTTACTGAAGCATGCTGAGGAAAAATCTTCCTTTGATTTCAGAGGACTCCAGATCAAACCCCAGTAATACTTTTATTTCTAGATGGAATGACTCTGAAATTAAAAAATAAAAACACAGGTTGATGTGAAGTTCCTGGATCATTTTGTGCTTGCTACAGAATCTTTTCTTTTTTTCCAGTTGGAATAACCCAGATATTTGCTTGAAAAGAAAGCAGGATCCCTGTGGCAAATATTTGTCCATTCATTCACTTTCTTTCACTTTCTTTGTAAAATACCAAGTCTTCTAAGAACTGTCCACATTTTCCATGGCATTGATCAAAGGTATCATTATTAACAAGGAACATCATTGGACAGGGCATATTTTTTAAAAAACCAACATTTTCCCCTAACAAGACTCTCAGATCAAGAGCTCAGCATTGAAAATGCCCCAAAAATCTGTCCTGTGCACAAAGTTTTGTGAGCAGAAGAGAAAGGCACTGACAGGGCTGTGGGACAGAGATCCCCCAGGGCAGCCACACACCTGGAACCCAGCAGTGCCATCACCAGCAGCACATCAAAAGCTTTGTACTAAGTTAGGAAAAGCCCAGGACTTCAGCAGAGCCATGGGCGGCAGCACCGAGGTGAGTGGGGTGACAGGAACGGGGCACAGGCTGGCACAGTTATGGTCAGATACAGAAATGCACACCTGGAGCTGGGCAGGGCTGGTTTAGGAGTGACAGAGAAGGCAGAATCAGCAAGTAACATATGAAAAAGCATGGGATGAATTTCAACATTAACTCAGCTGCAGAGCTGAAGCAGCAGCGCTCTAAAGGCTTCCATGGTCAGCAAAGAAAGAGCAAAGGTGTAAAGGTGCATCAGCAAACAAAGAACTGAGCCAGGGCAAGAAAACTAACATCACCTCTGAGGACATCATATCCTTAGCAAAGGATCCAGGCACTGAGATCGCTGTAACATCCCTCACTTCTCCCAGAATGGACCCACCAACATCAAGAGCCAGGGGAAAAGACAGGGACAAGCATAAGCCCCCCAAAAAGGGAAAAATCCAAATACATGGATAAATATTGTCATTTAATTAATGTTCTGTAACAACCTCTCTTATCAAACTACTAAAATACTGCACATCCCAGTAATCTGTCCTTGGCTTTACTCACATGTTAGATGTCCTTGCCTTTCACCTGCAGTGACAGGAGGAATGGCTTCAAACTGGCAGAGGTATTGGGAAGAAACTCTTCCCTGTGAGGGTGGTGAGTTCCTGGCACAGGTGCCCAGAGAAGCTGTGGCTGCCCCTGGATCCCTGGCAGTGTCCAAGGCCAGGCTGGACAGGGCTTGGAGCAGCCTGGGACAGTGGGAGCTGTCCCTGCCATCGCAGGGGTGGATTTGGATGATCTGAAAGGTCCCTTCCCCATCCGGAACCCTCTGTGATTCCATAATTGAGAGGAACATTATCAGCATGAATTTCTGAGAGAAAAGGGGCTCAGTACAAGGTGCCATTTGTGAATTGTTTAGTGGGATTTGGTGACTGCTGTCCCTCTGATTGGGTTTTCCCGTGGAAGGGACTCTCCCAGCTGCAGCTGATGTTACTCACTCCCCTTTTTTCTCCCTGAAGAGACTTTGCAAAGCAAATCCTCCGTTTCTGATGAAGCCACCAATTAATTTTCTGTTGTACCCAGGCGCTGCAGCGAGGGCCCCTCAGCTGTGTCTCGGTGACAGTGTCCCCTATCCCACAGCACCATCTCGTGGGAGACTGCAGCTCAAAAAAACCCACCAACAAAACCACCAGCTGGGAACAAATCCCCTTCCAAGAATCCCACTGTTCTCCCCACAGCTCCAAACCCCTGCACAGCAGGATAAACTCTGCATCTTTGCAGGTCTTGCTGTGCTTCCTCCGAAATTATGAGTGACAAGAAAGCACTTCCACAACACAGCCTCACCCCACATTTGTCTTTCCAGGAGCAGAAGTGCAGAAATGCACCTGGGTCTTTTCAAAGAAATCCGGGTCTTTTCAAAGATATCCAGGTCTTTTCAAAGAAATCTGGGTGTTTTCTCCCAGGTAACAAGTGACAGGACAAGAGGAAAAAACCTCAAGTTGGACCAGTGGGGTTTAGATTGGTTATTACAGGAAGTTTCTTCACTGAAAGGGTTGCCAGGCATTGGAACAGCAGCCCAGGGCAGTGACAGAATCACCAACCCTGGAAATGTTAAAAAAAGAAGTGTAGATGTGGCGTTGAGGGACATGGTTTGGTGGTGGCTTTGGCAGTGCTTGGTTAATGGTTGGATTTAATCTTAAAAGGCTTTTCCAAACTGAATTATTGAACTATTGAATTATATGAATTATTGCTGAATTATTGAATTATATGAATTATGTAGCACATCTGTGAAGTGCCCTATTGCAATTCCATACTTCCCAGAAGCCCTTCCAGGGCTGCCCAGCTCCGACCAGAGGATCAGTGAGAGAAGAGCCCACAAAAGCCCCTGTCCTGTGCTCGTGTCCGAGACCTGGCAAAGCCTCTCCTCCTCAGCTGCAACAACCTTCCTTAAGCTCAAATGTCCCAAAAAGAATCCCCAAAGCCATAAAAAAGTTTCATATTATCTTTTTTTGAGCAGTTTAGGGTATCTTTCAATGCCCCTAAAAGCATGTGCCTCAAGGATATGTGAGAGAAACTTAGAGCACAGAAAGTTTTCACCATCTCAAAAACACATTTGTATTTGTGGTTCCATCTTTTGGATACCACGGCTGAAGTGGACCAGCTATTGCTGGGATGATTTTCCCAATTTTTCAAGATTTCCCACACCAGCACTTCTGGGTATCAAGGACAGACTGGATAGAGCCGAGGTTCCTGCCCAGAGGATGTGCCAGGCTTAGACCTGCAGCCTGTCCTTCCTCCTGGGGTTTCCTGGAGAGAAGTTGGGAGGTGAAATTATCACATTAAAAACCATTTTTTAGTTAAGCTTTACTTATTTTCTCAGTGGAAAAAGCGTGATTTCTGTCTCAGCAGCCTGCCTGCAGCTGCAGATTTTCTGGGATACAAGGAAAAAGAGAGGAAATGGTGTTCCCAACCTTGGGCACTGCCAGACAGCGTCTGAGTCCCACCATGGGTCAGGGAGACACCCAGCACCTTCCATCTGTAAGAAAAGTATCACCAGAGCCTATTTCAATGGCACTGCTTCTCCTGATGGGTGCAGATCTCCCATAAAAACACCTTCTGCTGCATCTTTAATAAAATTATCACTCTTTTTAGAAACTCTCACCCTTCTTAGCCAGCACTGCAGTGAGAGAACAGTGGGAGTAGCAAACAGCTGCTCTCTGCTGCAAACATTTGACATCAAGCACATCAAATTAACAGCTAATTCCTCTTCCCTCGGCATCTCCCAGCTCCGGGAATCCCCTTTGGGAGCAGCAGGCTACACTCAAAGGCAGCAACTCCGGACCCAAAAGTAGAGTTCAGCCTCCAGCTCGGAGCTGCAGGAGCTCAGCGCTCCCAGCTCTCCCCGATGGCAGCCCTGGGGGTTATTAATGCGCTCCATTTGTACCAGCACTCGGGAATGTGGTGTGGCAGGCAGCCACCGAGCTCCAGGTGTCCTGCTGAGCCAACGTCCAGGATGATTTATTTTCCCAGGCAGAGTGGGATGGTGACAGGGGAAGCTCTGTGAGCACTGACGCCACAGCCGGGAGCAGCACAGGTAGCAGAGCCAGCCCCTCTGGCTGCCCTTTCAGCCCTGCCTGGGGGGGAGGCAGCAGGCAGAGGGCTCTGGGGGGGTTTCTCCATCCTCAGCTGATTCTCTTTGCTCTGCAGTGGCTCAAGAGCAGGGGGAGCCCAAGCGGACAGAGCCCCGGGCTCACCCCATGCTCTGTCCATGCCCTGACGGAACCAGCCCATGCACTGAATTTATTTAGCTCCAGTCTGGAGCCTGTTTTGCACAGATTTCTGTCTCAGCCACGAGCAGTTTGCGCTGTCTCCCACCCAGGAAAGGCTGAGTTGCCTGCCCAGGGAGGCAGCTGCAAGCTGAAACCTCCCAAAACATTCCAAGGGTCCACTCCCATGGCTTTCTCCAACACTTATTAACGCATTTAGCACACCATCAGCTCCCCAGTGCTTCCACCCCTCAAACTCACTGTAATCAAGCCTGGCTTATGTTTGTTTTTCAGAAAAGTGGCTAAGAGGCAGAGATGGAAAGGATTTCTGTTGGCATCTGGATCTTCATCAAGCCCGACGTGGAAAAGCTTCAATCACATCTCAAAGTCTGCTGTGACCAGAGGGGAGACTGAAGTTCCTCCCTAGACTGCAGGACCTGCTCGGAGCAGTTCAGAGCCCAGAGCCTCTGCATCAGCCACACCAACTCTCAGCAATTAAACTGGAATGGGGTTTCCATTAATGAGCAGTAATTAGGGCTGCTGCTCGGAGCCAAGCAATTCCGAGCCCATCCCGAGGTGGTGGCTGTGCCCTTGTGCCCTGGCCAGCTCATCACAGGGGCTTCATTTGCCACCTTCAGGGCAGACAGACAGCCTTCCCTCAGGCTGTCCCCTGTCACCAGCACCAATGTGACCTTCCCCACACTGCCCAGACCTGGTGCCACGTGGGCAGGATGGAATGATCCAGGGGTTAAGCTGTAAATAAACTGGGAATCTATCTTATTTTAACGGCCTGTTCCTTATTCAAAATGATTCTGTTCCACTGCTTAAAAGTTGCCTTGCCTTCACTGATATTTACACACTCTGAAGGCTCTACAATGTCTAGAACTTTAAAAAATCCCATTTTGTTCAAGCTTTCAAGGCAAAAGCGATGCCTATGTAAATTTTATTTCTGAAGAGGCACTCATCCCAAGAAATCCCAACTCTCCCAGTTAATAGTGACCTGACACAAAGCTGAGGAGGTTGGGAGAGAGAAGCTGAGAGCAGAGGCCAAGGAGGTGCAGCCATATTTCCAGCACTACTCCTGCAGAGATGCAGGACCCAGCCACTGCTGAGGGCAGGGAGAAGAGTCACAACTCAAATTGCCAAAGACGTAGCCTTCCTCAGACTCCAAATGCAAGCACTTTGGGACACAGACTGATTAAAACCCAAATTCAGGAGAACTTTCTAAGTGGTTGGAGTAATTTTTGGCTGGACTAAATCCCCTTGAACTCCAAGGGTTTGGTCTCTTCACTGGCTCTCCTCTGGATTTTGCTGTCTGAGCTCTGCTCTGCTAATTAGAAACAGTCTTTAAACAACACATGAAACAGATTTGAATGATAAGGAGGACACAGCACATCCAGGGCACAGGGAATGGAGCAGTGAAAGGCTCCCTCACTTGATCAAAGAGACATCCCTGCCATATTTAAATTTACAACTCATTTAAAGTTTTTTGGCTTGCTTTTCACATGTAGCCAGTCTTTCCCCTCACATATGGACACCCTCACTCCTCTCCTTCCTTGCAGGAAATTGCTGGCCCAGCCTTCAGTCCCAGCCTTCTTCCCTCCCCACAAGGTGACAGAAAGTTTCTTCTCTGAGCCTGATCACCACGAAGAGCTTCCCCCAGGGAGGTGTGAGAGCCATTCACTGCTTCTTCTGACTCCTCAGAATTCGTATCCAGATTTCCCTTGATCTCTGGTCACCCAAACTAACACCAAACCAAAGCAGGCAGGGTGAGCCCGCCCAGGGCTCCCCAAACAGGGGAGCAGCAGCAGCACAGGAAATTTCCCATCGAGGGCTATATCTCCTACCAGGAAAATCGTTCCTCAACACAGCTTTTCTCTAGGGCTTTGCACAGAAACAACACCAGCACAGAGCTGGGTTAGGGCTGCAAACACTTCCCTTGTATGCAAAGGTGGCTGCTCCCAAACCAGTTAGGAAACAGCAAAGCCATTGCAACGCTCACTGTCTTCTAGGAAAACAGCACAGGTAGATAAGGACCACACAAAATTTCCCTCACAGCATCAACTTTGGGAAGCTACGAGAGAGAAACCAGCCCAGGGCATGCCACAGGCAAGAAATGAGAGAGGGAGCCAGGGTTTGCACTTAAAGGGAACTCCAGAGTGGGGTCCTGGGTGAGGCTCTTTGGGATTTGAGGCTCATCAGTGCTCTCAGGGCAGCCCTGCTGGGAGCTGGAGACCCTGCTTGGGGGAGCTGAGCCCCCATAATGGTCAGTGCAGCTGATAGAGAAAGCCAAGTTGCTTTGGGAATCACAACAAAGATCAAATATGAGTGGGTTTTTTTCCTCTGCTTTGTGATCACCTTCTCTCTCTATCCAATGAGTGAATGTTGATAGTTTATTGTTAAAGCTACAAAGTGCAGTTTTTTATTTTCTTAGGAGACTTTCCCTTGGAAAAGAATTGATGGTTTCAGTGGCTCTCTTCCTTATCACTGGTCAAGTCCTGCCCTGGGTTTCTCATTCCAAAGTCTTTTCTGAAGGGCAAGTCCAAGTGTAGCTCGGCCGGCACTGGGGCCAGAGCTTCTGGGCACTGCTACAGCTGCAGAATGCTGCTATGGCTTCACAATATTGCTGCCACTTTAGGCTTTGATGGTTTATTTCCTTCATTTCTGACAAATATATTTTTTAAAAGCTTGTTATGCATAATGGAGACTTATTAAAAGCCAGTTTGTGGTCAGTACATCAGTGAAAGTGTCTAACCCTGAAAATTTTCACGGAGCAGGGGGTTATGTTTCTCAGTGGCCAGGTTAACAAAAGGAAAGAATTCATTTAGGTTTTTCTTTATGTATTTTGGTTGAGTTGTTTTCCTCCTCCTTCCCTCCCTATCTTGGACCCTTGGCTGAACATCCTCCTGTGTCTCTGGGGCTGTAGGGGAGATGGACACCTTGCTCTCAGCTCTGACTGGGTTTTACATTTGTAATGTTGTCAAAAAGTCCTACTGAGTATCCAGGGGAAAAAAAAAAATTAAAAATTTGTATCCTTTCACCACGAGCCCAGTCTTTGCAGTGTCACTTTTCCTGCCACAACCCCAGCGGTGGATGGGAGCCAAGGGAAGGTTTTTGTCCTGCTAGCGTTGCCGGTAGTGCCTGGAACAGGCTGGAGTGCTCCGAGCAGGGCTGGAGCACAGCCGTGGGCTCTGCCCCTCGCTGCTCCCAGGGAAAGGCACGAAAGCACTGAAGGTATCCGGCACAGGGATACAAAATTCAAATTAAACACTGGATAAAGTCTGAAGGAACTTTGTATCACTTTTATGTATAAAGGCAAACATATAACATTCATATGGATACCGATTTAGAAGCGTACTTTTACAACGCTGCTGTCTCTGCAGAGTGTTGAAAACTGTTTTCACCTCTTTTTTCCCCCTTTTCCCCCTTTTTCCCATTCCCGGGAGCAGCGCACAGGCGGCTGCGCTATTCCCCGTGGCCACCAGGTGGCGATGCAGCCCCGCAGCTCCCGCCCGCAGAAATGGGGCAGAAATCGCCGATTTGGAGTTTTCTGCAGAACTTTGCTCTTAAGGGCCTCGGTTTGCTTTGGGGCGCGGGGCCAGGAGAAGACTCACGGGTGAGAGGGCCCACATGTCCCATGGCCATTGTCCGTGTCCCTGGGGGTGGGCAGGCAGCCTGGGACGTGCCCTCAGCATCTCTAGGGCCACTCTGATGCCCTAAATTCCCTCTCTGATGCCCTAAATTCCCACAGCCGTTCCTGGACCACAGTAGCCATCTCCAGCCTGGGAAAGCCAAGTTCCTGGAAGTGCAGTGGCACTGCCTCGGTCCCACACGAGTGGGATGTGTGGAGTGCTGTGTTGGGTTTCTGGAGCAAATTTCTGCTCACTAACATCACCATCCTGCCTCACTACAGTGCCCTTGGTGTTGGGAACAGCCAGGCTGGGGGTCCTGCAGTGCTGGCCCTGCAGAGCCGGACTGCTCGGGGTGTGGGAGAGCAGAGCTGGGCAAGAGGAGGCCAGGAGGGACCTCAGTGCGATGGCCTTGTATCCCAAAAGCAAGACCTCCACCCACATGCTCCCAAAGCAGCTCCCAGGAGCACTGAGCAGCAGCAAGGCACCCCAGAGCCCCCCTGAAGGAGAGGGGAGGGCAGAGCAGAGCAGGCTGGGGGCTCTGAGGAGCCTCACTTGCACTGAGGGCTGGATGAGGAACCAGGGGAATCACCTGAGATGACAGGAGAGCTGCAAAGTCCAAAGGGCTGGGAGTGGGATTGGCTCAGGGAGAGGCTGCTGCCAGAGCCGTGGGTGCTCCTGGCTGGCACAGGGGTGGGTGCAGCTCAAGGCCAGGCTGTCTCATGTTTTTTTCCCTACCTCTGCAGTTTATTATTCCCTTAGGGGCAGGTCAGTGAAAAGCTTGTGCTGTGCCATGGAAGCTGGGTGCTGCTCTGACCCCAGGGTGCCCTCGGCAGTGGGATCCAAGCTGTAGGGGCAGAAAAGCAGTGCTTCCCTCCCTGCTGGATAGAGAGAACACCAGGGTTTGGGATGCAGCTCAGGGTCCTGTGGAGGCTCACACTGGTGAAGGTGGGATTGCCTGGGGCACCTTCCCAAGGACAGATCAGCCCTTCTCTCCTGCCTGGCCAGAGGCCTTTGCTGGCGTCTCTCAGGCAACAGCAAATTTGGGAGAAATCACTATTATTTCTGCTGGGGAAGCTGGAAATCCAAGGCAGCCCCGTTGCTATGGTTGCCACAGACCATCCTCCATGCAACATCATGTTAAGCAGCTCTGCAAGCAGATGTGCCACAGCTGGAAAGCAAAGTGATTCCCCAGGTGTGAGCATGGCACGGCAGGCCACACAGCACACCCTGTGCTCCCACAGCCTCCCCTGGGTGCTTGGCTGGGTGTCCCTCTTCAGGACCCTCCCTGGCAGCAAAAACCCCCCCAATGGAAGCAGCACTGGGGAGGGGGGAGCACAGCTCTGACAGTAAACCATTCATGTAGGTGTTTAAAAATAGTGCACTTGGAATATTTGTCACTGCAACAGTGTGCGTGGCCATACAAAGTGCTGGATAGCAAATGCAAACTGTTTGAACAAGGGGGATGCTGAATATTGGCTGAGCATGACAACCATTTTTAAATCTTTTTTCTGCAAGAAATTATAGAATTATCAGTTTAAGGAAGGGGGTTTTTGGCTTTGCTTGGGCCAGGCTCTCTGGGTCTGCACTCTTGGAGACTGAGGCTCAGGCTCTGCCTCCTGCCACTCCCCAGGGCTTGCTGCTCTTTGCTACAAGGTTTTTAGCACCCTGCCCTAAAATGCACCTGACAGCCTCATCAGAGGGCTGGAGAGAAGCCAGCACTGCCACTGGGAGCCAAAGAAGCAGCAGAGAGTGTGCAGAGCCCAGGGCTTGATCCAGAAAGCTGTTCAAGTGTGAACACCTGCTGTTGATCCCTGGTGCTCCCCTGGCCTCTGCCCTTTGCCCTGGGGACACACTTTTTTGGATATGTTCCCCTGAACCCCTGGGGTGCTCCTGCCCTTGTCCACACCAGTGGTGCCACTGACTCCAGTGCAACCCCTGGGCTGGTGGCTCTGGAGGTGACAGCTGGGATCTGCAGGGTTGGTGTCCCTGTGCCAGGAGCCAGCACCTTCCAGCGCAGAAGGGTGATTTTGCCTCTGGCCACCTCTCCTGTGTCCCCTTTTCAGGCCCTGGTGGCCCCTAGGAGGGGCTGGGAGGATCCTGCTGAGCCCCTGCCCCATCTCCAGTGGCAGGATGCCGGTGAGGAGACCTTTCCCTCTGCGCTGCTCAGGGATGCGCCGGCTCCTGGCTCCGGCTGGCTGCCAGCCAGCCCTCCCGAGGGCCCAGGGGGCTGCTTAAGCTCATTGCTTTCCTTTCAGAGGCTTCAGAAAGCTGCCTGCCCGCATTTAATTCAAATTTATTGAATAATTCTCCTGGGAACAACTAGTTGGAGACCCAGCCCTGCAACAGACCATCAATGAGATCAGTTGGCACAGCCCCGGCCGTGGAGTGCTCTGTCTCCTCCAGCACATCTCCGTGGCAGTGCCAAGGTGATGATGGTGAGCACAGGGCAGGTGCCTGGCCCAGAGCAGCCTTGGCTCAGCTCTGAACCTGGCTGCCTGCATCGCCTCCAGCCCCAGGGGATGTTCTGAGGTCTGTTAATGTCCCTCCCACTTCCACCCCAAACCTGTTCCTGCCTTTGAGCCGTGCTCCCTTGGGCAGCAGTCCCAGAACGGGGCTGGCTCAGCCCTCAGCTGCCTCCAAAGGCTGTTGCAGAGGTGATGAGACACAATATGCGTGTGGGGATGCACAGGCACCGCTGGATGCACACCCTGCTGTGATGGGATTCACCTTTGGGTGCTGTGTTGGGTCTGGATGGGTGGGTTTACAGTCAGGGTTTACACCCAGCTTGGAGCCACCAGCGACTGGCTCTGCTGGCCATGGGGGAAGCTTCTGGCAGCTTCTCACAGAAACCACCCCTGTAGCCCTGCCCCCACTACCAAAACCTGGCCACACAAACCCCATACAGGTACAACAATCCGAGGCCACCTGGACAGGAGTGGGGAAAAGCCAGAGCCAGGCTGAGAGGGCAGGGATGAGTTCCCAGCTCCAGCAAGCAGGCTGTGAGTGATGAGACCTGACAGATCCTGGGAGGTGGGCTTCCCTGAGGGAGGCTGCTCTCTGGGAAAGCCAATTTCCTCTGTGCTCAGCCCTACGCAGAGCTGGGGGCATGTCCCATTCTTCCTTGTGGCATCCTGGGGGCTGTTCCCAATGTCCAGGCTGGGGACATGCTGCCCTCATCCCTCCCTCGCTGCCCTGCGGCTCCCCGAGGGCAGCCCACCGTGTGCCCGGTGTTACGCAATTAGCCGCTGCTCGGAGCAAAACTAATGATCTTCATTAACGAGCGCAGCACTTGTCGGTCAGGCCTGACGTGGCGCTCGGGGCATGTGCAGTCATGCAGCAGGACTGAGTCACAGCTCTGCTAATGATGCTGCGAGGCGTGGGGAGAGCAGCCTTCCCGTTAGCCCTGGGCACGGGCTGCTCTGCCGCACGTACCGAAAGGCAGGTCTGTGCCACCCATCCATCCATGCACCCATCCATCCATCCATCCATCCATCCATCCATCCCTGATCCATCCATCCATCCCTGTCCACCCATCCATCCATCCATCCATCCATCCATCCATCCATCCACCCACCCATCCATCCATCCATCCATCCATCCGCCCATCCATCCATCCATCCATCCATCCATCCATCCACCCATCCATCCCTGTCCATCCATCCATCCGTCCGTCCGTCCATCCATCCATCCATCCTTCCATCCATCCATCCATCCATCCCTGTCCATCCATCCTTCCATCCATCCATCCATCCATCCATCCATCCATCCATCCACCCATCCATCCATCCAGCCATCCCTCGTGCGCTGTGGGACAGGGCCTGGCACTGCTCAGCCTGCTTTCCTGCAAGGTGTGGTGCCAGGCAATGTGCCAGAGCCTGGAAAGCAGCACCTGTGGCTGTGATTCATCCTGGAAAGGGCAGGATGCCCAGGAACCTTCCTTTCCCAGTGCAGTGGCTGTGCTGCAGTGTGGGGCTGGGACATGGAGTCCCTCTCATCTTCCTGGGGTCCCTTATTCCATCCACACCCCGCTTGTCATGCTCCTAAGCTGCTGACAGGCTGGAGACGCCACCTCAGGATGTATGGAGCCACGGGGGGCTCGGCAAGCCGTGGCCAGAGGCACACACTGACTTACAGCGCTTGCTCAGGCCATGAGCAGAAGGGAGTGATACCTGCAACAAAAGCCTGAGTTTGCTGCACAATCCTGATTTTCCTGTGCTGGCAGCACAGCTGGCCCAGGGCAGAGCAAGGGTGCAATCCCAACCTGTGTCCAGAGGGTGCCTGGTGCCTGGGGAGGTGGGCAGGGGGCTCGGTGCTGAACAGGGAAGGGTGTTGAGCAATGCCCTAATAAATAAACCCCACGTGTGTTTATTTCGGGCAGAATAAACACGGACTCAGACGTGCAGTGGGCCCTGCCCCTCGGCCAGGTTCGGGTGTGCCCTTGGGCTAAAGAAGCCGCTGCCTTGGGGTCGTGCTGCCCAGCATTAAAAATGGAATCTGAGCAGCGAGGAGGTCCCGGGGTCTGTGCGATGCAGCAGAGCATCGCTTCCCGTGCTGAGGCCACGGCGGCTGTGCTGCCGCGCGGGAAAGCACAGAGGAGCATTTTACAAACGCAGCCGAGGAGCATTTTTCAAACTCAGCCTTCGGATGCTCCGCAGTGGGTTTGGGGCCGCCTGGTAACGTACGACAGACGCGGCGGGTGGGTGGGAGCAGACTTGAACAGGCACTCGCTACTCCAGGCTCCCCCCGGGAGAGGTACTGTGCGCGCACCGACTGCTCGGAAGGCAGCTGGAGCTGGCCCTGGGCAGCGTGCGGGGAGCCCCAGGAGACCCCCACCCACCGAGTGTCTCAGGGGATCGTTGCCGAGAGAGGCCCCGGGGACCTCCCACCCATGGGTACAGTGGGGACTTCCGTACCCGAGGGTGCCCTGCACAGCGGTGCCCCGGGGAGCGCCACCTCTGAGACTGCCCCGGGGGACGTGCGCTTCCAGGGACGCCCTGGGGACCTCCTTCCCCAGCCCTGTCCTGGGGGACGCCTACCCTCAGGGGTGTCCCAGGAACTGGAATGCCCCGGAGTAACCCTTCTCCTCCCAGCGACCTGCTCTGCAGGGGACACACGAGAGGACCCCTGTCCCCAGGGATGCTCCGGGGACCCGCTGGGGGTACCTGCCATGCCACGGCTCCCCTAAGGACACGCATTGCTGCAGACACCCGGGAGGGACCCCTCACCCCGGGGATGCCCCATCCGTCGGGGAATGCCCCCATCCACCTGGGATGCCCCATCCCCGGGGGATGCCGCGGCTCCGTGCTGCGGTGGCAGGGTGGGATCGTGCGGCTCCGGGCGAGCGGAGGGGTCGCTGTTGCCGCCAGCACGGCCACCCCCCGCCTCCCCCCACTCCCTCCGCCGCCTTTTGTTCGCCGCCCGCGCTCGTCCCCGCCCGGCGGCGGCGGCGGGCGGAGCCGGGGCCGGGGCCGGGCCGGGGCCGCAGCCGCAGCCGGGGCCGAGCCCAGCGCAGCGCAGCGCAGCGGGAGATGGAGGCCGCGCCGGCAGAGCCGGGTCCCCCCGCGCCGCCGCCGCCGCCGCTCCCGGAGAGGAAGAAGAAGGCGCAGCGAGCGCCGTCGCCCGCCCGCCCCAAGGAGGTGCCCGGCTGGTCGCTGGCCAAGAGCCGGCGCGGCGGCGGCGGGGGGCACCCGGGCGCGGCCCCGCGGCTGGCGGCGGGCGGCGCGCACCCGCACCCGCACCCGCGGCGGCCGGGCGGCGGCAAGGACGGGCGGCCCGACAAGCGGGGCCCGGCGGGGGCTCGGGCCGGCGGCAAGGGGCCGGCGGGGCGCGGCGCGGCGCGGCCGAAGGGCCGGCGGCACGGAGCCGAGACGGCGGCCCCCGGGGCGAGAAGGACGGGGTCGAGCCCCCGCTCGGTGCCCGGGCCCGGGCCGGGGGCAGGAATGACCGACAGCAGCTCGGAGGTGTCGGACTGCAGCGCCTCGGAGGAGGCGAAGCTGCTGTCGCTGGAGCTGGGGCTGAGCGGCAGCGATGGCGAGTCCCCGGGCAGCGCCCCGCCGCCGCCGCCCTCGGCCGGAGAGGCGTCGCCGCTGCCCGAGGAGCCCTCGGCCGCCTCCATGGCCAGCAGCCGCCTGCAGCTCAGCACCTCGCTCGCCTTCTCCGACCTCACCGAGGAGCTGCTGGACGCCGGCACCGACGGGCTGCTCCGCGAGCTGGAGGACCTGCGCTCCGAGAACGACTATCTCAAGGTGGGCACGGCGGGACGCGGCGTGGCAGCGCTGGCACGGCTCGGTGTGGCACGGTATCCCTGGGCAGTAGTGTGGCACAGCGTGGCATCCCAGGGCATGGGTCAGCCAGGGTCAGCATCCCTGGCCGTAGTGTGGTTTAACGTCCCAGATCTTTGCAGGGTATCCGAGGGCATGGCTCAGCATGGTGCAGCATCCCTGGCCTTAGCATGGCATGGTATGGAATCCCAGGGCAAGGGTCAGCATGGGGCAGCATCGCTGGGCACAATACAGCATCCCTTGTCCTCGCAGCATGGCACCCCTGTGCACAGAGCAGCATGGCATGGCATCCCTGTGCACGGAGCAGCATGGCACAGCATCCCTGGCAATGGCATGGCATGGCATGGCACGGCATGGTATCCCAAAGCATGGCTCAGCATGACACAGCATCCGTGGGAATGGCATGGCATGGCTTGGCACTGCATCCCAAGGCGCTGCTCAGTGTGGCACAGCACCCTCGGGTACGGTGTGGTGCTGTTCAGTGTCCCAGGGCATGGCTGGGCACGGGGCACAGCTCAGCTCAGGATGGTCAGGCTCAGCCTGGCCTGGCTCAGTTGGGCAGCACAGCATGGCTGGGTGCAGGGCTTGGCATGGCTCAGCCCAGCATGGCATCCCTGAGCATGGCACAGCCAGGGATGGCCTGGCGTGCTGTGGCTGGGCTGAGTTGGCACAGTGTGGCATGGCTGGATGTAGGGCCGGGCTTGTCCAAGCCTGGCGTGGCCACTGGACTTAGGGCAGAACTCAGCTTGGCCCAGCATGGCCCAGCTGGGCACGGTCCAGCGTGGCGTGGCATGGCTGGGCACAGCTCGGCTCAGTGTTCCATGGCATGGCTTGGCACAGGACAGGCTTTGGCACAACATGGGCCAGCTTAGCCTGGCATGCCCTGCCCTGGCACAGCACACTGCGTGCAGCACAGCCAAGCCTAGCATGGACCCAGCTTGGCATGGCAAGGCTTGGCACAGCCCGGGCTGGCACAGCTTAGCAAGGCAGAGCTCAGCATGGCAGGGATGTGCTCAGCCTGGTTTGGTGTCCTGAGACACAATATGGCATAAGCTGACCCCGTGCAGTTGGGCATGGCCTGGCAGCTGGGCATGGCTCCCTGCTGCTCTCCCTGCCTGCCGATGCTGCCAGAGCCTGGGGACATTTTCCAGCTCTCTTCTTCTCGCTGGTTCCTGTGCTCCCTGGGGCGTTTTTCCGGGTCTGCCTGGTTCACGGGGGCATGGTTAAGCTGGGGTGAACATGCTGTGAGGGGACAGGGACACACAACCATCCCACCTCTGCCCACACATGAGTCTGATGCACCTTGGTATGGTGGGCACCAGCAACCACCCCGTGCCACGTCCTGAGGGGGCTGCAGGCACTCTGTACCCTCTGCCGTCCTTCAGGGAGGGGCTGTGGCTGAGCTGCTTGGGCACTCACCTGCTGGGGAGCTCAGGGCTGGGCACCGAGGCTCCCCAGCTGCTCTTTGGGTGCAGCAGGTTGGAAGTCAGGCCAGCTCTCCTCTGCTGTGCCCAAGTTTGTGAAAGTGCCAGGATGGCACCACTCAAGGTGGGCATTGGGTGAAGCGCTCGAAGATGCTCCGTCAGCCCCTTTGTCCATTAGCAAAGCTCCAGTTCACAGCTGGTGTCCCAACTCCTGCCAGAATTAGCAGCAACAGCTTAAGGGCTTTGATTTACTGGGAGCTGGAAAAATACAGATGAGGCCCCTCCGGTTTCCAAGAACACGCGTGCGAGCGCTGCCATTCCTGCGGACAGAGCGAGTGCTTCCTCCATTTCCACGTAATCTCCTTCCTGGCAGGCTGCAGCAGTGCAGGGTGTGAGTGTTTTACCTGCCAGGAGGGGTGGCAGCTGAAATCCCCTGGCCAGGAGCACCTGGAGGTGTGCACCACAGGCCATGGGGATGCTGGTGGCATCGTCCCTCCTGTGCCAGCACTCGTGTCTCCTCCCTGCCATGTGCATCCTGCTTATATCCGTGTTTCCGTGTTGTAGCTGGCTTCTCGTGACACTGGAGGAGCAGGAGGTGGCTGGGGTGGTACCCTGGCCCCAGCTGGGCAGAAGCCCAGAGCACACGCCTCTCGTGCTCCAAAAAATGTTGGAAGATTTGCCTAGTTTCTCCAGCAAGGAGCTGGAAACTGGGCTGGGCTGCAGCAGAGTGCTGGCTTGTGCCATCTATGCTAAAAATTTAGGCATTTCAGGACTTAGGGCAAAAATAAAGCCCTAACCCAAGGGATTGGCACTGCCCATCTTGCCATGCAGCTCCCCTCACCTCGGGTGTGGATGAATCAGACTTATCTGAGGTGGCTTATTTCCTAGGACTCACCCAAATAGCTGCAAATGCATATTTTTTCACGTATTCGTTGGCACCAGCTAAAACCTAGTGCGTATTTAGAGCGAGATGAGGATTTTTGGGGGTGGGAGGGCTCTGGTGACGTTCTGGCACGAGCCAGACGTGTGTGGTGTTACTACGCCCGTGTGATGCACGCTGGGTTTGGGAGCTTCCCAGCAGTGCTCCAGCAGTGCCAGCTCACGTCCCATCTTTCCTTGGCTGCCATAATAAAACCTCCTTGTTTAAGCACACTTCACCCATTTCTCTTTGCAACCCACATTCCTGCAAGGCACTGCTTTCCTCCTCACCCTTGGGGTGTACCGGGCAGGCTGGGATCTCCTCTTGCCCCTGCTCTCAGGTCTGTGCACCTGCTGTGAGCCCCCTGGATGGGTTCTTCCAGGCGTTTCCCCAAAAAGGGCTGTTTGTCCCGCGCGGGTTGGCAGCCTGGGGAGGGAGGAGGTGTCTCGGGTGTCCTTGCCCCGTCTCGCTGTTGCTGAGCCGTGCGATGGAGAGCAGCTCCCAGCCCTGCTCAGCAGGCTGGAAAATGTGAGATGCGATACGGCAGCAGCTGCGGAGGGACAGGCAGACAAAGAGTGGGCACGGGAGGCTTTGGAGTGAGGGGAGGGGGTGCCTGCAAACCCTTTCCTCTCCTCTCTGCGGGAAGGGGTTTAGGCTGGAGCCGTGGAACGCTGGGGGCACAGTCCTGCCTGCTCTTTCTGCTGCCTGTGCCCCTCCTGCTCCCTGTCCTGAGTCATCCCACAGCCCTTGGGGTTTACATGCATTTCCCAGCCCTGGGGAGAAACATTTGGAGTGGCTGGGTGCCTTGTTTCCCCCAAGGCACTCATGCCACCAGCAGGGCTCTCTGAGATGTCCCAAAGGGGCACTGGGGGCTGTGTGTGGGCAGCCTGGTTGGCACTGGGTCCCTGCTCTGCTGCTGCCCAGATCCTGCCAGGCCACAGGGGCAGGGACCATGGCTGGCAGTTGCAGTAACCACCTGCAGAGCTGCCACAGGGCTCTGCCATGTATTAGTCCACTCAGCCCCCTTGGAAGGGGCTTTGCAGCCTCCTGCCTTTTCGGATGGTGCACAGCATGGGTTGGGCTGCAGAGAGCCCCCAGCTGTTTGCTGGTAATTTATGGGGGCAGGTGTAAAGCTGAGAAATGTTGATTTTTCCCTCACTCCCATTGCCAAGGGGGAGCTGCCATGCCAGCCAGGGGCAGGGATCAGCACACAGGCTGCTGCTCTGAGCTCCAGCATGACATGAAGGGAAGGATGGCCGGTGTTTGCTGTCAGAGCTGGGCTAGAGCTGCTGTTAATGCACCCAAAAAAATCCTGTGCATGATACGGGTGTGCCTTGCCCATCCTTCCACGCATTGCACCCTGGCACAGGCTTGTGGTGTGCTGCATTTTTGGGGATCCCCGCACTGTCAGGGCACATGCGTGAGCACCCTGAGCAGTTTCCTTTAAAAATCCCCTCTGATTTCATTTTTTCCCCAGCAAATTCTAGCATAATTCCCTGCGCTGCCTGACGGGCGCTCAGAGTTAATTGAAAGCTGCTGCTTTTGTGCTGTAATCTCGGAGGAAGCCGTGCTTGTTGCTCTCCTGCACGGTAATCCCCTCTTTGGGATCACGGCGAGCCGCAGGCACAGCCGCTGCCAGCGCGGCCCCAGCTCCGCACAAAGGCGGCACTGCCAAACACACAGGCAGATCCCACCCTGCCTCCTGCTCTGCTGAGGTTTGGGGGTGTAGCTGGAGGCTGCAGGCAGGGCTGTGCCCCCCAAAAGGCTGCCCATCCCCTGCTTGGCTGCGCCCCAGAGCCTGGGGCTGCCAAAGAGGGGCTGTGTGCTGCCAGCAGCACCAGAGCCAGTCAGGGCTGCATTTGCATGAGCCTGTTTTGTGTCCCTTGCTGGTTTCTGCTGCTCGGAGATAGCAGGTCCTGCTGGAGAGCTGCTGGTGTGGCACAGTGCGAGTCCCCTGCTCTGCTCGGAGCTTGCTGCATTCTTGCAGGCACCAAAGTCAGTGTAGCTCCCCTTGGGCAGAAGATCCGAGCTTTCATTCTGCTTCTGCAACCTGTAACTGCTCTGATCTGCATTCTGAGGTGTGCTCTGCATTCTCCACTCATCCCTCTCCTGCCCTGCCACCACTCAGGGTCATCACCCTAAATCCCAGCCCTTCCTGAAAGAGCTGATGTCCTTCAAGTGGACGTGTGGACACAGCTGTTGCTGCCTCCTGCTCTAAAAACGCATGGTTTCTTTTTCCCGAACTGGAAACAGGCAGTTTGCATCCCACCTTTCCGCTCCTTAGCTTCCTTAATAATCTCCCCAGGGAGAGACAGTGTCTCCGAGGTTTGTGCAGAGGAGGTTGAAGGTAGGTTGTCTCTTGAGCTCATCCACCGAGCGTAACTTGGCTCCTGCAGGCACAAAATGGGGTGTTTGCTTCTGCACACAATCCCTGGGGCATTCAAATGAGTCTCCCTGGACTGCAGATTCCCAGCGTTTTTTCCAGGAGAGGATTTCTCTGGTGTGAAAACACCGAGAAATCTTTGCTGCTGCAGAGATGGGATGAGTGGGATGCGGTGGTGGGTGATCCCAGCGGACAAAGCAGAGCACCCATGGGTGCTGAGAGGCTGTGACTCTGCCTAGGGATGGGCACCCTGTTGTTTACAGGACAAGTGGCCCAGCATGGCAGTCCCCAGGGGCATTTTTGTAGATAGAAGTTATTTATCTGCTCCTCAGGGTTGCCCACCTGTCATCATTTCACACTTCATTTAACATCACTTACAGTGCTCAGTGCTCACAATGCCACCCCTGAATCTGGGATGTTTGTATGAGGTTCCTCTCTGTCTCCTGGCTCAGCTCTCACCTTAACCCAAACGGATTTTTTGCTCAGTGGGGCATTAACTCCAGAAAACCTGCAGATGCAATGGGCGAGGCTCAGAGGCTGCAATGAACCCCCGAAGCTGTGGGGCGACCCCAGTGCTCCCCACACGCTGCCCTGGCAGATCAGCTCTGTCCTCCAAGCTCTCTTCCAGTTGGCTGGCATTTTTCCACTCTCCAACCCTAATCCCTTTACCGAGGCTTAGCAGCATGGCTTGCCTCCGTGGGGCAAACTGGGGCAGGCTGTGCGCCTGCCAGGCTGCATCCACTCAGAGGATTTATTGGCGTTACGCGATGTGGGTGAATTCCTGCAGCTGCAATGAAGACAGCTCTGCCTTCCCAGCCCCCCCAGTGCTGCAAATCCCCCCAGCCCCACTCCTGGCTGTCCCTCCAGGCATTGCCCAGGCTGGACACTCTGGGCACGGCTTCCCCCTAAAATAATGGGTTGCTACAACCCAAGGGATAAACAAGCAGGAGCTCTTAGCAGGGCAAGCCCAGGCTTCCTTCCAGAAAATGCAAGGTTTGGTTGGGCTTTTTCCAAGGTCCCTGCTCCCTGCCCTGCTCAGCTGCTGCCTGGGAAAGCCACACGGCAGATGAGAGCTGGGATGGTCAGTGCTGTAGCAGGATTGCAGTTGTATTCAAGCCACGATTCAGCTGACTTTGGTGGTGAAAGGCTGTTTTCCCCACCCGCTGCAGTGCGCCTGCTCACCTGCAATCCATAATGCCTTTTTTTCCTGTGAAAGCTCCCAAGGAACAGATGCCACAAAGCAGCTCTCCAGGCTGATTTGGCTTGTGGGGGTTGTGCTGGTGTCCCCAGAGCTGTGGCACTGTGAGGGCAGGGGGGTGGCAGTGCTGGTGGCAGGTTCCCATCGAGTTTGTCACCCCAGGCTGCATCACAGCCCTTGCAGGGCTGTCTGCCACCACATGTGGTTCATTCCTGGGGGGTTTTACACCTGAAGTGTCCAGGGGGTTTTCTTCAACGTATCTGCAGTGATGCCCCTTTGCAGGACAGTCTCTGGCTGTCCCTGGGACCCCTGCTGCTCATCTCAAAGCCTCGGGGCTGTTTCTGTTCCGCGGCAGAACAGAAACAGGTCTGTTCTCAAGACCCCCTGTCAAGAAGCAGAGCAGCAGAGGGTGGACAGGACACTGGTGGCCGTGGTGCTGCCGGGCTCCAGCAGCCAAGCCAGGAGATAATCCGGGATTGTCTAATTGACGTTCCTTCTTTGTCACAAAGTGTTTAAAGCCAACAGTGAGCGACTGTGACTTGTCCCTGCAGCTGCCGGCCCCTTCCCCGGGCTTGGCTTCTCTTTTTGGGGAGTTCTTGCAGCTGGGGCTTTGTCAGGCCGGGTGAGTGTGGCAGCCACTGTGCCAGCGCCTGGCAGAGCCAGCGCAGAGCTGCCATCTCAGGCTGTAGGTCACTGTCACAGCAATGTGAGGAGCAGTCCCCTGTCCCCCCTGCCTGGGGTGAATCAGGGCTGAGCATTCCCAATGCCTGTGCCCGATCCTTTTGTCCCTTCCCTGACCATGCCACGGTGCAGGGTGGCATTGTCAGCCCCTCACTTCTCAAGTGGCAGTTGCATTTGGCTGTGTCAGGAGGTCTTTAGTGGCAGGGGGTTTTGGCAGGAAAGGAGATGCTTGATCCCTTCCCAGGAGTGTGCTGGTCCCAGCGGGTCTTGTCGAGGAGAACAGCCAGAGTGGTGGCTGGAGCGTTTGCTCGGAGGATCTGGGCTGTCACCATGTTCATGGTGATGGGGAAAGCGCTTTTTCTGTCCCCAGGGACCAGAGGGGACAGTCCTAGAGCATCCCCAGTGACCACAGTCCTGTGCTGGATGGGGTGGTGGCACTGGGCACCCCACAGTACTCGTGTGCCACAGCCCTGCGGGAGGCTTTGGGTCAATGCTGGTGCCAGCAGGATGTCACCCTTGGCCCTGCTGTGACGGTGATGCCACTGCTCCATGGCAGAGGCTCTGCTGTGCTGGGAGAGGTCACTGGGAGAGCTGATGAGACTGGGAAGAGGTGGAATGGAGGACCCAGCCCAAGGACTGCTGCTTGGTGGCAAAACAAGCAGCAACCTCTGGTCCCCAGCGCTGGCAGCATCTCATTCATGATCCCTGCGTTGCCTCCCCTAACGCAAGTTGTCCTCGCCTGCCATCTCCTCCTTCCCTTGCCTGCCTCCCTGACACATCTTTTCCAAACATAACCTAATTTTTCTCTCCCTGTGGCTGCTGCCTGAGCTGCTCCTGCAGCTCCTCTCCCTCCCCCACCTTCCTCTTTCTTTTACCACAAATACTCACAGCCACTTGTGTTGGCTGTTCCCCCTTGGGTGACTGGCTCACCCCTGCGTGACAGCACCGAGCTGGCTCTGAGCCTTTTCCTGCAAGGATTGGGCTTTGCCCAGGGGGTTGAAGACCTGTGAAAATGGCTGATGGGATGGATGGATGGATGGATGGATGGATGGGTGGGTGGGTGGAGAGCCATGGCGGGGAGGTGTCGCAGGGAAGAAGAGGGCAGAGCAGGGTCGCACACAGGGGTCTAACACAGCGTCTCCCCGCAGGATGAGATCGAGGAGCTGCGCGCCGAGATGCTGGAGATGCGGGATGTCTACATGGAGGAGGACGTGTACCAGCTGCAGGAGCTGCGGCAGCAGCTGGACCAGGCCAGCAAGACGTGCCGCATCCTGCAGTACCGCCTGCGCAAGGCCGAGCGCCGCAGCCTGCGCGTGGCGCAGACTGGCCAGGTGGACGGCGAGCTCATCCACAGCCTCGAGCAGGACGTCAAGGTCAGCCTGGGAGGGCAACTCCCCACCCAGGCAGCCCTTCCCCAGAGTGGTTTGGATGAGGTGTGGGCGTGGAGGTGGCAGGGGATGTTGTGGTGCAGGGAACTCTGCGATGATGTGCGGTTTGTGGGGTCGTTGTTGGACACATCATAATTCCCTGCTAGCAGTGGTGATGTGAGAAGAGGGGAGAAGGCTTCCAGCTCACAGGTGGTCTGAGGAGATCCTGGTGGTGGAGAAGCACTGCTGGAGAATGTGCAGGCCCAGCCCAGCCCTGTGCCCTGGGGCTGAGCTCCCTTATCCTGCTCCTATGGGGATGTGATGGGGCCACCACAGTGGGATGGAGCATCCTGAGTGTGCAGGGAGGGGATGTGGGGACCAGGACCCTACAGGCTGGGGAGCTGCTCCTCTCGGCCATCGGAAAAACCTTGCAGAGCCCCAGGCATGGTAGCACGTGGGGCTGGGGCAGGGACAAGGGAATTTCTGCAGGGTGACGTTGCTGCGCCCTCGAGGAGCCCGGTGAGTGTTTGCTGAGGGCTCTCGCGACGAGCCTGCTGCCAAGAGGGGGGTGCAGTGGCAGTCAGAGACAGCTCGGGATGGATGTGCAGCAGCTCGAGGACTAACTTTGTTTTCTGAGCAGAAAACAGCCAGTCCTGGAGCCAAGGCATGCCACAAGTGTGGGGCTGTGTGCCCGCCTTGCTGCCCATCCCTGCTGGGGCCCCAATCCCCTCCCCAAACCACCCCTCAGCTCCCCCCAGCTTGGGCGGCTGCTGCCAAAAACGCCCCCTCCAGCTTCTCCCTTTCTGGGAAAGAAAGCACAGCCCATCCTCGGGGGAACAGGAGCCCAACCCCATGGCCTGAGATCCCCCAGCCCTGCAGCAGGGCTTGCTGCTGCCTCCACAGCGCTGATATCCCAGGCTGTGCAGGAAACCAGTGACATTGGGGACAATTTTTGCCTTCCTGCAGATGCAGGAGTGAATGTTTCATGTTATTAAGCTCTCTTTCTGCTGAGGACTGCTCCCTTGCAGGGATCTGGAGAGGGGGAGCTCTGGGGTGGATGTAGGCACCCTTCACCCCGGGGCAGCTGCTGGTTTTTCTGTAATGTGATGCAGCAGCTCGCCTTTCTCCTGACCGGCACAGCTGCTGCCAGCAGGGACAGGCTGCCTGCTCTGCTGCTGCCCACCAGCTTTTCCAGCCTTCTGGGGGCTTTTCCAGTCTCGTGGTATGGTTAAAAAGGTGATGAACATCTCCCACCATCATGTTAGGGCTAGAGAAGGCAGGATTTGGCCAGGGGATGGGGACACAGACCAGCGTTGCAGCTGGTGAAGGGACAACAGCAGTCACAGCACACAACTGAGGGGACAGACACAGGGGCCAGGGGGTCACCCACCATCGTGTCTCCTCCAGAGGGTCTAAGTAACTGCCTGGTGATCTCTGCATGAGGATTGTGGGTGCCCAGGGTCTCAGCCCCCTGCTCATTGTGCCCAGTCTGATGTCCCCCATGTCCCCAGGTGGCCAAGGACGTCTCTGTGCGGCTCCACAATGAGCTGGAGGTGGTGGAGAAGAAGCGGATCAGGCTGGAGGAGGAGAACGAGGACCTGCGCCAGCGGCTCATCGAGACTGAGCTGGCCAAGCAGGTGGTGCAGAACGAGATGGACAAGCTCCGAGAGGTGAGTGGGACACAGGAGGCTTCCCCAAGGCTCTGCTCGTAGCAGGTGTGCTGGCCCTGGCTCATGGGATCCCCCAGCCCTGCTTGAGTCACTGAAACCCAAACCGTGCTGCAGATGCTTGTGAAACCCGAGCAGTGCCTGCCCTCCGCACGCATCATCCCACCCTGCGGGCACCCCCTGGCTCTGCCCCATCCAGGGGGGCTGCAGGACTTCCCCACTGCGCTAGGGACACTTTATATGGCCCTGGCCACTTGCTCAGCCCGGCCCCCTGGGCTGTGCCCTATTTCCATCCAGACAAAGCTTTGCACCATGTGGGGGGGTCCCTGTGTCCCTGGCAGAGTGCCCAGTGCTGGCCATATCCTGCTGGTTCAAACTGGGCTGAGATGTGCCAGCAGTGTCCCCATGGTGTCCCAGTGGTGTCCCAGCGGTGCTGCAGAGCAGGGTGGGTACACAACCCCCCTGTCCTGGGCAGCCAAATGTACCCATGTGCACAGATCAGGGCACTCCATGCCGTGCTGCTTTTGGGACCAGCCTCTGGCCAGGATCAGTGTCATCCTCGGTGACAGGAAAGGCATCCTGGTGACAGCGTGGACTTGCAGCCCTTGTAACCCACTTCCCTAGTGCCTGGGATGCCTTTGGTCCCGGGGGAGCCTCGGGAAGCATCTCTGGCTGAGCCATCAGCGCAGTGTGGGGGAGGAGACACAACCCAGAGAAGGCTCTCACTTCCCCCACCTTGGGATCTCTGGGGCCAGCTCTGCCTAAAGCCGAGCCCCGGGAAGCTGCAGGATCCAGCTGTGCTGGCCCCATCCCTTCTCAGCCATCTCCTCGGTGGCACGGAGCAGTGTCCCCCACGCGGGGTGTGCTGTCCCCGGGCTGCACAGCCCCGCTAACAGCCGTGAAATGGGTTTGCCTGCAGCCGCCAGCGCGGGCTGAATAACAAATGGCAGCTTTGGGAGCCGGGCTGGAGCTCTCCGGCTCTCGGAAAACAGGCAGGGAAAATGGTTGCACGGTCAGCGTGGGGAGCTCCGAGCAGCCGCCGCTGCCTTGCCCTGGCTGAGGATGGGCTACAGACTCTCTCTGGGGACAAGGACACACTGCCGCCTGGCACGGGCTCAGAGATGGTCCCCAAGCTCGGGATGGAGCGGCCCCAGGCTAGCAAGGGCGTTGGGGTTACTCACTGATTGCAGAGTGCTAATTAGGCAAACATTAGACAAAGTGAGCTAAAAGCCCTCCTCCTCCCTGCTGCTGCAGGGCACAGAGCCTGGCAGAGCTTGTTAGCAGCCAAAGCCAGCGACTGGGCAGGGCTGGGCTCACCCCTCACGGCTGATTATTCCTCCCTTTCAAGAGGTTTCTCCCATAATTGGATAATTGTCTGGGGATCATTCCCGAAGGCACAGGCATTTTCCCCTCTCCTGTCTTCTAGAGGGGCAGGAAAAAGTGGGATCAGTCTGGGCACCCCATGCCAAGCCTGCCACGCTGAGCTCAGCCACAGCCACCCCAAGGCTGGTCCCGAGGTGGAGCAGTGACAGCCACACCAGCCCCAGGGTGCAGTGCCTGGAGCTGTTAGGGGCTGGTGCTGTCCTTTCCCCAGCGCAGTGGGGCTGAGGGATGTGATGTGGCACAGCCAGCCCCTGGGAGAGGCTCTGCAGCTCCAGCAGCTCCAGTGATGGTCGTGGCCTTAATAGGAAAGCCTGGAGCCCAGCACCTTGGCACAGGCAGCAGCTTACATTTCACAGCTGCTTTCTTTGGCTGTCAGGCCTCAGCACCAGCTTGGAAATAGGTCCAGGGCAGCTGCATGGATCAGCCAGCGCTCTTGGGAGGCTGTGTGGATGGTCTTGAGGGTTTCCCCCAGCTCTCTTCCCCAGAAAATTTGCTCTCCCCTGGGTACCTGCATTTTTACCGTGCTTTTGGTCTCCCTTATTGCTCTGTCTGCCTTCCCCACCTCCCAGCTGTCCTCACTAGCCTGGACATTGTCCCTTGTGTCCCCTTGTGACCTTGGCAGCAGAATCAGCATCGTCCTGCTGAGGAGCCCTCCCCATAGCTGAGGGACCAGGATGTGTCCCGTGCTTGGGGAAAAGGCGATGGGGAATGTCATCATCTGCTGCTCCCACACTGGAATGTCCTGAGAGCTAGCCCTTGGCCTGGGGGTTGGATTCCCCGCTCCATCCAGCCCTGACAGGGACTGTGACTCAGCCTCTCCACTCTCCATGGCTCATTTCCTGCTCACTCCTGCTTTTTCACTGCTCGTTTGCCTGCAGGGGGAATTTCTGGCCAAACCTCATGATGTGATGCTTGCCAGTCCAGCTCCCTCAGAGCAAAGGGCCTCCCTCAGCCCACCGGGGCTCAGGGCTTTTCCTGGGGTCCACGAGCATCTGGGAATGTCAGCACCGATGTCCATCCACACTGTATCTGTCTGTCTGTCTGTGTGTTGGTCAGTGCTGGGGCACAGTGCCATCGCTGTGGGTCATACCTCTCTCTTCTCCCCGCAGAATTCCCTGAAGAAGCGAGGGTCTCGCTCCCTGGGCAAGACTGAGAAGAAGCCATCAGTGCAGGTACCAGCACCTGTGCCCCCAGGGCAGGCCACAGTGACCCACCAGCACCCGAGGCCATGGTGCCAGCTCAAGACTGCGAGTAAATCTGGGCATGGCAGCGCCATCCCCTCCTTGCAGGGCTTTGCAGAGCTTTCCTGCCTCTCAGAGCCCCTGCATAAGGGAGGGATTGATGTGCTGGGCCATCGTCTTTGTCCTCAAGCGCTCCCTTGTCTCATTTATCAATGGAGCAGCAGTGGCCGGGCGGTGGCTTTAACCCTTTCCCTGTGTAAGGAGCTGGAGGAGTTGGCTTTTCATTGCAAAGCTGCTTTAGCTCTTGGCTTGTGGCTGCTGCAGCCTGTGTCCCTCCTGCCAGTGCCAGCAGCTGTGCTTGAGGGTGGTCTGGGAGCTTCACAGGGTGCGGGGGAGCAGAGGGTCCCTGTGGGGATGGCTGGAGGCCACGCTGCTCGTGCCCCTTGCAGAGTGCTGGGGCAGCACAGGGATCGGGGGATTTGCCGGTGGCAGCAGGATTTCAGCTGTCACTTGCTGTTGAGCTGAGCTGCTGTGACTCGCTAATGCTGTTACCAGGGCTCGGAGAGGCAGAGCTGCTGTTGCAGGGATAGAAAGGCAAGAGGAAAAATCCTCTTTCGAAGACAAAAGACCTGAAGGGTTTATTTTGGGGAACAGATCTTCTCCCCCAAAGCTTTGCAGGGAGGCAGACCCTGTAAAGCCACTCCTGACGTGCTGCTGAGAGCATCTCAAGGCAGGGACCCTGAGCAGCCCAGGGGTTCTGGTCACCTGTGTCCTTGCTGGCACAGCCCACCCTGTGCAGCTGCAGGACAAGGACCCTCAGGCCCTCAAAGCCTTTACCCTTCAGGCTTTATTTATCACCTCCCTTTAACTCCATTCTTGAGAGCCCTTTCTGGCCAGCTGATGGTCCCAGCATCCTTCCCCAGAGAGCACCTACAGCTGGCTCTGCCCCGTGCTCTGCCCTCCGTCACTCCCTTCCCCTGGCTGAAGCCCCTCATCTGCCTCCTCCTGGGGCAGGAAACAACCCCCAGCCCTGGGCCACGGTAAAACCCTCTCTGCTTCCCACACCCCCATGGAGCCAAGGCCCTTCAGCCTGGGGTTACAGGGTGGCCCCAGCTCTGTGACGGGACCGATGCTGCAGGAACTCTGGGCTTCCCTGGGTGCCGATGCCCCGGATGTGGCCCCCATCCGCTCCCTGTCCCCGCGCAGCCGTGGCTGGTGGCCCTGTGGGCACAGATGCTGTGACTCATCGGTGGCTTCCTGGGCCCCTTTCCTGCCTGGCGGTGCTGGGTGAGCATCAGCGCTCCCCAAAAACAGAGCTGGGGGCGACAGACTCAACACCGATGTCTGCCCAGGCTCAGGAGCACTCGAGGTGGTTTTGGGGACGTGTGTGTCACTCTGGAGATGCCAAGGCATAGAGGGACACGCTGGGTTGCTGCTTTTTTTTTTCCCCCAGAAAAACAGGAACTGAGGTCATGTCTGCCCTGCCTGAGCCAGCCCTCCCCTAATCTCCTCACCTAATTAGGGGGGCACAGCTTTAATGCGCCTTAGTGAGGTCGTGTCCCCATGCACGAGCATGGAAGAGCAGCAGGGTGGTTCCTGTGGTCACAGCAGGACATTTGGACAATAAAATGGCACCCCAAACTCATGGGAACCCCCTTTCCATCAGACCTGGCCTTGTTAGGAGCAGTCCAGGATGTCCAGAGTAAATACTGCCGCAGGGTTTGGGATGAATGTGGGCATGGCTGGGGGGGCTGGGGGTCTGGAGCACCCAAAGGAGGGGACAGCTTGTTTTTACCAGCCAAGGAAAGGGGAATGGGAATGTGTTCAGCCAGGCAGAGGGCTGCCAGGGCCAGCAGCCACCTCTAGCACTGCCCAGCTCCAGCGGGTGCAGCGGGGTGAGGGTCACAGCCCCACAGGTCCCCTCCTGGCAGTGACCACACCAGAGCTCGGAGCACTAGAGTGACCCCAGGGCACGGGAAGCCGCGAGCTGGACGTCAGGAAATCCTGGTCCTCCATCCAAAAAGCTTCCTAGAGCAGAGAAACGGTCTGTCTGGGCAAACAGCCAAGTTCCTAACTGCTAAATAAAAAAGGAACACATGGAGAAACGGTCCTGAGAAGCAAGAGGGGCTTGGAAAGGGACTCGTGAGCTAATGCTGAGGCTTTGCTTGGGGTTTCAGTGCCCTGATAAGGTGGTGGCAGCCAGGCTGAGGGTTAGGACTTCAAGAGGTTTTCAGCTGCTTCTCTGCCCTGTTACGGAGCATGGGGGGCTGAGAGGAGGAGCAGAGCCCTGATGAGAGTGTCACAGTGGCAGCAGTGCCAGTATGTGGGAGGAAACCTTGGTGACCCTGTGGAGTCTTGACAGCTTTCCCTTCCTCTCTGCCCTGTGGTGGATCAGGCTGGACCTGGTCCCCACATCCCCCATGGTGGCTTAATGTCTTTCCTGGGGCCAGAGCCACAGGTCTCTTCATCCAGGGCATCCTGCCCCATCTCCAGGCTCACCCTGAAAGTCTCCAGGATGGATCTCAAAGTTCTTCCCCTTCCATGAGCAGAGACAGCAGCTTCCCTGGGATGACTGGGGCGGGAGGGTACCATGTGCCCAGGGCTCTCTGGGACTCACCATGGCCCCAGGGAGCATCTGTCTAATCCCCAACCCCTCTGGGTCCGCAGGAGGACAGCGCAGACCTGAAGTGCCAGCTGCACTTTGCCAAGGAGGAGTCGGCCCTGATGTGCAAGAAGCTGACCAAGCTGGCCAAGGAGAACGACGGCATGAAGGAGGAGCTGCTGAAGTACAGGTCCCTCTACGGGGACCTCGACAGCTCCCTCTCCGTGGAGGAGCTGGCTGACTCTCCTCATTCCCGGGAGGCTGAGCTGAAGGTCCACCTCAAGCTGGTGGAGGAGGAAGCCAACATCCTCAGCCGGAGGATAGTGGAGCTGGAGGTGGAAAACCGCGGGCTGCGGGCGGAGATGGATGACATGAAGGGCCAGGGGGACAGGGAGCTGCCGGGGCAGGACACGCGGTTCCTGGTGGGCGTCTCGAGCTGCGGGGACGCGGGGGACACAGTGGCGGAGCTGCGCCGGCACCTGCAGTTTGTGGAGGAGGAGGCCGAGCTGTTGAGGCGCTCGCTGCTGGAGCTGGAGGACCAGAACAAGCTCCTCCTGAACGAGCTGACCAAGTACAAGTCAGACCACGAGCTGGACGTGACGCTGTCGGAGGACAGCTGCTCGGTGGTCAGCGAGCCCTCGCAGGAGGAGCTGGCCACGGCCAAAGTGCAGATCAGCGAGCTCAGCGGCAAGGTGAAGAAGCTGCAGTACGAGAACAGGGTGCTGCTGTCCAACCTCCAGCGCTGTGACCTGGCCTCCTGCCAGACCACCCGGCCCATGCTGGAGACCGACGCCGAGGCCGGCGACTCGGCACAGTGCGTCCCCACCGCCGGCTGGAGGGACAGCGTGGGCAGCAGCGAGGTCGATGGGCAGGACAGGGGGCTGGGCAGCGGGAAGGTGCCCGATGGTCCCGCCAAGCTGCTCAAGCCCAAGGACCTGGAGACCTTGCTGGGCATCCGGGACCAGGCAACACTGGTCAGCAAAGCGATCGACGTGTTGATCTCGGATGCCAACGGCTTCACCTCGGGGCTGAAGGCTTGCTTGGACAACGAGTGTGCAGGGGTGCTGCTGGGCGAGGCCGTGGGCAGCGGTGGTGACGGTCCCAGCGATGCCAAGCTGATGAACGTGCTCCTGATGCGGCTGGGCGTGCTCCAGCAGGACCTGGGCTGCTTCGTGAGGAAGGTGGACCACCTCACTGGCGGCTTCAAGGAGCACATGGACTCGTTCCCCTTCTCCAGCCCCAGCAGCCACGATGTCACCAAAGAGGGGCTGCAGAAGGAGCACTCCTCCGACTTCCAGGTACGGCTTCTTCCCACATCCCTCACAGCAGCTGCCGCTTTATTTGCCACCGCGTTTCCTCCTGCTTTAACGGAGCAAACCCCGATCCCCAGTGTAACCTCCCTCCTGCCTCTCCAGAGCAAAATCCAAACTAACACCTCACTGCATGCCAGTGGCACCGGGGACAAGGTAGGACTCTGCTCCAACAGAGTGTGCCCAGGGCAGGAGGCAGTGGACATCCTGGCACAGGCTGGTTGTGCCAAGGCTGCCCTCCCCTTGGCCAGGGGCTCTCAGGTGCACTCCCACTTTAGCAGGGGCTGATGTTTTGGCTGCTCTCCCTGGCTTAGCCTAGCACTGTGTCTCAGAAGTTCTTTCTTGGGGATGAGCTGGGTGGAAGGAGAGCTGCCTGCAGCCCTGAAAGCAGCCCAAATTGCAGGGACCCCGCTTGCAGGAATCCTCAGCCCCCAGAGACCCTGGCAGGGTAATTTGAAGAGCAGAGGCTCCAGGGCAAATCTGCATCCAAGGGAGAACACTTCTGGAGCAGTGGAGAGCAGCTCATGCCCTGCTGTCTCGCTTTTCTCAGGGGTCCCAGGTCCTGCCAGGAGCCAGGGCTGTCAGGGTGGTTGGGGCTGCAGGCACAAGCCCTTTTCTGGAGCACACTCGCTTGTTCAGAGTCCTATTGTTCTGCATGTGGTCCCCCCAGCCCAAGGTCCCAGTCTCCCCCAGTCACTGCATGGCACCATAACTGGTGTTAGCACATTTTTTCCCTCTTTCTCTCTTTTTTCCCCTTTCCCCAAACAATCCAGGCCACGTGTCTCCTCATCCTGTGTTTCCTTTTGGTTTCTGCATTGTCTCCCGCCATGGTGATGAAGCTCCTTCTCCTCCTCATCCTTTTTGTTGTCTTGTAGTTCTTTACTGTTTCGGAGACCCATTGTTTTGTTTTCTGGCTTTTTTTTCTTCCCGCTCTTTTGGTTTGTTCTCATTAACTTGCCCACGCATGCAGCAGCCTGATTTTAGGGACGCCGACCCTTTCCGCATCCCCCACACCAAGGACACAGACCCCGCACATCCCCGGAGCTACAAAACCTGCCGGGCTGAGGAGAACGACTCCTACGCCACCGAGGTATGACACGGGCAGGGAGCCATGTCCCCTTGGCCAGTGGGGTTGGGGACAGGGCTGTGGGATGGGGTTGACCCTTTTGAGAGTTGGGGACAAGGGAAGCTGCAGGGCCCCATTGGGGAGGGACACAGGGATGTGCAGCTCACCTTCCCCATCTCCTCCCCGGGCTGTTCCAGATGAAGGAGCTGCAGCTGGTGCTGTCAGAGGCCAATGAGAGCCTGCGGGGGCTGCAGGAGCAGCTCTCGCAGGAGAGGCAGCTGAGGAAGGATGAGGTGGACAACTTCTCACAGAAGATCTGCCAGGTGAGTAGGTCTCTGCCCCTGGGAGACAGGTGTCCTCACACCCATGGCTGTGCCACCTCCACCCCCAGCCCTATGTCCCACTTGGGGCCCTGGGTGTCACCTGGGGGCACACACAGCGTGTCCCATTTTCAAGGGACACAGGCCAAGCACACTCCTCCTCGCACATGGGCACGGAGCCATGCAGGGCTGCCCCCACAGGATTGCCTCAATGGCCCTGCTGTCCCCAGCATGCTCCCAGGGCGTCACAGCTCCCCAGGATGGGGATATGGGGCTGGCACCGGGCTCAGCCCAGACCCTGGGCGGGAGGCACCACACCGCTGCCACCAGCCCCTGTCCTGGAGCCACTCGTCTCTCCACAGCTGAAGGAGGACCACCAGAAAGCACTGCTGCGGCGGGAGTTTGAGCTGCAGAGCCTGAACCTGCAGAGGCGGCTGGAGCAGAAGTTCTGGAGCCAGGAGAAGAACCTGCTGGTGCAGGAATCGCAGCAGTTCAGGCAGAGCTTCCTCCTGCTCTTCATGAAGCTCAAGTGGTTCCTCAAGCACTGGCGCCAGGGCAAGATGGTGCACAATGAGGGCGAGGACTTTTTGGAGGTACGAGGGACTGCCTTGGAGCAGGGACCACACTGTTGGGCATGTCCCTCATGTCTGCATGTCCCACCCAGGGCTCTTCGGGTGTCCCCCATCCCTGGCCAGGGGCTGTGGGTCTCCATATCATCCCAGCCATGGTGTCACCCACAGGTGAACAGCATGAAGGAGCTGTACCTGCTGCTGGAAGAGGAGGAGCTCGCCCCGCAGCAACAGGCGGACAACAAGATGTGTGCCGGGGACAGCTGGACCCCCAACACGGTGAGCGGGGTCCCCATGAGCCCAGGGGCTGGATCAGGGCAGGATCAGCCCAGCTGTGGCTGTGTGGCAGGGGGTGGTGGCTCCTCTGGGGGTGCATGGGTGAGTAGGGTTGCTCCCCCCTGGCACATCACCTCTGGGGATGGTCCCCTGCCCTGGTGTCTTCCCATGTTCCTCACCTTGGGAGCAGCCTGCAGGGCTGGGACGCAGAGGGGGCAGCTCACCCAGAGTGCCACGCTGTTGAGTCCCCTCCTGCTGCCTGTGCTCAGCCCTGTTCTCCCAACAGCCCAACGAGTGCATCAAGACCCTGGCGGACATGAAGGTGACCCTGAAGGAGCTGTGCACGGAGCTGCGGGAGGAGCGGCGCGGTGCCAGCGAGCTGCAGCAGCAGTTCACCAAGGCCAAGGCTGCCTGGGAGATGGAGCGTGCTGAGCTCAAGTGCCACATCGCCCAGGTGGGGGTCTTGGGCACCCCGTGGGCTGGCAGAGCTTCCCCATGCCTGCTGGGGGCTGGGGGGCTGCCTGTGCCCTGTGCCAAGCGCTGGGCTGGGAGCAGGGTGGCACTGTGGGAATCTTAATTAGCAGCCGCTCAGGCAGGAGAGTTTCCATGGCAACGGGGCTGGCATGGAAATCTGACTGTGGAGCAGCCGAGGATGCTCTTTATTCCTCTGCTGGGTTTGCCTGGGGAGGGTGGGAAGGGACAGGGGCTCAGCATCCCTCCCCAGGACAGGCAGCTGAGAGCAGCATCAGAGCTCACCGCTCCCCCAGCCCGAGGCACAGTGCAGGATCCCTGTGGGTGCTGCCAAAGGGCTGCAGGGAAGGCAGGAGCTGGAGGGAGAGCAGTCTGGGCACTGGGGGAAGCTCCTGCCTGCAGGATGAGTCCCATCAGTCCCTCAGCCCTGCCCTCCCCGTGCTGAGGGTTTCCACTCTCACTGTGCTGGCAGCAGCCCACGGCTGTACATCAGCTCCGCTCCCCAGAACAGGAGCCAGCACTTCCAGGCAGGATCTCTCTAGGCAGAGCATGGGTCCCCAATTCCGTATCTCCTCCTCGAAAGAGAGCAGAGCTCTCTGCTGTGGTGGCACCACCCCAGTGGTGCTGCATCCTCGGGCTGCTCTGCCAGCGCTGCAGGTGATGCTGCCCCTCTCCAGGAGCTGGGTCCCACAGGCAGGAGCACAGCCAGGCAGGCAGGACATTCAGCCCGTCCTGCTGGGTGACCATCTGCTGGGCCGGCTGGCGTCATGTGGCTGAAGCCAGGGCTGGCCATGGCTTGGCTTGCATGTTGTGTGTGTCACGGCCTTCAGGACACCTCATTGCCCAGCCTGGCAGCATGGGACCGGCACTGGGAAGCACTGGAAGCCTGCAGCCCTGCCCCTTTGCTGGAGATGTCCAGCACCATGCTGGAGCCATGGGTCCCCTACAGCCAGCACCGTGTCCCCACAGCTGGAGTCAAAGGCAGGCAAAGGGATCGCGGAGCGTGCGCTGCCAGACTGGAAGGTGGCACTGAAGAGGGAGCGTGAGGAGCACCAGCATCTCCTGGCCGAGTCCTACAGCGCCGTCATGGACCTCACCAAGCAGCTGCAGATCAGTGAGAAGAACTGGAACCAGGAGAAGGTGGAGCTGCTGGCACGCTTCAAGGAGGAGCAGCAGCAGGCAGAGCAGCAAGCGAAGGACCTGCAGAACAAACTCAACCAGGTATGGTGTCCTCCATCCTGCACGTGTCCTCCAGCCTCTGCCACTTGCCCCGAGAACGTTTCATGCTTTTGCTTGCCCAGAGGGGCACACGTTGAACCTGTTGAGTGACCAAAGCATTCTCCAGTTGCAGAAAGGATCCAATCCGTGGGCATTGAAGCACTCTGAAATGGAGAAGCATGGCAGCAACTGGAAAGAGGTGTGTAAGGAGGGTGGAGTGCTTTTAGGATGCTGGTAGGGCTCAGGTCTGTGCTAAGGGTTAGATGGGAGGATGTGTGAACCTCAATTAACACCCTCTTAAACAGCAAACAAGGCTGCAAGGGAGAGCACCCGGAGAATGAGAGAAAGAAGGGTGTGGCTGAACACAAAGAGCTTCTGCGGAGTTATAAAAAGCTGATTTAAAATAGATGTGGTTGCAGCAAGCCCCATGCAGCCCTGGGAATGGGATGCTGGGCCTCAGTGTGTGGGGTGAACTGGTGGTGTTGGAGGAGAGCAGGACGTAGCCCCTGCTCCAGCCCAAATCTGTGCTCTGGTCCTGTATTTGCTGACCCTGGAGCTTTCTCCTGTGCCCTCCTAGGCTCTCAATGAGAAAATCACAGACAAGGAGACAATCTCTGAAGCAGAAGCCAAGGGAACCAACCTCAAGCGGTGAGTGTGCTGGTGTCTCCATGGTCCCTGGAACACAGAGGGGGCCCCTGGGCTTGACATCCCTGAGAGCCATGGGGAGATGCCACCATGTTCCAGGGTAGTCCTGGGCACAAAGGTGAGGAGTAGGGCTGGGTGCCCAGAAAGATGCCCAGGCGTGCCTCAGCTGTCCCCCAGCTCCCTGTCCTGTCCCCTTTTGATCCTCATCCTCTCTTCTCCCACAGGACCAAGTCCGTTTCCTCCATGTCAGAGTTTGAAAGCTTGCTCGACTGTTCTCCCTACCTCCCTGGGAAGACCGTGCCAGGGCTGGGTGACCATGCCCGTGGCAAAAAGGCATCCTCGACCACCCAGCTGCTGCCCAACGGGATCCGGGACAGCGCCAGCCTTCCTCCCTCAAACTGTACATATGTGAATATCGAACAACCTGCCCCTGACAGCCTGGCCAAGGAGAAGCTGGGCGTCTCCTCCTGGGACTATTCGCGGGCAAGCAGCCTCTCCAGGCACGACCCAGCTCAGAAACAAATCCAGAGGAGCTACACGGCTCCCGACAAAACAGGGATCCGCATCTACTACAGCCCGCCGGTGGTGCGGCGGCTGGAGGCGCCTCTGGTGCACAACAAGGAGGGCAAGATCATGATCGAGCCCGGGTTCTTGTTCACCATGGCCAAGCCGAAGGAGCCGGAGGAGTCGGCCAGCACCGAGGGCACCTACAGCCAGTGGCTGTGCAACTTCTCCAAGCAGCAGCGGGAGCTGCTGGACGGCGGTGCTGGGGAGAACACAGTGCCACCGGTGCCACGCTTCCCCCCGTCGCTGCATGACCTGGAGATCTCGGGCAACATGAGCGACGACATGAAGGAGATCACCAACTGCGTGCGCCAGGCCATCCGCTCCAGCTCGCTTGAGAGGAAGGTGAAAAGCACCTCCAGCCAGACGGTGGGCCTGGCCCATGTGGGCACGCAGACCATCCAGACGGTGAGCGTCGGCCTCCAGACCGACCTGCCCCGCGGCGCCGGCGTGCATGGCAAGAGCTGGTCCCCGCGCAGCTCCTCCCTCGTGTCCGTGCGCAGCAAGCAGATCTCCTCCTCGCTGGATAAGGTCCACTCCAGGATCGAGCGGCCATGCTGCTCCCCTAAATACGGCTCTCCAAAGCTCCAGAGGAGGTCTTCCTCCAAGCTGGATGCCTCCAAGGACAGGAGCCTGTGGAACTTGCACCAGAGCAAGCAGAACGGCTCTGCCTGGGCCCGCTCCACCACCACCCGCGACAGCCCCGTCCTCAGCAACATCAACGACGGCCTGTCCAGCCTGTTCAGCGTGGTGGAGCACGCAGGCAGCACCGAGTCCATCTGGAAGCCTGGCTGCCCCGAGAGCAGCCGGGCCAAGCCTGAAGCACCCAAGTACGGCCTCGTGCAGGAGTTCTTCAGGAACGTCTGCGGGCGGGCGCAGAGCCCCACCGCCCCCCAGGAAAAGAAGGAGGGCCCTGGGGAGGAAGGCAGCAAGAGAGCCGAGCACCCCGGCCCCGCCACCCACCACCCAGCCGAAAACATCTCCCGCGTCTTGAACAAGAAGGTCCTCAAGCAGGGCAGCTGCGAGGACCCCAAGCCCTTGTGCCCTGGCCAGGGCAGCAAGGACGCAGCCCTGCGGGACCCCGACCTCATCTCGGCCATAGCCAGCGAGGTAACGAGGCACGGAGCCCCCCGGGGTGTCCCGCCGTGGCGGGGGACGGGGTGCCTGACCCCTCTAACCCCGCTGTGCCCTGTCTATCTTTGCAGGACACGGCGTGTGACTGCAGCTCCCAGTCCCTCACCTCCTGCTTTGCCCGGCCGTCCCGCTCCGCGGTCCGCCACTCCCCCTCCAAGTGCAAACTGCACCCCGCGGAGCCCCCCCGGGCGGAGGAGAAGCCGGGGGCCTCGAGTGAGTGAGGACGGGGGGCCGGGGGACGCAGCGTGCCTGCCATCCACTGTCCTGCCGGAAGAGCGCCCGCGCTGAGCCCGCGGGGGCCCCTCTCGGAGGCGGCGCGGGCGCATCTGTCTCCTAAACGTCCCCTCGGCCCCGGGGACGCTTACGAAGCAGATGTGGAGCCGGAGGCTGCCGGTAACCCCGCGGTGCGCGGGGACATCCCGCCGGGGTGGCTGCGTCACCTCCCGCCTGCGCGGAGACCCGCTGAGTACCCTTTGCTGCGGGCACTGGGGGCCCGGCCGGTGCACCGCGCCGGGGACGTCAGCTGAGACCCCGCTGTGCCGAGGGCTGGCGGGTGCGGAGAAGGGAGAGCAGCCGGGGAGGCTGCTCGTGTGGAAGGGAGGGCCGGGGGCTGTACGGAGCGCTGGCCGAGGGGTGATGCCGCGCTGGCCCCGAGGATGGAGGGTGCTGGCTGGGCTGCTGCCGGCGCTGCCCGCCCTGCCCGGGCCCGGCGCATCCTGCCAGCATCCTGCCAGCCCCGATTGCGGCGCGCTTGCATCAGCCGCGGGCCGCGTGTGCTGCCCCGGCAGGAAGGAGGCGGGAGGCTCCCTGTGGTCACCCAGCCTGGGCTGGCTGGGGGCCCTCCCTGGCCACCCTCCTGTTCTGGGGGTGCTTCTGAGGCCCTTGGCTGCTGGGAAGGGTCTGGGTGGTGCCCGGGCTCCTCCAGCTGCAGAGCTGGGGTTGGGTGCACAGCGTGGGGAGAGGTGGCCTGTGCCACTGTGTGTGTGTGTTTGCACACCCCCTGCTCCCGAGGGGCCGCGGTGCCCCTGCCTTGCACCCACCTCCCTGCTTGGGGCCACTTGTAGTTATTTATCTTCCAAGTGCTGAATATACATATTTCTCTTTTTTTTTTTTTTTTTTTTCTCTTTTTTTTTTTTTCCCTCCACTTCTGGCTCTGCCCAACTCCGGACAGCCTGCAATGTAAAACCAAGTGCATTTTAAAAATACCGAAATGAGCTACATTGGAGAGGCACCAATTGGATTAAGAGATTGTGGGCTGGGAGACTGCAGCGTGGCCCGCGGTCTGCGCCGCACGTCCCTCTGTCACCACCACAAAAAGCCTTACCCGGGGAGGGAGGGGGCAGCAGCCACAGCCCCCACGGCAGTGCAGAGCTCCTGGGGCTGAGGGGCTGTGACCCAGCCCCACACAGAGCAGCCTTGGTGCCTCTGTGCAGCTCCAGGAGAGAACAGTTTTCTGAGGCAGCTGCCTGACCTATTTTCAAGCTGTCTGCCAGGGGCCAGGCGGGGATTCACCCAGATGGAGCTGCCTGCAGGTGCCTGGGCATTGCTCTGGGGCTGTGTGCCTTGTTCTGGGGACTTTGTACACTGCTCCAGGGGCTCTGTGCATTGTTCCAGGGGCTCCTTATGCTGCTCCAAGGGCTCTGTGCATTGCTCTGGGGCTCTGTACACTGCTCCAAGGGCCCTGCATTGCTCCAGGGGCTCTGTGCATTACTCTGGAGCTTTGTGCATTGCTCCAGGGGCTCCAAACACAAAGCTCGAAGGGCTCTGTGCATTGCTCTAGAGCTCTGTACACTGCTCCAGGGGCACTGTACACTGCTCCAAGGGCTCTGCATCGCTCAGGAGCTCTGTACACTGCTCCAGGGGCTCCTTACACTGCCCCAAGGGCTCTGTGCATTGCTCTGGAACCCTGTACACTGCTCCCAGGGCCTCTGCACATTGTCATCTTGCAGTTTCTCTTAAGAACTGCCGGTGCTGCCGAGGCTGCTGCCCTCTCCCGTCCAGCCGCTTGCTGCCCGCAGCAGCTGCTGCATCACTGCCACGTCGCAGCCTCCGTCAGCATCTCCGCGACGGCCACTCACTGCCTGTGTCTCCGGACACGCCAGCATCAGCCAGGGCCCAGCAGGCCCAGCACCGATGGCCTTTTGCTCCTGCGGCGCCTGGCTGGCCCCACGGGGACCCTCGTCACCCGGGTGGGGGACACTCAGGGCAGGTGCTGCCCACCCTCACCAGCAGCCGGGGCCAGGCTATGTCCCTGCCGGCCACGGAGGAATCGGGTCCAGCACTGCCACGGGCAATCTCCTGCTGTACATAGATCCTTTCGGGGTGGTTTTTAGCATTTTCATGGATAATCGGGGTTTCGGTTTGGTTTGGTTTTTTTAAAAGACTCTCTACTTTTGGAATGTGGTTTCTCATTTTTACAACTGCCTTTTAATTATTTGTAATATTGGTCAGTTCTGTCTTACTCTGTAAATAGCGGTGCTGGGCATTTCCCAGGGGGGCTGAGCTGAGGCCGGCAAGGAATTTGTGGGGAAAATGTGGAGGTGGCTGATTCTACTCCAGCCCCTGCACAGACTGTGCCCTGTCCTTCCCACATGCCAGTGCCCAGCCTGGGGTGAAACCTGAGGTGTTTTGGGCAAAGCCACGCATGCCCCTGCCCTGTCCTCCTGCTTCCTCTCACCAGCCCATGCCAAGGTTGCATGAAGGGCACCTTCTGCCCCGATGACAGGCTCTCTACCCACCCCATCCTGCACCCCTGTGTCATGCCTGCTTGTTGTGTGATGAATAAAGGCCCTGCGACCCCTCACCCCCACCCTTGGTGCTGCCTTCCCGTGCTGTGGTGGGGGGACCATGCTGCCTGTCCTGTCTGGGGTGGTGCTGCTGCTGAGGGAGGTGGGGTGATGAGATCCTGTCCCTCTGTCCCTGACGCCATCCCCATGTGCTGACCCCAACTGTGCCACACCACCAGGGCTCCTTGTCATCGCCTGTGGGTCCTCCATGGCCTCACTGCCAGTGCTGTCACCCCACACCAGGCTCCTCTCAGCTTTGCATTGTCCTTGTGATGCTGGTGCTTCTCATGGCTCTGCTGTCCCATCCCAGCCTGCCCAGCCTGCACCCAGCCTGCACACACAGCCCACATCCTCCTTCCCATCGCTGCCCATGGCTTCCTGCCCTTGTGCCCCTCACTTGGACTCGATAATCTCAGACATCTTTTCCATCCTTAATGATTTTATGATTCTCTGATCACCTGCTGGTCCCAGCCTTCCCCAAGGCTCACTTCATTAAACTGTCCCACCTTGAGGTCCTCCATCACCCACCAAAACCCACCCCTTCTTCTTTTGTTCCCCCATCATCCTTCCTGTCCCATCCCTTTCATCCCTGCTCTTTGATCCCCGAGTTCCATCCCTCTTTATTCTGCTCTTTCATCACCCACCTAACCCATCCCAGCTCTCCTTCCTGTGCTCCTCCATCCCAGTCCTCCTTCCTATGCTCCTTCACCCACTATATCCCATCCCTTTTGCTGTGTACCTCCTTTTATGTCTCACCCCTTCTTCCATTGTTCACCCTTCCCTTCTTCCTATGCTGTCACCCACTGTGTCCCATCCCTCCCTGCCACCCTCCTCCATCACCCTCCTTCCTTTCTGTGCTTTATCAACCACCATGCCCTGTCCCTCCTTCTTGTCCTCCTGCATCATGTTCCATCCTTTATTGTGCTCCACCGTCAGCACCTCTAGTCCCTCCCCATTTTCCCCACTCCCTCCACATCCCATCATTCCTTCCACACTCCTTCCAGTGTGCTGTCATAAACTGTCCCATCCCTCCCTGCCACGCTGTGCTCCTCCATTACCTGCCATGTTCCCTTCCACCCTATTGTGCTCCAGCATCCTACACTGGATCCTATCCCCCTTGTTCTCCTCTGTCACCCACCACCTCCCATCCCTCCTTCCTGCGTTCCTCTGTTGCCCTCCATATCCCACCCTCCAGTCTTCCTGCCACACTTTCATCCCATCCCTCTCACCTGCTCCTGCTTCATCCACCACAGCCTGTTCCTTATCTTCATTAACTCCCCACCATCTTCTTATGTCTTCTCTTCCTTCTTCACCTCCACCCTGTCCCATCCATCCTTGCTTTGCTTTGCCTCCAGCTTTTCCTTTCAGATTCATGTGATCTCATCCTTTCTTCAGCTCCCACCACCACTGTCCTCTACATCTTCCCATCAGTTTATTCCTGCTTATCCTCCATTACCTCCCACCTTCACCCCGACATGTTTCAACCTCCTCCCCTCCTTATCTTCTCCACATCTTTCTTCATCCTCCTCTCTTCCTATCTCCTCTGTCAACTTCCTTCACTTCCCCATCCCAAAATCCACCATCACCTCCCACTATTTCACCATTCTTTCAACTGCCAATATCACCCAAGTTTACCTTCTGCACTTCCACATTTCCAACGCCCTCTTTGTGCTTCTTCATTTCCCACCATTTTCTTATCCATCCTCCTCCAGTGTCCTCCAGTCTGTCTTCTACCCTCTAAATGTCTCTCCATCCCTCCTGTCATCCTTGTCCATCTCCCACTGTCTCCTCATCCCTCCTCTTCTTCATCTCCACTCCCCCCCATCCTTTTCCTCCACCACCTGCCATCTAATCTCTCCTTGTTTTCCATTTGTCCACCTTCTTCATCCTCCACTTCCCACTGTCCTCCATCTGTCCCCAAGCCCCACACCACCCACTATTTGCCTGTTCTTCCTCACCCTCCACTTCCTACTATCTGTCCAGTCTCCTTATCCTCCCCAGCCTCTCTTTTCCTCTTCATTGTTCTTTCCACCATCTTCCATCTCATACTTCTTCCTTCACCTCATCCTTCCTGTGACCCTTCACTTCCCATCATTCCCCATCTTTTTTCCTGCTGTTTCACCTCTTGCCTTGTCCCTCTCACACTTGACCTCTGGCTATCTCACCATCCTCTGTCATTTGCCTCCCACAGTCTCCCTGTTTCTCCTCATGCTCTTCCACCTCTGCCCACCTTCCTATCCCTCTTTATCCACTAAGTGTCCTACCTACCCCACAGATTTCCCTCTCCACCCCTCCCTGACCTTCCCTACATCACAGCTCCTCTCTAACTGTTCTAACATTGTCCATCTCCCAACTCTGTCCTGATTTTCAGTCTTCTCCCAGCCTGACCTCTCCCACTCATCCCCTCCTCCGTTTTCCCTGCACTTTTCTACTCCCAGCAAATCTTGCTCCAGCTGCAATTTTCTGCTTCTCTTCCTGCTTCTCCTGCCTTATATTCAATCCCTTACTGACCCAGGAAAGCCACTCCCAGCTCAACCACCCCTGATGCAAGCAGGAAGGGCCCTTCCTGACATCAGGAAACACTTCTCCCTCGGGCTGGTGCAGCTGGAACTGGTCACAGGGGAAAGAGGATGATCTCTGCCCGTGGAAGGCTTCAATAGCTCAGCCAGATAAAGTCACCAATGTCCTGATTTAACATTAGCAATAACTAATGTGGAACAGGGAGCTTGACTGCATTCCCCTGGAATCACTTCAAGCAGTGAAGGATTTCCAAGAGGGGCGAGAAAGGCCAGGAATGGTTTGGAATGCATTGCTTGGGATGCTGCAGGACATGAGGAACTATCCCTGCCACTTCAGCTGCTCCATGGTGCTCAAGCAGACTCAGCACACACTGCTCCAGCAGGACCATCCCATGCCCCACAAGGACCATCCCACCCTCCTCCAGCAGGACCACCCCAGCAGGACCATTCCATGCTGCTCAAGCAGGACCATCCCACCCTGCTTGATCAGCAGCACCACAAGCTCCTCAAGCAGGACCTTCAGGCTGCTTGAGCAGGATCATCCCATGTAGCTGGAGCAGACCCTTCCCATGTCACCCACTCAGGACCAGCCCATGTCACTTGAGCAGGACCACTCCAGGCTGTTCAAGCAGGACTATTTCCAGGCTGCTTGAGTACCATGGGCCAGGCCAAAGTGGCTTCCTGAAAAAGCTGCCAGCTCCCAGGCTGGTGAGTGATCCCTGAGATGTCCCCTCAGACCCGAGAGCCAGGGATCTTCCATCATCTTTGTTTTCCTCCCCTCAGGCTGGGCCCTGCAGGGTCACAGCCATCCCCTTCCAACAGCCTTATGGCTGCACTAGGGCACAAGGCTGCTGGCACTGCTGCCAAGGGGAGGACAGGTCTCCTCTCCAACCCAAGGGAGCTCCAGACTCAGAGGGACCTGCACGCAGGGCCTTTTCGGAGCATCCCATGTCACTCACGCACAAGGGCCAGCCAGCCTTGCTTCACCTCAGACTCTACCTTGCGAAGTCAGAGGCTCTCAGCCATCCCATGGAGGAGACAGTGCCCTTTCCTAGGGGATGTGCCTGAGGGACTGTCCCACTGCAATGCAGAGACAGGGCAACCAGTGTCTTTATGGGGTGGGGGTGACATTTATAAAGCATTCCTGCCCACATGCCTTCCTGGCTGGTAAATCTGGGGGAGGGTGGAGAGAATTTGCGGCCTGTGTTAGGAACTAGCTGAACTTACGTGTCTCCCCAAGCTGGATTTCTTATTCCAAATGTCCAAACTGTTGTATATTGTACTGGGATTTTTACATTGAATTATTGTAGAAAACAAAAATTTAAACCAAGTCTGTTAAAAAATAAACATTAAAAACCTCTATGAAAAAATAAATGCGAGCTTGACTCCAAGTCCTCTTCTTACACATGTGTGGGAGCAGGGATGTGTCTCCAGCGGTGGCTTTCCAGCGTGACACCACACCACCCTCTGGTGTCAGCACCGACCTCAGCTCCAGCCGCGTCCCTTTGCTCCCAGCTCTGCCTGGCTGCCAGCGCATCCTTGCACCGCCCCAAATCCTGCTCGCTCGGAGCACACCCCATCGCAGCTCCCAGCGCATCCCCGCATGGTGTGGGGCGGGACGTGGAAGCAGAACGAATTCAGAAGGAGGCAAGAGCAGAACAGAGCTGCTTTGTCGGGTGCTGTCATCACCCTCGCAGCCCCACGGGGTGCCACTTCCCGAGCCGCCGGAGTGTGGGATGTGCTCCTGTGTCCCCACGGCCTCGCCCTGGGCATGACCGAGCCTGACCTAGAGCTCCAGCTATGCCTTGCTGCTCAATAAAACAGGGACAAAAGAAGGCAGCCACGTTCACGGGTGTGCAAGGACACGCTCTGAGGGCTAGTGACGGCTCACACGGGGAAGCTGTCTATTAAACCACAATCTCCTTTACGCTGTGCTGATGAAGGCACCGCCTCTCCTGAGCCCAGTTTCCCTTCCTCTGCAGCCCAGGCTTCCAACAAATCCCTTACCGACCTGGCCCCCTCCCCCAGAATGAAAATAGCACCAGCTGGCAGAGCCCGAGTAAACAAACGAGGCACTGTGAGAGGAGAGAGCATCTTTATAAGTTAATTGGCCCTGTCTGAGAGTCAGACAGACATTTTCCTGTGGATAGATCGCTCCAGAAGCTCAGGCAAACAGCACTAACATGTCTCCTGGGTTTGATTTATAAGCCTGATTGCATTACTAGCTCATCTCCATATAAAATGATTATGAATATATTGTCTGTACTCTGCAGAGAGCTAAATTACCAGGCTCTGATATTCATCAGCTACTCCTTGAAGCTTAAAACCCCCTGAAATTCAGAGCTCTCTCTCCCAGTGACAGCAGGGGTAGAAAGGAAACAGCTCAGGCTTGATCCTTGTTTTCAGCCCAACCTGGCCTGTTTTAACACCCCAGTTAAGCCGCGGCTGGAGGGAGGGAGCAGCTTGAGCCCGAGGGCTGTGGAGCAGGGAAGTGGCGGAACCCAGAGCCAAGTGTATGGGTATTGAGCGGTTACATTTACAAACAAAGGAGCTGATAACTCCCAGCAGGACTGAAGGGCTCTTATCACGGTGCTGATTAAAATTTCCTCTGCAGCCAGCGACGAGGGGGAGTGTCCTCAGCGAGGAGACAGTGCAGCCCGGTGCTTAACCCTGTTGATGCTGCGTGCTGATTCATTCAGCACACGTGAAGGGCTGCCCAGCCTGGCCGTGTGCCGAAAATTAGCCCCGAAAGCCCCAGCAGGAAGAGCCACAGCCTGGTCACATCCTTCCACTCCATCTCCTGTGCCTCCCACTCCATCTCACCCCTGCTCTACAGGTCCCAGGAGCTTTTGCTGTTGTCACTTGTGATTCCTTCCAGATCCTTTGCTCTTTTGTTCTGCCCCTCAATTTTCTGCCCTTGCCCGTGGTTAAAGAAAATTTTCCCTTTTTTATGCAGGATATTCTGATAAAGCCTCCTACTGCCTCTGGCATGGCCATGCAAGGCATGAACTTTTTTATGCTGTGACATGTTCACCAAGAGTAAAGTCCATGATAAAAAGATGCCCTTTCTGATTACCATCAGTGACAGCTGTATCACCGAGCTGCTGGATCTGCCTCACCAGGCCCTGGTCCAGAAGATATTCTGGGAGCAGTGGACATGCAGTGGGACAGGAGGTGTCTTTCTCCTCCTCCAGACAAGCCCATGAGCCTCAGCCTCATGCTGGTACCTCAGTGTTGCTCAGACACCTCTGTGCCTTGCTGGGTTCCTTCCTCCACTACTGTGGGTTGCATCCTTCCTGCCTGGCACTCTCAAGGATTTGCATGAACAGGGATGTGATTCCCACACTTTTACTGGCAATAAGGCCAGGCAGAAGGCAATGCCCTGTGACCCCACTTGGAGCCCCCAGGTAAGTCACCTGCTCAGCTGGAGCAGTGCTTTGCCCAAATTAGCACAAGTTTCCCACGTGAGGCTGCCTCCTGCTCACACCACCAGGATCAGAAGGTCTGAGGTGGACAGACCAGTTCACACCTTCCAGGTTCTTTCCCCCACCCCCAGCATCTCCAGGACTGAGGTCTTTCATACCAGGGCAGATGCAGTGAAGGGTCCCACCACAGCTGCTGAGCTGCTGTGGGTGCCGCACTAGAGAGCCTGTTTCCAGAGGATCCCAAGTTTCCAGGGTATCCCAAGCAGAGTGTGAGCAAGATATGACATATCCTGGCCATTATCTTCTTTTTGACCCTCTGACTCTCTACAAGAGACTTTAATAGACACTAATGTTTTACACTTTCAGTACTTTTATTCACTTACAGGAAGAGGAAATAAAGAGCCTAAAATGCAGCTGATTTCCAGGACTGCCTGGTGAGTGAGGAGAGGTGGCAGCCAAGCTCAGAGCAAACCCTGCAGCATGCAGCCCCACCACACACCAGCTCCCAGGGCAGGAGCCTAGCTGGATGCAAACTGCCCTGGGGTGGAGGAGCTGGAGCAGCAAAGCATGGTCACACAGAAGGATCCCTTTCCCTAGATCCTGTAAAATCACCCAGGGAAGCCTGGACCTATCAACAGTGTGTTCAAGGCCAGGTTGGACGGGGCTTGGACCATCCTGACCTAGTGGAAGGTGTCCCTGCCCATGGCAGGGGGTTGGAATGAGATGAGATGAGCTTTAAGTTCCCTTCCAACCCAAAGCATTCCATGATTCTGTGGTTTTTCAGCCGTGAGACACTGACATGAAAATGTGAGGAGGGCTGTGTTTGTGCCACAGGGGTCTGACAGATGGTACTGCCGCTGTGGTTCACAGCCCTGTATGCAGCTCCTTGGAGAGTTAATGGAAGAGGAGAGAGCTTGGGAAAACAAAAGGAGGCTCTTTGGAATTTTCTGCTTTGCAGATGCTTTCTGAAAGGAGATGCCCCCGTTCCCCATCAGGCAGCTTCCTGGGCTACAGCTGTGGACAGCTGCGGCACAACAACGAAATTCCCTGGCTGCAGGAGCTCAGGCTGGACAATGCTGGATGAAGGACAGCTGTGGGGCTGGTGGGACATGGTGCTGCTCCAGCCTCGTGGGTCAGAATGTCCTGCACACGCAAGCAACAGTTGCTGGACAGAAATCATGCTGTCACTGAGGCTGGTGGGGAATTTCAGCCAGACAAACCACTGAAAGCAAAAGGCCAATGAGAAGGGAAGCAGAGGGTGCCTCCCAGATCTGCAAACCACCTCTCCACTGGCTCTGGGACACTGTCCTGTGACAGTGAGAGTGACAAAGCTCTTTCCCAGCACTGGGGTGAATGACAGCCCCCTTCCTGGCACTTAGGGGGACAGAGCGTTTGTTAGAGAGCTGCTGGTAAATGCAAAATCCCTGGGGGACAGCCTGCTAGAACTAAAGGCTGGCAACTCATAACAGTAAATTTTCATCTTGAGGTGGCTTCTGAAGGACATTAGAAGTGCTGGGTTTGTCCCACTTCTCAGGAGAGGATCAGAGTGATTTCTAGTTGGAGTTGTTAAAGGATTTGCCAAGTGTACCCAGAAATTCAGGGGGCTGTGCCTGGACCATTGATCCAAGGGGAGTGCTGGAGCAATTCCCATAGCTCCTGAGAAGCTTCAAAAATACCCCTGTCAGAGAGGTACACAGCCTTTGGCTGCATAGCCAAAGTGACTTTTTCTTAAAAAAAACCCACTTTTTGTAATGGGGAACTTGGAGGTAACAATATTGCTGGCTGGTGAAGGCAAAAATCTTGTGGGGTTTGGCTGTATCCTTATTGGTCTACCAACAGAGACAGCCTGGGCTCAGAAACTGGTGATCCCAGGCTGGAAGTCCAATGAGGAATGTGCTAAAATTGGGCATCTGAATGGATGTGGACTTGTGCTGGAGACTTCACCTTCTTCCATGTGGTTTACTAGTACAGATTGAGACCTGCACACTGATCTTCCTGTGGGGTTTTTTTTGTTGTTTTTTTTTTTTTTTTTTTTGGGGGGGGGGTGGGTTCTTTTTGTTTGTTTGTGGGGTTTTTTTGTTTGTTTGCTTGTCTGTTTTTGTTGGTTGGTTGGGTTTTTGTATTAATAACAATGAAATTAATAATATGAGGCCACATTGCAGCTTTCCAGAACAGGGATTTTATACCACATGGCTGAGGAAGCTTTGTTACACATGCCACAGTGTGGTGTGAGAATGGCTGACCGATTTGGGGTGTAAATTCTGCTGAGCTCATGTTGGAGGTGTCTAGAGAGTATCTCTAGAGTGATACTGTCCATAGGACACAGCCCATGGAGGGAGATATCACCTGAACTACTCCTGGGTTTCACCTTGGAGTAAAGCAGTTGTGTCCTCCTAAATGGAGTCACAGAAGAATCTTTGCCCTCGAGCAGTGTGGGCAGGCAGCAAACCAACACCAGAGCAGGGAGCTGCAGCACAGGTGTGCCCTTCAAATCTAGGGAGCATCCTTAATGGAAAATACACACCAGCACTGCTGCTTTTGTCTGTTTCTGGCCTCTTTGCTGATGAGAACATTGCTTGGAGTGGCAGATGATGCTCACCAGTCCACAGGTTTGTGTCTCCTCCAGCCTACAGCAAGGCAACACTCCCTGGGAGTGCACAAAACCGTGGAAAACCCAAGGATACCGGAGGAGGCTGTACCTGCTCACTGACACTGTGCCATAAACTTCAAGTTTATGGACTTTAATCTTTTGAGTGCTCCTTGGCCCTGGCCCAAACCAGCACAGAATTCCCAGGGCAGGTGGCTCCCTAGGCACAGAGGTGCTTTGCTCCAGGGGGTGATATTCCCCAGTGGAGAAGGGCAATTTGAGTTTTTGGCAGCCGGCCTAGGAAATAACATCTTGACAGGCAATGTCATCAGGGCAGGCCATGCCATTGGGGCAGCTGGGCTCTGTGAAGGAAATGTTAGGGGTTGGGATGACCATGGGTCTGCTGCGGGAGGTACAACCACAGGCAACTCCTGCCTCTGAGACCAGACTGGAATCATGGGAGAGCCCAGCTCCAGCCTCCTGCTCCAATGGGGATGGTTACTCAGGGGTTGATCTTGTTGAATTTTGTCTGTGTATAAAGTCTGTGACCCTGCTGCCACTCTGGGACCCTGTTCCAGCATTTGACTGCCTTCTTAGTGAAAGAAAAAGTACAAAATGTTTAATTTCTCACTACCTCACAAGATCTGTACCCTTTTTTTGCAGGAGGAAGGTGCACAGTGAACTGCCAGAGCTCACTGTGCTCACTGAGCTCAGTGGAGGGGAAGTGAAGAGTCATGAATCCAAATGAAAGTTGTTTCCCACAGCGGGACAAGGCACAGAGTGTGGCCATGGCCACTGGCTTGTGGTGGGGCTGGTGAAGGAGGATCTCATGGATGGCACCCTGGGCTGCTCGCCGGCCTGGCAAAGTGGCAGGGAATGGCACAGAGGGGACACGGCAGCACTGTTAAGTGGGGACACTGCTGGCATGGGGGGACAGGGCTGATGGTGGGGGGACAGGGGGCCGTGGGCTGACAAGGGACACCACTGACAGCGGGACATGGCTGATAGAGGGACACCACTGACAGGGGACACTGCTGACGAGGGTCACCGCTGATGGTGGGGACATGGCCGGCAGGGGGACAGCACTGCCAGAAGGGCCATGGCTGATAGTGGAACACCACCGGTGGGGGACACACGGCTGACAGGGGGGACACGGTGGGTAGGGGACACATGGCTGCAGGGTGACTTGGCTGCTAGAGGGACACCAGTGACACAGGGACAGGGCTGATGGGGATACACCACTGACACGGGACAGCACTGACACAGGGACACTGCTGACAGGGGGGACAGCATTGACACAGGGGAACACCGGTGGCACAGGGACACGGCTGACAGGGGGACTCTGCTGACACAGAGCTAACCACTGGCAGAAGGACATGGCTGTCAGGGGCCACCACTGACACAGGGAACATCAGTGACACAGGGACAGTGCTGACAGGGGGCCTCCGCTGACAGAAAAGACATGGCAAACGGGTACACCACGGACACAGAGACAGCGGTGACACAGGGACACGGCTGATAGGGGGACTACCATTGACACAGAGGTAACCACTGGCAGAGGGACATGGACATGTCTGACAGGGGCCACCCCTGACACGGCGACACCGCTATCAGGCCATCCCCTCCGGCAGGGCGCACAGCCGCCGTGGAACATGGCCGCCGCCCCGCTCCGCTCCGCTCCGCTCCGCCGTGAGGGCGGGCCGTGCCCGCCGTGCCCGCCCCCGGCTCGGCGCGGCGGCGGAGCGGAGCGGGGCTGGGCGGCCCCCGCCCGCGCACAGCCCCGGCGCCCCGCCATGGTGCTGCCGGGGGAGCAGGCCCGGCTCTACCGGCCGCGGCCCGAGCTGCTGCCCGCGGCCCACGTCCCCTCGCTGCCCCACTACCAGCGCATGTACCAGCGCTCCGTGGAGGAGCCGCACGGTGAGGGGCCGCGCGGGACCGGGGCCGCGGGCCGGCGGCTGCCCGGGCCCTCCGGGGGCTGCCCGCGGGGCTGTGGGGAGTGCGGGGAGCCCTCCGGGAGCCCCCGCCTGTGGGGTGCTCAGGGGGTGCCCCTCGTGTCCCCACCAGTGCTACCTGCCTCATCCCCGTCTCCCTCATCCGTGCTTTCCTCATGCCTGCTTTCCTTATCCTTGCTTCCCTCATCCCTGTTTCCCGCTCACGGGTTCCGCCGCCCCTTGCCTTTGCAGAATTTTGGGGGGAGATCGCTAAAGAGTTCTACTGGAAGCGTCAGCACACGGGACCCTTCCTGAAGTACAACTTCGACGTGACCAAGGGGAAGATCTTCATCGAGTGGATGAAAGGAGCGACCACCAACATCTGCTACAACCTCCTGGACAGAAATGTCAATGAGAAGAAGCTTGGGGACAAAGTTGCTTTTTACTGGTAAGTTTCTGGGTTTTTTTGTGGTGGAGAAGGTGTGTAAATATCACGCTAAAGCGATATGAACAGTGTCTGTTCCTGCTGAGGTGAATGAAAGCATAAAACCTGAGAGTGGCTAATCTTTAGATAGGTTCAGCACGTGTTTGCTTGCAGTGTCCTTGGAAAGAGCTGTGCCGGGAAGCTTCTCTGCCCTTCCCGGGAAGCTTCTCTGCCCTTCCTGGGATGCACTGAAGTGCCCGGCATAGCAGAGGGGAGCGCCTGACTGCCAGCTCTGCCTTTGCAGTTGTACCTGCTGAGAGCTCAGAGCGGTCAGACAGGAGTCAGGCAGGTGCCGCAGCTCCCCGGTGAAGGAGGTGGATGTGGGTAGAGACACGGGGTGAGGAACAGCCAGCATCCGACAGCTTAAAGCTAATAAACCCCATTATCTCACGTGTTTATGTTTTGTGGGTCTGGCAAGTTTCCACTCCTGTGGCAGAAAGGTTCTCCTAATGCCTGTGCTTGCATGTGGATTCCTTGCACTTGCATGTGTGGTGCTTTCAGAAAAACTGGCTTCTCTACCTGTGGGAAGAAAAGTTACTTCCAGCCCTGTCTGGAGAATGTTTATATTTTTTTAACAGAGTAGTTACTAGTGTTAAAATACATGTGAAACTTAATTTTCATATTGATGCAAAGTAGGTTTCACTGGTGATGTCCGAGCTCCAGATGTAATGCTCCCCTGCTGAACTAGCTCAGCTGGCACCACAGCTGTGTCCCCAGACAGAGCTGTGCCTGGCTCTCCTGTGCATTTTGCTGTTTCTCTTGAGCCGGTATTTATGTCACCTGGGTATGACTGCATGTGGCAGGCAAAAGCACAATTAAATGTACCCCGTGTTAGGGATGCAATAACTCACTGGGATATGGTGAGAGCTTTCAGCAGAGCAGATGGAGAAATCTTACTAACGTTGCAATAAAAATATCAGATGGTCTAAGTGATTTATTGTGCTGCTGAAGGTCCCCCTGAGTCATGGGGTGTAAAGTTGATGGGGAGCCACCCCGCTGCAGAAAGGAACATGGTTATACCAATGTGGCTCTGGCTGTGTTCAGACAGTTTCTGGAGTTTCTATCCAGCCCTTCTGCTTCAGTGAAAGAATTACACACACTGCCTAGCAGATAATCATATTGATAAGACACAGGTGAAATGTTGGAAAGTGTTTACTTCCCTGCTAGTTAAATACATTCTCTCGCTCATGTAAAATGCAAAATGACGGCAGGTTCTGAATGAAAACCCCGTTGTAAACTCATTCAGGTAAAGGTGTGCCAGCAAACAAAGCCATTTGGCTGCCAGTGCTGGCCCTAGGCTAGTGTTTGTGGAGAGATTGGGTTCTTCTTGCACATAAATCTTTATGTGACAGTGAGGCAGCAGCCTACGGCTTTAATTTGGGCTTGGTGAACATTTTTCTTGTTGGTTATTCTGGCAGCCTTTGTGGGGGTATTTGTGATGCTGAGCAAAGCTTGGAGTGGATATGAAAATGGTGGGTGGCTGTCAGTCGTGGTGTTCACAGTGCTAAAAAATAAAGTCTCTCTTCCTCCTTAGCAGAGACTTTCCCCTGATGGTTTTGGGCTAAACTCTCGTAGCGTGGCTCTGTCACAAGTGCCCTGGCAGTGTTATGTGGAGCTGCCAGCTGGGGATGCCAGCGGGAGGGATGGAAAGAGGCATGCTGGATGTGACATATGTGCCACTGGCCTGCAAACCTGTGGCACTGAAGACTTGAGAAGGCAGGGCTGAGGGCTGCAACTCATAAAATGACTCCTCTCTGGGCACATGCTTTTCTTCAGAACAGTAATTAATTGCTGTCATCTTGTCCGCTCACATTTTGTGTTTAACACTCTGGAACGAGCCTGGGTCCCTAAAGCACTTGAGATTGGTCACACTGTATGAAAAGTCAAAAAAGAAATTAGAGCCTCTGAAAGCTGAAGAGGTTTTTTTTATTATTATTTTTAAACAACTGAGCCACTTGATTGCTTCTAAGAAAGTCTGTAGGCTGCTAGATGGGAAAGGTGCTGAACTTTTACCAAGGTTTGGTTGACTCTCCAGCTCTGAGGCCTCTGAAAAGATGCAGGACCATGGTCTTTCCTTTCAGAGAGAGAAATTAGGGAAAAGTTGAATAATGTTTGGAGGCGTTGCTGAGTGCCTCTGAGAAGTAATGTGTCCTGACAAAAGTCAGAACTGCTGGCTCTGGCTGTCTCCAGTCTTGGATGGATGGGAAGCAGCAAGCAGCTCATCTGGATTTGTTACGGCCAAGCTGCTCTAAAGGTTCCTGCACCACCAGCAGTCCAGGACTGCCCAAATTGGCTCCACTCAGAGGGTCTAATCCCAAGCCACATGGAATTGCATTTTCAGCACAAAGGGCAGTACATGGGATTGCCTAATGCTGCAGAACTTGTACATAGGTGACGTTTGCTGTCGTGGTGTCATCCTCCTGGTGCTGTTAGGACTGTGTAGTTCAAAATGGCCATCCTGAGTTTGTAGGAAATGTGGATTTTTTCCCTGTTGCCTGTTTCACTGTGATATCTTGGGCTGCTTGTGAACGTTACAAATATTTCTGGTTTTACTGCTTCTGATTCCTCTTTCTCTGCTTGGTATTGCTGATGTGGCCTAAAAAAAGGAACAGAAGCTCCAGGAAATGCTTTTGATAAAGTGCTGCTCTCAAGAGTGAAATCTCTTTCATAATGGTGTGGAAAGGCTGAGGTCAGTAACAGCGATTGCTGTGCAGGTGGGGTACCTGTGGTGACTCTCATGGACCTTGCAGGGAAAATGGATTGGACCAGCTACTGGGACATGGAGGGGACTTGCAGCAGTGCTGAGGACTTTGTGATGGGTGGTTAATTAGGCAGGAGCACAGTATTCCTTCACCCTGCTGTAGTCATGCCTAGTCACTTGGACAGCCCTTAGTTCAGTGCTGAAGTGTCTGTTAATAATCTCATATAAACTTCAGCCTGGGCAGCCTGCAGAGGTAAAATTGTAACCAGGTGGGAATTAAAAAAAAAAACAACCAAAAACAACACCTATTGCAAAACTCTCTAACTAGACCCCAGGGTGTGAAGGTACTTGGATGAGGCCTGTTCTATGTGTAACCTGTGCCTCTGTTTCTCAAACCAGCTCCCCCAGCTGCAGTGCTGGTGCTGTCTGGTGGGACCAGAGGAAGGAGGTAGAGTTTTGTTTTCAGAGTCCCTACAGGCAACGTGATGGGGCTTAGCAAGGTGCTCCTGGCTTCTGCTGTCTCTGGGAGAGTGTATTAATTTTCTGTTTTCTTATATTGGCATATGACAAAGCACTCTAGAAAGGAGCAATAAAGATAGTAAAAGGCTGCCAGAGCTTACTGAAGCTTTGTTTAACAAAGTAGTAAGTGCCTATGGTTCCTCTTCTGGGCCTATAGCAAACAGGACAGGAAAATGAGGAGGTGTGGTTTGTTTGGTTTAGGTTTCTTTATATGATGTTAGTTTAAAATGTAATAATGGATTTAGGGCCTTGTAGCCATGAGGTTTCTTCCAATAAAACGTTCTATAAGAAAAAAATCCAACAACTGTAAAGAGCATGTTTAAAAAAAAATAAATAAAAGAAACAAACCAACCACTTCCACACATCTGTCTTATGCACAGATGCTATGGCTGAGGATGCTGGCTGTTAACATCCAGCCTTCCCAAGTCCTCAATTGGAGCCAGCTTCATGATGCACTTGGCTCTGCTGCTCCCACTGGCTTCAGGATTTTGGAGTGTCCCATTGTGAAACTGACCCTTCAGTTCTTTGGTGACTACTTGGATGACTTGTTATCCTATTTTGGTGTTGAAAACACATCCCAAAATCACACAGTTTGCTTAAAGAACAAAATTCACCACTGGGAAGGTTGCTTTTACTGATCCACACTTGCAGACGTGTGCATGATTTGGTTCATGCCCACAGCACTACCCAGGCTCAGCACAACTCCTTTCCTGGTGGGGATTCTCCATGGGAAAAGGGGTGACCTCACTCAGCCCTTTCTGGGGTGCATCCTCAGCAATCTATGCCATCTCCCCTGTTGTGTGTGCTGAGGGATAGATTGCTGATTTTGGCAGATATTAATTATTTTGAAAGCGCTGCTGAGCAGTACAATGCTCTGCTTCTGGAAAGCAGGCACATTATGTGCACCTAAAATAGGTAATAAATTACACTGAATGTGTTAGCGTTTTATGAAGCTATAAATCTTGTACCTTCTTCAAGGGCAATGATAGTTGCAGATTCCATCATAGAAAGTGTAGCACTTTTCTGGTGGGCTTTGTGACATCTGCCAGTGTGGGAGGGGGTGACAAAATTGGCTGCTTCAGACAGCATTTCTCATCCTTCTAAACGGCAACATCCCTGCGTCGTGGGGCCCTCCCTGACTGAGCTGTGTGGGTAGTGCAGGAGTGGGAGTGGGGGGAGCATCAACAGAAACATGGTATTGAAACAGAGAGTACAGGGAGTAGTGGAGTAGCTCAAACACATCCAAGCCATGTGCTTTCCTGGCTTCTTTGGAATTCTTCCTCTCCCAGTTCTGGGGCAGTCACCAAGCAGTGTGGTTAGTGCTGTGCAGTAGTGCCACTGTGGTTGGACACTCATGTAAATGCAGAGTGGGACAGGAGTGACTCATAGGTTCTCCTCAGGGGTAGCTCCCTGACTTTTCTCCATAGGTTGATGGCATCTCCAACTTGAGCTGTGGGCTGTTTAGAACGAGGTCATGATGGGCTTAAAATAAAATTCGTGGAACTGCTCTGATTGTCTTATTGTGGGTTTGGTTGGGGATGAGATAAGAAGGTGGTGCTGTGCCAAGGCAGCATGGTGATGCCTGCTTAAGGGTTTGGGGTTCTCACTTTGGCCTGAGGGGCTGGAAAACACAGGGATCATGATCTAAAACTTGTTTCCAAGGACTCTATGTGTGTGTGCTGAGACTTGTTTTCTTGTCATATCTCAAAGTTCTCCTGTCCCAAGCGTTCCTGTTGTACCCATATGCTACGTCCTCCATCCTCTCCATTACTAGTGAAATCTCTGAGGTAGCTCCCAAGTGAGCAGTTGTGCCAGAGGGATGAAATAAATGTCTGAGAACAGCAAGCTACCTCCTCAGGCATGTGTGGGGTGTGCTTTCCTGGCTGCTGTGAGTCAGCAAGTTGAGCACTGCACGCACAGAGTCACTGGAAGTTGTTTTTCCATTCCAAGGGCTGACTTGAAAGCAGAACGTGACTCATCCCTGTCAGGTACACTCGCTGGTTTGCAGGGAGATGCTGGGAAGGGTGATCGGTTTGATGTTTTGGGGATTTCAAGCCCCGTTCTTGTTCTGCAGAGCCTTTTCCATCCCAGGATGCCAGGCAGGGCAGGAGCAGGGAGCTGCTCAGTGCTCTCAGCCTTGTACTGTTCTGCTCTGCAGTGCAGGGAAGGAAAGGGACAGGTATTAAAGGTTGGTGACCACCTGGTTACCCAGTGCCTGTGGTCTCCTGTGGTTTTGCCCATTCAGAAGCACCCCTGGACTTGTGCCTCCATGGGAGGGTGTCCCACATCATTGAAGATTTTCTCTGGAAGTACTTTTTACTGAGTTCAAATAACCCATAATCCTGGTCCTGGAAACAGAATGGGACTTTCTTCCTCTGTTAAGTAAAATCTGTTAAGAAAGAAGGTACTCAGGCAGCACTTGATAGGTTGCTCTGTTGCAGGGCAGTGAAGAGAGGGGTTGTTTAACCTCTCCTGCCTGGGAGAGCAGCTCAGCTGCCTTGAATCAGGGGAGCAGCTTTCATTTGATTTTGTCAGATCTGTTTGTTCCCAGCCCTTTGCTCAGAAACCTTTGGTAGCTGCTACTGGCAGGGATACAACATCCATCTATATAAATACAGGGGAATATCCAGGAAGTGTTTGACCAGATAAACAAGTGGGATGTTGGTAAGTGCCCAGGATTAGATGGCATGTGCCCCAGATGGGGGGCAGGAACTTGAATGTGGAATTGCAGAGCTGCTGGCCAGGGTATGCTGGTGGTGTTTGCAAGGGGCTGCTGTGCCAAGGGCTGGGAGGTTGCCAGTTCCTCTTTGCCCAGAGAGGGCAATGGAGGGGGTCCTGGGAACCAGAGAATCTGACTTGCATCCCTAGTGGAACACAGTGTGCATGGACCAGTGCAGGCTGCGGGGAGAGGTGATGGAACTGCTTGCAGAGCTGCTGGAGCACTAAGTGCATGGAAACAGCTCTTTTCAGACCACCTTTGGGAGGTTTCCCACAAAAAGTTGTTCAAGAAAGTAATTCAAGTGTGAGTGGAAGAACAATGTTTTTATGGAGCTGGTTTAGCCTTGCCCTTTGCTTCCTCACTTTCAGTGGTCACTCTTTGGGGTCAGCAGCAGGTCCACCAAGGGCAGTGTTGAAACACAACTGCTGATGGTGGCTGGGCTCACGTGTTCCAGACACAGCATCTCCTGCTGCTGCTCCTGGAGGCAAAACATCAGCCCTGCTTCTGACCCAGCATGGTACTTTGGTTTTAGTCTAAGAGGCTCTTGGTTGGGCTGCTGTGAACACAAGTGCAGTGCTGCTGTGTAATTGACTTACCAGTGACAGCTTTTATGTTCTTATTTAGTACTTTTCCCCCGTGCTGCTCATTGCTCTGACAGAGGCTCTGGCCGTCTAGGTTTGGCACAAGGGATTTAATAACTTTTCACAAATTTCTGCATACACCCTTACCCAAAAATGTTGGTTTATACCCTGTGCCACGCTGCCTTTCTGCATGGTTCTGGGGGTGTGGTTATACAATAACTACCTGGGGCAGTATGAGGGGTGTGTGTGTACAGGCAGTGGCACCTGCATTTTCTCATGTCTGTGAAACTTTTGTCTTGTTTTGCTGGCAGCTATTACAGGCAACAGGATCTGTTTTAAGAATACTTGATTACCATAGGGAGGGGCACAGTGGTTGTGCAGTGATGGCATATTGCAAATATTGGCAGGAGCTTTGAAACTTGCAGTGGATAAATGAAGTTCTTGGACAGAGAGGATGGTGAACTTCTATATGGATTCAGGACACGGAAGATCAGAGCCTTCAGTTTGCTCACTGGACTAGAAAAACTGATTATTTTAGCTGTGTGAATGGCTTGTGTGTTCTCCTCTGGCACCCTGGTGTGAATGGAGCAGCAGTGGACAAGGACTCAGGCTCCACGTGGATGAGACTTGCTCCAAGTACGGGACAAAATGCTCAGGCTTTGCCAAAAGGGTGTGAGTGGTTGCTTATTCCAAGCGTGGCATTTTTCTGGTGGGCTGTTGCATTTGCTGTGCCTGGTGGGCTCTTTGTGCCTGGAGCTGTTGGGCTGAAGTGTTGATGGCCAGTGGTTTCACAAGCCCTCTTGCCTCCCCCCTTTTGGAGCAGAGTTTCAGTTCTCTCTTTGCATTTCTGCACATCACTTGTGAATGTCGAAATGAGGTGCGGTAGGAAATCGTAAGCCCTGGCAGTTTTCCATGAATTCATTTTCATAGATGTCACCTCCCTTCTTCTGGGGAATCCCTCAAGGAAGTTGAGGGCCTTCCTGGTTGTTTTGTCACACCTGGCTACCTGATAGTGCCCAGAGAAACTGTGGCTGCCCCGTCCTGGGAGTGTTCAAGGCCAGGTTGGACAGGGCTTGGAACAACCTGGGATGGTGGAAGGTGTCCCTGCCCATGGAACCAGATGGTCTTTAAGGCCCCTTTCGACCCAGACCTTTCATTCTATGATTCATTCAGTGGCAGAGTAGTGTGTTTTCAATTCCTGTTGCCACTGACTATCTTATAAGAGATGTTCCTTAGATGACAGTCCAGCAGGTGATACCTGGCAATCACCACTGGAGGTTTATGATGCATGAAGTCGAAATGTCTACCAAAAATCTGATTATAAGCTTAATTTCTTACCATGACCTTTATGGCTATAGTTTGAGCCTCCATTGAAATTGCCTTGCCTGGCTTTCTGTGTTTCTAGAAGCTCTTCAAACTTTGGCAGAATGCTCCAGCCAGAGATGCAGCTATTTCCCAAAACGGGGCATTTCCCAGCTGCAGGCGACTCGTTGATTATTTTACTTACAGAAGCTTCATCCAGGGTCTGTTCCACAGCCCAACTGTAAATTGTTTAAACAAGGAATCAGCTGTTTTGCACTGAATATAAGCCTTACTCCCATTGGACTGGTAAAAATAGTCCATGCTCATTTGAAAACCTCACTGATGGTAAACATCTAAAATGTTTCCTCTCATGTCAAACTCACATTCTTCTGCAGCATTCAGTGGGTTTGGCTTGTAGGGTCACAAGTGCTGGATGTGGGCAGCCAAACTCTATGACGTGCTGGGTGACTCTTGCACATGACTGCTGTTGCAATGCTATGTAATCATTTTGTTTATTAAAAAGTAATTAAAATTTGCTTTAAAAAACCTTTCCCCTAAATAAAAAAGGCAAAAAGCCATCATTTTTCGTCATTGGCTGCTTTCCTGTGTTTTAAAGTACTTCAGAAAGTAAGAGTTAGAGTTAATACTTTCCCTCTTGATCTGATGGTTACTCAGTATCAAGCATGTAGGAAAATTTATCTGAGCATCCCACTGCCTAAAGAAGGGGGCTTGAGGTAGATTTTAGGGCACAGCCTGGCATGAGTGGGATAACTGGAGGGAATTTTGGTAGGTTGATAAATAAAGAGTAGTTTTGGAGCGGTGTCCACCTCCAGCTGGGCTCTGTGGTGTGGGATCACTCAGGGTATGGCAAAGTGAACAGTGGTTGGGCTGCACAGGATAAATATTTTTTCTTTAGATGCTTCTGGTATTTGTTCAGCTTCTGAAAGGCTGCAAATACAAAGAGTAGCTGGGAATGCATTTAATGAGAAGGAAGGACAGAAAGATGGATGTGGTTTTCCTGTGGGACAGTAGCAACCATGCAGGGTGTTGGGTGTTTGCTTTGTAGGCTGTGTTTCTATATGGGTATTTTTAAAGGTGATTAGAGGACTGATTCCTTGATCAAAGAGAAGATGGTGGCCCAATGTCCCTGTAGAAATAATCTCTGTTTTAGCTGTTCTGTAAAACACACAGTAACAGTGCCTGTGTTGGAGTCAGTTGGGCTGGAGAGGATGGGGCTGGGGCTGGACACTGAACATTGTGCCCTGCAGACCACAGGGCTCCTGCTTTGACACAGCTGTTTTGGGTTTCTTAACAGCAATAGGAACCTGTTCATCCTAGGTACACCATCAACTGTAAGTTGGGATGGTTTGGCTCAGAGATGGATTTGAGAGCAGAGCTTTGTTGGGCCCTACCTAAGTGTAGGGGGGACACCGGAGGGGAAAATTGACGGATGATTTTAATGCAATTGTCCGAGTGAGCTGTGTGGGTTTAGGAGGTGATGGTATTAACCTGGTAAAATTCTTTTCCCTGGGCTTTGGTTTCCCAGGTTTTCTCAACAATGTTCTCTCAGTGCTGCCAAATATTTCTGAACACACTGGGAAAACCTTTTCACCAGCCCCTCCCAAGCTGAGCTCTGTCCTTACACAACTTCTTCTTTCTTGATCCGTGTTGTGACGCAAGGGGACTTGAGTGTGGTGACGGTGGGGTTGAGCTTTCTGGTGAACCCATTGCTCAAGAAACCTCAGGCTTCCCAGAACTCATTTGGGAATTTTACAGTACTGTGGTGGGAGATGGTGACATTAAGCATGGGCAGGGCTGGGCAGTCTGCCCTGTTATTATGAAATATTCTCATGGAGGTTTTTTTGCAGACCTGCTGCAGACCCATCTGCTTGTGCAGTTAAGAGCATTTCCATATTGAACAATCCATGGAAATACAAGAATTTTTTTCTAATGAAAGGCTGTCTTTTTCTGATTATCTTGCACAGCTGGTGTCCTCAAAATTCACATTTCAATGTAATCTATTATCTCAAAAACAGATTTAAAAGGCTGTCTTTACTCAAGTGCCATTCCTCTCTCAAGTGGCATAAGCAGGGCTGGGGCAGAGGGAGAAATCCTGCATTTTTTCAGTTCTGGCTGCTGTTGTTCCTGAAAAACCAAGACATGTCCAGGCAGACCCTTTTCAGGCAGCAGTTTTTTGGGGCTGTACTAAGAACAGCCAAGGCCAGGTGGTGGCAGGAGGTGTGTGAGCAGCTGACACCACGGTGGCTGAGCACGCCTGTGGCTCTCACTGCCCATGCGGCTCACACGTGAGCACATTCCCCACATGGCAGGAGCCTGGCTCAGCCCAGCTCTGCCTGGCATTTTGGCTGCTCTAATTCTGGATGTGGAATGGACTGGGGAGCCGTGAGCCCTCCTGGCTGCCCCCGGTGACCTTGCATGTGAAGAGCTGTCACCTCAACAGGAAAATTCCTTCCTTTACCTTGTACCCTGCTCTGGGGACAGGCTGCTGGTGAAGCAGGAGCTGGAGATCTCTCATGCTGCATTTGGTCCCATGCTTAGGAGGGATTTTGGGCTCTGAGCATGTTTCAGTTTAGAAGGCAACAGAGATGTTCTAGGGCAGACATTCCTGCAGTCCCCATCTCTGCTCTACTGGAGTCAGACAATCACAGAATTAACTAGGTTGGAAAAGACCTTTGAGATCATTGAGTCTCTCTGTGGTTCCCCACTATGCAAATTCTTCCTGTGACATGGCATCATCTGGTAAAGGCTTCTTTCCCTCTTTCAACACCTTTTCCAAACTGGGAATCCATATTTTCTTAAGGGTGCTTTCCAGTAGGTAAAATGCAGAGCCTTTTTCTTGCATTAAGAAAAATTGCTCTGTGGGCTGTCATCACATCTCTGCCAGTCAGAAAATGAGACTTGGGGGTTTTGAGATGGTTTGCTGTGCTCTGAAATTTACCTTTCAGGTGCCCCACACCTGTGGTTGGTAACTTTGGGTTACTGCTTTTATACAATCATAGAATGGTTTGGATTGGAAGGGACATGAAATCTTATCTCATTCTGCCCCCGGCCATGGGCAGGGACACCTTCCACTATCCCAGGTTGTTCCAAGCCCTGTCCAGCCTGGCCTTGGACACTTCCATGGATCCAGAGGCAGCCACAGCTTCTCTGGGTAGCCTGTGCCAGGACCTCACCACTCTCACAGGGAAGAATTTCTTTGTAATATCTAATCTAAACCTATTCTTTCAGTTTAAAGCCATTGCCTTTTGTCCTGTCACTACATGCCCTTGTAAAAAGGGAGTGATGTGTTCACAGGAGCTTAGAGGAGAAACTTTAAATGATGTGCAGCCCCTTTGGTCCTCAGTGGGAGCATTTCCAGGGATCAGAAAGGCTTTGGCTTTGTCCCTAGCTAGCTTTGGTCTGTGATTTTTCTGTTTCTGACTGTGCGGATCTGCAGATGGTCTGGCAGATCTTGAAAACTTCTAACACTTCACTTGCTTGGCTTTATTTCCTTCTTTCCTCCTGTACGCCAGCTTCTCTTAGTGGTACTGTAGCCCTTGTAAACCACAATTAGCATCCTCATTTCTTTTGAAAACTGTAATTGCCGTTGATGCAGCCCACACTTCCTGCTGCTCCGTGCCAATACTGGGGCAGCTTTGCGTAGGGAGTCGTAGTCATCTGTTACTCCAACAGGTGATGCAAATAACTTTTCTTGAGAAATGTGGTGAAAGAGGAAAAACCAAACAGCATTGCTGATCTGCTTTTGGGTTAGCTTTGCTTGGTCTGTTTGGGTGCTCTGGGAAGGTGTGTCCCCTTGGCCCCTGAGTTCCTGCCCCTCCTTCCTGTTTGTCACCCTACAGCTGAGACGGGCTCTGCTCACTTGGTTATGTGATGAGTGGGTGAAGCAGGCCAGTGCTTTGAGAAGCGCTGTAGTCAGCCCTGGTGCTTGGCAGAGCATGGGAACTTCTTAACCTGCTTTGGTGCAAATATCCAGGAGAGTGTCTGGGCACAGCATCCCTGTCCCACACTGCTGCTTCTCATCCCTGACTGCTCCACAGGGTCAGTGCTTCAGCTGATGGGGCTCTGCAGAAACGCTTGCCTGCTCCTACAAACCACCTTCCCTCCTACACCGTGCGTGTGCAGCGTGAAATCACTTGCTCGCCTGTGTGGTGGCTCTAACAGGGAAGCCTAACCTTGATTTACTACCAGGGCACCAGGTGAAACAGCTCTGCATCTCCAAGGTCAAACTCCCAGCAGAGCAGGCAGTCTGTGGGCCCCTGTAAGTGTGGTAGTGCCACAGAGGTGACAAGTGTTCAGCCTTCCCACCTGATGTTTTCTTCCTTCCCTTCCCGTGTGACTTCTCCGTGTGATTGTTCCTTGCTCAGATGCTGGCAGGGCCACCAGAGGCCTGTGCTGTGGGGCTCTGTGTGTGTCACAGCACCTGCTCTGAGGTGGGGAGCCCCTTGTTTTAACTGGTGGCAGAAGGGAGCAGGAGGGTAAGAGCTCTGCAGAGCCTGTGCTGCCTTTCATGTGTTGACAGGGATCTATTTTGAGCAGGATTGGGCACTACCATCCTGCACACTGCAGTGGTGGTGATGGCCCCTGGTGCCCTTGGGGTATCTGGAACTGGCAAGGAAAGGCTGCAGGCAGATAGAGCACTATCCTCTTTGCACGAACCCTGACTTCTCCAACAAATCACAAATTCTAGGAGACCTGCCTCAGAAGGCCTCCAGTTGTGCACCTGTGTGTTTAGTTGAAGGATTTGCATTTACTGAATCAGTGGATGGTTCAGTAGAGACCTCAGAATCAGAATGGGTTGGGTTGGAAGGGACCTTAAAGGTCATCTTGTTCCACCCCCTGCCATGGGCAGGGACACCTCCCACTGTCCCAGGTTGCTCCAAGCCCTGTCCAGCCTGGCCTTGGACACTTCCATGGATCCAGGGGCAGCCACAGCTTCTCTGGGCACCTGTGCCAGGGCCTCCCCACCCTCACAGGGAAGAATTCCTTCCGTATGTATTCCATATGGCCAAAACTTGCCTTTCTCCAGCTGAGCATTCACACAACATGCAATATGTAAAACACAGGCTTCTCAAGTGCTAAAAATCTTAAATACATTCCTGCCATGGGCCAGATGATACTGTAAAATTTTGGATTACAGTTGCTAAATGTAGGACTCAGCTTGAAGATGAAAAAAATGTCAGACTCACTACACTTCACCATGTATTTCATCTAATGATGTATCTGGGGTGTTTGGGGAGCTGAGAATTGGATTTTCCTTTCAGAAGAAGCCTTGCTGTTAGAGCAGAGATTGCACAGAAACAATCACAGCAGTGCTGCTCCCAACTATTTTCACCACCAGATCTTAAAAAAATATGTGTTTGGGGCTGTTTGATTTGGTGGGGTTAGAACTGCGGAGATGAGTTTTGCCGTGCTGTTTTCAGAAGAGTGAGGTTTTTTATTGAGGTTTTATTTGTTTTTCGGTTGAATTTGGACAAGGGAGCCCATGTGAGATGCTCAGGGCTGACAGCTCTTACTTATGTCAGATGGGCACTGTTGGGAGGATGCTGCTGGCAGGACTTGAATGCCAGGAATTTCCAGGCTCGCTTTTGACGCAGAGAGTACTCAATAGCGTGCGAGTGGGCATTCCTTTAAATGCCCTGTCTAAAATACATCATTGGCTGGGCTTTTGTGCCAGAGCAGAGGACAGAGCAGTCTGAGTGCTGCTGTAGCCCACTGAGTGTAGCTGTGGGCACTCCAGACTATTTTCAGATGCAGGGAGACACAAAGCAATTGCCTGCTCTTGAGAGACTGCTCGAGGCCTTGGCTGGAGATGCATTGAAAGGAGGCATCTTGTCCTGTTTGAAACAAGGGCATGATTTGTTTCCCACTGAACACAAGGTCTTCTTAAAATCTGAAGCCTGAGGTTTTGCCTGCTGGTGGTAGCGGAGCTGTTTTGCAGTCACGCAAATGAATGGAAAGGACTTTGAAAGCCCCCTGAAAATCCTCCCTGAAGTTTTAACTTCTCTTTGACTTTGTGCTTCTCCTGCAGTGCCCTATGTGTTCTGGCCTTGAGGGTGAGCTGAGTACATTCCTTGGCCTGAACGTCCCTCCGAAATCCTGCCAAGGAGGAGGACCTGGTGTATTTGAGATGTGCCTCTCATGCAGGGAGAGCAGGAATGTCCGAGCGGTGCCTCATGCCGGGTGGCTCAGGGCAGCTCCGTGCCCCTCATGGGCACCGTGTGTGGGGGGCAGCTCTACCCGGAGGGGTCACAGGGCTGCTCCCCTCAGAACCCACAGCTTGGCTGACCTGGCTGCCTCTTCCCTGGGCTGCTCAGCCCCCCAAATAGCACACAGGGCCATGGGCAGCCTGTGCTAGCCTTTCCTCCTAATGTGTTCCTCTCTTAGTAAAGGCTGTGATTAGATCCTTCACTGGGGCAGAGTGAGGACAAAGGAACATCCTTCCTCCCTGCCCTGTCTTGTTGGGCTGGGGGCTGGCTTGTGCAGGGCCTGCCTGTGGTGCCCAGCAGATCCCAGTGACCTTCAGGTGAGGAATTAGTGGGCTGGGATGCTCCAGCTTGCATTTGGAAGCATTATAATTGTCTTTTAAGAGCTGTTCTATAGCAAGGCCCATGGCTGAGGGGAGAGCTGCACCTGCAGTGATCCTGCATGTCTGGACACAAGCAGGTTTGCACAGCACCAGCCTTGATGTAGGTACACAAAGGAAAACCTGGATGGTGAGGAAAGGCACTCAGTGTGCAGCCAGACACAGGAGAAGCAGATGCTCTTCCTTTGAGCCAGATCAGTTACAGCTGCTCAGCCCAGCACTGAAATCAGCTCTTGGATCTTTGACCTCAAGTAACAGAATGAAAAAGGAAACTCTGATTTCCTGGTTTCCCTTTCCTAGCTGAGAGTCCTGCTGTAAGGGACCTTGACTAATGGTTTCACATGTCATTTAGCTCAAAGTGATGCTTCTGGCTGTGACGGGAAAAGGAGAGGAAACTGCTGGGATGTCAAGGCTGAGCCGCCTGCCTTGGGCACTGGTTCACATTCCCACGCTTTGCTTTTGCTTTGCGTTCTTGTGTCTCTCCCCTTTGCACTTAGAAGGGGCCAAACTTGCATAAAGGATCAAGCAGGGAATCACCCTTCCAGGGGCCCATGGTGGGAAGATCCCTGTCCTGTGTCAGCGCAGGTATCCATGGACCCAATTGCTGCAGAGCACTGTGGAAACCAGGAGTGTAACTGGGTATCAAGAGGGATAAGTCAAATGCGTAAGCAGCAGATCCACAAATGATGAGTCAGGTGTAACCTCCAGTTCTGGAACCCCTGTTCTACATGGGGCAGGAGCAGAGCTTGTATCAGTGGGGCTCTCCCCGCTCTTGTGGTTTTTCCACCAGGACCATTTCTGCCACTGGGGCATGTGGTCAGTGTTGTGCTGGCACACAATGGCATGATTTACAGAATTACATGAGAAATGAGGGTGTTGCTTTATGCATTTCTGCATCCCGGAAGCCTTCCTGCTGTTTGTGTTGCTGGGGGAAGTGGTTGGTTTTTGCTAGAATTCTGTACTGAGTTGTGGTGTGCTCTGTTTGATGTGTTGAAGAAGTGAGGTTTCTGTTTCAGAGCTGGGCAGAGCCTGGCTGCAATCCTAAGGGAGCACATGGCATGGATGTGCCTCCTGGCCTCTCCCCAGCACCAGTGTTGCTTTTCATTTGGCTGCATAGACTGAGGGGACACTTTTCCAGGAGGACTGTCAGCTGGGAGTGATGTGATACCGCTATTCTTCTATGGATCACTAGAGCTTCTGTGCTGGCTGCCTTGGAGAGACCTGGAAAAGTGTCTGTGTCCTTCCAGAGTGTAGGAGACTGCTGCTTCTCCAAGTGTGAAGTCATATCAAATTCTTTATTCCTGATCCTTTGGGAGTGCTACCACATTCACACAGCTGAAGTGTTGTGCCACATTAAAACTAGCTGGTTTTCACTCAGGTAGCAAACCATTTTCCTGGAGATGTGACATTCCTGTCCCATCTCTGGGTGCAGCCCTTGGCTCCTCTTCCCATCAGTGTCTGGTCTGCAGGAGCCTGGAGTTGGTTCACGGAGGAGCACAGGGGGAATAAAGCAGAGCAGGCATGACACTGAGCAAACATACACGGGTGTATTTATATATGACCTTGGAAAATAAGACAGCCCTTGGCATCCCATCCCAGCCCATCAGATGTCAGGTATTTGGGGGCTGGGTGTTGCTGCACATTGGCCCATGTTTCATGCAGAGATAACTGCAGGCATAAGCACCCATGCCATAAATCCCAGAGTGCTCCTGAGCCTGTGCACTCTTAGCTTTGGTTTTGTTGGACTCTTCTTGCCTCTCTGAAAGTGCCAGTATTTCCATTCCACACATTCAATTGCTTTCAGGAGTGATCTGCACAGGGATGGGAACTTCAGACTAAATTCTCCTATGATTGGAGAACTTTAGTTCAGAATTGGGTTTCTGGAGTTTGGTTACTCGGTGCTCAGAAGGGCAGGTGAGGACATATTTGTTGGCCAGAACTGTTTTCAGTGTCACCCTTACCTTGTGCTGCCTGTAGAGTAACAAATTTTAACTTGCTTTTCCAGGGAAGGGAATGAACCTGGGGATTCCACGAAAATCACGTACAATGAGCTGCTGCACAAAGTCTGCCAGTTTGCCAACATCCTCCGCAGCCAAGGTACACAGCTGAGGCAACAGGAGCACGGGATACTGGGAAAACATTTGGGCAAGGGTTTGGAGATTGGGGTCACTTCTTGAGTGGTTGCCAGTCTGTTGAGTAATTCTCATCAATTTGCTCTGCAACACACAGATTGATCCCTGGCTCTGTCTGTGAAAAACTGCTCAGTGCTGGTCATGTCAGCTGTACAAGGAAGAAATTTGTGCTTAAAAAATCCTGCTTTAGGATTTTCCAACAAGCAGCGGGCTCTGGTTACTCTTCTGCTTCCTTCAGGGAGGCAGATAGGAACATGGAGTATTCATTGCCACCGTCTCTCAAGAGCAATAGTGCTTGAAAGGCAAAACCCAAGGCTCCTTCAGCTCTAACTCCAGCTGAAGCTTTACTGTGTGCATATCAATGCGGAATTAAAATAATCAGTTTATTTCTATATCCTGTTCTTTTGCCATGACACATGTTCATTCTGACAAATACCACGTTCACTTTCCCTCCATAGGGGTGAAAAAAGGAGACCGGGTTTCCATCTACCTGCCAATGATCCTGGAGCTGGTCATAGCCATGCTCGCCTGTGCCAGGATTGGAGCTCTGCACTCTGTTGTGGTAGGAACAAGCTCTTTGTGCTGCTCTTTGAGCTCTGAGGGGAGCAGCTCTTGGTTTTAGGAGCTGGAATGAGATAGAAACTACAGGTGCTGCTCTTTCCCTGCATTAATTGTGCAATGAGCTCCTCCAGCTCTCTTCACCAGTGCCTGTTGGTGAATTGTTTGCCTTGGGTGAACTGCACAGGAGCTGCTGGGGTTTGGGGCTGGGTTTTCTGTATGTCCTTGCTGACTCTGCCATGTGCTCTCTGGCAGTTTGCAGGTTTCTCTGCAGACTCCCTTTGCGAGCGGATCCTCGACTGCGGTTGTTCCCTCCTCATCACGGCAGGTAAAGCACACATCTGAGCATCTCCATTGCTGTTGCCTGGCTGAAAGGTCTTTATTTGAAAAGCCTGGAAGTGGCAGAGGCAGTGCCTCAGCTGAGCCTCCCAGGGTGGATGCAGTGCTGTAGCTGTGCCTGAGTGCTGCTTCCCACTCGGAGCATGTGGTGAAGCATCTGAGCAGCTCCCCAGTTTGTCCTGTAAAGCTTGATGTCACCAGCTGCTAATAGCATGTTTCCAAACACTTCTCATCCTTGTTCCTCTGCAAAATCAGCCAGATGTTTGCAAGATGTGTCATGAGGCAGGCCTAATAAAAGAATTCCCACCCTTTGCAGTTTTAAGTACATTTCTGCTGCAGCTCCCATCCTTGTAAAGCAAAGGATCAAGAACATGGCAGTGGCTGCATATAAGTGCACTGCATTTCCTCATCTGTTTTTCCAATAGTGCAAGAAATAGTGTTTTTATTAATTCCCATGGCATAAAAAAGGCCCACTAAACTGCAATCCATGTTCTGGATATGTTGGATTATTTCCCACAGAATATTCCCAAGAGATTTGTCAGGTCAAATTGGGACCTCTCCCAGAGAAGGAATTCCACCGTTTCTTTTGGCATCTGTTTCTCTAGGCCAAAAGAGTGCATTAGGAGAGCTTTCCCATCAGCTGCTTGTCTGCTTTCCCTCACTCCAGTGCAGGAGCTCTGCTCTTCCCTCCCTCCTGAAACTTCTTGTTGCTCTGGTTGTCCAAGGCTGCCTTGTCTGGGAATTCTGTCTGATTTTCCCTCACCATTTTGCAGATGCCTTTTATCGAGGGGACAAACTGGTCAACCTGAAGCAGATTGCAGATGAAGCCATCCGGAAATGTAAAGACAAGTAAGTTTGGATTCCCTTGTGAAAAAGGGCATTGCTGCCAGAATCTGCTCCTGCACAAATGGGAGTTGTCATAGGTGGGCAGACTCTGCAGGAGGTCTGACACAAACAGTCATCAGATGTTACAGAAAGGGAAGTAATCGTGGTGAAATGACTTTGCCAAGCTTACAGACACAGCATCTGTGTAGCTTGTGTGAGACTGAATGTGGGTTTGTGTGTTAGATCAAACATGGAAATTCAGGGCAGATAGTCTGCATGTTAGAAATTCAAACTCTTTAAAAGCCTTTAATTTAAAAACATGTGTTAATATGTCTGTAAAAATAGGTACCTGGGAGGACAGAAGTGATCCTGAAGCTGGGAGTTAACTGGTGGAGACTGTGTTGATACTCTGACAGGGCTGAAGGGAAATAAGATCATTCTGTCAGCAGTTTGTAGGCTGTGTTTGCCCTCATGAGGGGGCAAACACCCACTCTTTTCCTTGATGTATAATCAGGCTTTGGAAGCCTTTCTTCCTTCTGAGACAGTCATGCCTAGGGGTTGGAGCAACCATTTCTATATCCTGGTGGGAGCTTTTGTTCATGGTCACAGGCAGGCAAATTTGGGAGTTGTAAGGAATCTCCACAGCAGTGTCCTGAGAGAGCCACTTGTGGGACCCCTGCTTTCTCCCCAGGAAGCACACCTGATAAATCCCCAGTAAGCTGTGCACAGACTGTTGCTGCTCTCCGAGCTCTGTTCCTATGGCTGGTGTCCTTGGAAGTTCATGGTGTACCTGGAGCTTGCATGGCAGCAAATGCTCCAGCTCAACAAAAGCAGCTCCAGGCCCCTACCCTGCCTCCAGTGCTGCCTGTGATACCAGGAAGGGCTGGCTCAGCCCCAGAACAGCCCAGTCTGACAGCTCCTGCCTTTTACAGGGGATCCTCCTTGAAAAAGTGCATCGTGGTGAAGCACCTGGGCAGGGAAGAGATAGCAGTGGATGGGACCTGCAGCAAGTCTCCCCCTCTGAAAAGGCTGTGCCAGGATGTGCAGGTATGTTCCTGGGGGAATGAGAGGGGGGTTTTATTTCCATGTGCCTGAGACCAGCAAATCCATCAGTGCAGACCCACTGCCGTGATTCCCTGGATGCTCCTGTTGTGATTCCTGTTCCTGTTTTCTCCCCTCCTTGCTGATGTTGTAATGGTCAAAAAATGGTTCCTTTTCCTTACGAAGATACTCTCCCTGCTGCTTCCTTTAACACCCTCACAAGCTGTCAGCCCACAGGACCCCTGGATACATCTTCCAAAGCCGCTAGGACAAGATGCCCATTTCCCTCTGCCTGCTAAAGGACTTTTCCTTCCCAACCCTTTCTCTCTTTCCCTTTTTGTGCAAAGACCAGTGCTGTACTGCATTGTAGCTGTGGCATTGGAAGCAGGAGAGGAAAACCAGGAGATTGTGCTCATGGTGTGGGCTCAGTGCAGCCCCCCAACATGGCAGCAATCATCTGCTGAGAGCAGTGCAGGGTGTGTGCAGCTAGCACAGGGACTCTGTCAGCTGTCAGGCTGGGGCTTTCCCTTGCAACTGAAAGCAGATGAAAGGATGTGGGCCAGAGGCATGTGGTTAGATGGCGGTGGAAGGAGGAGAAGGTGTTGTGGAGCTGTGGCTGCCTGCTGCGCTCCCGAGGCTGCTGAGCAGCCCTGCTGTGCGCAGTCCTTACGTGCTCCAAAGGCAGGTTGCTTTCAGCTACCCCACAGCTCCATGTCTTTCAATGGTGTCTTCTCTTCCTGGTGATTATTTTGGTGTTTGGTGATTATTTTCACTGAGTTATCCCCAGGCTGCTGCTGGCTCAGAAATGGGTTGTATTTGGGAAGTATTTGAGCTTTAGACTCTGCTTTCAGGAGGAGTGGTTTGTGCACATCCCTGGAACAAGAAGTCCGGCAGGTTCTCTAACTTTGAGTTACTTTTCCTTGTTCAGCTGTGTTAGTTTTACTGGTGTGTTGCTCTGTGTTTGACAGCCTGATCATGTTCCTTTCCTTGCTCTGCCCCTTTTCCTGTGAGGGCAGTGTAGGTGCAAAGGAATGGGAAAACTGGAGCCGAGCAGCCTTCCTTGTGTGAGGTTTCCCTGGCTGGGTGATTGCAGGGCAGCCTGTGCCTGTGCTGGTTCCAGTAGGTGAGGTGAGGTGAGGTTTTTGTGCAGAATATCCTGGGGGGAGGCTGGAGGCTGTCTCTTACCCTTTGGCTCTCGCTGCTCTACTCAGACACTTTATTGAAGACTCTTTCCCTTGTGGATGCACTTTTACTGTGCCATTGGCTTGTGTGAGGCTATTGGATGGTCCATGGGCTGTGTGCTGGCTCTGTGCCTCTGTTCCCAGCCAGCCATGTGCAGAGGTGGCCTTGGTGACCTGCCCTGGAGGCAGCTGGTACCCAGGGAAGGTGATGGAAAGGGGCAGGCTTCTGCTCAGAGGGCATCTCCTGGCCTGGCCCTGCATCTGAGCATTGTCCAGCCTGCCAGTGTGGTTTCCCAGCATCCGGGCCTATGGGCTTCCAGCTCCCTGCCTGCAAAGCCCAGCGTGGATCCTCCTCTTCCCAAATTTCACACCCTCTTTGTGGATTTTTAACAGGAAAAAAAGACTGAGAGCCCACAGAAACTCCATCCCAAGGTATTTACACACAGCACTGCCTTCCTCTTTTTGGCACCTCCCCTCTGCTTCCCATGCAGCTCCCACCTCCCCTAACTGCTCTGGCTGCACGGCCACACGTGCCCTCCTAACCGGGGTGCCAGCAGCTGCATGTCAGTGACAGACCCCACCCAGCTTGCCAGGGCTGCCCACGGCGTGGGGGTGAATGCAGTGCCACCAGTGCTTCCAAAAACAGCCCCTCATTGTGACCCCCTGGGCACAGGGAGCGTGCTGCCTGGGGGAATGCAGAGCCACTGGGATGCAGTGTCAGCATCCAGTTCAGGGTTTGTCTCTCTGCCTTTCAAAAACCGTTCTCACAGTGCATTTCCCTTTGCGGGGAGGCTGGCAGGGGTCACCTGCAGCTTCCTGGCCCCAGGCAGCAAACCTGGAGCTCCAGACCCAGTGTGTGGACTCTGCCTGCCTCGTCCAAAGAGCTGTGACTTCTGAACCCCCAAAGCAAGCAGGCAAAGACACACAGTGCCATGGGTCTGACCTCCTCCCTGCGCCACTGGAGGTTGGGTGCTAAATCAGGGATCCTTGAAGGAGGGATGCAAGAGACAGCTGCTGGATGGCCTGGGGCTCGTTTGCCTGGTGCCTTGCTGGGAGCTTGCTGGTGGGGCAGAGTTGTGGAAACTGCTTTCCCAGGTAAAGCCCTGGGGGTCCATGGAAGCTTTCCAAGTGGGCTCAGCTGTGCCAAGCTGTCAAGCAGCTGGTGTCTCCTGTACCACATGGGCAGGAGCTGCGTGCTGGGCTGTGGGGTCCCGGTGCCTCCAGACGTCACATGAATATCTTGAGGGCTTCAGGCAGTCACCATGTGGCCCCGTGGCTACTCTCCGTGCACCCCAGCTGAGGGAGCTGTGGGGAGTCTGGCTTTGTGTGGAGGAAATGTGCAGGGCTCTGGGTCAGGTCCCTGCCCTCATAGAGATGTGGGAAATGGAGGTCTGAGCTGAGGCTGGGGTGTGTTCCCTGCCCAGCTCCCCCCAAGCTTCTCTGAGGATGGGTGAGAAGATCAGGGGAAGTTAAGCCTTGCCCTGAACTGTGCCTCCACCCCAGAGGGTTGCAGCCAGAGCAACCCTCAGGCTGACCTGCCCATCAACCACAGGCATTGGTGGCTCTGTCACAGTTCTGGCATCTTCAGGCAGCCAGTGCTGGGTGGCTCTGCATGGCAGCAGTCACTTCTTACCAGGGTAATCACCTAAAAATCCAGAGAACAGATCTTTTTGGGGGCCTGCAGGTCCAAGCAGTGTGAGCCCACCATGCTGCAGTCAGGGTCCCTGTGAGGTGTGTGGGACAGGTGCTGTGTGGCTGTGCTTGCTGCTTGGCTGTGGGACTGCAGCTCGGGGCAGCCTCACAGGGCAGGAGGAGCCTGTTTGTGGGGACAGCCCCGAGCAGCTGCTGCTGCAGGGACAGTAGCATCTCCTGGCTGCTGCTGCTGCCCACTGGGATTCATCACCGTTACCTGTGGTCTGGACATTTTGCTTCAGGTCTTCCAGCCAGACCATGTTTGCAGGTTTTCCTCGTGGCTGTGGGCTGTGAAAAGGAGCTTCTGGAGTGGGAGCTGCAGCTCTGGTGCATGGTTTGCAGCAGGCTGTGTGGGGAACATCCCCCTCGATGGCCCCTGATGGGGGTGAGGTTTGGGCTGTGCTCCTCATCCCCCCTCTCTTGTTTTTGGACAAGCCTGTTTCCAATCTTTGCTTTCCTCAGATCCCCTGGAACCCAGCCGTGGACACGTGGTGGCACGAGCTGATGAGTGGTGCCAGCAGGGAGTGTGAGCCGGAGTGGTGCGATGCCGAGGACGAGCTCTTCATCCTCTACACGAGCGGCTCCACTGGAAAACCCAAGGTGTGCTCCCAGCTCCCTGCACAGGACAGGCTGAGCCACAGCAACCCCTCAGCTGGGGGAATTGGTGAGGGGGCAGTTGGGAGGCCACAGTAGGAGGAGGAGCCACAGTGGTCTTGGGAAAGGGGCCGTGCTGGTCATTCCTGCTCAGCTGCTGTTGGAGCTCAGTGATGCTCAGCTTGGCCTGGCAGGGTGAGTGTCCAGGTGGGAGCTCACCCTGCCACTGCTGTGCCTTCTCCTCGCAGGGTGTGCTGCACACCGTGGGAGGGTACATGATTTTTGCTGCCACCTCATTTAAATACGTGTTTGATTACCAACCTGAGGATGTGTACTGGTGCACGGCCGACATCGGGTGGATAACAGGCCATTCCTACCTCACCTACGGACCCCTGGCAAACGGGGCCACGAGCGTCTTGGTAAGTGCTGGGTGCCAGTGGGTGCTTTCAATCCAGGAAAAGGGAGATGGTGCTGCTGAGCTGCATCCCTGCATTGCTCTGCGATGATGTGCACTGCCCTGGGCTCTGCAAGGAAGGGTGGTGTCCCCAAGGAGGGTGTGGTGACTGCTCGGGGGGCTAGTTTGTGTGTGGCTTTTGGCTGATTAATTTTTCAAATGCTCCCCTCTTTCTTTCCCTTATAAGTACAAGCCTTGTGTACCAGTGGAGCCAGGGCTGCTCTGAGTTAATGGAAAAATTGGATCAGGGAGTGGTGTTTTCCCTGCTGATGCTGATTTGACAACTTGTCGTTGTGCCTGTATCTCTCTTGGCAGTGTAACAGATCAGGGAGCCAGAGACCTGTGCCCAAGAATCCCCAGGGAAATGCAAGCAGGAAAATCACTGTTATGTTGGGGGAGGCCTGTAGGGGGTTCTTGGTACTTTGGGTTGTGATTCTGTCAGTGTTTGGACCTCTTCCCCTTTACCACGTGGTCAGGGTCATTTGGGCCATTGGGATTGTGTCACTGTGGTGGCCACCCAAGTGCCCATGCTGCAAGGGGGTGTCAGGGGACATCTGCTAGGACACCTGGGGTAGGCTGATGCCAAATCCATCCCCAGGAGGCAGTAAGGGTGTCCTTGACCTGGGCTGGTTTCACTGTGTGGTGCCCCTATAAGGGGCTGGGGTCCAGCTGCTGTTTGGCTCCTCCTGCTCGGGTAGCTGCTGCAGGTGGGGACCAGTGAGGAACAGGTGTGTCACTGCTCTGTCTCCTGCTCAGTTCGAAGGTGTCCCCACCTACCCAGATGTTGGGAGAATGTGGAGCATCATTGACAAGTACAAGGTGACCAAGTTCTACACAGCACCCACGGCCATCCGGCTGCTGATGAAGTACGGGGAGGAGCCTGTCAAAAAGTGAGTGCCAGTCCCAGTGGTGTGAGGACATTAGCTGTGCACCGCAGGGCCGAGTGGGAGACACCAAAATGATCCAGGTCTCTCTTCCCCTATGGAAGAGTGCTGAGAAAGCTCTGAGCTGTGCCTGGAAAGCCCATTTTGGGTAGCCCAGGGGTTGCTGCAAGGCTCTGCTGTGCAGCAGGCTCAGAGCTGCTCTCTCCATGGCCTGCTGAGCCCCTGGCAGCTCCCTCCTCTCTGCAGGTACAGCAGGAAGTCCCTGAAGGTGCTGGGGACCGTGGGTGAGCCCATCAACCCCGAGGCCTGGCTGTGGTACTACCGTGTGGTGGGAGAGGAGAGGTGTCCCATTGTGGACACATTCTGGCAGACAGAGACGGTGAGTCCTCGCTGGGTGTCCCTGGCACCTCTCTGTCCCCTGTGCTCCCTGCAGGGCCTCTTTGCAGGTTTCCTGTGGTGGGGTTTGGGGTCTGTGGGGACTATTTGTTTGGCCTGCCCAGGGAATTCTGGTGTGCCACTTCTCCTCTTCCTGCCCTGCACTCAAACAGGCTCCAAGGCAAAACTTTCCTCTCCAAAGGGTCTCTTCCAAGCTCTGCTCTGGACACTTCTCTCCTTCCCCTCTTTCCCTCCCCCAGCAGCTCCAAAGCTTCGTGCCCAGACTCCCCATCTGCTGCCATATCCTTCCCCAGGCCCCTCTCCACACCTGCTCTGCGCAGCCCTGACTGGGGTGTTCTGTTCCCAGAGCTGATGGCACAGCTGTGGGATGGACTGGTATGGCCCAAACTCACTTGGTTTTGCCTTTCTTTGCAGGGAGGCCACATGCTGACACCGCTTCCTGCTGCCACCCCCATGAAGCCAGGCTCTGCCGTGAGTACTTGTGTTCTCCTCCCCAGGAGCCCCAGCAGGGCCCTGGCTGTGCCATGGCTGGGTGGTTACAGCCTGCCAGGGGTGAGGGGACAGTGGTGCACATGGAGAGGTGACCATCTCCCAAAATGCCTGACCCTGTGCAGCTGTGCTCACAGGCCCCATGTACCACAGCTCTCCAACGCTGGTCTTGCCCTGCCTCCCCCTCCCTCTGGTTCACAGGGGTCTAATGCAGAGGCTCACCTCCATCTCTCCTTTCTCCCTGGTCCTCATGGCAGACATTCCCCTTTTTTGGAGTGGTCCCTGCCATCCTGAGCGATTCGGGTGAAGAGCTGGAAGGAGAAGCAGAAGGTTATCTGGTAAGGAAGGGATGATCTTCCCCACCCTCCCTTTGTCCATTCCCTGTGAGATCTGGGACATTCCTGGTAGCATGCACACATGTTTTTGCCCAGGGAAAGGGTAGAGTCACCATCCCTGGAGGTGCTTAGAAAATATGGATGTGGCACTTGAGGACGTGGGTTAGTGGTGAACACGGTTGATGGTTGGACTTGATGATCTTAAAGGTCTTTTCCAACCTCAAAAAAAATTGTGATTCTACCTCCACTAACTCTGGTCCACACAAGGAACCCCCTTGGGTGGTGGGAATTCCCTCCAAGGCCATAACTTTTTGGGAGCTTTTGCAGCTGAGCACTAAATGCACTTGCACGTGTGGGCAGGGCAGGAGTTTAGGAACAGCTCCTCAGCCAAGCCCCTTCCCCCTGGCCAAACCTGGTGAGACTTTCCCAGTGATTCAGCAGTGAGCAGCACGTGTCTGAGTGCTGCTCATGACTGTCTCTGACACTTCTCTCACTGTGGGGCAAGCCTGGGTTTTTGGTTTGGCTCTCAGTGCCCCAGCTCTGTGTTTGTCACCCCCAGGTGTTTAAGCAGCCCTGGCCAGGGATCATGCGCACGCTCTACGGAAAGCACCAGCAGTTTGAAACTGTTTACTTCAAGAAGTTCCCTGGGTACTACGTGACAGGCGATGGTAAGGGTGTCCAGGCTGGTGTGGCCACAGGGGCCTGGGGACAGCAGTGGAAATCTCACTGTTCTGCCCTCAGAATCCCTTATCAGTTGCTCTGAGGGCTGGCACTACTGCCTCACACTCACTTCTGGCTATTTTTAGGTGTCAGAAGAGATAAAGATGGTTATTACTGGATCACAGGGCGAATTGATGACATGTTGAATGTTTCTGGTAAGAAGGAGTTTTGTCTTCAGTGGGGACCAATGTGCTTTCTGACACCTTTCTTTGTGACATTTCTGCATCCATTTCAAAAGCCACCTGGTTTATGGGGCGTGGTTCTGCATCCATGATTCTGTCCAGCAACCTGTCCTTAAAGTAGATCGAGTAGATCAAGTTGCTGGGTCAGGGTTATTTCAGGGACAGACTTGGTGACTTTCTGCACCATTTCTTCTGGAGACAATGCCCTGGAGGGAAGAAATCTTGTGTAACCAGCCAGGGCCCCTCTGTGCTGAAGGATTAGGGCCACAAGGAATCACAGAGGTTGGGCAGGACCATGGGGTTTTTAATCCAACCTGCTGCTCCATGGAGGGCTCACCTCAAAGCTGGATCAGGCTGCTCAGAGCTCTGGAGATTCGCCCACCTCTCTTGACTGAGTCTTTGGAAATTCAGGTGCTTCTCAGCCCATCAGTTTCCATATATAATCTATTTAATAGTTCCCCCCATATTTTCTTGGAGCCTGTAGCCTCCAGGTATGTCCTGCTGGCTCTGAGGTGCTGCTGTACTTGTCACTGGATCAAATTAGATCCTTTCACCTGACCAGCAGTGCCTGATTCTCAACCAACTGATCGTTCTGGGAGTTGACCACGTTCCTGTGGCTTTGTGTCACAGCAGTCCCAGGGTGGGATGTCAGAGGAGCAGAGGTGTGCAGGAGTGAGTTGTGCCCCTGCCCCCAGATGTGGAGTGTCTTTCCCCCTCCCCACGGCAATGAGCTGGAGCCAGGACTCTGCAGATCCATCCTCTTCCTCTGCACTGTGCAGCTGAGCATATGGGCAGATCTCCTCTTGTCGAATCCAGCTCCTCCTCAGCCTGTGCTTTGGAAGGGCATCACTGTGAACTGTCCATGGTTCGTTCCAGAAAGAAGCCTAAAGGTGGGAGGGGGAACAGCCGGGGGGGGGGGTGGCTTCTGCAGGTGAGTGACACCTGGCAGCTTTCAGAGCACTGCTGAAACGAGTCTTTCTCTCCAGCTATTCCCCAAGCACATTAAACTGAAGCTCTCAGACCTGTAGTTTAGGAGCCTTTTACACCCTCCGGCCTCTTCCTACAGGTCTGTAAAGCTCTGCCTCCCCCTTGTTCCCCCCAGGCCACTTGCTGAGCACGGCGGAGGTGGAGTCGGCCCTGCTGGAGCACGCGGCGGTGGCCGAGGCTGCTGTGGTCAGCCACCCCCACCCCCTGAAGGGCGAGTGCCTCTACTGCTTTGTGACCCTCAGAGAGGGCCACGAGTTCACCAAGACCCTCACGGATGAGCTCAAAAAACAAGGTAACAGCCAAATATCGGGGAGCAGGCAGGGGGAGGACAGGTGATGGAGGGGTTAAGGGCTTGCAGGAGGTGCCTGTGGTCTGGGGAATGCAGCATGGACAACTGCCACAAGGTGCCCCTCGATAAGAGAGCACGCCAGACAAAGACTAAAATTAGTTCTCCCGGCCTTTGGCTGCTCATATGATGCCATCTCTGCCTCGTGGGAGCTGGCAGCCCTGGGAGGGACTGGGGTACTCAGCAGGCTTTTGTTTGCAGCAGTGCTATCAGTGCAGGGCTCTCCCTGGCAGACTGGGACATCCTGGGAGGATCACTGGGCTGCTTTGGGGTGGTGCTCTGGGTGTTGGTGCCCCGCTCTCAAGGAGCTGTTTCACTGCCAACTGCAGCATTTAATACACAATACGGACCTGTGGCAGCTTCTTCTGTGGAGGAACTCAACAGTGAATCAGTCCTTGCTCCATCAAAATGGTCATGGTGATGGTTGTAGCTATTAGGGAGGTCTCTGGAAGATGGAGGGAATGAAACGAGTGCTCTTGCTGTTGGGGAGATGTGCTTATGGTCCCGTTGGCATTGCATGTCTTTGTGTCCCCTCTCACCATGAGGAGGCTCAGGTGCAGCAGCCCCAGGCACTGCCCTGCCAGGTGCCTCAGGTGCTGGGCTCTGTGTGCCTTAACCTTCCATCCTGACTGGAAAGGATGTGTGGTTTTTCCTCATCCCTACAATGAAAATCTCTGTTTTTTTGCAGTCAGAGAAAAAATCGGGCCAATAGCAACACCTGATTACATCCAGTACGCCCCCAGCCTGCCGAAAACCCGCTCAGGTGAGTTCCAGGCATGGTGCTGGGGAGGACTGGGCAGTTCCTGCTGGTGGAAGTTGATCAGCCCTGCACTGCTTGTCCAGGGCTGCTCAGATTAGGGCAGGTGCAAGCTCAGGGCAAGCAGGATGTGCAGGTCTAGTACTTCCTGCTTCTGCTAAGGATGCTGAAGAGATCCTGACTCCTGGGGAAGAGGGACTTCATATATGGACAGGTAATGAAGGACAAGGAGTGATGGTTTTATAGTGGCAGAGGGCAGATGTAGATTAAATAAACGTAAGGAAGGAATTCTTCCCTGTGAGGGTGGGCAGGCCCTGGCACAGGTGCCCAGAGAAGCTGTGGCTGCCCCTGGATCTCTGGCAGTGTCCAAGGCCAGGCTGGACAGGGCTTGGAGCAGCCTGGGACAGTGGAAGGTGTCCCTGCCCACAGCAGGGGTTGGAACCAATGATCTTTAAGGTCCCTTCCAACCCAAACAATTCAGGGATTCTGATTCCTGCTTCCCTTTAATGTCTGTCATTACAGGAAAGATCACCAGACGGATATTAAGGAAGATTGCCAAAAATGACCAAGATCTGGGTGACATCTCCACCTTGGCAGACCCAGGCATCATCAAACACCTTTTCAACAGCAGATGTGACACTAAGCAGTAGCAGCAGGACCTGTCCCTGCTGAGCAGAACTGTGGCAGTGGCACCTGATGAGCAGGTCCCTCCAACAGCCGCTGCCTGCCCAGAAGGAAACCTTCACCTGTTGAATTGAATGTACCAATCGTAGGAACGAGGAGAGTCTGGCTCTGGAGAGACTGTGTCCATGCCCTGGGTGAGGTGTCTGTCGTGTTCCAGATGGATGTCACACATCTGAGGGGCAGCCTGGTGCACGGAGGGACTCATCCTCCTCCCTTTTCAGCACCTCATTCTTGATTTTAATTTAATTATTTTTGGGGCTGGGGAAAGGGTGTTAATTTACTTTATGTCCTGGAGGGGCCCTGGCATATTGTGCACAGTGGGAAGGAGCTTTGGGGGTTGGAGGGGAAGTGGTGCTGGAGTTACTCAATGCAGGCAGCCCTGGGAGGTGTATCCACCACTGCCCACAGAGCAGCTGAGCTTCCTTTTGTCCCTGGAGTGCTGCAAGCTGCAGGAGCACTGCAACACCCACATCATCCCTGCACAGCTGAGCTTGTCCTGCACCCACTGTCCTGCTGCTAGCACAGCCCCCAGAGCCTCCAAGGGAGTGGGGTAAGGCTCCAGGGAACTCTGGGCTTTAAACAGGTTTTTTTGGGCAATCTGATACCAGGATTTGCTGCTTCCTAACTGTATTGTGCCAGCTGGTGTGTTGTCCCTAATCCGGGGTCCCTACTGGCCATGGACACCATAGGGAGCCAGGAGGGGAAAGCCTTGGTGTGACATGTTCCATGGAGCCCCGGCTTCTCCAGCCCTGCTGCCATCAGCTCACAGCTGAACCAGAGCTGGAGCAGCTGGATGCTCCCCTTGTGTCCTGGGGACAGAGTTGGGGCTGTTCCACCCAAGAATGGTGGGGAAACGAGCCAGGCTGAGGCACCTTTCCCATGGCAGGTGTCCCTTGAGCACTGCTACAGCAGAGAAGTCAAGGCAGGCAGCGCTGTGGGAGTCCTACACCTTCCCTCATCAGGAAAAAATGGTGGGAGATGTTTAAAAGTTAGTGTTTGCTTAAATCTGACGTGGTTTAAGGATGATGAGAGCTAAACACCCCCAAACCTCTTGCCCAAGACCAGGGTCCTGCCAAAGCCATCCTTCCTCCAGTGAAGGACATTAAACTCCAGCCAGGGCTGAGCTGGGGCTGATACCTCCTTTGTAATGTCTCTATGAAAACTGCATGTGAACCGTTTGATTTTGCACTTAAACCAAAGGAGAACTGGGCTTTAAAACTTGCTGCAACAGCTGTTTTGGGGAGTGCCAGTGAACAGGCATTGCCTGCAACCTGAGCTGGCTTGGGGCTGGAAAAGGAGGAACAGCTGCCTCTGGGCTGGGGTGCTCAGGGCAGGTGTTGGGGTGCTCTGCTGGGCTGTTGGCCAAGTCCCAAATCTCACTTGCTACCTGCTGCTCTCACTGGCACAGCACCTGTGTCACCTGTAACCTTGGTGCCTGCCCGTGTCCCTTGTGCCCCTACAGCTCCGTACCACTGGATTGTGCCACCTTGGTGACAAGGATTCCTACATCATCGTTCCTCCTGTTACTCTTTGTCAGCTATGTAATTTTGGCTGGAAAACAGCGAGAATTTAATGCGAAATGGAATAAAATTCAAGAAAACAAAATGGATACAGGCTTGGAGTGTGTGTGGGTGGTAGGTGCTTGTGTGCTGTTGAGTCTGGGGTGCTCAGTGCAGTTGGAGTAGCTGTGCCATAAACCAGGATTGGCTTTTGGGATGGGGAGGGGCAGGTTCCTGCCAGCGTGATGTTTTTCCACGGACTGGGATTTACTGTGTCTGTGCTGGCTCCAGGGCTGCAGCCTGTGCCTCAATTTCTCCCTGGTCTCCAGCCAGTGCTGCTCCAAGGCTCATGGAAAGCACAGGACAGTGTGACACCCACGTGCCACCAACCCCCTCACCTAGCACCGGAGCCAGGGAGAGGGGGGAGCAGCTGAGGAGACTCAGGGCTGTCACTACAGCTCAGGGCTGCCTCACCTCCATCCCAGGCCTGGTGCCCTCCCACGCACAGCCCCTGTACACCTGGCCAGGTGTGCCCCTGGGCTCAGACAAATCTGGCACAAACAGCATGGGCAGATTGCACATTCCTTTTAATCTCTGGCTTGGGGTAATCAAGCCCCCAACAAAACACCCAGGAATTCCAGTTTCAGTCACACTTGAAGAATGGAGCAGTTTCCCAGGTGACTGATTGGTGATTGATGCCACAGCAGCAAAGAGCTGGCAGGGCTGTCACTCAGCACATCCATTCTGCAGGAATTCTTCTTTTGTGCTGGTTCTGTCACTCAGCACATCCATTATTCATGAATTCTGCCTTGGTGCTGGTTCTGTGTAACTGACAGGGTCAGGCTGAGGCTGCCTGGGCTCTTCACTGCCAGAAAGGTGCAGCTTTTAGGGCGGAGGAGGAAAAGGCGCTGGAGGAAGAGGCAGAAGACCTTAAACAGGAGAGCCCACACTCCTCCACTGCTGTGCTGTTCCCACTGATCCATGAAACCTGGAGGGAGATATGTCTCCCCATCCACTGGTGCTGGTCCCAGAGTAAGGTGCTTGGAGCTGGGGCTGTGCTGCCCAGCCTCTCCTGCAATTCCTTTGCTTCCTCACCCCAGAGCTCCCAGTCTCAGCAGGACATTTCCAAGATCAGGCTTTCCCAACAGGAAGATGCTCAGTGTTTGACTTCCAGTGGGATGCACTGGCACAAGCCCAGGGGGATTTTGGGTTTATCAACACACACAGGGCTCCAATTCACCGTTGCCTTGAGAGCTGCCTCCATCTCTGAGGGATTCTCACACCAGCCTGTGGAGAGCTTTTGGACAGGGCTGCAGGAGGCAGCAGGACACAGCCCTGGACCCTGCAGTGCTGCCTGCCCTGTGTGGCACAGAGGCACTGTTTGGGATGAGCACCCAGTCCAAAAAAACAGGAGCTGGGCAAAGCAAAAGCAAGCAAAAGACCCTTGGGCAAATTACCCAGGGCAGCTGTGCCTTGCAGGAACCCTGGGGCTCCTCAGGCACAGCGGAAAATAGGAATCAGGACAGCAGCAGCATGGGAAGGAGGGCTGGAGGAGCCATGGTGCGTGGAGCTGGGCTCTCCTCTTTACCCTGGAGAGCACTGAGGCACTGGATGAAGATGAAGGCTGGTACTTGCCCATCCACCTTTCTCCTCTCACTCCTTAGGCTTCATACGTCTCCAGCAATAATGCAGCATCAAGGAGCTCAGAGGTGGGAGCAGCACAAAGGCCTGGTGCGGCACGTTCACCCTTTGCTGTATGTACCCCTGTCCCCAGCCAGGCTCTAAGGCAACACCCAGACCCCTGCAGTCCTGTGAGCCACAGCTGGGCTGTGCACAGGACAGGGCCTCCTGAGCAGGCAGAGCAAGGAAATCCCTTCTTCCTGGAGGGGGAATCACGAGAAGAAGCTGGGGCTGGCACCCAGGACCTTGGAGCAGTTGTATCCACACAGTCCCTCCTCACAGCCTCCAGCACGTCAGACCTTGCCAAGCGCACCCTAAGGAGAACTCCCTGTGGCAGATCAGCTCTTCAGGCAGCAGAGGGAGGAAGGTGGGATGGGATGGCTCCTCACACCAGGTACGGCGTGTCCAGCACGGCCACCCCGGCTGCCACGCCACCGTCCGCGTGCTCGATGGCCTTGGTGCGCAGGAGGTGACCAGCGGCCTGGTTCAGCACCAGCTCCCGGCCCTGCCTGCAAAGGAAAAGGAAACTGAGCCCCTGCAGAGCACAGAGCTTGTGGCATTTCTCTGGGGCAGCAGGATTCACCTTCCCTGTCACCCCACAGAGCAGAGCAGAACCCCAGGGCTAAGGTCAGGGCTCTGCAGTGGTGGCCTCACTGCCCATTCTGCACGTGGGCAGTGCCAGGGGCTGCCAGAGCACCTTTGTTCCCAAAACTGTGTGAGGACTTCCATTTTTACCCTATGGAAACATGGCCTGTGAAGGTTTAAAAAAGCAGCCACGATTTAGGGTTGAACACGACCACATTAGGCCTTCAGGTATTTCACAGATCACCAGGGCTTCAGAAAAGCCACAAACGTGGCTGCATCCAGAGCCCAAGTGCCCCCATAAGTCAGGAATGAAACACATCAATCCCAAGATCCTGTTACACCAGCAGCTGCCAGCACGAGCCCTGTGGTTTTCCAACAACTCGTGTGGCAGCAAGCTCAGAGCAGCAGCTCAGCGTGTGCACACGTGCTCAGAGCTGCTGCCAGGGGCACAGCCTGAACGGTCACATCTGTCCCCTGCACAGCTCCAGACATCTGTCCTGTGGATGTGGCTGGGCAGCACAGAGGGAAAAATGCTCCTGATCCATGGCAGGAGCAGGGAACTGCCTGGGAACACAAGCACAGTCCTCACCTGACATAGACACCAAAGATCCCGAGCTCGGAGATGCACTCGGACACTTGGAGGGGAGTGTGAGCCCTCAGCAAGTAATTCAGTGCTGGCTGGGGTTTGATCTTATCCATCAAGATGTAGGAGGTTCTCTCAGGGCTGTCTTTGATCTTCTCCAGAACCTGCCTGAGCTCCTCACCATAGAGGTTGTTCCCTGGCAAACAAAACCAGCACATCAAGCCCTTCCCAGGACAGCAGAAGCCACTGGTCCCAGCTCTGTGTCCTTGGCAGTCCAAATAGCCCAGCCTTTGCCTCCCCAGGTGCAGCCTGGGCTCCCCACACCCAGCACTGGGGCTTCGGGAGCTCCTTCTGGAGCAGCATTGCCTTAGTGCCATGACTTGCCCCCATGGCTGTGAGTAGCCACAAACCACCCCCACCCTTTATCCCTCAGCACAGGAGCAGGAGCTGGCACAGAGCTCCTGCCTGGCCCAGATACAGCACAAACCACAATGGAAACCCCCAGGGCCCAGCCCAGCTCATACCTCCACCTTCACGCTGAGGCTTCAGCACGAAGCGGTCGGGGTCAGCGATGGCTGTGGCAGCTATCCTGTCACCCTCTTCACCCTGGCAGGAAAGGATGGGAGCAGGTTAGACATCAGGAAGGATTTCTTCATGGAAAGGATGGTTTTGCACTGGAATGAGCTGGATGGAGTCCCCATGCCTGGAGGTGTTCAAGGAACGACTGGACACGGCACTCTGCTGTGGTCTAGTTGATAATGTGCTGTTTGGTCAAAGGTTGGACTCAATGACCTTGGAGAGCTTTTCCAACCTCAGTAATTCTGTGAACAGCAAAGCATCATGGAGCAGCAGGGGCTCCTTGGCAGATCCCTCTGAGCAGGAGCAACAAATTCCCCAAGGACCACAACAAAGCCCTCTCTCCTTCTTAACCAAAGAGCAGAGTCTGCATGTCCCTTCCCACTCCAGCCCCAGTCCCACTCACCTCATCCAGTGAGTAGAGCCCAGCAAAGGTGGCTCTTATCCGAGCTATGGCCTCGGGCCGGCCGGGCAGCAGCTTCTCCAGGGTCCCTGGCCGGCTGAGCTCCTGCTGCACCTTCTTGGTGCCTGCCAGCTGGGTGGCAATGTCAGGGCACTTCACTGCCTGCGACCTCTCCAGCAGCAGCCGTGCCTCCCAGTTCTGGGGCAGCGAGGGAGCAACCACCCCGTGAGGAAAAAGAAACACACAAAAGGTTTGCTCTGCTCTTTTCTGTGCAGATATCGACATATGGTTTGTCTCCTCCCTGCCTGCTGCCAGGGACAGGGGGTGGGAGTAGCACTCCAGGGAAAAGCAGACAGGGATTTCCTACCACCTCTGGGAACAGCACAGTCAGATGAATCCACTGTGTGCTCCCTCCTCAGCTTGTCCAGTGCTGCCACCTCGAGACACCAGCAAGATCTGCTCTGTGCTCTCATTACCTGCAGCCTGATTGTGCTAAGAGAGCACAGAGTGATCTGTAGATCAAGTCTGAAACCTTTGAGCAGGTGCTCATGCCTGTGTTAACCCCTGTTGTACAGAAGCAACTCAGTGCTGCACTAAGGAATCACTCCCTGAGTGGTGACTGGAGAAGAAAGCCACCCATTCTTCTTACTGCTCTCTGAAGTCACAGCTTCCCAATGCTCTCCCCCACCCCAGAGAGGCCTGGGATCATTTCAAACTCGCTGGGCAGTGCCTCAGCTGGTGGTTTCTGGGGCAGGGAGGTGGTTACTGACCTGCTGATTGTAGGTCTGGGGCACGTAGCCCTCTCTGTAATACACCACTGCGACCTCCTGGCCGTCCCTGGAATGGAAACCAGAAGAGCTCAGAGAGCCAGGCCAGGCCCTGCCCCATCCCCAGCACAGATCAGAGCCCTCTGCCCCTTCTCCTTGGCATCTGGGCTTCCTGCTCCTGCCTGGCTCTGCCAGAGCAAGCTGGGCACTGCAAGCCCTGGCTCCTCTCCACTGAACCCCAGCCTGGCCTGTCCCAAGACGTAGGGAGCTGATATTTGGCCTGTGTTCTAACCAAAGGCTCAGTAATTCTGACACCCAGCCCAGCAGAGATGTAAGAACCTCATTTTTAAAAGCTTTTACCCTCACACTGGCCTGGGGGACTCAGCCTGGAGAAAAGCAGGCTCAGGGGGACCTTCTCAATCTCCACAACTCCCTGACAGGAGGGAGCAGCCAGGTGGGGACCAGGTTCTGCTTCCAGGAAACGAGGGAGGGACAGAACAAGAAGAAATGGCCTCAAATTGCACCCGGGGAGGTTTAGATTGGAGATTAGGGAAAATCTCTTCACTGAAAGGGTTGTCAAGCACTAGGACAGGTGGCCCAAGGCAGGGGTGGAGTCACCATCCCTGGAGGGATTTAAAAGGCGTGTGGATTTGGCACCTGGGGACATGGTTTGGGTGTGTTGTGTTAAAGGTTGGACTCAATCTCAGAGGTCTTTTCCAACCTTAACAACCCTCTGATTCTATGATTCTTGAAGCTGGAGGGAACAGGGTTCCTCTCCTGTGGCACTTCAAGGCAGGACATCAACTCAACAACCTGAGAGGCACCAAACCACCCTGCCAGGGCCAGGCTGACAGCACAGCTGCAGCACCACACACCCAAGCTTTGGCCACAAAACTGTGCTCATGGTCGGGGAGCTGCTGGCAGGCAGGCAGGGAAAGGCAGAGGCATCCAGCAGGGACAGGGCAGGATGCTCAGGAGGAAGTGCAGGGGATACACTTTCCCCTCAGCTGTCTGGCCATGACAAATGTATTCGTTAATTAAACACAGCCCAGACACCAAAGGTCAAACCATGGAAAAATCAGCCTAACTACAGAAAAATCACTGGCATGAAACCATGTCTTCCTTTAGGTTCGCACAGCTCCAGGCACATTACCTGGAAATAGGACAAACGTCACACTTGGGACCAACTGGGAGTCTGTGACCCACCCGTCCTGGTCTCCACAGGGAGTGGGTAAGACACTGAGTGAGTTCAAACCTAACAGATCCCCAAAGGACATGGAATGCTTCCTCCTCCAGCACTAACAACCCAACCCAGCTCCCACTGGCAGAGCATCACGTGAACAGTAAACAGGAAATGGCTCTGTGGAAGCCTCTGAAATGGCCAGGGCTGTTCATAGCAGATCTTTGTGGAGGAGGTAAAATCCCACAGAGCAATGAAGGCTGTGGCTGAAGGAAGGAGATTATGATTGCAGCTGTAAGGGACTGATGTGTGTCTGCAAAATCTCCCCACTGTGAACACAAAATCATTACAGCTGCAAGAGGAAGCAGCAGCCTGGAGCAGGGAAGAGAACTGCTTTCTCAGACAGTTACTACTCACACTCAGCTTTGGTTCCCCATTCCCAGCCCTGTGTGCCCGAGAGACAGCAGGAATGCGCACCTTGGCTCATACTCACATATACAGCCTCCTGGAGCCATCCAGAGAGCCCTGCTCAAACACATCCCGGAACCGCCTCCTGATCACACGGATATTCCTGTCGGGAGGAGTGCCAGAGTCACCAGGCTGGGCACAGCTACATGAGCTGGAAATCACAGCTGGAATCGGTGGCTCCAGCAAGGAGGATCTGCAGGTTCCTTCACAAATAACCTCAGGCTTTGTACTATGGAGCCAGAGGAATCCTACAGCCCAAAAATCTCCCTGTTTAGGAACCCATCCTATGTTTCCTGCCATGATCTGGCAGCAGTTTGCTCAGCTTCCCCTTCCAGAAACTGAACCATCTCCTTCCTTTCCCAGCCCAAGGAAATTCAACCTTTACCTGTTCCAAAGCTCATTTTCTACACAACGCTGATCAAAAATGTTCCTCTGGGTATCCTCCACCAGAAACATCACCACAGCCCTGGAAGAGATACCAAGGACATCGTTAAACTCATGAACACTCCACATGCTCCTAGCTGGATCACCAGCTTTCCATCTCTGTGATTCAGGCTTCCCACACTGCTCCTGTTTATGCTCTCGTCCTCTGTCCTTACCTTTGGGAACCGTAGAGCTCCCAGGCTTTGGCAATTCCCAAGGCCAGCCCCTTCGCTGGGTTGTTGGGCAGCAGGTTTGATGCCTCCTCAGTCTTTCCCAGCACTTTCAACACCAGCCTGTGGAACACAAAGCCATAAATGCCATGTCCATGCCCAGCTGGATCAAGGGAGCAGCTTGGAGAGCACAGGGGCCAGGCAGTGCAGCTGCTCAGGGCCAGAGGAGCTCCTTACCTGTGGACGTCGGCGGTGCGGGAGGTGAGCCCCGCGAAGCTGGCAGCAATGGTGTTTATTTCTATCTGCCTCAGAGCTGCTGTGCCATCCAGCTCGCAGTCAAACATGTAATCCGAGCGGTTGATGCCCAAAAACACAGTCTGGAACACAGGGAGGGGAGCTGGGTTCTCCTGCTGCCTTTATTGCAAATCCTTTGATGACCTCACTTCAAAATCCTCCCAGGCCAGACCCAGTCAGAGAATCCCGGAATGATTTGAGTTGCAAGAAACCTTTAAGATCATTAGCTCCAACCCAAACCATGGGCAGGGACACCTCCCACTATCCCAGGTTGCTCCAAGCCCTGTCCAGCCTGGCCTTGGACACTGCCAGGGATCCAGGGGCAGCCACAGCTTCTCTGGGCACCTGTGCCAGGGCCTCCCCACCTGCACAGTAAATTTCCTAATCTCTCATGTAAACCTATTCTGTGTCAGTTTGAAGCCATTCCCTCCTGTCCTTCACCCTCATTCTGATAAAAACCACTGCAGGTCATGCACCTGGGTGCTCTGCCCCCTGCCCAGGGCCCACGGCTCTATCAGTGCTCCAGAGGAGCTCCTAACACTCCTGAGAGTAAAGAGCTTCTGCAGGAATGGCCTGTCTGGTGCAGGGCCCGACAGGACACATGTCCCTGCACACTCCCGAGGCTCCCAGAGGACAAAGCACATGAAATCCTCCCTCTCCAGGCCAGGCTGTTCCCAGCAGCACTAACCAAGGAGCCTGACTGTTCAACAGGGCAAGGTCCTGAGCTCGTGGGCTGTGACAAGACATCCCAGCACAGGGAGTGACCAGCCTGGCCAAGGGACAGCTCAGAGTCCACAGTGCCAAAGCTTGGAGCCAGAGCCCAGGCACTCCCACCTCAATGCCAAGGGGCACAGACCACTGGGATCCCCTGCCAAAGTACCTGTGCCAAGCCTTCCTCCAAAACTTGCATGTAGATTCGGAAGAGTCGAGCTGTGAAGTCATCTACCTTGATGGTGCTAGAGAGAAACACAGACCAGGTCAGCTCCCTGATGCCACCACAGAGGAACAAGAAAATTAATTCTTCTCCAGAAAAAGCCCTTAGCAAGGGCATCCTCCAGCACGAAGAGCAGGGCTGGGGCTCAACCAAGTGCTGCAGCACTGTAAAACACCTCCCCATGAATGCACAGTGCAAAACCACCACACAAACCCAGATTGCCCTGCACAGCCACCCCACAAAAGGCCCTGCTGTGCAGAGGTGACTCACTGGGAGGACAGAGATGGGACAAGCAAAGGCAAAGAAACACAGCAGAATTCTGCAGATTCAGGGAAGAAACCACAGGTCTCTCTGTGCCTGCACATACAGCTCGGAGAAGCTCCACAAGCTTCATCCAAGCCTCCCTGCACTGTCAGGCTCCAAATCCCACACAGTGTGGCCCTGCCACAGTAGGTCTGGCTTTTCCTCAGGGCCCCAAATCCCCGAGCAGCACCTCCAGGGAGCTGCCCTGGCACCGGGCAGGCACCTGAGCACACACAAGCCCCAGGTGCTGCATTCTTTAACCACAGGTACAAACACGTCCCCACAAGCTCTGGCTGCAGGCAGCTCTGGAACAGCTCCAAGGGGTCAGGCTTTAACAAAACAAAAGGATGCTGGAAAACAGCCTCCTCTGCTCTGTCCCAGTGCCAGAGCCAGCAGCACATGCACAGGCAGCACAGAACGGGCTGAGGGAAGGGAAGAGGGATTTGTGGAAGCATCAGCCCACAATTATGAGCAACAAAGTCAGGGATGGTCTCTCCAGCCCAGGGCAACAGCCACAGAAAAATTCAGTGGAGTCCAGGAGCCAGAGCTGGACAATCCTCCTGTATCCAGAGCTTGTGGCTGGGAAAGAGAGGACAAGGAGTGACTGGTAAAGGGTGTGGGAACAGAACAGACACTTCCTTTTCACCACTGCTGCAGCAGAGCTGCTGGTTACTGCACAGACACAGGCAGATGTAGAATAAGACTAAGAGAGGCTCCTAAATCCAGGACTCAAAGCGATTTGTATTTCAGACCCAGGGGCCAAGCTCACAAGTATGAATTCACAAGCCTGAAACAGTGGCAAAGTTGAGGATCATTGCAAGGAATCAGGTCTTGGCCAGATGTCCTGTTTTCAGAGGCCCAAGGAGACCTCAGAAAAGTAGGAATGCCTGAAAGGTGATAAACGCTTTACATTTGAAATACTTCATTAAAATGCAACATGTAAAAACATTACCTGGCCAGAGTTTGCTCCAGGAATTCTTTGTTTTGACTGATGGCATCCACCAGCATGTTAAAATCCTGCTGGACAGCGTAGGCTTGTTCAAACAAGGCCCGTGGCACTGCGGACGGGAGCAGCGTGAAGGGTGCATAATTCACCACCTGCAAGCAGGGATGCAATAGCGCAGTCAGGCCTGGGCAGCTGAAGAGGAGCTACAGAGATGCTTCCTCTGCTTGTCTGAAGGCTGAAGCTACCCCTGCTCTTCCTGGGCAGACACATGGCCTCAACCATGCTGATCCCTGACTTTTGAGGGCTCTGCTCTATGAACCACCCGTGGGGCACTGCTGCTCCAGAGCTCAAGCTGGGCTGACTGCTTCCCCCTGTCTTCACCTGAACTGGAGAGCACGGACCCCAGAATATCTCAGTGCCAGAGAAAAGGTGGATTTTTACATGAAACAAAGGACACTAGCAGTATGTTTGACCTCTCCTCCCAGCCTCCCTCTTCCTCTCACCCTTTGAGATCCCTTAGAGCCCTGATCTGACATCCAGGAGCAGTGCTGTGGTGAAGATCACCCTCCTAATACCTCTGTCAGCCGCCTGCCTGCCCCCAGGCTCTTCAGGGACCCGTTCCCAATGGTGTCCTACCCCTCATGCACTACTTCTTCCTCTGAGACCCCTCATGGCATCCTGCCCCAACAGGCTGAGCCCTCCCACCCCAGCCAGCCGCCAGGGATTGTCCAGAGGTAAATCCCACACCTCAGCCACCTCCACCCCTGCCACCTTCTCCCAGGTACAGGGCAAAGGCTGACTCTAGCTGGGAACATGCCAAAAGCAGAGGCCCCTCCGTGAGACTCTCCTCTGGTTCAAAGGTTCATATGGGTGGTGAGAGGCTGGGAGAAGGATTAACTCCCAGCACCACAACTGGCGACTTCCCAAGCCTTTTCCTCCTTGGAGAAGGAGAGCTGTATGGCGGGGCTGTCCCTCGGGGACTCATCAGCGGGACGGGCTGAGAGCTGCAGCCCCCAGCTCGGCCGTGCTGCAGCCGGGAGCTGCTCCCTGAGAAGGGCTCGGGGACCCCCAGCAGCTTCCCCCCGCGCTCCGCACTCACATCCGAGGCGTTGGGCTGCTCGCCGGTCCGCATCAGCACCCCCGCCAGCAGCGCCGCGTCCACCGCCACCGCCGCCGCCTCCCGCACGGCCGCCGCGTCCCGCACCACGTCCCGCCAGGGCGCGGCCATGGCAGCGCTGCGGGCACAGCACGGCACCGGGGTCATCCGCGCTGTCCCCACACCCCTGAGCCCCGACTGCCGGCCCCCGGTCCCCAGACCGTCACTGCGCCCTAGCACCTGAGTCCGGTCCCCGACCCCCGGCCCCCTATCTCCGGTTCCCGGCCCCGCTCCCCGGTTCCTGACCCCCCGCCCATCGCTGTCCCCTGGGCCCCCCACGCCTCGGTCCCTATCCAGCACCCAGGCTCTCACTGACCCATGACCCCCCGGTCCCTCCTCGACCCGCGGTCCCCGACCGTTCCCCCTCTCCGACGCTGCCGGTCCCTCCCCGGTCACCAGACCGCCACTGACCCCGGCCCTTCCAGCTGCTCCCCGTGCCTAGCCCCCCACTGACCCCGGTTCCCCCCGGTTCCCCCCGGTTCCCCCCGGCCCCCAGCCCCCCACTGACACTGACCCTATCCCCCGCTCCGTCCCGGCACCTCCGCTTCCGCCGCCCGGACGCGCTCCGGCCACTCGGTGCGGGCGTTGCGGACCGCGCCGTGATTGGACGGGCCGCGCCCCTCGCTCCGCCCCTCATCCGGATTGGCAGCGGAACGGACCAATCAGCGCGGGGAAAACGCGGCTCGTGCGCGGCGCCGCGCAGCGGGGACGGGAGGAGGAGGAGGAGCCGCGTCGGGAGCGCGCAGCGCGCACGCGCCGGGTCGCGTCACGGGGGCGTGACGTCATGTCGCGACATCAAGCGGGCGACGAGCGCGCTGGGGCTGCTCGGCCGCGGTGGGGATGCAGCTCATGAAATCCGACCGCTGCATCCGGGGGCTGCGTGGGGCCACAGCTGCCGGGAGCCCAGAGCCATGGAAATGGTGGGCTCGGTGATCTTGGGCCCTTTCCAACATCAGCGATTCTGTGATTCCGTGAAAACCTCGCAGTGTTGACTCAGTGGCACCATGCACTGGAGCTGCATTATCTTCTGCCCTCGTGGGAGCTGAAATTCACCCCTGGCAGGCAGGGGGAGACAGAGGAAATGCAAACCTGCCTTAGGAAGCGAAAGGAATTTGAAATACCTTTATGATTTCTGTTTCTTCAGCCTCTTCCTCACCCACATGCCTTTGCTGCACTGCACTGACAGGGCCTGGGAAGGGGAGGACTGAGGGTGCCTCGATGCAGCACTGTAGCTGATGTCCCGCGTTGTTCCATGGAGCTGTTGAGTGCTCCCGGTTGTCCCCAGGGAGCAGCATCCTGATTGTCCCCAGCATCCCCCAGGGGATGGCCCTGGCCTTGTGCCAAGGCAAGGAGGTGCTCCCAGGGGCTCAGCAGTCTCTGGGGTGCCCTGGGACACAGCACAAGCCGAGATTTTTCTCCCCCGTCACTGTGGATTTGCGCTCCTGCTGCGGTTCCTCAGGGGACTGGGCTGCTCTCTGCCCTTGTGTCACACAGAGCCCAGGCTGGGGCTCTCCTGGGCCTCCTCACCTGGGGACACCTGTGAGTCTTGGATTTCAGAACTGTTTCATGTACTTGCAGGACATTCATTTCCCAGCAATAGGTCTTGAAATAATGTGGGAAATCGAGACGTTATTTCTCTGTTGGGAACAGTTAAAATTTAGATGTAAATAAATCAAACCCAAGTAGGTCCTTTCAATTTTTTTTGTTTAAATACACAAAGGAACTATCAGTCCTAACTTTCTCTGCCCTCTGAATTAAGTGGGCAACCAACCCTATGTTGATACTTCCAACACAACAGTGTAAAAAAGAAAAAGATTTGTTGTCATCACAAGGCAAACATTTGTGTATCCACTGGAGTAACAGAAGGACTTAAGCATTTTCAGAGCACATTGATGATAGAACTCTGAGGCTCCAAAAAAGCAGTAGGCTGGAGTTGTTCTGTGGCCTGTGTTAGGAATGTTTGAACCCCTGGATTGCTGGTGAAGGGATGGGGCTGTGATGCTCGTGTGCAGCCAAGAAAGCAAGAGCAGCACATTTCCAGGGTGTGAAGGGGCTACAGGGAAGAGGGAGAGTGACTCTTCCTCAGGAACTGCAGTGACAGGACAAGGGGGAATAGGATCAAACTAAAAGAGAATAGGTTTAGATTTGATGTCATTTCTGTACTGTGAGGGTGGTGAGTCCTGGCCCAGGCTGTGCAGGGAGGCTGTGGATGCCCCATCCCTGGGGACATTGAAGTACAGATTGGACAGGACCCAGAGGATCCTAGTCAGGCGAGAGGTTGCTCAGGTTGGAGCCAGATGCTCTTTAGGGCCCTTCCGACTGAAATCATCAAGGATTTGATCATTCTGTGATCCCTGTCCACTGCGGAGTGGCCCTGGAACTCTGGTGATATCCCAGATATCTGGATATCTGGTGATATCGAGATGGCACTGCCAGGAGCTGGAAACCAGCACAACATGCCCTTCACCTGCTGCCAGTGGTCACTTGTCACCTGCTCCCTGATAAGCCCATCAGTCGTGAGCTCTACCTGCTGTCTGGACTTGTCCTGCTGTCTGCACCACTCCCAGCAGGATGTGCACTCCTGTCCCAGTGAACGTGCAGTGCCATTCCATGGAGCTCATCACCCCTGACTGCCTGGGTGGGACCGAGCCCTGTGGGGATGGTGTGGGACCCCACTCTGAGGTTGTGCTCGCTGATGCAAGCTGAGATGAGGAGGATGGAAGAGGAGACAGAAGTAGATAGTAGATTGTGGTAGATAATGAAGAAATGATGGAGGTGGATGTGGAAGACCTTGTTGAGGAGATGGAGATTGATGTGCAGGATGACATCGAGGAGATGGAAGTGGATGAGGAGGATGAGGAGGAGCCCATGGTGCTGGGATGAGGATGGAGCCCCAGCAGCAGGACAGGCAGGTGCTCCCATGCCCTGCCCACAGGCACAGTGGGTCCCCTGCCACCAGCCTGGGGCTGGGCTGGCTGGCCCTGCTCAGGGACATGGTGCCCCAGGTGGGCCCTGGATTTTGGGGGCACAAGCACCACCCCCAGCCTGCCCTGCTTTGCTTTGGGCCATGCCAGCCCCGTCCCAGTGCCTGGGGCCTGGCTCCCACCACATTTTCCAGTTTCCACTGATGGAAACTGGATAGAGGGTGAATAAGTATCAACAACTTTGGCTTAAGAAATCAATACTAAAATGCAACTGTTATAGAAGCAGAAGCATGATTTTCTGATACTGTGAACAGTGAAGTCGAAGTAGTTTTGTTTGGTTTCAATAAAATATGATTGCCTTCTTTATTTTTACTAGTCTGATTTTGACATATGGCACTGTGTAACTGCCTCCAGTTTTCATTATGGCTACAAAGCCTTCCCTATGTTGAAGCAAGATGGAAGGACTCATTAAAACATCTTATAGACAGCCTTAGTATGCATACGAACATTTAGGTGAGTGTACTCTAACTTGAGAGGAAAAGGATGATTGTCATATATTCAGAGTCCTTATCCATATCCCTGTAATTAAACAGAAAGTAGAGATTTTTCTGTTGTGTTTTTAAAGTAAGAACTTTGGAACTGGGGGTTTTTCGGTATGACATTCATATCCGAGTATCTGCTCCATAAGAAGTCAGAATCAATACTGCAATTTTTCTTGAATAAAAGAATGTTTTAGCAGAAAAGAGCTTTTATCTGATTCAAATGCTTTTGGGGTTGCACTGCTTCTATTACTGTCTCATTCCTCTCCAATGCACTAGTGGTGTTTAGGGCGTGTGTAGAGACTCCACAAATGTCAGCTTATCCACCTGTGATCAAATCTTTGGGCTCATATCCACCTGTGATGAGCCTGTTACAATGTTCACAGCTTTCATCTCCTTTCTTTGGTTTTAAGGGTTTAGGAATAGTTATAGTGAAATTGAAAAGAAAGTAATCTATGCAATTAAAAAATTTCATGCTTCTTCCTATCAAATAATGAGAAGAATGCAATCTTCTGTTAAACAGTACATCCAGATCACTTAACTGACATGTGAGAGATCCAGTTTCATGATTCTGCTTCCAATGAGTCAGTATGGTTTAGAGCAGCTGGAATTCACATAACATAAAACTGGGGTGAGATCTATGCTTGTCTGGTAAATTGGTTTGTTGTCCTGGCATTCAATAACACAAACAAAGTTCTGACCTTTGCTTTGCCCTAAGGTTTTATACATCGTCTTTAGAAGTACTTATTGGGCTGTGGTTCCTTCTTTCCTTTGTTTTCTCTTTTTCTTTTTCTTTTTCTTTTTCTTTTTCTTTTTCTTTTTCTTTTTCTTTTTCTTTTTCTTTTTCTTTTTCTTTTTCTTTTTTTCTTTTTCTTTTCCTTTTCCTTTTCCTTTTTCTTTTTCTTTTTTTCTTTTTCTTTTCCTTTTTCTTTTTTCTTTTATTTTTCTTTTTCTGATTTTCCTTTTTCTTTTTTCATTTTCTAGTTCTTTTTTCTTTTTCTTTTCTTTGTTTTTTTTTTTTTTACATTTTTTTTCCTTTGTAGAGCTGACAAATCTTTCCATAACAAGAATATAACATGTTATAGTCCATGGCTTGGATTACAACTTCCCACTCTTCCTGCCCTTCCCAGTGCTCAGTGCTGGCAGCAGAGTGCTGCTGTGCCAGCGTGTGACAGCCTGGGGGCACAGGGAACAGCCATCAGGGCTGGGCTGGAGTGACCCTGCTGCTTCCTCCTCTTCCAGGACTGACAGATATGGCGATTGCAGAAATCTTCATTTTGTACATAACATTTTATATGTTTTTCTTTGATAGTTCCCTGTAAATATATTATGAAGATTGTAATTTCATAGACCCTTCTGTAAATATGTTTGGAAGATTGTTATGTCTTTGACCCTTATGTAAATACATTTTGAAGATTGTTATTTCTTAGACCCCCATGTAAATATGTTCTATAGATTGTTGTTGTTATAAAGATTCTTATATTGTAAATACGTTCTCGAGTTCATTGTTGTTGTTATAAAGATTCTTATATTGTAAATATGTTCTCGAGTTCATTGTTGTTGCTGCTCTTCTGTAAATAAATTGTCCTTGATTTTCACAGCCTGGGTCTCTCTGCAATTCCTTTGGGCACAGGCAGCGTCTGCAGAGCTGTGGTTTCCACTTGTTCCAGGTTCCTGGGGCTGGAGGTCCCTGGGGGTGCTGGCACGGCCGCCCCGGGACTGGGGGTCCCTGTGCACAGGGGGTCCCACTGACACCGCTGCCGGCACTGGGCACTGCTCGTGTTCCTGGGCTGGGGCAGAGCCGTGTCCCCAAGAGCAAAGCTGTCACCAGCAGAGAGGGGCTCTGACAGGAGCAGCCCCTGCAGCCATGCCACCAGGGCAGGCAGGAAACCTTCTGCCAGCCTTCCTGCTGCAGCCAAAGGGACTCCTGGGCCGAGAGCCAGCATCAGGCCACAGGGATGCAAAATCCCCGTTCATGCTCTGAAGGCCATGGGAGCCTTGGGAATTGCTGGAGCCAGGATGTGGGGAGCAGCTTTTGCAGCTGCAGGGGCTGATGGTTAAGGCTTGGAGCCTCCAAAGGCTGCGGCCTTTGCCTCCCCCTCTGCACTGCCTTGCACTGGCCTGTGCCCGGAGTGCTCAGGAGCCCAAAGGCCAGCGAGGGGATCCTCGCCCTGCCCGGATTCTGCTGCTGGCCTGCAGCGGCCACTGGCGCTGTGCCCCGCTCGGGTGACGCCTGGAGGGGCAGCGCAGGCTGTGCTGGGCAGGGCCCCGGGGCCTTTGGGCCCCGTGGGTGCCTGGAGGTGGCTGCAGGGCTGCTGGGGGAGCGCTGCTGCGGGCACAGAGTGCCGGCGGATGCCATGCTGCAGGGCCAGGGCTGCGGCTGCAGCGCCGGGGCTCCCGCAGGAGCCGAGGCCACTCCGCAACCAGCCCGCGGCCCAAGAGGTGCCGAGCTCAGCCCCTGCCCGCGCAAAGCCCCGCGCTCCCCGAGCACGGCCGGGGCGGGCACGGAGCTCCCCGAGCACGGCCGGGGCGGGCACGGAGCTCCCCGAGCACGGCCGGGGCGGGCACGGAGCGCCCCGGGCACGGCCGGGGCGGGCACGGAGCTCCCCGGGCAGCCCTGCCCGAAGCAGCCGCAGCAGGGCTGGCAGCGCCGTGGGGCAGCGGGGCTCGGCCGCCGCTCGAGGCTCCGGGGCCGCTCCGTGTGGAGCTCCGAGAGGCTGCGGCAGCACCAGCCCTGCCGCCCGCTGCGCTGCCCCGCTCCCCTGCCAGCAGCCCTGGCACAACATTCGCTCCTTAACCCGCTAGGGCCAAGGGATGCGCTCACAGCGCCTTCCTGCACCTTGCCCTGCTCCGGCTCCACAGCCTTTCCCTGCCCTTCCCGCACCTTGCCCTGCTCCGGCTCCACAGCCTTTCCCCGTCCTTCCTGCACCTTGCCCTGCTCCGGCTCCACAGCCTTTCCCTGCCCTTCCTGCACCTTGCCCTGCTGCGGCTCCACAGCCTCTCCCCGTCCTTCCCGCGCCACTGCCCGCTGCGGATCCCACACCGGCCCCGGGGGTCCCTGCTCCTGTCACTGCTCCAGCACCAAAACCCTCCTGCTCGCACTCCTTTACTGCGAGCCCGCCTTGCCGCTTTGCCCACAGTTTCACAACAGTTTTGCAATTTTGTTAGTAAGATTTTACGAATAACTCGTGTCCAGTCCTGAGGGAGAGCACATAAGCAGGCCCCTCATTAACTCTGCTCAGCCCATGACACCCTTTGGAATTGTGTTAGGAATGTTTAGAACCATCGATGGCTGGTGAGGAGATGGATGTGTGATACTTGCATGTGGCCAAGGGAGCACAGCTGGACACCAGGCTCACATCTGTATCTTTGGGCTTCAGTTTTTACTAATACAGCTTTGGGGATGAGTAAATCCACTTATGATGCTCAGATCCTGCAGTCACAATACTGAGAAATTTTAGATTGTTTAATTGAGTCTGGGGTGCTGACATTTGATACTTATTTTTTTCTGTCTGCTCTACCAGCAGGGATTAGCTCAGACATTTCCTGCTATCAGAGAGACTGGTCTCTGACCCAGCCTCCTGCTCCCAGTGGGACTATCCCTAGAACAAGAACAGAGCAGCCATGGCTTTATTTAGCCAAGCCTCAAGAACCTCCCTGGATGGACACCTCCCCATCTCCTTGGTGACACTGTCCCAGAGCTGTAGGATGTGTCACTGGCCTGCCTAGATGGATGAGTCCTTTCCTCACTTGAGCACTGACTTGCTGATGACCTTGCCCCAGTGACTTTATCCTTTGCCTGCGTGTCCCAGCTGTCCTAAGAGCTGCGTTATCCAGCAGCAAAAGCAGTACCAAGTCTGTCACTGCACCAGTGCTGAGCCCCACAGAAAACCCTTTGCCCCAAACCTGTCTGTATAGGAGGGTCCCTGACCCATCTAACCTGCAGAGAGGCTGTGGGTGGGTTAAGGATAACACCCTGGGCAGCAAGGGGGAACCCCAGGAAGGCACCTCACAGTGGGATGCACTAAGAGGAGGGTGCAAAGGCAGCCCTGACCCTGGGACATGCCTCCAGCAAGCTGGACAATGCCTGTTGTTCCATTTGCCTTTGGTCATCCTCCCCAGAGAGCTCCTTACTGTTGGACAGGCTGGGACGTGACTGGCTCTTTATCCCATTACCAGTGCCAGGAGTTGTCCAGGTCATTTCAAGCCTCCTAGCTCTGTTCTTAGGGATCTGTCACCAAAACGAAGCTCTGTAATTATAGTTCTCAGTGACCTGTTGGAGCAGGGCCATGGAGATGCTCCAAGGGCTGGAGCAGCTCTGCTCTGGAGCCAGGCTGGGAGAGCTGGTGGTGTTCAGACTGGAGAAGAGAAGGTTCTGGGGAGGCCTCAAAGCCCCTTCCAGTGCCTAAAGGGGCTCCAGAAGAGCTGGAGAGGGCCTTTGGACAAGGGGTGGAGGGACAGGACACAGGGAATGGCTTCCCACTGCCAGAGGGCAGGGTTAGATGGGATATTGGGAAGGAATTCCTCCCTGTGAGGGTGCTGAGGCCCTGGCACAGGTGCCCAGAGAAGCTGTGGTTGCCCCTGGATCCCTGGATGTGTTCCAGGCCAGCCTGGACAGGGCTTGGAGCAGCCTGGGATAGTGGAAGGGGCATGGACATGGAATGAGATGAACTTTAAGATCCCTCCCAGTCCAAACTGTTTGATGATTCTATAAACACCCACCTTGTTTCTTTTCTGGACACAAGAATCTTACTCTTTCCCCTCTGCTGCCCCATCCGTCAGTAACTGTGGATTCACACCTTAATTAATACAGATCCAGGTTGTGAATTTGGCAGTGGACTGGTAATCCAGTCTTATCTCACTGGAAAACTGTCCTGGGCCAGGATCCAGGTCACACCCCACCATGGGGTTAGGGCTGTTTGCCCACGTGCTGATCAAGGGATGGAAGTGAGGCACAAAATCTTAGGGTTTTAATAAGGATGCAGAAGGACAAAGTTTTCTCAAACAGAAGCATTTTGCTTCTCAGTCCTCAGTCCTGTCAGGGCCCTGAGTCTCTCCTAATTGCTGTTTGCTCTGAGAGTCTGAGAAAAGGCATCAAAAGCTTGAGTTTCTAAACAAAACATTGCAAAAATGGTCCAAGTTCATTGCAAAAAGCTGGGACAAAGCACCACCCTTTCCTTGGGAGTTCCTGGAATGAATGTACGCTGCTCAGAATGGGAGAATACTTTTTATAGAGAGCTGTAACTTGCCTTTTCTGTCTCTTTTCCCAATTCAGTCTGGAGAATGAGATTTTTTTCAGAGTAATCCAGGAGCCGGGGGAGGATTTGTATGTGCAGATTGCCCATAATCTCTACTACAGGGTCAGAGAGCTGCAATGCAGCTCAGAGGTTGAATCAAAAAAATATGGCAGACATGGTAAGTATTTGGCATGTTCCGTGCAACAAAAGATGAACAACAGCAACTGGGCCATTATCTTTATTTGCTAAAAATAGAGTCCCGCAAAGTTTAAAGAAAAGCGCTTTGTATTTGTAAACCTCTCCTCTGCCTGTTAAAGAGCCTTCAAAGATGGGCTTTGTGGCTTTGGGCTGTCGCATCCCCTTTCAAAGGCTGCCCTGCGCTCAGACAATTGAAACCCGAGACAACATCAGCCACAACGGGGTGGGGGGAAGAAATAGTTGTGCCATGAGCCTGCTCTCCTCACTCATCCGAGCCTGACATGTGAACCGGAGCTCTGCCGCAGGTACATCCCCGGGCAGCCACATCCCGCACCGGGATGCCCATGGCACACCCCAGCTCTCCAGCCGTGCGGGGCACCGAGGGCACTCTCAGGGCCATAGAGAGGCCGCAGCTCGTTTGCCCACACCACTGCCGAGCTTTGCACGGGCATTTGATACCCTGCAGCTGCCGGAGGGTGCAGAGCTGGGTGCTGGCTGCCCCTCCACGCCTCCAAGGAGCTGCTCATCACTTGCGCACTCACTGCCCTGGTACCCTCTAATGAGAAAAAAAAACCCCACATCCCAGTTCTCCTTCGCTTTTCCAGCTGCAGAGAAACCAATTTAGCCCAGTCTGAGGTTTGTACCTCAGGATATTTGGGCATCAATGTAGAAAGCAGTGCTTGCAGTAGAGCAGTACCTCCCACTTGAACACGGGAGGAGGGGATGATGAGATGCCCAGCACCAGACACATAAAGACAGAACAATAGGGCTATTTTCATGGAACAGAGTTCAGAGGTCTCCTCGGGGAGCCAAACCTCTTGCTGGCCCATCATCCACAAGAAAAACAAGACAGAGTTCTGGAACCTTGGATTCCCTGTGGTATAAACACCAGCTTCAGCCGGGGTGTGACAGAAATCTATTGTCTCTAAGGCTGTATTTCCATGCAAAATGGTCTGGTAAAGCCAGCAATCCTCCTCCCCCCCCACGTGTGGCTATTGTTTGAAGTGCAGAACAATTGAAGGGTGCTCTCATGGGCTAAAGATAGAACGGCAGCTGGTGCTGTCCTTTTCCCTGTAACTGAGAATAAAACAATGCCCAAGTATTGTCTGCATTGCTGGAGCGGTGACATTGGACTCTCTGCCAAGAGAGCATCTAAAAGATCAATGAAACCCGGGTTTATTTATAATCGGGTAGTGTCATTTCTTCCCCAAAGTAATTTCACTTCCTTGGCGTTTCCAGCAGACCTTTCTGCGCCGTGAAGTGGCCGTGGAGTGAGGTATAAATAACCCGAGCCTGGCTGTGGTGGGGGCAGCAGGACTGGCTGGTGGCAAAGGGAGATGATGTGCTGGGCTGCACCTTTGCTTCCCTGAGCCGTGCCCAGGCCTCTGCAGCACTCGGGTGGGACCAGCCAGGGATGCTGATCCCCTTGTGCCCATGGGGAGCAGGTCCCTGCAGGCACAGCCCCAGGGCTGGATGTGCAGGGACTCAGCAGCTGGTCCCTGGGACCAGATCCCCACCAGCAGCAGGACTTCCTTCCTTGGGGAGCTTTTAGAATCACCCTGAGAATATCCTGAGAGGGAAGGGACATGCTGGATTCATCAAACAAACTCCTGGCCCTGCACAGACACCCCAACAGTCCCATCCTGTGCATCCCTGAGAGCTCTGTCCAAACACTCCTGGAGCTCTGGGGCTGTGCCCATTCCCTGGGGAGCCTGGGCAGTGCCCAGCACCCTCTGGGGGAAGAACCTTTCCCTCATCTCCAGGCTGCCCCTCCTCTGACACAGCTCCAGCCCTTCCCTGGGTGCTGTCCCTGTCACAGAGAGCAGAGATCCATGGCTGCTCCTCCACTGCCCCTCAGGAGAAAGTTGCAGAGTTCTAGGGAGGGTTATTTCACTTACCACACTCACAGGCACAGACTGCCTATGTGTGTCCAGCTCAGCTGCTGTGCTGGGGCTCTCAGGCCACCCCTGAGCCCAGAAGCCATGGGACAGAGCCTTGCTTAGGAACAGGGGACAGCTTGTAGGGGAAAGCTGCTGTCTGCAGTCCAGACTGGAGCCTGGGTACCTGGAGCCAGACATGCACTGCGGTTTTGAGACGGAAAAGCCCATCTTGTCTGATGTGCCACAGTGAGGTGAGAAGGACTCCTGTTGTGATGTGAGGCCATGCAGGAATATTGTTCCATCCTGGGTTTTGGGAAAGATCCAATCTGAGCATATCCCATGAAGAACAACCTTGTCCATTGCCATTCCACCTTGAACAATTGTCCCCTGCCATGAGATGGACTGAGCTTGATCTCATCTGAGGCTTGATGACCCAGAGCAGGGGGAGGCTTCCCATGGAGTGAGGGAGAGATGAGCAGGAATGAGAGATGAGGGATGGAGAGAGCAGGGGGCTGGAATGGGATCATCCCAGGGACTGATGCTCTGCAGGCAGCTGGTTGTGTGGCCTTGCTGAGTCTGTACAGGACAGCACCCACACAACCTCCTCCAAAAAGCTCCCAAATCTCATAGCAGATGAAAAGTGGTGTGAAACCAGAGCAGCTGGGGTGCTGCAAGGGCAGACCATGCCCACAGAGTGTCAGAACTGCAGCCTAGCTCTGGTCTGATCAGCCTCTGCCCCTCCCTTGCAGCCTCAAAGGCAGCAGCTGGTCCTACTTCCAAAGGCTGCAGTGTTCCAGGCTCTGTCCTGGCAGGCCAGCTGCAATTAAGGTGCTATTAATTATTCAGATGAACAGAGCAAGATTGTCTTTACTCTCATTGTTTTGAAGTGCATTGCCAAAACCTCAAGCATCTTCACCAAAGGTTACATTCCTGTAATTTTGCAGTGCTTTCATTCCTTCTCAGATGCTTTATCATGGCAATCCCCAGGAGAAAACCCCTTGGACCTCCAATCTGGAAAACTCAAGGCAAACAAACAAAACCTCTCCACTTTTCCCAGCCTCCAGGTGACCTCAGTCTCTCTGTGCCTGCGTGTGACCTTGCTTGCTAACTCTGGACATGAATTTCTCATCCCATGTCCCTTCCAGGTACTTGCTCATTCCTGATACTCATTTTGGAAGCTTCCTACATGGGTTCAGCCACCAACATGCCTGTGCTGCCCAAGGCTCATGCATGGCGAGGTGTGAACCCTGCCTGAAGGTGCTCATGGCAACAGCAGCTTTGTGTGTGTTCATGAGGGTTAGAGAGGCAGCACTCCACCCCCAGCCAAAGGACAACCAGCTCAGGGTGGGTCCAGTACTGTCCCCAGGGTGGGACATCCAGGGAGCTGTGGGATGAGTGGATTCAGTGCTCATGCCATCCTAAATCCCACAGGAGCACCCTAACTTTGGGATCCCAGCAGCAGCATTGCTGCTCACTTGGAGAGGACATGGACAGCTGTGCTGGTCTGGTGGCTGCTGTCTCTGTCACCCTGGGGGGATGGGGCTGGGGGGTTTGCTTTGGAGGGGGCCGTGCACAGCCAGTTAAGATGTGACCAGTCTGGCAGCACTGGCCTGTCACCTCCTGCCTCGCTGCAAGCAGACATTCTCACTCCATGGAAATATGCCTGAAATAGCCCCTCTGCAGATTGTCTTTATCTAATCAGCCGCCTTTGCACCCCCCTCCAGTGCATTTCAGGGAGCTGATAGTGGGGATATGGTAAGTGTGGAAACCTCTAGCAAACTGCCCGACACGGAGAGTAATTCTCCTTCCTGCCACTTATCAGCGCCTGCTAATGGGAAACATTCCTCCTGGGGGTCAGAGCGCAGCCAGGGGATTTCTCTGGAGAGGGTGGCTGAGGCCCTGGCACCCTCCTGGTTCTCCAGGGCTGGGCAGGAGCCGGTGTGACCACAAAACACTCACTGGAGGGGCAGCTCTGCTGTCTGGTGCTGGCGGTGTCCTGTCCCATGGGGAGAGGCTTGTCCAGCCCTCGGGGGCTTGGCTGAGGAGCCCCATCCTTTCCCATCAGATCGTGGGACACCAGCACAGAGCCAGCACCGTGCACAGAGCCTGGGGGGAAGAACAGGGGTGTCTCAGTGGTCAGGGGAGATGGTCCCACTGCTGAGGGTGCACATGCAGGGCTGCTGGATCATTTGGGCAGACTGCTCACTCTGGGCAAGAGCCACCTAAAGAAAACTCCCCTGTGCTCAGGCTGAAGCCACGAGCTCCTCATTGTGCCTATGGGATTTTGCGGGAGGTCCACAGGATGCTACCACCCCACTGGGAATGCCCTGTCCCACCTGCCTGAGCAGGGCACAGCTCAGGCCTTGCCAGCCATAGAGGGATGAGCTCCCCACCACCCAGAAAACCAAATCACAAACACCAGTGCCAAAAACACCCAAACCTGGCAGAAGAGCCCTTCAGCAGCTGCTGGAGTGACCATTCCACATTTCCACTTCTACAGCTCTGCTCAGCCTTTGATGGACCCTGCTGGAACCTCTTCAAAGAGGGAGAGAAACCAGGGCGAACAGAAGGAACTGCAGGAGGAATCTCCGAAAATAAAATCGCTTTAAAGATAAGGCAGAGGAGGGGGTGAGCAGAGTGTGGGGCGAGTACATGGCCTGAGAAGAATGTGTGAGGCTGGGCCAGCTGGCGGGTCTGGGCCAAGGGCTCATCCCACTGCCAGGGCGCTTGTGGCAAAGGTACTTGGCACAGGCCAAAGCCTCGGGTCTCTCCAGGGAGTGGGTGGAAACCTGACTCCCAGCCCAGGACAGAGAGGTGGAAGACCACCAGGGTAACCTCAGAGGTCTACCTGAGGTGGCTGTGGCTCTTCAGGATGCTGGCAGGCCATCTTGGCAAGACTGAGCACCTCTGTCAAGCCATGGTCTAGAGGGACCTCAGGACTGGTGTCCCCGTGGTCTCCCCAGGGGGGTTGCAGCTCTGCACCAGCTGCTCCCAAATCCAGGTGCGGAGCTGTACTCCTGAACACTCACCTGGTGAGAAGTGCCCACGTGGCACATGGAGATGGGGGCTTGCACCCCCTTTGATCCTGATGTACCCAAAGTCCTTGTTCATGCTCCCGGTTCCCCTCCATGGGAGCATTTCGGTTCATGGGGAGTCTGGCACCGTGCAGAGCTGACATTGCACTGTCAGCCAGTGAAGGCAACACCAACCCATCCCTGAGCCCAGCCATCCTCCCTGCTGGGACCTGAGCCACAGGGGATGGGTCTGGAGCCCTCCTCCAGCCCTGGAATCTCCCAGACTTCACTCCAGAGCAGGGTGGGAGGGCAGGGGACCTTTCTGTCGGAGGGGTGCAGAGATGACAGCACTGGGAACGCAGACTGGGGGGTGTAGCAGCAAATCTGTGTGCTGCATGGAAAGACTGACCGTGGCTGGGGCTGGGATTGAGGGCAGGTGCTGGGGCTGCAAAAATCTCTCTGCAACCTGGGCTGTGTGCCCAGGCTGAAGCCACACACCCAAAGCAGCCTCCAGTGCTGCTATTCTGGCTGTGACAGAGGCTGTGCCACATCCAGCCTGGGCACAGCACTGCACAGCTGATCCTGAACCACTCCCTGCCTCGGTTTCCCCCACTCTCAGCAGCCCCAGGTTGCTTTGGGGTCTGAGTGGTGCTGGATGGGAAATATCAAACTCTGCAGTCATGGGTTAGTTCTCCAGATCAGAAACCTCACTGCGCTTTGGATGCCAGCAGCTAAATGGCTTTTCCTCACCCAGGGTGTCCTGTTCCCATCTTGGACAGCCCATGGTGGTGCTGCCAGGGTGGAGGTGTGCTCCAGGCTGCGATCGCCATGTTGTACACAGCACCTTTGCGTGCTGTCTGGGTAAAACGGGGGGCAGCAAACCCAGCAACCTCTCAATTGAGAGATGACAAACATGGCCTGGCCACAAAACAAGCTCCAGTGCCAAGGTGAGGAGCTCTGGGAGCAGAGCTTGGAGGATCAAGCCCCAGGGTCCTTTCCCTTCTGGACAGTCTGTCTGGGAGAGGCTAAACCAAAGCTGAGCCAGAGGTTGGGATGTTCCAGCTGGGAAAGCCAGTGGCCACACACACCCCTCCAAGCAGCAGCTCTCCTGGCATGGTGCAGGGAAGGAGCCGCAGGACCGAGTGCTCAGGTGCAGGAGGAGCTGGCAGAGCTCTCATTCCTCAGCTCCCCACTGGAGCAGGCAGTGCAGGCTGGGAGAGCTGTGCTGCCTTCCCAAGCTGGAGTCTCTCGCTCTGCCTTTGTACTCGCCTGACAATACAGGAATAAAAATAACCAGGCTGCATTTGCAGAGAGATAAAAGTGAAGTTTGCCTTTTGTGTCTGTCCGGGCAGTGGGACAGCAGCACCAATGGAGCTGTGTGGACATGACACATGGGAATTTCTGACATATCTTTTCCCACTCTGACCTTGACAGACACAATAAAAAGGGGCTTTGCAGCACACACAGAGCCACTCAGTGCTAGCACCAAGGTCAGTAATACAGAGCATGTCTGTGTGCACGCATGTCCCCTGTACTAACCCACTTCACCCCTGCAGGGTGGCTGACCCCACAGGACAGGGGCTGACTCTGGTGGCACGGGGAGGGTGGGACGGACCTGGATCGGGAGCATTTTTGCTGAGGACTGTGTGTTTTGCCAAGTTGTGGCTCCATTCGTGATGGCTGCAGCGTTCCAGAGCTCTGCAGGGTGGCTCTGCATTAGATGGATATTAGGAAGCGTGATCATAAAAGCGCTTTTCCAAGCAGCTGCCACACAGTCTTCTAGAAGGGTCTTCCCAGGGATAATACATCCAGCCTTGCTTTTATCTTCCTGCATTATCGCTCAGCAGAACAGCCCTGGGTCTTTGCAGAGGTTTGTGCAGGGCACCAGGGCTCCAACAGGTCTGTAGAGCTGGGATAGGTTTTAGCTGAGCTTATCAAGGAAAGGGCTGATATTGACAATCTCACCTAAAGTGGGAATGGCGATTTTGACACCAAAGCAATGCTGGGACTTACAGCGCAAGGCTGAGAGCAGCAGAAGGGAAACTGTTCAATAATTGTCTCATTAATATATTTTTTATCAACTAACTTTGTCACTGTCTTCTCTCACTCTCTAAAATGAAAAGCATGTTTGGTGACTCTGTCGCTCTTGGTTCTCAACCCAGCAGCAGGCGCTTTCCCCACGCCCTGACTCCTTGTCTCTTCCCTCCTTTCAGCACTCAGGTGCCTTTCATTCTCCCTTCGCTGCTGCCAAGCCTCCCTCCAGCCAGACAAGATGTCTCTGCTCGTCTCTGACATGAGCGAGTTTGGGGAGGCTGCTCCATACCTGCGGAAGAGCTATGCGGAGCAGCTGAAGCTTCAGACGATCCCGTTCGACGGTAAGAGCCCAGCACAGCCCTGAGAGTCCCTGAGCCAGCCCTCTGCCATGGCTCTCTCAGGAGTCCATCCCTCCCCATTGCCCTGCGCTGCCCCTCACGGCATCACAGGCACTGCAGAATTTCCCCAGCGCCCTGGAGGGCAGCGAGATCTTTGCTATTTTTGACTTTCCCCTGGTTTGCCGAGGTGTGGGTGGAGGCGATCCTTCATCTCCCCTGACCCTGAGGGGCAGGAGGGCTGAGGGATGGGCATCAAAGCCTTCTCCAGCTCCGTTTCATTTCAGAGGTGTCCTCTCCGTCCCAGCCACTCCACTTTTCCATGGCTTGCCATGCTCAGGCTTCAGAGCCCAACCTGCTCCTCTCGGCTGGGCAGACGAGGAGAGCTTTGCTTCCTCACGCTGTTCTTTTTCCGTGACAGTCTGAGTGCAGGCACTCATGAAGCAGCAGATTTTTGTCAGGCTAGAAGTCGACCTCGGCAAAGTAAACAGCTGCCAAACATGGAGAAGGCAAAGAAATCCCAGCTCCTATGACCAAGAACATAGGAAGGAATAATTACTGTCCTTCCACATGATGAAACTGCATTCATGTGGCTTTCAGTTGACAATTTCAAATGTCTCCTTTCCTTTCCTCCATTTCTCCTCCAGGAAAGAAGCGAGCTTGGATCCCAGATGAGAAAGAAGCCTATATCGAAGTGGAAATAATAGAAAGCTCTGGTGGCAAAGTCACTGTGGAAACCAAAGATAAGGAAGTAAGCAAATACCTTTCCTTTTCCAAGGGAGAGCAAGTGTGTGCGGAGGGGGGATATGTGTGACAAGATCACGTCTGAAGCCACGAGCTCCTGCTGATAACCCTGCCCTGTTGATCAGTTGTGCCCTGGGGGGACACATACACGGCAGTGTCAGGACACGTAGGCCAGTTCCTTGCCAAGAGTGGCACCAGCTCAGCATCTCCCATCGAGGGCTTGCTGTCACACCCGGGGTGTCCTGCGGGACACACCGAGCCACAGCTCCTGGATGGGGAGCACCCCCCAGCACAGCCCTTTGTGATGCTGAACCAGTGCCCGGCTCATCCCGGAGGCTGAGACAACAGGTAAGGGCCAGTTGGCCAATTCCTGCTCGTTTTAGCCCAGATTTGCAGTGGGGTGAGCTGATGGGAGGACAGGCTATGTCTGGTGGTGAGGCTCCAGCATTTCAGCAGCGGGAGGGAGGCAAAGCAAGCAAGGACCAGCTGGTATTTGTCAAGATAATATCCAGTGCAATTAGCTGCAAATGAGCTTAATTAATATTCCTTTCTTGGTTATGGGAGTCTCAAGGCCCTGCAACTTCACTGCAGAGCAGAGACTCACACAGGTATGAAACTGGGAAAGAGAACAAGGACCTCACCAGGCAGTAGGTGACAGACTTTATTATTTCTGTTTCTCTGCTAGTTAGAATGGCACTAAGAAGTGTTTGTGTCTGCCAAATGTAAAAGAAATACCTGTAATGGTCTTTGAAAAATGTCAAGGCTTTGAAAATAGTTTTGTCTGAATTTGGGAAAGCAAGTGAAGAGATTTGTGCTCTCAAACGTAAAATTTATCATAGAGGTCATATAAATTTTAAAAGTTTATTCTGATATTTAGAACATCTTTAGATTCTGAGAAAAAAGCAGTTTCCAAACCCTTTTTTGCTGTGCCCTCTTGAAACTCTTTTTAACTATTAGTTATGGATTTACAAAATCAGAAACTATATCAGCTTTCCCTGGATCAGCATTTCCAGCAGAAACAGTTTCAAGAGACATAAACCCACTCTTATCCTTCTTCGTACCCTCCTGCTTTTAACACCTGACGCCTTTTAACACCATGCACTTCATCTTCACCCATAAAAAAGATAAACCTCTGAAAGATTTCATTTAATCTTTATTAACAAGACCATTTGCTAAATCCAGCTTCTCCCATCCAGGCCAGATCCGTAATGTGATAGCTTCCCCGTGCTTGGTCTCGTGGGATTAAATAAATCCAGTTTTAAGTGATGGGGTACAGGCTTCAGCTGTTTGCCCAAATAACCAGGGATCTCGTGGAGCAAAAGGCTGCACTGCCACAGGGTTCTAGGCTGTGAAGAACACAGGATGGGGGTGTCAAGCACATTGTGGGGGAACAACATGGTGTCCTCCAGCTTGGCCCCCCTCTATTGGGCTCAGCCACAGCCCATCTCCCTGAGGAGGGACCAGGCTGGGCTTGCTTGTCCCAGCTGGGCTCTGTGGCTGGGTGCTGGTGGGGCTGCCCTGGGCCGGTCACCCCAAAATGGAGGGCAGCCCTGTCAGGGTGACAGCAGCCCCTGGGGCCAAGGCTGTCCCCAGCATGGCACTGTCAGGATGTCCATCCACTGGGCAAGTTTGGGAGCAGAGTGTTCAGTGGGGCCGGGGCCCCTCTTACATGTCCCCCTCCTCCGACAGACGCGGGTGGTGAAGGAGGACGAGGTGCAGCCCATGAACCCCCCCAAGTTCGACATGATCGAGGACATGGCCATGCTGACACACCTCAACGAGCCCTCGGTGCTCTACAACCTCAAGCGCCGCTACTCCCACTGGATGATCTATGTAAGCCCCCGGGGCGGGGAGGTGAGGGGGCACCGGGACACCCCCATCCATCCCTCACCCACCCGTTTCCCCCCGCAGACCTACTCGGGGCTCTTCTGCGTCACCATCAACCCCTACAAGTGGCTGCCCGTGTACACGGCGCCCGTGGTGGCAGCCTACAAGGGCAAGAGACGCTCGGAGGCACCGCCGCACATCTACTCCATCGCCGACAACGCCTACAACGACATGCTGCGCAGTAAGCGCTGTCCCGGACACCCCGCCGGGGGACACGGGCTCCTGGGGCGGGGTGCGGGGGCAGCGCTGCCCTAATGCCCGCTCCTTCTCTTGCAGACCGTGAAAACCAGTCCATGCTCATCACGTAAGTGCCCCTCCATGCCCTCTAGACCCCCCGTGCTGTGCTCCCGGGATGGGCACCCTGTGCCCAGAGGAGCCCCCCCGGCAGTGTACCCCCTCCCATCCCGGCAGCTGTCACCCTTGCCGCCCAGGCTGCCGCCGCCACCGTGCCAGGTGACAAAGCCGGGCTCCCCCGCACCCCGACAGCTGCGGGAGCTGCCGTGGGGCGCCCCGAGCAGCGGCACCCTGCCGGGAGCCGGGGAAAGCAGAGATGGAGGCCAAGGCCGGAGGGAGATGCTGGCCGAGGGGCGGCGGCGGGGGAGGAGGGTGACGTGGGAGGGTGGAGGCCAGGTTGATTTCAAGTGACATCTAGATAAGGGCTATATAAAGGACTCTAAAGGACCCTCCGCCGCTGCCAGGAGCCACGGCCATTTTTAGCCAGGGCCATGGCCTAATTAGGAAAGGCAGGGGCTGCGGAGGGATGCTTGGCGCGTGTCCGGCGTTGGCCCCGCTGCCCGCTCCCCCCGGCTCTTTGTGCTCTGGGATTACAATGGCAGAGCGGCTCGCTAACTATAGGGATGAGCTCAGCCAGCCCCCCGCCGCCCGCAGCGGGCACCTCCAGCCGGCACGGTGCCCTGCCATCTCCGAGATGCCCCACAAAGCCGGGCGTGCTGAAGCAGCGAGCGGCGGCGGGCGCGGCCGTGCCGCTGATCCCGGACAGCTGCAGCCCCGGGGCACGGCTGCCCGGCTCGCTGGCCGTGCTGCAGCGGGCAGCTGAGCCCCCGCGGCACCCCGGCCAGCCGGGGGACACGGAGAGAGGCTGCAGCTCCAAAGGCGAGCCCCAGAGACAAGCACGTACTCCCCGGGCTGGGGGACTGAGAGCTGCGGCCTCTCCATCCCTCTGAGACTTGTCCCTCCCAGCGCAGCAGGGTGTGTGTGATGAGCTGTGCCTGTTCTTTGCCTCATGCCCTTGATCTGTGTATTTCTGTTACTCTAAGCGGAGAATCTGGTGCTGGTAAGACTGTAAACACCAAGCGGGTCATTCAGTACTTTGCCATTGTGGCAGCCTTGGGCGACACACCGGGCAAGAAATTAGTAAGACCTTCTTTTGAAACAAGTTCTTGTTGTTTTCTTCCTTTCTTTCCTTTTTTTTTTCTTAATTTTTTTAAAAAATTATTTTTCCCCTCCTTCCCCTTTCTTCTTATTATTTTTTCTTCCCCAACTTTTTGTGTTTGGAAACGTGTTTTGTTCTGACCCACCCAGGGCTTGGCTTTTCCTTGACTTTTGAACAAGCAAGGCTTGAAATTATTCTGCTCAAGGGGAAATGGATTTTTTTTTATGTGGCTGCTCAATCCGTGCAGCCTGGAAGAGATGCTTTAGTTGTTCTCTTTCTCTTCTCTTCCTTCTATACCCCACTGGTCTTCTTAAGGAGCATTAGAAAGATGAAGTAAACCTTCCATTTCCCACCTTGCCTCTTTTAAGCCTTGCTTTTCAGCCTTTTCTCCTTTTTTTTTCCCCTCCTTTTGTTGATTTTGACCCTTTTCTACCTTCTGCTTTTCTTGCTCTTGTTTTGATTCTTGCTTTTCTTTGGTGCTGGTTATTTTTGAGCTGCCCCTGCAATTGCTTCTTTCTTCTGGATACTTTGAGGCTCCAGCCTGCTTTTCCCCCGAGGAAGCAAACTGGCTGCTTTAGGTATCAGACAAGAAAAACTTCAGCAAGAAAATAATTTCTTTCCTCTTCTTTGAGTTTGAATTTAACTGTTCTTGCTTTTTGATGCATTTCTTTATTTTCTTGAGCTAATCTATTTAACAACTTTTTGGCCTCTCCTATAAAGTTTAATCCTCCCAGATTTTTTTTCTTGGACTTTTAAAAAAATTCTTTTTGCACTAAATGGTCATGCCCTGCTTTTCTGACCATGCTTCTTGTGGGTCTTGCCTGCCTCTTCTGGATTTCTAAAGACAATTTTCTCTCCTTTCTCTAGGCAGCTCTTGCCACTAAAACTGGGGTAAGTGTTGTGGACTCTAATGCTGAGGACAGAGCTCTGCTGCACCACAGATCCATGATGGTGTGATGTGTGGGGCATCTACTTTAGGTCTGGAAGCAGGGGCTGCCCCAGCACCTGGGCAATGTTCAGTTCTCCACTTGGCTTTGTGTCATCTCCCACCTTCCCATAGCTGGAAGATTCAGTGTTTCATCTCTTGGTGCCTTTCTGCCCTTCTGACTCCAACCTCTCCTTCAAAGCAAACACCCATTTCTAACCAGTGTTTGTCTGGGGGAGGTGTGGGCTTCTCCAAAGGGGAGGTGAAGCCTCCAATCTCTGAAGATCCTCCTCAGCCTCCAAGCGCAGCTGAGGGGCAGGGGAAGACCCTCTTTGCCCCAGGCAGCCCTGTGCTGGAGCTGCAGACCAGTGCCCTGCTGGTGCCTGCACTTGCCACCCTCTGAAAGCCCTGGGCTGGCCGTGCCCATCCCTGCAGGCAGCTGATGTCCTCCTCTGGACATAATTTCTGAGGGGTTTGCTGAGCTCCAAGCAAACCCAGCAAAGGCTGAGGCTCCCAACACCCCAAGGGCTCAGTCACAAGCCCTTGGCCCGTGATTTCTCAGAGTCTTTAGCTGGTGCACACCCTTGGCTGGGGGATGTTTCTCATCACGAGTGACCACTTGGACAAATTTAGAGTGAGACAGATCAGGGGCCAAAACTCTGGGTCTTGGGGCTGCCCTCACTGGGTCTCACAGGCTTTTAGGTCAGGCTGAATTTAGAGATAAGAGATCAAAGGGTACTCAGGTGAGAGATGCAGTTTGCTGGGAACTGCGATTCACAGCTGCTCCCTGTCTCTTCTGCCCTTCACATCCCTGGAGCTGCAGAGGTGGGGAGCAGTTGTGGTTCCAGCATTGGAAAGAGAGGGTGGCACTGGGTGGGTAGAGCCCAGAGCTGGTGTCTCCCACCTAACGAAAGCCCTGTGGATTGTAATGTGTCAGAGCATGGGCAAAAGCTCTCAAGAAAAATCCTGCAGGTACCAGTGCCACCAAATTCTACTGCTGGTGTCAAACCCCACTGTCCTCAGGTGGTTTGGCACCAGTCTCTTGCTGCCCTCCTCAATCTTTGTCCTGCTTTACCTGCATTAGGTGGAGGCTGTCTCTTTATCTTTGAACAGCGAAACACATGGAAAAACAAGGTCAGGAGAGGATTAATCTCAGGGCTTGCTCAGGAGAGCCCCAGTGTGCCCAGCAGATTGTGCCAGCTGGGACCTGTGCTGTATTCCCATCACGCTGGGACCCTGACATGCATTTCGTTGGTTTCTGGACCTCCTTGTGCAATATGCTGTTGATGTGAACTGTCCACAACTTTGGTTTGGTGGATGAGGAGATGCCTGGTGGAGTCAGAGCCTGAAATTATTCAGACTGTGGTGTTGGCAACATGAGCTTGCTCTTGGTTTGCATATTGCAGCTCCCAAGAAAGGGGGTAAGGAGAGCTGTGTGCAGAGGGGACAGCAGCGTGGCTCTCCAGAGGGACCAGTTTAGGCAAGGAGGAGCCCACAGAGAGCACTGCTGATCCCTGAACTGAGCTGCACTGCCTGGGGAGACAAGGAGGTGCCTCAGGAGCAGCAGGTCTCAAGGACAGCTCGGGAGTGCAGCAAGGAGCCCCTGGCACTGCTCCATGTTCTTGGTCACAGATCCCCTGTGACAAAGCCTTTGGGTTTGTTTTCCAGGGCACCCTCGAAGATCAAATCATCGAGGCCAACCCAGCCATGGAAGCTTTTGGCAATGCCAAAACCATAAGAAATGACAACTCCTCGCGTTTTGTAAGTGCCTCGGCAGCCCGGGGAGCTGTGGGTGTTGGTGTGGGCTGGGAATCACTGTGGGTTTGTGCAGTGGGAGCCAAAGGCACGGAGCAGGGAGCTGGATCTGCTTCCCGGTAGGATTGGGCTGCCAGGGCCAAGGTTTTGTGGCTACAGCAGTGCAGTAAAGGGTGGCCAGCATGAATGGCCCTGGGCTCACAGCTGGAGAGACATCCCTGGCAGGACCAGAGCCGAGAGGGACAGAGAGCACAGCCTGGAGTGCTGGCACGGGGACACACAGGAGTGTCCCTTCCAGGGAGCAGCATCGTTTTTGCTAAACCCAGCCTGGCTCTGCTGTGGCTGCAGAGCTCCTGTGCCTTGGAGGGGAGGGAGGCACTGCTGGGGGAGACCCTGAGCACAGCACAGAGCAGGGACTGTGGGCAGCCTCAGTGTCACAGTGCCCTGCAGAAGTGCTAAGAACAGGCCTGAGGACAGGGGTTTATCTGCTGCCAGTGAAATTTCTGCCTGCCTGGCATTTAAATCCTTGGGCAATGCTGTCTGAGCCTCTGCACGTTACAAACCAGAGAACTTCACCCCTTTACAGAGCCCAGTAACTTGCCTGGCATCAGCAGAAGCCCAAGAAGTGGGAAATTAATTCAGTTTCTAGGGGCTGTTCAGAATTGTAGCCAAGCCCAGCACTTACCTCCTGTGTGTGTTTTCAGGGCAAGTTCATCCGGATCCACTTTGGTCCCTCTGGGAAATTGGCCTCTGCAGACATTGACATCTGTGAGTAGCTGCACTGGAGAGGGAACTCATCCCACTGTTTGGGCTCAGCTCTGGGAAGGAACGAGCCCTCCTCTGACCCCTCTGCCCTATTTCCTTCTAGATCTTCTGGAAAAATCCAGAGTGATTTTCCAGCAACCCAAAGAGCGAAGCTACCACATCTTCTACCAGATCCTCTCTGGGAAGAAACCAGAGCTGCAAGGTAAGGCAGCCAAAGGTGCAGACAGCCCTTGTAGCACGATGGCCTGGACAGAGCCCCAGAGAGCTCTGTTGTCAGCTTTGGGGTCCACAGGAACGAGCAGATCCAGCTCACCATGCAGGCTCTGCCCTCAAATGCTTTGCTAGCTGTGCAGGATCATAGGATTGGTGGATAATTCAAGGTGGAAGGGATTTCAAGAGGTCATCTAGCCCAGCCTCCACTATCCTCACAGGCTGAGAAGGCAGACTAAAGCCCTTTCTGCGTCGGAGTGGGGGTGAGGTCACTCAGGGTCTGTCTGCAGAGTGGGAGTGTGCTGTGCAAAGCTGCCTTGCACAGAGCCTCACAGTGTGGTGGGCACAGCACTGAGTTCAGCATGTGCAGCCTGGAGATTTACTCATTTTGGGCTAGGGGGAAGGGTTTTGCATCCTCCTCTGAGCTCCTTCAGCCTCTCTGGTGAGATGACCTGTTTCAGGTGAGCTTGGAAACATCTGCAGAGCTCCCTCAGGGCCCTGCAGTAGATGTGATCCCAGCTGATTTGAGTTTGTGCTGGGATGTCTCTGTGCTCTGAGCAGCCTCCCCAGGCCACAGCCCACTCAGGAAGCCTTTCCCCACGCAGAAGGATGGCTGGCACAGCCCCCTGGGGTGGTCAGCTCTTGGCCGAGGCTCCTGAGCTTGGTGCTGAACAGCACCTTATTAGGCAGGTCTGAGAGAGCAGTAATCTTATCTGGAGTCACAAGGGCATGGTGGCCACTTCTAAATCAGTCTGCAGCCAGGCCATATCCCAAGATAGCAAGCAGGAGGCAAGCACAGAAGAGGTGGGAGCCATGTGTGGACCTGACTGTGCTGGACCAGGCTGTTCCTCCCCCAGCTGGTGCCCTCTACTTGAGGCTGGCAAAGCCTTCAGGCTCCATCCGTGTGCCCAGGGCTGTCCCTCTGCCCAGAGATGTCCCCAGCAGGCTGGCCTCACCCTCTGCGTGTCATCCCCTGCAGATATGCTGCTGCTGTCCCTCAACCCCTATGACTACCACTTCTGCTCCCAGGGGGTGACAACTGTGGACAACCTGGATGACGGCGCGGAGCTCAAGGCCACGGATGTACGTGCACAGCCCAGGGGCCTGGGGAGGGCACAGCCTTCCTCTGGGCAGCTCTGGGGAGGTGTCCTGCCTTTCTGGGTGTCCCTCTTTAAATCAGTTGTGAATTCCTTCTGGTTTATTGGCAGTTTCCCTACAGGAAAGGGCAAAGGGACTCTGATCTCCACCAGCAGCCTCATCCAGGCAGGGAAGAGAGAGTAATTCCCTGCATCAGGAAGGGCTTGGAGCACATGGGCACTTACCATAGTGCCCATGAGAAAGAAGATCACAGAAACATTAAATTTGGAAAAGATCCCCAAGGTTATTGAGTCCAACCTGTGCCTGATCCCCACCTTGCCACCAGCCCAGAGCACTGAGTGCCACATCCAGGCTTTCCTTGGACACCTCCAGGGAGGGGGACTCCAAACATCCCTGAACAGCCCCTTCCAGTGCCTGACAACCCTTTCAGTGAAGAAATTCTTCCTGATGTCCAACCTGAGCCTCCCCGGCACACCTTGAGGCTGTTTCCTCCCATCCTGTCCCTGTTCCCTGGGAGCAGAGCTCAGCCCTCACCTGGCTGCACCCTCCTGTCAGGAGTTGTGGAGATCAATCAGGTCTCCTTGTGAGACCTCAGCTTGGAAAACCTCCTCCTTGTGGATGCTAGACAAGTCTTTTTTGCTTTCAAATAGGTCTTGGGGGGGCTGGAGTCACATTCAGACCCCATGGAGAGGATTCCTTGGTTGGATGCCCACCAGACAGGGCACCTGCCCAGCCCCAGGATAGGGAGAGTGCCTTAGGAGACAGTGGGAGGAGGGACCAACCCTCCCCTCAGGGGGTGAATTTGTTGTATCTCTGCTGCTTTGTCTCTCCTCAGCATGCCATGGACATCCTGGGCTTCAGCAACGATGAGAAATACGGCTCCTATAAAATCGTGGGGGCCATCATGCACTTCGGGAACATGAAGTTCAAGCAGAAGCAGCGGGAAGAGCAGGCAGAGGCTGATGGCACTGAAAGTGAGTTGGGCTCTGTGCTCCAGACCTGCCCAGCCTGGGCTGGGCACACAATTCCTGCAAGGGCAGGCTGGGGTTGTTGCCTTTTTCAGCCTAGAAATGACACTTGAGATCATTTTAGTAGAGGAGGTAATAGGAAAGTGGATCTTTATTGGAGCTCCCGGGGCAGTTCTGGGAGAATATCCACAAAAGCCCAACCCCACAGGGGTGAATACAGTTTGATAGGTTTGAGGAAATAGCAGAATCGATAAAAAGCACCAATTTGGAGAATAAGTGGTGATGCAATTCCCCCCAGGCCAAGCCCTTCTCTGGAGCTCCCCACCCTTGGCACTGGTTGGACTTGTTGATGACAATGTGTCCTACAGATTTTGTTCCCAACCTTGGTTCCCAGGAAGGACCAAGACAGGAGAGGAGCCGTGTGCCCCCAGGGCTTGGAGCTTTGGAATGTGCTTGGTCTTTCCAGCTGGGAAAAAGGGTAGGGAAAAGTACTGGGAAGGTTAGAAATACAGAAAAGGAAAAAAGCAAAAATCACTCTGGCATCAGATAACTGCCCATGCCTGGCCTGGGGAGGTCAGTGACCCTGATCCCAAGCACCCACACTGCCTGAGGCCCTCCTGGAGGTGCGCAAGGCTTGTCCTTGAGCAGGAGGAATATTTAGGACAGTCTCTCTGCAGCGTGGGCTCATCTGCATCAGCCTTGCCTCAGCAGTGTCACAAGGGTCACACCCCAGCTGGACTTCATCTCCTCCTGCTCTTCATCTCCTGCCCTTCACGGGGCAGCATTCCAGGCAGGGCATCCACAAGGATGAGCCAGGCTGTGAGCAGGACTGCAAGGACCTGCTCAGCTCACAGCCTCCAGGAGAGCGTTTGGAGCAGGACACAGTCACTGTCGAACGCTTTTCCTGGTTTGTTGCTCAGGAAAATCCAATGCAAATCACAGATCTAAGAACAGACAGGCTGCAGAGCAAACCTCAAGGGAGAGGGTGACTTTCCAGCATGTGGAAGGGTGAAAAGGAGGAGCCCTAGCACTTACTTGGGAGGTTTCAGCAGGGATCCAGCAGAAATAACTATCTGGATCAGACCTTGTCATGTTAACTTTCATGAAGGAAAAGCTCTCTTTGCCTCCAAAATGGCAATGCACTCTTTGGCTGCTACTTGGTAATTAATTAATGAAGGGTTTGATCTGGCAGTGATTTCCTTGCAGAGGTGATTTTCTAGCTACGATCTGCTATTAGGAGTTTATGAAAGACGATCACCTCTCTTCTGGTCAGTTCACTGCATGGGAATTCAAACTTCCACTGGAAAATGCACAGAGAATCCCAATTCAAGCAGACTAAAACCTGATAAGCACTTGATAAGGTGCAGCAGCTCTCCAAACAGTGACTTCCCAGGCAGGAGGTTCAGGCTTTGAAGCATCATACACTATCCAGGAGGGGAAATCACATTAGAAACTGGAGGAAACCCTGGAGCAGGTGGGGAAACCAGTGTAGTTAGCACTGATCATCGTAAGAGCTGGTCATTTTTTATTTTTCTTCCTTTCTCCCTTCCCAGACCCTCCTTGCTGGCTCCTCACGCCTTTGTGCTGCTTTCCAGGTGCTGACAAAGCTGCCTATCTCATGGGAATCAGCTCTGCTGACCTCATCAAGGGGCTGCTCCATCCTCGGGTCAAAGTGGGCAACGAGTACGTGACCAAAGGGCAGAACGTGGAGCAGGTGAGTGTGACAGGACAGCAGGACACGTGTCCCCTGCTCACAGCAGGCTCTGACTGCTCAGGCCATTGCCCAGTGTGCTCTGCAGGGCCTCACTGGTGCTTCAGGTCACTCTCTTGGGTGTAGGAGGAGACTCCAGAGCAGGAGGTGAAGATATATCACAGTTCTTTTAGCAGCAGGGGAAGTGGGTGGCAGAGCTGACTGATAGCTTTGCACATCAACCAAGGCTGGAGATTCCATGCAGTGTCTCTGAAATGTGGGCTGGACCCCAGCCAGAGGAGGTCCAGGGTCTGTGGATCTGCTTCAGACACAGTCACACTCCTGTGAGGAGTTCAGCCCTGAAAAGTGGAAAACTCAATCTAAATTCTCACCTGATCTGATCTTGTGGGAGACTTCAATGCTCCAAAAATGTGTCTGGTCAGACTCCAGCCACACCCCAGTTAGGAACCCAGACCTGGCCTGAGCAGTGCAAGCCAATCCTGGAGTATAATTCCAGAGGAGCTTGGGAGCTGGAGCCTTATCCACAGTGGGCTGTGGGCTCCTGCCAGGCACAAGGCTTCTGAAAATACCGCTTTAAACTCAATTTATATCCCAAGACCTTGGAAGCAAGATGGGCCAGGTAGGCAGGAACACACTTGTGAGGAATGTGAAAACTAATTTTGGAGCTTACACTGTAAGCACAAACTCCCTGGATCTGTCTGTGCATCCTCTGTGTGCCAGGAGGAGCTCTCTGTCAGCCTGTGGCTCCTGCAGGGGCAGGGAGAGGCTCAGGGTGAGCTCTGGGGTTTGCCTTGGCAGGTGCTGTACGCCGTGGGGGCCCTGGCCAAAGCCACCTACGACCGCATGTTCAAGTGGCTGGTGACACGCATCAACAGGACCCTGGACACCAAGCTGGCCAGGCAGTTCTTCATTGGAGTGCTGGACATTGCAGGCTTCGAGATCTTTGATGTGAGTTCTGCAGGTTTCGAGGGGATTTGTAGGGACAGCGCAGTCCCCTGGTGTTTGAGAGCTCTATCTCCTCAAAGAAACTGCTGGCCTTGCTGAGAAAACGAGCCCTAGTCTGAATTAATGTGTCTGGAGCAAACAGGCAGCTCCAGGGAATAATTTAACATTGCTGTGGGCACATCTCCAGTGATTCCTGGCTACCTGCTTTGGTAGCAGCACAGCTGAGCCTGGCAGGGATCCCCTTCGCACCCAGACAGAGCACAGGAGTGAGCCCTTCCCTTCAGGAGCTCCTCCTGGCTCACATCTGCTCTGTTCCTGCAGTTCAACAGCTTCGAGCAGCTGTGCATCAACTTCACCAACGAGAAACTGCAGCAGTTCTTCAACCACCACATGTTCATCCTGGAGCAGGAAGAATACAAGAAGGAAGGCATTGAATGGGTCTTCATCGACTTTGGCCTGGACCTGCAGGCCTGCATCGACCTGATTGAGAAGGTGAAGCGTGAGGCAGGGCACAGGAATTGCTGCTGGGGGTGCTTTGTTTGCAAAGGCTGCAACAGTGAGAGGTGCTCTGCTACCAAAATTCACTTTTTCCCTCCCCAGTCAGTGGCAAGTGCCCAAAATTATTTTCCCAACACTTACAGCTCAGAGCCTCCAGCCCACTGAGACCTTTTTGACACAAATTTTGACTTTATGAAAATAGGAAAATTCTGTTCCTACCCACTGGTGAGCCACAAAACCTGGTGCAGCCTTTTCCTCCACAGTACAATAATATCTGCCCCTTTTTTCTTACCCACTTGTAGCCCTCAGTGCCTCTTACTTTGGCACTTGCTGATTCAAGCAGTTTGTAGAGAATATTTCCACCATTGCATGAAGGAAACTCACCCTTTTTAAGGTTTTTTTTGAAAGGAGCAATCCTGGAGAGGAGTTCCCCTTCCCAGCAATCTGTTGGACCTGGGCAAGCTCCCCTGTTGTGCAGGCCTGGCCAGTCCCATGTGGACTGGCTGGAGGTCAGACACAGCCAAAGCCAGCTTGGCCCCATGGCCAATGTCTTGTACCTGGATTAGGATGGGATCTCGCATGGCCTGAGCTCAGTGGCACAGAGAATTCCCGATTTTGGGATGGGACGTGGCCACACTGAGCTCAGTCCTCTCTACTCCCCCCTCTCCCTGCAGCCCATGGGAATCCTGTCCATCCTGGAGGAGGAGTGCATGTTCCCCAAGGCCTCTGACATGACCTTCAAGTCCAAGCTCTACGACAACCACATCGGGAAGTCGCCCAACTTCCAGAAGCCGCGGCCGGACAAGAAGCGGAAATACGAGGCGCACTTCGAGGTGGTGCACTACGCTGGTGTGGTACGTCTCTGGCAGCTCTTCCCAGCATCCGCACCTTCCCCTCGAGGGGACAGGGCTGTCCTGACCTTTCCTTCTGGGGACAGGTGCCCTACAACATCGTGGGGTGGCTGGACAAGAACAAGGACCCCCTGAACGAGACGGTGGTGTCCGTCTTCCAGAAATCCCAGAACAAGCTCCTGGCCTCCCTCTATGAAAACTACGTGGGCTCTGCTTCAGGTGAGGAACACCCTCACCCCCTTTTTTACCTCAGTCTCTCCCCTCCTCTGCTCCGTGCCCAGCTGTTGGTGCAGCATCCCTGTCCCTGGCAGTGAATTATAAAAATGCAGATATAGATCTAATATCGATATCCGCCTGAGACAAACAGAGACTCTCTAACTTGTTAAGGTTAGAAAGTGTGTGTTTATCTGAGCTGCAGGGAGAGCTCCCAAAGGTACAGCTCCAGAGTAACAATGCAACACAGAACTTATGTATCTATAACAATAATGCATATTTAAAATACAGATATATATTCATAGCATAAGCACCTCCCATTCCCACTTTGTATGGAAATTAGCAAAAAGTCATTAAGCATGCGCAGTTAATTGGGTCGGTGGTCTTTAATTGGGTCTGGGGGCTGCTTTTGATGAAGTAATATGAGTCTTCCTCAGTGTGACCTTCTTACTTCGTTGATTTTTGACAATACCTTTGACCCTGGAAAACTCCCAATGCTCTCTTCTATTGCTTCTGAGTAGGTTGCATCTTGGCAAAGTTTGTAACTGTCTAGGCTCTCCTTTGAACCTCTTTTCTTAAGATTATTAATTGTCTATTCTAAGCACAGCTGAGTAAATATCAAATAATCAAAGGGCTGCTCTGCATTTAATCATTAGTTTCTTTCTAGCTGAGTTCTGCATCTTTTTCTATTCTAGTTAATTTTAACAGAACTAACTTTTATCTAAAATCTCTACATTTAAGTGTCTAAAAGAAAACCCTATGTTTCATTAGCCCAGCAAAGGGAAAACCCACACTGATCCCTAAAATCCTGTGTGGGTGGGTGGGTTTAAGGGTTTGTGTGGGGCTGTAGGGGTGTCATGGTGGCCTTTTGACTCTGGGGTTGTGTTTTGTCCAGAACTGAGGAGGAACACCCAGAGCTGGGTGCTGTGGGAGATGTTTTTGGTGGTCAGTGGCTTTATTCTGCAGCAGGGCACAGCCACCTCTGCTTTACAGACAGCAGGGGCTGTGGGAATTTCAGGGGAGTTTAGGGGTGCTCCCGAGCCCTCCAAGCCAGGCAGATGTTTTGCTGATGTAAGTAATCAATATTTCAACCCAACAGAGGAGCCTCACAAGCCGGGCACCAAGGAGAAACGAAAAAAGGCAGCTTCTTTCCAAACAGTGTCGCAGCTGCACAAGGTAAGAGCCTGCCCTTCATCTAGGGCCAGGGGGGAAAAATGCTCTGAGGGTCCCACTGGCAGTGCCACTTCCCTGCCAACACTCTTGGCTTCTTGCACCTCCTGGGGCCTGAAGGAGCACCAGAGCTCCTGGAGGAGCACCAGAGCTTCTGAAGGAGCACCAGAGCTCCTGCAGGACCACCACTAGGCAAAAGTCCCAACTCCATCTCATCCCTGGGCAAGGCACCTGTGCCTGGCAGAGCCCCAGCCCTGTCCTTGTGCTCCAAGGGTAGGGCACGAGGCTCCAGGCTGGGAGAGCTCCCTTGGAGCTGGGCTCGTGCTGCTCCTGCCCATGTGACACTTGCAGCAGCTCCTCACCTTTGGGAGAGCGGCAGTTAAGACTTGTAGTGATGTTTAGATAATTAATTACATGAACATCACTTTAAGTCTGTGCTGCTTCTCTCCTCATTCTTGCCAGCGGGAAGGACAACCTTTGGGCAGAAGAAAATGGAGGAGGATCTTGCAGGCAGCTCCCTGTTGGGGGGGGGTGACCTGACCCATTTTACAGCTCAGGATGTCACACACCTCCATTCTGTGCTCACCACAGGATTTATTTGTCCAACCCAGAGCTCTCCTAACTGGAAAGCAGCACAGAGGGATGTGTCCTGCCTTGCAGCCTTGTGAGAGGGCAATGGGCACAGCCCCAAGGCTGCCAGAGCTCCACGAGTGTTTGGACAGAGCTCTCAGGGATGCCCAGGGTGGGATTGTTGGGGTGTCTGTGCAGGGCCAGGAGCTGCACTGGATGATCCCTGGGGGTCCCTCCCAGCTCAGGACATTCTGACTCTGTGACAGGATGCTTGAAGAGGGCAGCTCTGTGGCAGAACCTCTGCTGAGGGAAAAGTGTGACTTTCTTCCTTCTGGACAAGTCACAGACCTCGGGGAAAGGTGCCTGTGGTGAGGAGTTGGCCCACGGTGATGTGGAGCTGTGGGAAGGTGTTCCATTCCCTGAGCAGGGAAGGCAGCAGGAAAGAACCAGGGTGGAGATGCCTTTCCCACAAGCCAAGGCAGGGCTGTGCCTTGGAGAGAACAGGAGGTGCAGTGTGGATCAGCAGGGCCCTCTGTCACGGCCAAAGGGGTGAAGCACTGTGGAGGTGCAGTGAAATCCTGCATTTCCTGACATTCTCTGCCTGCAGCCAGTGTGGACAGCAGCCCTGGAACCGCAGGGCACTGAGCTCAGAGCTCTGTGCCAGGAATATGCTCAGTCCCGTGTCCCTGGCTCTCCCCTGCAGCAAAACTTTACCTACAAATAGTAGGGAAGCACCTGGCTCCTCTCTGGCCCAGCAAAGCCTGCAGGTGTCATTTGTCCTGTGTGCCAGCCCAGTCTCCTCTGCCATGGCTCCCACCCTGGCACGAGGCACTGCCCTGGGGCTGGGGGTGTCCTCTGGCAGCACAGCAGGAGGAAATTCCCCCTTTCTCATGCCACAAAGGGCTCTCAGGGTCTGCTTCCTCCCTGCCTGTGGGGGGAAGGGGCTGGAGAGAAAGAGAATTGTTGTTTGGAAGCAGAGCTGTGCCCTCAGCTGCTGTGTGTGCCCTGCAGGAGAATCTCAACAAGCTGATGACCAACCTGCGCTCCACCCAGCCCCACTTCGTCCGCTGCATCATCCCCAACGAGACCAAGACCCCAGGTATGGTGGCTGAGGCAGCAGCCTGGCAGTGCCCTTGGGGACAGCCACTTGTGGGAGCTGCCAGGGATTCTCTCACCCACCTTCTCCCCAGCCCTTTTCATGCTGCCACTGAGCCCTGACCCCATCTCAGTGCTGAAACTCCTGTGACCTGGGTCATTCTCCTCTGCTGGGGAGAATGAACTTTGCCAGGCTCCCGTTTTGGCTGTGCAGCCTGGCACTGTATAGCAGCAGACATGGAAGAGTCTTTCAGGCTGAATTCCACCATCCAAGGCCTGGGCTGCAGCCCTGGTGCTCAGCACAGCCCTTCAGGACAGGCTAACACCTGTGTTCAAACCACAGGAGGTTCCCAGGGTTCAGGGCTGGGCTGCAGCTCCATTTCCTCTGTCTTCTTGGGCTGAACATCTGCTCCGTGTGTGTTCCCACCCCAGGAGCCATGGATTCCTTCCTGGTGCTGCACCAGCTGCGGTGTAATGGTGTCCTGGAAGGGATCCGCATCTGCCGGAAAGGATTCCCCAACAGGATCCTCTACGCAGACTTCAAGCAGCGGTAACCTGCTCTTCTTCCTTGCCCAGCATGTGTTTCCAGGGCAGCCAGACTTGTCCTGGCTCCAGCCTGCTCCCCAGCTTGTGCAGAGCTGGTGTGCGCCCCACAAGGCCCCTGTGCCTGTCCAGTTTGGGATGGCTCTGCTGCTGGCCCTGGGGTGCCAGACATGGACAGTTTGGGATGAGGTCTGGATGTGTGAGGTGCTGAATGCAGGGCTGGTGCAGGGACATGGTGGCAAGGCTCAGGCCCTCTGATCAGGATCAGCTTTCTCTCTGCCCTTGGGATGGACCCTTAGTATCCTCCAGCTTGTCCCATCCATGCTGCTTAGCTCAGGCCAGACTAGGCATGGTGAGGCCAGTGGCCATCTTCCACGGTTTCCCTGAAGTTCAGGGACTCAGTCTGGCAGGGTTCCCTGGTGCCTGCAATGCTGTGCCCTGGAGAAACGGGTTCACATACAGCTCCAGCCTGTGGTGCAGCCACATGGCTCCAGTGGGAACTGGCGTGCCTGAGGTTCTGGGATGATGCTGCAGATCTCTTACATGGCCTCCCTCTGCTTGTCCCTGCAGATACCGTATCCTCAACCCAGCAGCCATTCCAGAAGACAAGTTTGTGGACAGCAGGAAGGCCACGGAGAAGCTGCTGAGCTCCCTGGAGCTGGACCGTGCACAGTACAAGTTTGGTCACACCAAGGTGAGAGCAGGCAGCTCATCCTTGGGAGGGAGGAATTGTCCCTCCTGTTGCTCTCTGTGCCTGTCTCTGCCTGGCCACAGTCCTGCTGCAGCCCTGCACTCTGCAGGGTGTGTGTGGCCCATGAAAGGACTCAGAAGGGCAGGGGAAAATGCTGGCTGGGAAGAGAAAAAGCAGCTCTGAGCAGATCACTGCTGCCTGACCTCATCCCACACACCACAGCAGCTCATCCCTGCTCAGGAGCACAATGTGCTCAGGGCAGGAGCTCTGGTTCCCTGTGCCGTGTGTGGGTGCACCTCCAGGTGTCCCTGGCAGGCTGTGTCACCTGTGAGCCCTCTGTCCTTCTGCTGCTGACTCCACTCTCTTGCTCACAGGTGTTTTTCAAGGCTGGTTTGCTGGGCTTGCTGGAGGAGATGAGAGATGAGCGTCTGGCCAAGGTCCTGACCATGCTGCAGGCCAGGATCCGTGGGTACCTCATGCGGGTGGAGTATCAGAAGATCATCAGCAGGAGGTAGAGTTGTGGGGGCAAAGGGCAGGACTTTGTGTCTCCTTGTCTCTTCTGCACCTGTCCGTGGGCTTGACCTGTGGGGCTTGCCTGGGTCTGGCACTGCTTGGCCCTGAGGGTGGAGGCAGACCTGGGGGATCTAGGTGTGGGGAGCCTCTGGTTTCCACTGGAAGATTCAGAGGGAGGCAGAGTGAAGAGGCCTGAAATCCAGGCCATCCCACCCATCCCAGCAGGGCCAGTACCGTGTGCAGACAATGTGCCATTCATTCACCATTCTGCCATTCGTCCAGCTGGTGCAGAATGTCCATGTCCAGGCCTGCAGAAGCCAGGGTGGGACACAGGGAATGTACACTCCTGATGGTGCTGTGCTTGTATCCCCCAGGGAAGCCCTCTATACCATCCAGTGGAACATCCGGGCCTTCAACGCTGTCAAGAACTGGTCCTGGATGAAGCTGTTCTTCAAGATCAAGCCTCTACTCAAGTCTGCTCAGACTGAGAAGGAAATGTCCAGCCTGAAGGAGGAATTCCAGAAGACGAAGGAGGCCCTGGAGAAGTCTGAGGCAAAGAGGAAGGAGCTGGAAGAGAAGCAGGTCTCCATGATCCAGGAGAAGAACGACCTGGCTCTCCAGCTGCAGGCAGTGAGTGCCTCACCCTCTCTCTGGAAGGGTGAAAACGGTGCAGGGTCCATAGGTGGAAGAAGGAGCAGAGAATCCTAAATCCCTTCTTCAGCCTCCTTGAGCCTCGTGCAGTTTTGAGGCTCCCTCGTTGCCACAATCTGTCTGAAACACAACCTAAGACTGTGCAGACCTTAAGTGCCATCCCATCCTGGGGCTGTCACAGGGATTTGTGATCCCCTGGCACTGCAAAGGGTGTTCACCTCCCAAGGGGGTGGGAGGGATGGCAGTGTTGGCTTGTCAGATTTTGTGCCACTTCTCGTGCCAGTGTTTCCTTCCCGTGGAAAGACTGAGTTGCTCTTTGGCCCTGGTTAGTGTTAGTGCCTGTCCTGCGAACCTCAATAATGGGCAGTGACTGGAGCTGTATTTTTTGCACCCCTGAGCATCTCGAATTTGCTCTGCCCCATCCACAAGAGCTTCAGCTCTGGGCCAGGACAGCAGGGCTGAGAGCAGAGTCCTGGGGCAGGGGCTGAGCGCTGCCTCTCCCGTGCCTCTCCCAGGAGCAAGACAACCTGGCAGATGCAGAGGAGCGCTGTGACCTGCTCATCAAGTCCAAGATCCAGCTGGAGGCCAAGGTGAAGGAGCTGATGGAGCGTGTGGAGGATGAGGAGGAGATGAACTCGGAGCTCACTGCCAAGAAACGCAAGCTGGAGGATGAGTGTGCAGAGCTGAAGAAGGACATCGATGACCTGGAGATCACGCTGGCCAAGGTGGAGAAGGAGAAACACGCCACTGAGAACAAGGTAGCTGACCTCCCTGCAGGGCCAGCCTCACTGCCCTGGGGCCTCAGTGCCTGTGGGGACGCCAGAGAAATGGCTGGGACAAGGCTTCTGGGGTGGGGGAGCTGGGGCAGGGCAGAGGGCAAAACCCTTCGTGTCCTGTCCCATTGTCCAGAGGGGTGTGGGCAAATGGTTCTGTGCTGTGGCAACTGATTTGGGGCATGGAAAACCCACCTGGTGGGACCAGCCTGGCCAGGGGCACAGGGGCTGGCTGCTAGTGGGGTGCTGAGCTGCTGCTGCCCATGGATGGATTCCTGCCTTTCAAGGGCTGGCTGCTGGAGTAGCTTCGCACCCCCTCCCTCTGAGAAGATGCTCTCTATTTTTGTCCTCGCTGATCTAGGTTAAAAACCTGATTGAGGAGATGGCTGCTCTGGATGAGATCATTGCCAAGCTGACGAAGGAGAAGAAAGCCCTGCAAGAGGCCCATCAGCAGGCCCTGGATGACCTGCAGGCTGAGGAGGACAAGGTCAACACACTGACCAAAGCCAAGGTCAAACTGGAGCAGCAAGTGGATGATGTGAGTCATGGGCCAGTGACGGTGAAGCAAGAGAGGTTTCAGGCACATCTCCAGGAGAGCCCAAAGTCTGTCCCTGAGTGGGATTTGCAGTGTGGGATCGTTCCCAGATCCCTCTTTAATATGGCCAGTTGTTGAATTACCCCATTGACAAACTGCCCCTGAAACAAGAGGTGGTCTAGAGCACCTCATGGAGAGCAGTTCTGGGCTGAGGGAATGGGTCTGGAGACCTGCTGGGAAACACCTCTAGCTCCCAGGGCTGGGTGAGGCTCCCACAGCAGTGGGCATTTGTAAGGGTGGGGCTGCAGAGGTTCCTGTCCCTCCCTATCCCATCTTCCTCCATTCTCCAGCTGGAAAGCTCTCTTGAACAAGAAAAGAAGGTCCGCATGGATCTGGAAAGAGCAAAGAGAAAGCTTGAAGGAGACCTGAAGCTGTCACAAGAGTCTGTAATGGATCTGGAGAATGACAAACAGCAGCTGGATGAGAAGCTCAAGAAGTGAGTGTGTGACACGTGCCTGGGCTCTGGGCTGGCTCTGCACCTCTAAATCCAGCAGATGTGTGGCCCCTGCAGGGGCTGCTGGGCTGTGGCTCTGGCCACTGCTCTGTGACCAGTCCAGGCACAAGGAGGGCTTTGTTTCCCTGGGCTTTGCAGAGAGGCTGAGGAGTTTGTGACAGACTCACAGACCAGGGCACGATAGACCTTTGTACGTGGGGTCGGACAGGAGGGACCTGCCTGGCAGGATCCAACACATTTTGGGACCTCAGCTGCAAGTACAGACTTTAGTTGTGTCCCATTCTCATTAGGGAGCTGCAGAACACCTTGGGAGTTCAGAGGGAAACCCTCAGAGCCAGTTTTCTGCCAGTTTGGCCACTCCAGCCCAGCAGTGAGCTGTGAGCCCTGTGAGCTTTCCATGACCTCCTTCTTACCCCTGCAGTCCTTTCCTGTGTGGGTTTGATTGTCCTCTGGCCGGGGTGTAACAGTGCAGGGAAATTTAGGAGCAAGAAGGACCTGTCAAGATGGTGTTTGTCTGACCAGAGGCTCTGCCTTCTGACTGTACAGGAAAGACTTTGAAATGAGTCAGCTGAACTCAAGGATTGAAGATGGTCAAGTGATGGAGGCCCAGCTGCAGAAGAAGATCAAGGAGGTACAGGTATGGTGGAAAGAGCTGTTCTCACAGCCCAGGAGTCCGAAATTTCCATTAGATGTGATGTGCTGGGGAATCTGCATGGGCCAGTCCCTCTAAGAGCATGGGAGCAGCTTGGAAAAGGAGTGATGGAAAAAGCTGGAATGGGTAGCAGGAATCAAGCCCTCTGCCAAAATATAGTGGGTTGAAAATTAAAAATGAGCTAGTGAGGTGAACACTTGCACCAGCCTGAGGAACAGCTTCAAGGATGTAGTTCTCTGTCCAAAATAAAAGCTTTAATCCAGTGCCCAAACTCTGAAAATCCAAATCTAGGGCTCTGGGCTTCTTCCTATCAGAAACAGGTCCCCGCATTTGTGGAAGTTCCCATGAAAAGAACCTCATGCCAGGTGGACCCTGATGGCAGGGCACAGAGGAGAGCAGGAGCCCCAAAAATGCTACCAAGGAGCGCCAGGCCCACCTGCCTCCCAAAACAGCCTGAGACTGGAGGCTTCTTGCTGGAACAGAGAGACACTGCTCTGCTGTGGAGAGCTGAGATGCTGGAGCTTCACCCAGAGCACCTGCCCTTTTCTGTGTGTCCAGGCGCGCGTCGAGGAGCTGGAGGAGGAGCTGGAGGCTGAGCGAGCCGCCAGGGCCAAGGTGGAGAAGCAGCGGGCGGAGGTGTCGCGGGAGCTGGAGGAGCTGAGCGAGCGGCTGGAGGAGGCCGGCGGCAGCACGGCCACGCAGCTGGAGCTCAACAAGAAGCGCGAGGCGGAGTTCCTGAAGCTGCGGCGGGACCTGGAGGAGGCCACGCTGCAGCACGAGGCCACGGCGGCCGCCCTGCGCAAGAAGCACGCGGACAGTGTGGCCGAGCTGGGCGAGCAGATCGACAGCTTGCAGCGCGTCAAGCAGAAGCTGGAGAAGGAGAAGAGCGAGATGAAGATGGAGATTGATGACCTGTCCTCCAACGTCGAGTACATCACCAAGAACAAGGTGGGTGTTGGCTCTCCATGGGGATGGTTGGTCTCTCAGTGCAGCTGGGTGCAGTGTGTTCAACACATCGCTGGGATGGTGTCTCAAATAGCTCTTTGCCATGGCCACGTCCCTGTTTGACCCACAGTTTGTCCCTGTGTCACCACAGGATGCTTTACTGGAGGCTCTGGGAAGACATTTCCTGTGGGACTGGCTGCAGAGAGCCACAGTTAGCTTAGCGGAAGGCTCTGGCGGGCTCCTGCTGTCTGCCTCGTGTGCCTGTAGGACCTGCTGAGCAGGGCAGGGAGGCCCAGGGTGGGAGAACGGTGCTGTGTGGGCAGAGCTGGGCTCAGCCAGGCTGTGTTGGTGCCTGCAGGCCAGCGCTGAGAAGCTGTGCCGCACCTACGAGGACCAGCTGAACGAGGCCAAGGCCAAAGTGGACGAGCTGCAGCGACAGCTGACAGACGTGAACGCGCAGCGGGGCCGGCTGCAGACTGAGAACGGTGCGTGGGGACGTGAGCCAGCGGCACGTGGCTTCTCTGGGGTGTCAGGGTGGGGTTCAGCCAGGCAGTCTGTCCTTCTCCCATGGAGGGAAAAGCCAGCTGTGCATCAGGAGGGGTTCCTCACTGGCACCCTTGGCCTTTAACTGGTTGTGCCTCTGCCTGGGTGGGGATACAGCTGGGACAGCTGGAGGCCACAGGCTCTGGGGGAGTGTGGGCTAGTGCAGACTGCTGCCCTACAGCCCCAAAGCAGCTGTTCCGGCTCTGTTTGAACCCAGGGGAGCTGAGTCGGCTGCTGGAGGAGAAGGAGTCCTTCATCAACCAGCTGAGCCGTGGCAAGGTCTCCTTCACACAGAGCATTGAGGAGCTCAAGAGGCAGCTGGAGGAAGAGACCAAGGTGAGGTTTCCAGGGCGTGGCTGATCTCTGAGCGACACTGTGGCAGTGGCCCGGGCTCTTGGACTGGGGAGGTGGGACATACCCTGCACACAGGGCAGCTCTTAACATGGGAAGAGCAGAAGTTCCCTGCTGCTGCTCCCAGTCCTGGTGCCATGGCCCATGTCCCCGAGGCTGGGGTCAGCTGCTGCTGTCCCTTCCTCAGAGCAAGAACGCCCTGGCCCATGCCCTGCAAGCCTCCCGGCACGACTGCGACCTGCTGCGGGAGCAGTACGAGGAGGAGGTGGAGGCCAAGAGCGAGCTGCAGAGGAACTTGTCCAAAGCCAATGCCGAGGTGGCCCAGTGGAGAACCAAGTACGAGACTGATGCTATCCAGAGGACGGAGGAGCTGGAGGAAGCCAAGTAAGTCCCATGGCACAAGTCAGTTCCTTGTAGGTGGCAACTTTCCGTTCAACAGTGGGGCTCTCCCAGACCCCAGGGCGGCACAGCACAGTCCTGCCTGGACTGGAGGCTGCGGGGCGGGATGGCACTGGGGCAGGGAGCGCTCACCCCGGTGCCATCGGCAGGAAGAAGTTGGCCACGCGGCTGCAGGAGGCGGAGGAGGCCGTGGAGGCTGCCCACGCCAAGTGCTCCTCGCTGGAGAAGACCAAGCACTGGCTGCAGACCGAGATCGAGGACCTCTCGGTGGACCTGGAACGTGCCAACTCGGCCTGCGCCGCCCTGGACAAGAAGCAGCGCAACTTCGACAGGATCCTGGCTGAGTGGAAGCAGAAGTACGAGGAGACCCAGGTGGAGCTGGAGGCGTCGCAGAAGGAGTCGCGCAGCCTGAGCACGGAGCTCTTCAAGCTCAAGAATGCCTATGAGGAGTCCCTGGACAACCTGGAGACCCTCAAGAGAGAGAACAAGAACCTGCAGGGTAGGACTCGGCTCAAGCACTTCCTTTGGGCTCTGGCCGGACTCCTGCTCCTGCCCTGTGCTCAGACATGTGCGATTGGCTCCCTTGGTGGCCAGGAGCGGACCTTGCTGCTCAGCCCATCCCTTGGAGTGATGCAGCAGCTGATCTGGGATGCCAGCAGGTGTCCTGCCCTCCTGCTGGGGACACTCTGGGAGGACAGGCAGAGCCACTTGGCTCCTGTCCCCACATGGCTCCTGTTCCCAAATGGTGCACGATTTGCTGCTGCTCCGTGCTGCCATGGCTGTGTTGTGACACTGCCTTGGGAGTGTGGCTCTTGGACAGACAGGGCTCCCGCAGTCCTTAACGCCTCCTCTGTGCTCTCTCCCAGGCTGCAGAAATGGCCCAAGCACAGCCTCAGCTGCTCTCCAAGGGGCTGGGGGACATCAGCTGAGCCTGGGCAGGGGGATGGGGACATCACTTGCGTGGGGCTGGCCTCACTACCTCCTTTCTGACCAAACTCTTTCTGTCTCTATCAGAGGAAATTGCTGATCTGACTGACCAGATCAGTCTGGGTGGGAAAACCATCCATGAGTTGGAGAAGGTGAAGAAAGTGCTGGAGAGCGAGAAGAATGATATCCAGGCAGCTCTGGAGGAGGCTGAGGTGAGTCCTTGTTTCCCTTATGTTCCTGCTGCCCTTGGGAGCCACTGGCCCACCCTGCAGCTCGGGTTGGATGCTCCTGGAGGGTGACAGTCCTGATCCAGGCTGTGACCCCTGGGAATCCCAGGCATGGGGGTCCTGCCACCACTGCTATGGGGTGGCTCCCCCTGCCCTGTCCCCCATAGCAGGGGGCTGGGGGACAAGGCCAGGCTGGGGTGGGTGGCTGGGAGACGCTCCCTCCCAGGAACCACCTTGCCATGGCTGAGCTGTCTTTAGGGAGCCCTGGAGCACGAGGAGAGCAAGACTCTGCGCATCCAGCTGGAGCTGAGCCAGATCAAGGCTGAGATGGACAGGAAGCTGGCGGAGAAGGACGAGGAGTTTGAGACCCTGAGGTGTGTGGGATGAGGGGACAGGCTGGGACGTCGCTATGGGAGCAGAGCTGGCACCGTGGCCCTGGCAGGACCACCCCAGGCTGGGTGTCCCCAGGGGCTGGGGCTGACACGTGGCCTCTCCTGCAGGCGCAACCACCAGCGCGCCATGGACTCCATGCAGGCCTCGCTCGACGCAGAGGCCCGGGCCAAGAATGAGGCCATCCGGCTGAGGAAGAAGATGGAGGGGGACCTGAACGAGATGGAGATCCAGCTGAACCACGCCAACCGCCAGGCCGCCGAGTTCCAGACGCTGGGCCGCCAGCTCCAGGCTCAGATCAAGGTGGGGATTGCCTTGGCGCTGTCCCTGCTGCCAGCCCGGCTCCCTGCCGTCCCCACTGACCCCACACCGCCCCGCAGGAGCTGCAGATCGAGCTGGATGACACCCAGCGCCACAACGATGACCTGAAGGAGCAGGTGGGTGCCCTGGAGCGCCGCAACAACCTGCTGCTGGCCGAGGTGGAGGAGCTGCGGGCGGCCCTGGAGCAGGCGGAGAGGAGCAGGAAGCTGGCAGAGCAGGAGCTGCTGGAGACCACCGAGAGGGTCACCCTGCTGCACTCCCAGGTGAGGCAGGGCCAAGTGCTGTGTCTCTGCTGGTGGGATGGCCAGGAGCCTGTCCGGCGGTGTGGCCACTGGCCACGGTGAATGACCAGCTGTGGTCACAGTGAATGACCAGCTGGGGTCACGGGGAATGACCAACTGTGGTCACACTGAGCCTGCTCTGCGTGCAGAACACGGGCCTGATCAACCAGAAGAAGAAGCTGGAGGCAGACATCTCCCAGCTGAGCAACGAGGTGGAGGATGCGGTGCAGGAGTGTCGCAACGCGGAGGAGAAGGCAAAGAAGGCCATCACGGATGTAAGAGTGGTGGGGACTGTGCTGTGGGGTTTGGGTGGCTGGGAGGAGGAGGAGGGAGGGTCTCACTTCTCCACTGAGCCCCTAATCTGGCCTGGCCTTGCAGTGATGTCCCCCTGCTCTTGGTCTCACAGGCTGCCATGATGGCGGAGGAGCTGAAGAAGGAGCAGGACACGAGCGCACACCTCGAGAGGATGAAGAAGAACATGGAGCAGACCATCAAGGACCTGCAGATGCGCCTGGATGAGGCGGAGCAGATTGCTCTCAAGGGGGGCAAGAAGCAGATCCAGAAGCTGGAGGCCAGGGTGAGAAGGCAGGGGCAGATCCATGGCTGTGTCCTTCAGGAGCTCACTCCTGGGGCTGCCCCATCCCTCTGGGGCCAGGTGGTGCCTCTGGGGGAGCAGGGGACAGTCCCCAGGGATGCACCAGCCTGGGCCCAGCTGAGGATGGTTTTAGCCTCTGCTGTGGCTTCTCTTAGCTGGGAACATGGCTTGGCCTCAGCTGGCTGGCCCTGGTGCTTGGGGGGCCGAGAGCTGAGCCTGCCTGTGCCCCCTGGCAGGTGCGGGAGCTGGAGGGAGAGCTGGATGCGGAGCAGAAGAAGATGGCTGAGGCCCAGAAGGGCATTCGCAAGTACGAGCGCAGGATCAAGGAGCTGAGCTATCAGGTACGGAGCTCCGGGCACAGCTCCAGCCCCGGGCCAGCAGCACCTGGCACAGTTCTCTTTGCTGGGCCTCTCGCAGTACCCAACACCCCAGCAGAGCTCAGCCCAGCCTGGGCTTGTTCCGGGCTCTGTGTGGGGAGTGGCAGTGCCTGTGCAAGCTTCTCCCTGTGCCAATGTCCCCTCTCTGCTCAGTGTCCCTCTGAGCTGGGTGTGGGACACAAGGGGGAACCAGGGGCTGGATGCTGTGACAGGGGGCTGGGTCGGTGGGGCACACCAGTGCTGTGTTTGTGACCTGGCCCCACTGGGACTCTCTGCTGAAGGTGGGGACAGGTGGGCCCTGAGGGGAGGGGGCCGCTGGGGCCTGGCTAAGGGGGCCGGGGCACTTTCAGGCTGAGGAAGACCGGAAGAACCTGGCTCGGATGCAGGACCTGATTGACAAGCTGCAGAGCAAGGTCAAGAGCTACAAGCGCCAGTTTGAGGAGGCAGTAAGTGCCCGACACTGCTCTGGGACAGGGGACAGGGGACAGGGCTGTCCCTCCCTGGGACTGCCTGGCATGGCTGCACGGGGCCATGCGAGCGATGTGGGGAGCTCAGAGCCTGCTGTCCCCCTGTGCCCCGTGCACCCACCCCTCCCTTGTCCCTGCCCAGGAGCAGCAGGCCAACTCCAACCTGGTGAAGTACCGCAAGGTGCAGCACGAGCTGGACGATGCCGAGGAACGCGCCGACATCGCCGAGACGCAGGTCAACAAACTGCGCGCCCGCACCAGGGACGTTGTCATCTCCAAGGTGGGCACACCTGGATGAGGGCACGGGGAGGAGGGCAGGGGCTCCTGCCGGCCCTGGAGCCAGGGGAGTGACCACACAGCCACAGCCACACCCTGCTGTGGCACTGCCACCTCAGCTCCCACTGCTGCCGGGAGCTGAAGGGTGGCTGAGTGCTCCCTGCCTCCTGGTCCCAGCTCTCACCAAAGCCCTTTTGGGGTTTTTTTCCAGCATTAGGAGCCTGGCCGCCCGGCCTGCCCTGTCCCAGCTGCTGCTGTAGGTTGGAGGCAAGTGGCTGCAACAGCCACTGCCAGCTTTGCGTGTGAATAAACGTAGATCTGCCAGGACTTGCTGTTGTGTCTCACACAGGGTATTCAGGGCCTTGGCCTCTGCTTCTGGGGTCTTTGGGAATATCTTTCACAGGGCAGGGGCAGGGGCAGGAGCAAGGCCCAGTCCTCCCTCTGCCAGCTCTGGCTCTGGCTTGGGCTGGGTTTTGGGACAAGAGCCCTCTCCTCCCTCCCCACCCAAACACATCTCTAAGCAGCACAGGAGCAGAGCTGAGGCATGAGGCACTACAGACCTAAAGCCCCCCAGTACAGCCCTGCAGGATAGTACAGCTTTGGCAAAGGCACTGCAAAGAAAGACATCTCCACTCATTTCTTTAAAATAGACTTCTTTAATAGTTTCCATTTAATACGTTTATTTGCAGTTAGCAAATTGGCATTAATCAGGGCAGCACGAACCTCAGCAATCCATGGGGACAGTGCAGACTTCCCGAGGTATTTGTTAGTGCCAGGGGTCCCACCTCCCTCCCATCCCATCCCAGCGCCTGCTGCCACCTCCGTGGGTCTGGTCCCTCTCAGCATGAGGTGTGGCAGGGACAGACATCCCAAAGGAATGTGGCCCCCGTTAGGTTTCCAGTGACCCTCTGTGCAGTGGGGCAGCGCCTTTGCTCTGGAGCCCAACACACTCCACCCCGGAGGAGCTGCCAGGGGTTTCTTCCCTGTGCCTTTCTCTGCCAAATCAGCCCAAAAGCAAAGCCCAGCCTGTGCTCCCAGGCCCGGGAGGTGCCCCAGGGATGGTGTGGGCTCAGCTCAGCTGCCCCCAGGCCCATGGACAAGGCTAGAAGCAGCTGGGCCCCAAATTGTCTTTAAAACAGAGAGGGGAGTGAGACTGGGCAGGGGGGGAGCAGCAATCAGTGGATGCACCAATTAACTACACTATGGAAAAGGCATCCCTTAGCGTAGAAGCCTTTTAATTTGAAGCATTTATTTTAAGTGTACATCTATTACAGTTAAGAAGAAGCAAAGATACACCAAAACCACAAATACCCAAGAACAAAAAAAGTACAGATGAGAAAGAAATGGGCTGAAGGGAGGGAGGGAGGGGCAGGGTGGGGGTGACCTGGTGAGGAACAGAGGTGAAGCTGCTATAGTGAGGAGTGCCCCAGGGTCCCCTCATCAGAGCAGGATGAAGCCCCAGAGGGACACCAGGCTCCCCAGGAGCTGTATGCACAAGCTCAGCAGCTCTGAGCACGCTCTGAGCCACAGTGGGACACCAAGGTGTGGGAGAAGAGACAGGAGAAGGGAGATGTTCAGGGACAAGTCCTGCCCCTGGGGCTGGAGCTTCCTGCACTCCTCCAGCCCCAGCACAGGGAGCCTCAGGGTGGGTTTCATGCTGCTGGCAACAGCCAGAGACAAAAGGCTGCAGCTCTGGGACATCCTCACCCCTTTGGAGCCTGGACAGAGCTGAAGTAATCTCAGCCAATAAATTAGAAAATGTTAAAAAAATTCAGAAGTTTGTTTCAAAACTGTGTTTCTTTCAGCTGTAGTTGCAAGACATGTTTTTGACTTAAATGTAGTGGCTTAAGTGTAGTGTATTTCATTCCTGGGTATCTGAACGTGTTGGAGCAACGTGGTGTTGGTGAGCAGGCAGGGCCAGGTGCAGGTTTGGCAAGCAGGACTGCCAAAACCCAATTCCCCCTTTCCCAACATATCCTACAAAGTTATTTTCAACCAGGAGTGTTTATTCCCAGCATTTAACACATTCTGATTAAAACAGATCCAGGAAAAAATGGACATCTCCAGTAAATATTGCACTTCAAGATTAATGTGTGTGTTGATATTAAGGACTGAAAGCAGAGACTGACATAAGACTTCCAGGCATAGCAGGTTAACATCAAGAGCAATGGTCCTGAAAAGGATTTTAAAACCAGATTAGTTACCCAAGAAGGGACAAGCCGCAAGTTTAAAAAATTAGTACATTTTAATGCTAGTGCTCCGTGAAAAAGCCAACCCCTGTTGCAATTCCACCACTGCTGAAATGTCTCTGTTCTCCAGCACTGCGAAACGCCTCCGGATGGGAAGGATCTGCAGGAAGGACAGCAGGAGCAGAGGTTCTCTCCTAATGCACAGATAGATTTAGTACCAAATGGTCCAAAAGGAGATGGTAAAGAGGTGACTGGAGCTGGGGCTCTCAGGAATTAAAAGCACACACACGCACACACACTCATGCTCTAACCAACCCTAAACCCCCAATTCCAAAGCCCAGTGGAAGAGTTACACCTGCAGGGAGTCCTCATGGTGGCTTTGCACATGGCTGGTGGCGGGGTCCCGCTCAGATTGGCTCCTTGGACCTCACACTTGGAGGGCAATTGCTGTGCTTTTTAACTTGCTCGTCCTGGCAGCCCTGAGAGAGCCACACCTCAATCAGCACATACAGAGAACCCTCATGTCAGCAAAATCCCCTCTGCCCAGCCCTGCCAGACAAGCAGAGAGGAAAAAAATAATACAGGCTGGTTTTTGCAGGTGATTATTTTTATCCCAGAACAACTGGAAGATACATCCCTGAATGTGTTGCCCAGAGAGCTGTCCGAGTGTCAGAGGTCAGAGCTGGGGGCTGGGAGGGGCTGGGGTGGGACGATGCTCCACAGCTCCGAGCTGCACACACACACTACACAGCGTATCCCTGAAAACCTCCGGGCTGGAGGGACCCTCCGAGCTGTCCGTCAGAAGCCGGAGGCGGGAGTCACTCCTCGGAAAAGTCTCTGTCAATGTCCATGTACGCCTCGTCGATGTAGCTGACTATGGCACAGGGGGACGTCCGGTCCGGACTGAGCAGTATCGAAACAGTCTCTTTCCAGTAGGTAAAACTAATACAGGAGCTCTGTGGGCACAGAGGACAGGGGGGTCAGAGGGGCCACAGCACCAGCAGGAGCAGCAGACACCTCCCAGGGCTGAAAATCACTTCTTGTTCAGCCCAAGCTGCCCAGCCCCACACTGAGCCACACCTTGGACTCCCCACTCTGCCCTCCCTCCCTGGGGCCCACTGCAGAAGGGCTGGGTGTGAACAATTGCACCCTCTGCAAGCAGCCTCCCATTCTCCAGCTCCACAGAAGGACTTTCAGCACCTGGGGCAGCTGCAGCCCTGCTAAGAGCAGCACAGCACACCTGCCTGGGCCAGTATACCCAACAATCCCAAACTTCTCCTTCACTGTCCACTCCAAACACAAACTGGGAGCCTGTGGTACTGCAGATAAGCCAATGCTGGAAGTAGCTGCCACTGGTGAGATGACACAGGGATAACAACGCTGCCTGCTCACACCCCCCTGCATTACTCCCTTAAAGCCAGAAGGCCACTGCAGCAGCCCAACTGCAGACCCTGTGTCACCCACAGAACTGGATAACTGGTTATTTCCACCCACCAGTGGCCCAAGACACATCATGCTGTGCAAACACACCGCAACCCCAAAATTCAGCAAAGGATTCTGTCCTGCCTGCCCCTCCCTGGCCATCCTGCCAGCCCTGCCTCTCCTCCCACTCAGCACCAGCACGTCTCACTCCTGTGTGCCAGAGCCAAGACCTCGGCCTCTGTCTGCAGGGAAGCCCTACACCTACCTTGTGCTAGCCTGACTCTGAAAGGTGTGAAAACCACTCCAGGAGTTACACTCAGGGCAGAACTTCCTCCCTTCTTTCCCCTCCCAACCTCCCACTCCCCATTTTTGCCAGGGGATTGGCAGACAGGAGTTGCTGCAATCGACTCCTGCCAAGGGAAGAGGGTCACATACATTTTCTAAGCAGGTGCTGTCTTTATCCTTGTTGAGGTAATGCTGCTGCCAGAATCGCAGGAGACTGTGGAAGTTGTTCAGGATGAAGCCAGGGTATTTTTCTGTGTATTCCATCTGTTGCAAGGTGCGCAGATAAAAAGGGAGCTTTTCTTTCCTCCGGGCCAGCATAAGGATAACTAAACTTGTGTTCAAACAACTGACATTTTCCTGGAAGTAGAAGTGACACAGCAAAACAATATAAATATTAAGACACTGGTTGTACACATGTCCTTGTAAAACAAACTTGTGGAAAGCACACAGTGGAGGTATTCTGCACACAGCAAGGAAAAAGGGACATGGGTGTCACCCAGGGAAACCGGGCTCCCTCCGCTCCCCATTCCAGCCCCAGTAAGGCAACTGCAAAGTCACTGTCAGCTCTTTACCTGTGTAAGTGTCTGTACATGGATAATATTAATGAGACGGAAAAGGAAGGACATTCTCATGGACATCTGGGACATGTAGGACAACAGGCGGCACTCGGACAGGACTTCTGCAACTGCAGAGAGAGGAGAAAAACAATCACCACGTGCTGAAGGTTCAGACATGCTGATCCAAGCACCAGGGCACTTGCTGCTCAAACTTTCAGGGTTTCCTTGTCTAACCCCCAGACTGTCAAAGCCCAGATTTAAATTAACCATTATCAGCACCAAACACCCCCCAGTCCCACCCCATTTCTTCCTGTTCACCTTTAGCATCAGACTGATTCTCAAACCGGTCCAGGGACAGAGTAATGCAGCGAACGAGCATGTTTGAGTCCACCAAAGAGCTGTTGATCTGATTCAAAAATATCTGGAACTGAACAGAAACACTTTTTAGTACTGAATTAAAGAAATCTAAATATATTAATACTCAGGGTTGTTACTTTTTTGTTATCTCTAAAAAGAGTAAGAGGAGACATCACTTCTAGCCCTGCCTCATCCAGCCCAAGCCAAAATGGGCACTGAGGGCTGACCAATGATCCTGTAAAAACACTGTGGAATGGAAAGATGCTGTCCTGGCATCCCTAAAATCTCTTTTGAAGCTGTGTCACTCCAATGGAAGTGAGATTTCATACACTATTTGTTTTGAAAGAGGGAGAATTCCTGCCCCTCTGTGTTTTCCTACACTGATTTTGTACAAGCAGACAGTGCTAGGGAGGAATACAGTGAGGGAATCACACAGAATGAGAACTAAACCCAGTTACAGATCAGTAAATAGGAAGCACACATGAAGTATAAAAACATTCTCTAGAAAGTGAGTTCATTTACTAGTGAAAAAAACCAAAATGAAATATAATTTTCTTTTAAATACTTTTATACATCCCTTCTCCAAGCTCTACCAGACCTAAGAGCAACGAGAGAAACATTACAGTGACAAAAGTAAGAGTATGAGGCCATTCAAAACCTACCCAACAGCTGATGTTATATGTACAAAATGCACAAGAGCATGAAACCACTTTGCTGCCTATTCCTGATTCACATGGGCAACTCAATTTTATAGGTAATTACATAAGCCATGACGTCCTGAAGTGTCTCTAAGTTCAAGTAACATCAAATACAGATGTCTGTTTGCAGTATTGAGTATTTTAGGCCATATTCATGAAGGACTTCCCACTGCAAGCTCCAGTAAAAGACTTTGGAGCTGTCGCAGTGTCCACAACTATCACTTAACCCAAAACCTGGTGATTTCACAGGAAATGTTCTGCCACCCTTGAGCCTGACCTTAGACCTGCCTGATCATGTCAGAGGGCAATGTCTGCTGATCACCTCAGCACTCACTGACTCAGGACAGCTGAGGCACTGCTGAAAACACTGAGGGACTTCGCAGCTTACCCCTACCTGTTTATTGTGCCCCAAGCTCTAAAACCACACCAAAACCAAATGAATCTGAGTTTCAGTGCTATATCTGGTTATAAAAGGGTGTATTTTGAGCCACAGGGGGCGGCTTTCACAAATATTTACCTTCTCATCTGTGTTGATGTACTTGTTGAACCTCTTGAATGCATCAATATTGAATTTCATCAGCTCTCCCAGAAGGTCAAAGTAACTCTGAAGCACATCCCGTGACTTGCACTCACTATCAACAATGCAGTAGAGAATATGCTGGCAGAGGAGGAAAACATGTTATTGCCACAGCTTAGTCTAAGCCAGCAGCACAACACAGACACTCATTTTATCAATATTTAAAGCATTTATCTGCAGGTTCTTGGGTAACTGAATGTCACAAGACAGAACTAAAGACAACAATTCAGAGTCTCCTGTTAAAATAATTCCCCAATGGTGCAGGCTATACAACTGGCCACATCTGGCTGCCACAAGCAGAACTCACAGATATTTCTTAAAAGTGCTCCTAGTATTTGTTATAGTTACAACAGGAACCAGAGCAGTTTTAAATTTATTCTTATTGTTGCATCTATTGTGATTTCTCCAGTAAATTGTGATCCTGACTTATCTCCCTTAGTATTTATTCCCCCACTATCAAAAGGGGGCAGCTTGAGTGGCCTTAATTTCCCCACTGAGTTTTAAACTCAGTTTTTAAAAAACTGCATTTTTACCCACTTTTGGATTCATCACAGATAAATCCTTCTTGATTGCTATGGAGGATGCCTGACATAAACTTATTTAACTTAAAACTTATTTACCTCCAGGAGCCCTCTCTTGAGCAGGAACATCTGGTCTGCATAGGAGGTGGTGCCTCGCAGAAAACTTTCAACCGCCCTTGCTTGCCAAAACCTGAGAAATAGAAGAAAGGAGGTGGTAGTTTGGAGCAAGGGAATTTCTTGATCACAACTATAATTCAAATCCAGTTTCCTAATCTGTTTCATTCTAATCTGAAGCTGGAGTCAGACTTGTTGATCCTGCAGAAAATCACTGGCTGTGATTTTTTCTCACCTGCACTGCCACCACAGCACAACAAAGCCAGACCTTTCCATTTGATTCTCAAATATTCTCAGCTGCTCTAAGCTGGATGAAACCAAAGCTACACTTCAGGGATCTCAAAGAGAAAAAGTGAACCCACCTGAAGGAAGATTCTGCTGGTTCCTTCTTCATGACCTGAAGCAGTCTGGTCAACAAACCTCTCTTCCCATCACAGACAAGACTCCTGCAGCAGGTGGAGAAATAACAGCATGAGTGGAAGGGCTGGGGAAGCACTGAACACTGAATTCAGTCTCTGCTCCAGAGCTTTTGATGATCAAAATCTCAGTATTTGAATATACAGTACCAACAGTGTGCTAGTTCTACCAGCAGAAGAGTTCTCCTTACTACCCTTGGTAAATATCTGCAACACAACTTCCAAGGAAGTTCTAAAGAAAAATTACTCATTTTCTCTCATAATTTTAATAATTTCAGAAATACCAATTCACACCTCGTGGGAATTAAAAGACATGGAAAAAAATACCATATATGAGCTTAGGAATAAAAAAAACCTTTTTTTTTTTTTTTTTCCCCCTCTCAATAAACATAAAGGAAAGTCTAACTTCCATTTAGGAGGCAGAACAGAGTATGAAAAGTTGGATGCTACCTGAGGTTGTATTAAAAGCACAGAGGTTGTACAACTGGAATACTACTTGTATTAAACAGCACCTCAGTGGAGTATCTACCTGCATTAAACTCATGCAGAAAGTAATGCCTTGATCTCACATATCAAGAAAAGCAACAGGAAAACTAAATGCTAAGGGTGAAAAAACCCCAAGTTTTTCCCAATTAGACACAGTATTATGATAATAATTATAATCTAGAAATCCTCTTAGAGAATTCCCTTTTGGAGTGAGGTAAATCTGCTCTGTGCAGACCAAGTCCGTGCTGATACCCTGGGAGTATTCTGACACACTCAATTCTGCAAACAATGTTCCATCTGCTGAGGTTTATACACCAGAATTGTGTATTAAAGAGCTTATTAGATCAAAATAGTGCATCTAACAGATACTCAAATGTAACACTAGAGATTCTGTAAGTGGTTTAACATGTTAATCTAATTTAGCTTATTCTGGTTATTAGCTGCTCTTAAAATACTCTGAGCAGACACTTGGATGTGTTCATGCAGCCTGGAAATGGACATTATGTGTGCACAGACTGCTCCTGAATGCCAAAACTGAGATTTATTAGCAGGAGCCGTTAATGATTAGAGGGATCAGAGCTCATTTTCCAGGTCTGTCTGCAATGCCTGATAGGAGGAATGCCAGACCCAGCACATCATAATAAAGTCTGGGCCATGAACTCAACTCCCACCACTTAAGGTTTTTTTTTAAAGTGGTTTTTTTTTTAAAGCACCTTACTCAGAGCATGAGCACACTTTAGATTTGCTAATGACCATCAATATCCCACACTGAAAAGAGTCACTGAAATTGAAGTGTGGTGGACAGACAGAGCTCCAACACAAACAAAACTTTCAGTCTAAGTATTTCCAAAACTCTTAAGTCACCAACCCCTCTCACCTGTCAGTGTTGACAACTGCATCCACTTCAGGGATGTTGGCTTTATGGGAGATTGCACTCAGCTCATTCAGCTCCTGGCTGTTCAAAAGGAGATACTTGTTCCTGAAGCAAGACAGTGGGGGAGTAGGGGAGAAAACCAGCATGAATTCAAGAGGCAAACATGCAATTCCATGAAAAGCAGAGCCACAGGTCTACAAGGGCTGCAGGACTAGGCTCTTTTTAAGTCATAAATCTCAGAAAGCAGACACTGCAAAAAAGACTCAATCATCCTGGTATTTTATTGCTCTGAGCAAACTTTACTCAGGAAATATTTTAAAACATAATGAAATGATGGATATAAATCCCAGGAATGTGCATGGAAGTCTTTATCAAATACTGAACTTTTCATAATGAAAATAAATTATTTTGTCTATAAAGTGATCTAAATGCAGAACAAGTCTGAGAGAGCAGAAATGTAGCCCAGGGGCTCTCTTTGCCAGACTCCCTGCCCACTGCCAGTGTGCTCCCTCAGAGTCTTTTTTGTTTCCAAGTGCTTAAAATCAGACAGCAAAGATTTATGTTCAGGAAAGCTCAGGGAGCAGAGGATGCAGTGATGAGTGTGAGGTTCCCTCTTGCTTCCAACACTGTCATCCAGATTATTGCCCACTGAGGCTCTCATGCAAAGCCTGCTTTGATGTGGATTAAACAGGTTTCTGCAATGAGAACAGACCTTTCTCTCCCTGCAAACAACACTTCTGCAAGTTTGGTTTGGACACAATCTCACTGAATTAATACCAGTATACAAGTACTTTGCTCTCATCTTGTCCTCAGTTCACTCAGCTTATCTGTGATTTCATAGAAAGTTCATGTCATTATTTAAACCCCCAACCACATTCCACACATTCCACTTGCTCAAATGTTACAGCTGGGAGCTGCTGTCTGTTCAAATAAGCCTCAGACCTTTGTAGCAGCCACTTGAGTAGTAACATCATCTGAAGAGATTTTATTGGAAAACCTGGAGTGATTCCCAGGCAAACAATGTCTTGCATGAAGGATTTACAATAAGTCAGCATTCCCCCCTTGTCTATGTCCATCAGCTCTCCATTCTCAAACCTAATATTCCACAATCAAAAAGGCTGATGTTTGTAATCTATCCAACAGAACTAAAAACCTGCACAAAAATATCAGCCTGGCTCTAGGAATGACCAGCACCTGAAGTGCCTCAAACACGGAGTTTGTAAGGAAGTGGACATCATCTCCCAGGACCGAGTTTGAGCAACAGGACACTGATGGAATGCAGGATGCAATTCCACAAGGCAGAACAAACAGCACAGCAGTAAGAAAATCCCCAAGCAAACTGCATCACCCCTCAGACTACTGCAGCACACTCAAGTTTTCCTAAGATGCCTTTTGAAGGCAGACAGAAGATTTCTTCCTACTTCCCTTGCTCACTGACAGCTCTCAAGGAGAACGCAAAAAAAAAAAAGGGAAGTTCCCTCATTCCTTCAGCCAGAAAGTGTTAACTCATCCTGTACGTGTTTCAGCTCATTTCAACATGAGGCAAAATGCGCTGGGTTTTACCACCACCAGACATATTCAGACATGCCCACTGCAGAGCAAATTCTTCGGCTGTTTCAGCAAGAGCTGAAAGGCACATGAAGTTTAGGGACAGTACAAGGTTCCCTTCACATGGAGCCTGTCCTGTGCTCAGGACACCTGGAACTGCAACGAGGCAAACAGCATTAAGCAACAGCTTCTCATACTCACTCGTGGTGATCACTGAAGCTCTGAAGAAGCCTCAAAAATTGTATCTTTAAAGTGATGTCCTAAAAAGAGACCGGAAAGTGAAAAATAAAAGCATTGCTTTAGTACTTTTGGCTATCACTCGTTACCAAGCTGACATGAAACAGCTGAATGGAAAACCTTTTCAAATCAAACCCCTTTGGACAGCAGAGCAAGTGACTTGCATAAATGGAGAAGGCTGCACTTTGCAGGCTTCCCAAAATAGAAGTGGGGCTTGCCTCCAAGCCTATGCACATAACAGGTAATAATTTCTTGTCACTGCAATAGCAATAAAGATTATAATTGTACTGATCAATTCAGAATATCTAGGTTTTGAAGGAAAAAAAGTAAAGACTTCAGCAAAAACCCAACCCCCCTAAACCTGGCTGTGGCACAATTTGTATTCTGTGCCTCTCCTAGGTATCATTTATTTTAATTTTGCTTGTCTTCTACCTCTGGCCTTCAGGGTCCAGAAATTTACCCCTATTCCAGTTCCCAAACTAGAAGAGAGGGGGAGGCTAAACTGTCCTGCTATATTGCCAGCATGAGCCAAAGATAAAGGCTTCAGTGAAAACAATAACCCCCCAAAACCTGAATGCTACCCCATCTCAAATCACTGATGACACAAACACCCAGTTACTCAGTGTAACTCTTCGGAATTGTGTGACAGGATGAAAATCCACTACAGAATTCCAGAAGTTCCTCACCGGGCTGCAGTCACAGTTCTGGTTGTGTCCATGCAGAACCAGGGCTGAGGCTGAGTGCTTCCTCCAGATGAGTTTGTCGAACAGGTTATTGAGGCCAGGAATGAGTCTGAACTCTGCTATCATTTTATGAACCTGGGAAACAAGAGAGGTACAAAGACATTTGCTGCAGCCTCAAGTAAGGATTTAAAGTAGCCTGGAAACTGATGGGCACAAGGATGTCATTCTCTGAGAAAAGGATGTGAATTCTTGTCTCAAACAGCAAGTGTTTGTGTTAACACTCACACTCACCATGGTGCAGCAGTTTCCATTTGGTGGACATGGACAGAAAACAGACATTTGGGGACAAAGATCTTCACCACTGCCTCCATTAATCACTGTGCCTCTGGAAGCAGCTTAGGACATTGGGACATCACTTCAGCATCTAAATGCATCTTGAGCAAACAGCTGAGCTGGGGATATTCTACTGCCACTCATCCCCTGAGTGTCCTTTCCCTTCCCCTTTCCAGACACACAGCTGGAGCTCAGGTAGGTCTCTGATGACAACAAAACCTATCAATAATGGTTTTGTTCAGGTGACCTGGGCAGGAGTTCTGAGCAAAGCAGAGTCCAGCAGTAACACAACCACGCCACGCTGCACTGTTCCTTCAGGTTAAAGGGAAGCTGAACTTCTTTAGAAAAGAAAATGTCAGATTACTCAGGTTTATTTGTGAGTCTGCCTGGTACATCTCTTTTACTCATGTAAAAAAGGGAATAATTTTGGTGTGAACAGCTGTTAAATACCTTCAGTCCAAGCTGAGATACTTTTGATGCAAGGAATTTGGAAGATGAGGAATAAGGGAAACATGAAGTGGGACTCTTATCAGCTAAGACAAGGTCTAGGACAAGTAGTATAAAAACTACGTGCAAATAAAAACTACAAGACTGGAATGTCCAATACACTGCAAGAACTAAGTGCCCAAAGCAGTAATGGACACATTCTTAAAGCAATAAACAAAACTACTTAAAAATACCCCAGGTTGTCCCAAGATGCAGAACTATCACCAGCAGTATTTCAAACAGATCAGTCTACTTTGTTCTATTTACTCAAATATCTGAATGAATCAAAAATATCTGAGGCTGATGCTTTTTTACAGGTTTTAATTCTTAATTCTTGTTTGCAGCACAGCTGATGGCTTTTTGCACTCTTCTTGGCTGTAGCCACCAGCTGTCCCATCTTTATGGCAATCACATTCCTGTTGCTGAACACACACACACACACACACCTGAGGAAGCATCCAGCTCCTTCCCACCTCACCCATACTGCACTGAGATTGCTGAGCTTGGAGTTCTCTGGTGCTCCATTACTTTAAAACTCTCTTGGACACTCTGATTTAGTCACAAGCTCTGAGGAATCTCTCTGAACAAAGTGCTCCCTGTAGTGGCCCTGTCCCTCCATGGCACAGGCACAAGAGGAGGAAGCCAAGCGTGTGAGCTGCCTGCAAGAGCCTCAGTGCTCACTAAAGAAAGAGCCTTCTACACTCACAGTTTTAACTCCTGAATCTGTTCCTTTCCAAATGACTCCAATTTCAACAGTGCTCAGTTTACTTTCAGTTTGCTCAGCTCTGACGCTCTCATCCGACAGAGCTCCTCAGTCACATCACTGCCTTTGCATCACTCTCCCTCCCAGAGCCCAAACTCATTGCAATTACTCAGCCTGAGGATGCCAAGACAATCCCTGCTCTATGTTCATCCTTCAAATTACTTCAGCTTTTTCCTGCTGCCATCCAGCTTCACAGGAATTGCTGCATTGCTTTTTCAACTCTAAAACTTTCTCTTCTCTGCTAAACTGAGTTTCTGCTGTGTGCAGTGTGGCTCCCTGCTCAGCAGGAGCAAGGAAATCAGCTGCTGGCTTTTCACCACAACACAGACATGCAGGACAGCCTAGAAAAATATGTAAGGAGAGTAATTTAGGGTGTGACCATAATGAGAAGGCAGCAAAGGCCCAGATCTGTAGAGAGACACCACTTATCCTCAAGGGTGAGATCATCCCCAACGTGGCACCAAGACGAGCCAAGTCACTGCTTCCACAGTTATCAATTCATGCAAATTAGCCAGTAACCAAGTTTAAATGAAGGATTCAGGGACAGGTTGAGTTTGGGAGGCTGCACCTTGCTTCAAGCAAATGCCAGGCCATTATGTCAATTATTACAGTGGACTGAAGCAAGTTTGTGATGCCCTTTAGAAATTCTATGCAAAATGAATCCAGTCTAAAACCAGCAAGTCCTTTGGCTGCTCAGACTGGTACCACAGATCCTGTGCTTTTATTCCTTCACAGAAAAGAGAGACCAGCAAGCAGCTGAAATGCTTTTCTGAGTGTGCTGTTGCAGACACTGCTGTGCCTGCATTCCAGAGCTTCCCATGGAGAACAGCTCAGCTCCAGTCCTTCCTCTGCCTGCCTCTCAGGAAGGGCAATAGATTCACATCTGCCACACAAGTCTTACGCAGATTAAGGAATGAAGGATGTATCATGTGTTTCAAAGGCAGAGGATTTCACACAGAAGGAAAAAAAAAAAAAAAGAGCTGGCTCTGGACAAGAAGTGTTTAAGAATGAAGTAACTCAAATCCTTCAAGAATTCAATTCCAGTCCTGAATCAGTCCTATGGAAGAAGTGAACTGCATGCCAGCTTTATCCTCAGTTTCCCCATCTGCACAGGGGCAGAAATAGCAGATGAAGGATAAAGAGTTGTTTTCCCAGGAAACGAAAAAGTAAATTCAGCTTCAAAGCTAGCTGTTTCAGCTACAGATTTTTTCCTTGTCACATTTGACAGGAACACACCAGAAGTGACTCAGGGAGGGAAGGAATCCAGCACCTCCAGCTCCCTGAACCAGCAGCAGCAGGATGAGTGCAGGCTGAAAGCAGTTTCTGCAGTGTCTATAAAACTGCATTCTTGTGGGAAACTCAGGCAGGGAGGAATTATCAGCCTTGATACAAGGGAAAGAAAAGTCCTCCTTTTAGATCTACATTCTGGGAGTTTCAGTTATGTCTTGGGCTTTGTTTACATTTTATTTTATGCCCAACAGTATCAGCACTTCTAAAAGGAATGACAACACGATTAGTTGTTGTTTATGGTAGTGACTGTGGTTTCTGCAAGAATTCCTGGTTCCCTCTACTTACTCTTATGCAGAATCTCTTTCTTTTTAATGCCAAGCGTCCATTTAGAATCACAGAGCCCCAGAATGGTTTGGTTTGGAAGGGACCTTAAAGACCACCTCATTCCAAACCCCTGGCATGGGCAGGGACACCTTCCACCAGACCAGGTTGCTCCAAGTCCCAGCCTTAAACACTTCAGGAGTGGGGAGTCCAGAGCCCCTGCTGCAGGTTCAGAGTGAACAGGTTTTGCTTGGGACTGAACCACAACTGCAGCTCTATTCAGATTAAGAGATTTGGGAGATTACCCTGAGGAGTGTTTGTGACTCTAATTGATACACTAGGAGGTTACTGGCAAAGAACAAAATACTCAAGAGAAATGTCCTCAAGCCCCTGCCCCACAACACAGCCTCTCCTGCCTAATACAACAGCCCTCAAACAACTCACACCAATTTGGCCCTGCCAGTGTACAGGACATCTGAATGGCCCTGCTGAGCTGAGCGGACTGCCAAAGCTGGAAACCTGTCAAAACTGCACCAGGGATTGCTTTGCTTTTCCCTTCACAACGTGCTTTCGACCCATTTAAATCAAACCACAGTCAAGCTGCAGTAACTGGTTCTCCACAAGCCTGTGTGAGGCAGGGAATAATTTTTTTTTCATTTCAAAGGGAAGAAAGGCAAAAGGAACAGATGAGAGGATTTCCAGTGCACACAGCACTGAAATGCATCCTCCCAGCTGAGAGTTTAACAGCATGCTGACACTTAGCCAACAGACGGGAATCTACTGCAAAAATTATCCAGAGGGTTTCCAAAAGTGAAAGCAGTCAAAGAAGGGTAAGGCCTGAAGGGGCTCCATCCAAACTGGTCACCAGTGCCCCAGGAGGGGGGACAACACCTGACAGCAGCATCCAGGTACATCCACACACTTCCTCACACAGGGGGCATCCTCCTGCATCCCTCCTGCACCAGAGCAGCTGCTCTGCAGGGACAGGACCCCACACAGGTGAGCACAGTGTGACCAGCCCTGCCCTACAGCTCCTCCTGATTCCCAGTCTGTTTGTCTGGGCAGGGCTGCCAGGATGGGCTTTCCCAGGTTTGTGCCTCGAGCTTTACCCTGGTGGTTCTGTGTCCATGCCCTCATTCATGAGCACTCAGGTCTAAAGTGACATGAGCTGTGAGTGTGACCATCCCCTGGGGCTCACCTGGTTCCTCTGCCTGCCCATGAGCAGCACACAGAGAACATACAGCACCTCCAGCTTGTACATGATCTCGTGCATGATCTTCATGGACTGGGGCAGCTGTGTCCGTGTGGAGGTGTTGGCCAGTCCACTCTCATCTGAAGACTCTGAAAAAGACGGCAAAGACGTGAGACTGAGGCAGCTTCAACAGGAAACGATTTATTACAGTTGTTACTTTTATACTGAACACTGCAGATGTAGGAGCAGTACATCTGCTGGAATCTTCTTTTCAACTAAAAATAGTGATGTGCAGCAAATAACCAATTTGAATTACATGCTAGAGAAAAAATGTAGCTGAAAATTTAAGAGGAGATAAAATCAGATTTTTGAACATTATTTTTCCACAACAAACTCAATGGCAGCAATTCCCTAAAGTAGGCTCACCTAAATGAATTAATAGACTACTGTGCCAGGGCATGGCAGAAAAGGTAATAAAAGTAGATGGGAGATTATCAGAAGCATTAAATTATTACTATTAAATCTACTTTCATTTCATACCTCAGTACCAGTATTCTTAGGCCACAGTTAAATGAATTTCATAACCCTATGGAGAATTACTCTGCTAAGAGCAGAAACAGCAGTACTGAGTACTTTTGAGTTCTACCAGACATACACTGCATTTTTGTCATACCAAAGGGTGAAGAAACAAACCACACACGTGCTTCAAAGCATTTTCCTAAGGTTGTATTAACACTTCCACTGCAACAATTATTTTTTTCCAATTAACTTATTTAATTTAGCTGGAACTAGCTTTCCTTTTTTAAGAAGGGCCCACTTGCTTGGTGTGAAGCATTTGAACCCAAAGTCATGAGCCAAAGTTTAGAGCAAAATGCTGGTGAAGCCACTTACCTCAAGAGGGCTATTTTTGTCACTCCATGGGAGGTTAGTGTTGAGGATGTACAGCATTTCAGTGTTAGCTAGGCATGCAAAGGGGACAGATTGCTTTGCTGCACAGATCTCCTTTTGCTAAGTCTAATTCATTAAAAAAGCGGTGCTACATGAGAACAAAACAGGAGTCAGACCTAAATGTGAGTCTCCCATACAAGAAAAGGGGTATCAGGACCAGCTGAAAGGAGAAGCAACACATGGCAAACCCTGAAGAAGGTTAAGACATGCATCAGCTGCTGGTGGTTGGAGGAATGCAAGCCATACCTGTACTGCTCTGCTCTGCCTCTTCATTTGCCACTCTCATCAGTGCATCCAGCACCAGAGCATTATCCAGCCAGGTGTACCACTCCTCCAGCTCCTGCAGGAAGCTGGAAGTCCCTGTGGTTTCAGACACCTTCCGTGTGGCCAGTTTGCACAATCTCTCAATGAAGCCTGGAATATTCAGAAGCGTAGCTGAAAAAAAAAAAAAAAAGTTTTACTACAATTTAAAATCACCACAAGATACCAAAACATCTACTTCAGGGATACAGAAGTGTATGGCTAAAAAGATCTGGTTAAGAAGATCTAAAGATGGAAGAATTCAGTGCACTCTCCTATTAAGGAGTGGAAGAGAGCATCCAGGAATTATACCCCCAGAACAATTCAGTGTTGTTTTCCAACCATACCAAGGAATTCATCTGGCTGAAAATTAAGCTGGCAGAAGTAAAGCAGCAGCCCTTGGAAGGGCAGCTCCACCTCCCCTTTCCTCCTTCGTTTTCCCTCCTGTGGCATTGGCCTGTAGCAACTGAACTGGCTGACGGCAGCAGCTGGAAGGAAACCTGTCAGCTTTTTAAGTAGTAGTTCCCTGAATTAGCTCCTCATGGAGCAAAACAGATGGAGAACACACCACAGCAGCCCCAGGTGGGAGGCTTTAAATTGTGGAACTGCACCCTTAGAAAGAGCAGCACAAGGACAGAAGTCACTGCTCTGCAAAACGTTTGGGGAGGTGCATTTTGTCTTCACGAATAACTTCATTACAGGATGTTTATTTAAGATACATGGCTAAGGCTTCACTTCACACTTGCAGGGGCAAGTAGAAAAGGACAAAGAATTTGGCTATGAAAATCAGATGGAAGAGTTTCTTCTCTGAAAGAATAAGCTCCCTGATAAATGTTTTAAAATAGAATACATTTAGAATCAGTCTCTGATTATGCCCATAAAAAATAATTAGCTAAACATCTGCTTGGCATGGGCCTATGCAAACATGTGCTTCAGAAGCCCAAAAGCTTTTCAGCACAGTAAGAGCTGAAAACAGCAGATTCTACATTTGAAGGTACTTTAACTTAACTTTTTTCAATTCCTACTCATCCTTCTAGGCAAGACTTCTGCACCTGAGAAGTACTCAGCAAAATAAGGAAACCTGCACTGTGCCCAAAGTTAAAGCTGAGATTAGACCCACAGATTTCCCAGGCTGGTTTGGTAACACTGGGCAACACAATTAATATTAAAGTCACTTATCTTTTTGATAAAGACAGACATCCTGTTCAGGACACCAGATAAAATCAGAGAAGGAACTGCTCCAACAGCAACCACACTGCATGCAGTTTTAGTTCAGGAATTCATATTTTAGGGAGGACAGAATTACTGAGAGTTGCTAATGGGAAGTTCATGGATATGGCTGAGGCATAGAAAACAAATCCAATTATTTTAAGCCACTCAGAACATGCTGAAATGACAGAAATTAACCCACCTAATTAGTAACACCATGTGAAACCAAAAGCTACAAAGTTTCATTAACAGGAAAGATTGTTTCCTGGAAACAATCTGAGGGGAGTGAATAAAGAAAAATGCTTTGTAAGACACAAGACACAACACTTTCAACATCCTCCAGAAACATAACACTACGTGACACTGAGAGATACATTGCTGAGATTATTCTGATATGTCCACAGCATAACAATTACCTTGATTAATTTCAGCTCGGGAAGGGCCCAAGTTTTTTTTCTGCTGGGCATTTTTGGCCAGCAGCGTGTGCTTGTCATCACTGCCTGTGTCAAGCTCCGAGATGGTGACAGCCAGGATCCTGCAGAAGTTGGCCAGCTGCTGCTGGTCAAAGCTGGACACCAGGCTGGCCAGGTTGGGAATATCATCCAGCTGGATCATTTCCTGGAGGAGGCAACACCAGCTAAGTCACACGTGATGGTCAGTACGTGAATGCAGGCACAGGCAGAAGCTCCCTGGGGAGCTCTCTGGGTTATCCCAGTGTTAGCAAAGGAGAAGCAAGTGAAGAGTCTGAAAGCAGCTGGGATTTATACCTGCTTCCAGGCTTAGCAATTCCGTAAGTACAGATAACCATGTTTTAAATACTATTTTTATAGTCATATTAAGTTTGGGGGCCTTTTTAAACTGAAAACCCACAAAACGACAGCTTAATTTAATACATGAATTATGTGTAGATATTGAAAGTTTTAATTTTGTTTTTCAGTCCTGTCTTTTCTTTGAAACTCACAGATAAGAATCAACTTCTAAATTATTTGTTTTTTCATCAAAAGCTCTTTTTAATAAAAAGATGTTGAAAACAGTTTTCAGAAGAAAACCCAATTTTTGTTCAGATAAACTAAGGTTGTTTCCTATTTCAGAAAGTACATCAACCTCAACTTCACTCTAAATAATAAAATATCAAGTTACAGACACCTGACCTCCTCCACAAAAAGTACACAGACACTTTCCAGTCAAGGTTTTCCCAAGGTTACACCTGTAATATTCTGCTTGCATCACATCAGGGCACTGAGTTGTAATGATGATGGCAAATAAGCTCAGTAACCAGGTTTGTGCAGAAGATTTAAGTGCCCTGTTTCCCCAGCCTACAGCTTCTAAGAGAGGTGACAAACGGCAAGGAATACACAGGAAGCCTCCCAGATGTCAGGAAAACAAGTAAAATATGTGAAATGTAATCAGCAGGCAAGGATGAAAACTGAATTTATATGAGGTTCATTTTCTTTATTAGAAATATTGGCTGTATTTTAATGACAGTGAGGTACTCAGATCATGGGGACTCAGCAGCCATCATTCTCTGAGCTGGGCAAGTCTGACACCACATGAATAGTTTGGCTTCTTTATGAGAAGTGATTAAAGTTAATTACCACTGTGAACAATCAGGTTTCAAATAAGCTACAAGCAGTAAAAATGGCAGATTAGAGGACTATCCTCAGCAACTCTTCAAAGAAACAACTCTCTTTCCTCTACTGGGCTGAAAAGCCATACAAATAATATTGAGGATCCAGTAACTAACCTTTTTCACTCCCAAGATGTCTTCAATGAGCGTTGCAGTTTGCAGGAATGTCTTTTTGTTTGTCATCAGTGTAAACAGGAACAACACAAAGTCATTTCTCTCTGCCAGTCTCCTTGTGACGCCTTCCGTCTGGAAATGAGCACACACAGACCCGTGAGAGCCCACCCTGAGCACCACAGGGCACAGCACATGCAGGACAGCCCTCAGATGATGTGGGACTGAGTCAGCTACTCCTGAAACCAGGAAATGTTGTGTTTATGGCAACCAAAACCATCTCCAGTCCTTGTCTGAAGTCAACGTGGCGCCTGCAACAATGCCAGGATGAGCGGCTTCACCTCAAGGCAGTTGTTTTCTTGTCTGAATCTAAAGCAAACCCTGCCTGCCTGGGCACACACCAGAGGGGCTTGGCTCTGCTTTGCTGTGTGACCAGCCCCATGCCATGGTATGCAAACACAGCAGCTCCTAATCCCTCAGCACAGACCCGGATCAAAGCCAGCCTAAATGAACTGGGTGATGAACCCCTAAGTCAGGCTGAGGCATGAAAACCCAGATTTAAGGCTGCCTTTCCTTTCATGCTCTGAGCTCTGCTGAGAGCACAGCCAGGCTTTCCTGGAACTTAAAACTGCATCCTCGCTGCTTGCAAAGCTGTGTTTTATACCTGACTGACATCCTCACAGTGCTCACAGAACCAGACTAGCTCAGATAATCCCCCAGTATTTACAGGTAAGTGTAAGAACAGTTAATATTGCACACAGACCCCCACCATTTCTGTGATCCTGGACACTTCTTACCCAAGAGACAGCAGTAACACCAAAGAGAATTAAAACAGCACCTAGTCTAGAAATTGCAAACTTGTTTTTTAGCATATCATGCTATTCACAGTTTGTAAAAGTTGCATTACCTGCAGTTAAAAAATAAAGCATCCAAGCCAAGAAGAAAAGCATTCCCTCTCTTCCCTCTCCCATGTGTACACAGATCCTTATCAGTGAGACATGATCTATTAAAACTCAAACTCTGGAGATTAGACTGATGTTTTTGGAAGAGCTCCAAGCCACTAACTGGCTCTTTTTTTAATTTTTGTTAAACAATGTTCCCTAGGTTATGGCATAATGAGGTGTGTGATGAAGTAAACAATCCTGAGGATGTTCCCTGCATGCATAATCTGAGGCCTTTGCTTTTAGCTTCAGGATTCTAATGACAAGGTATTTCCAGAGGCCTTTAACCCAGCACCTTCCTTTAACCCAGCACTGATCTGCCACAACTGAACTGAAATCCAGCACACAGAGTTGCAGGATCAAATTTAAAACCCTTTGCCAGCCCCGGTTCTGAACAAGGCCAGCTGTAGCTGGGCTTAACAGGAAGCTATTCCCAGCTTCAAATTTTAAGCTGGAATGTAACAAAGGCTGGCACAGCTTTCCTGTGGAAACACAGAGACAGAAAGATCCAAACAAGAGAACTTAAGCTTGACAATGTGGCTAAGAAAACAAATCATTTGAGTAACACATCAAAACACAGAGCAGTCCTGTATTTAAGTGAAGGAATTTTAATGTAAAGCTTCAGACTAAGTTTAAATTACATTTAAAAGAGCCTGCTGTCCTATCAAGCAGCAGATATAAGAAGTGACTAGCAGAAGAGTTGTACTTACACATATACAGGTGTTGTACAGTATGCTTAAACAGTCCTTGATGAGGTCATCACTTACTGCAAAGGAGAGAGCAGACAGTCACCAGCCATACCCTGCCAAGGAACACCCATGCCCATGGCAGGGACATGGAGAGCTATGGAATGGGTGACAATTTCAGGCTGCTGGCTCAGACATACATGCAAATGCTTCACAGAATGGAAATCACAAGAAACATTCTGCACCTGACCTGTTGACCTGCTAAATTAGTTTTGTATGGGGGAAAGAAATGATAGTTCATGCAGTTGTCTCCACTGGAAATTCATGCTGTTTTTTCAGCAACTTGACTTCATAGAAAACCTTTCAATCTGCTTTACTGCAGCATTTGAATATTTGTGTGTTCAGTACAGCACTACAATTGCCTATAGCTCAAGCTCAAGTTGTTTCACCTTTGCAGCTCCCTGGCTGATGGGCACAGGGTGCACCACAACATTTCCTCCCCTCAGAAGGGCTCAGGGAACCAGCAGAATCCCAAGCAGGGGAAATGAAAACACCGCAGAGCAAAGCTGCTCCAGCAGGAAAGTTGAGCTGAAGCCACTGCACCCCCACGGCAAGTTCTCCTTATGACAATGTGGAAATGAGTAGTCACATAACAAAATGTGTGCTCTTTTCCTGACCTAGTCATCTCACAATCTCTGTAGCTCCTATTACATAAACAAAGTTTTGTGGCTTATAATTAATAATTTTTCACTGTAGCTGTAGCCACAGGAACAATACGAGTTTCCACTGATTGCAGATTTAGTGCTTTGAGTCAAGCATGTTGTGCTGAGTCCATGAATCTCCGGAACTGTGCCCAGAAACAGGTGACTCTCCCAAATCCCAGCACCAATCAGTACCATGGAGAACAAAGAAACCAATGATTCATTCCTAAATGAATCAACAGGAAATTGCTGGGATTGAAAGAGAATAACAGAAAAATAGAACCATTTCTGTCTGAAATAGAAACACAAGGCAAATTGGGGGGGAAAAAGAGATAAACCACCTATTTACTTACTTTTCTGCTTCTTTTTCTGTGTAATAAGAGTTGGTCTCATGAGAATTTCTACTAAAAGCTGTAAAAATAAGACGAAGAATTAAGGGAATGATCATTGCGACACAAATAATCAATTAATTTGTCAGTGATAAACCCAAACCTGTCTCTGCTGAAGTCACAGAGATGAATAATGAAGGCTCTACAATCAAACCCCCACTGGTGTCAAAATCTCACTGACAAATTACAGGTGCATTTACCCCGAAGAAACAGTAAGAGCTGTACAAAATAATCTCCCACTGGCACGTTTTAAAGAGTTTCAGCCTGCAAAGAACGTAATTTCAGATGCCTCCAGATAACATCAAAGATGGCAATCACACATCTAAAATAAGGAATCTTTGGCAATAATCTGCAAAGAGATGCAAATTTTGCAAAGGCTTTCTCTGGATCCTTCTGGGTTTCAAATACATTTCAGGTCCAGACATAACAGAATTTACAGCTCCAGATTTTAATCTCAGCACCTTCTGCTTGTGGACATTGTATGTATATTTACATATACATGCTTGTATGTATATTTACATTTCTACATCTATTTAAGGAATGTAACCATCAGCTTTCCAAGGTTAGGACTGTGGTTCTGATTGACGTAGAACTGATCTTTAGTTGCTCTAATCTGGTTTAGCTTAAAACATTTGAAAAAACAGCACTTTATTTAAAAACGAAAGTTGGCAAACAGAAGGAACTGATGACTTCTGCAAGAAGTACTGCAAATGCCCTGGTTTTAAAATTCAGTTTAAAATTGTTAACAGCAACGCAGGCATCACCCAGTCAATGTCAACTCACCAGATACATAGAGTTTACAACTTGCTCTATTTGTCCCATCTTAACTTTACCCTTCTTTTAATGAACTACTGACCCAGGCACAGAGGAAACCACGTGACATCACTGGAGGTGACATTTTAAGCCAAATAAATAGGCAACTTTAAAGAGGAATATACATTTTCCTGTAGTATTTGTAATAATAGCTGTAGCATCAACAGGGTAGAGGAAAACGACAGATCTCATATTAATGGATTGTGTTTTAGGAGCAGAACGCACACCTCAAGGTTTGGGTTTTATGGGCTTATGCTTTAATGCTTGTGTTTTCTGCCTCTCATCAGAGGCAGAAAAGGAACAGAAAGAACAGAAAGGGAATTATGAGATTTCTTAGAATGGGCTTATATTCAAGTATAAAATCCATGAGGTTTGTGTATCACTCCATGTCTTGGCACTCTCAGATTGTATTTTCCATGGATTCATATAATGGGAGGAGACACCAAGGTGGTTTTGTTCTTCCTTGATACAAAGGCAGTCAGAATCCAAAAATATTTTAACTATCAGATATTGTAGCCTAGAGAGTACACTGCAAACTTAGTGTCCTTCAAAGTTACTCATGTTCCACAGCTCAAAGTACTGCAAAATAAAATCAGCACATGGCACACACAGCACCAACAGATCAAACGTCCTCCCTTTTCACATCCTAGATTTTTGAAAATACATAGCACTGGCTTCTGTCTTTTATCACATTAAACCCACCTCCATCAGCCAAATCTCTGACCACAGCACCAGGTAATTACAGTGGATCTGATATTCACCATCTTCAGCCCAAGGGGAAAAAACCAACCAAACCCAATAAAACAACCTGTCCCCAACACTCACACATGCTGTGCATTATGTTAAAATCATTCCTACAGGAAGTACCACTACTTCCCTTTATAAACGAGGGAAATTTAGAACATTTTCATAGAGTTCTAAATTGCTTGGGTAGCTGAAGGTTTTTGCCCTCAACTGACAACACAGCAGCAACTAAAGCAGTGTTCATTTCAAAATGACATAAAGAGCAGTTTTACTTAAGTAAAAGCATGCTAAGTATAACAAGAAATAAACAGCAAGATCTGTCTAGTTAAACTAAATAAAAAGAGTGTGTCAATTAGTTCACTGGAAAATACAAATCATACATTTCTAATGAAAGCCAAGCCAGAGTTGGGCACCATAAAACTAAGTAAATGAGTATTTGTGCAATGTAAAATTAAAACAAACAAACAAAATGACAAATTGCCAAAATGTCCACAGAAACCTTCCAGTTCTGTTTAAAAAACTTTGCCATACATGAGGCAATAAACACAGACAACCTGGCTAAGACAGATCCCCCAGTGTTAAGTGGAATTCTCAGTTCTCCAGTGCCAATTGTGCTATTTTAACTCAGAACTAGGAATCATTTGAGTTCCACTCAGAACTAAAGGTCTCATCTTTTTTTAAGGTAAAAACAGACTGACTAAAGAAATAACCAAGTATTCTATGTCATATAAGAAAAAACCACCTCACTTTGGATGTAACACCTTGAAAAATGCACCCTATTCCTATTTTGATTAACAGAGAGAGGCAAAATTCTAATGCTTAACATCAAATTGGTAAAGTCATTCTGTAGCTTGAATTTAGAAGCTTCAAAGACCTCACTGAAAAGATTTCTCAGTGGGATGATCATCATGCAGATCTTCTGATATTGTTGAAAAAAACCACTTACATCGACTCCTCCAAACAAGTCAAATGTGTATGTGTTTGGGAAACTGGACTCTTGAGCAGCTTTTCTGTCTTCTGTGACATAAACCATGGCTTCCATCGAAAGGAGTGGAGAAATTTCCTGCAAGCAGGAAAAAAAATAAAGCGATGGTTCAAAAAGAAAAGCGTTCATCAGTATAAACACAATTATCTTCCACTATCTGTGTGATCCACTGACTAATCATTACCAGAATCCCCAACTCTCACCTCCCAGACAATCTTTGACAGATACCATCATGCAGACAGCTTCAAAAATTAACAGAATATGATCATAGTAGACTTTCAAGAAAACCACAACAAAATTATGCCAAGCTTTAGGAAGAAGAGTGCAGCCAATACCTTCAGGATGCTTTGGCACTGGGAGAAGTCGCTGTTTGGGTGGCTGTGCTCATACAGCTTCTGCAACAGTAAGGGGATCCCATTCCATTTTGCTTGCTTATCTCTTTCCTTCAACAAGGCCTCTGTGATCTGCAACGAAGGAAAAATGTAATTCCCATGTGTCAAATGCTTCATAACCAGGAAAATAACCGTATCACCTTCCTGGAAAAAGAGCTTACAAAATCCAGTACTTCTTTCCATGCAATTTATCCAGGGTAGGTAGCTGCAGAATTTTACAGATGCAAAGTATCTTAAGCAGGACAGAGCTTAGAGCAGATGTCATTTAGAGTACATAATCTCATTCTGTATTTTTATATTGATTGTGTATTTTAAAATAGGAACACATTAGTCTCTAAACAATTCCATTAGCAGAACTCCAATTGACAGGTCAGTGAAGGAGGAAATGGGTGCCCTGCCACTGTCTCAAATTACACTGGTCTAAGGTGTAGAACGCTGAGGATGGAAAGGCTTCATTACTTGATGCATTCAGCTAGAAAGGAGTATTTCCTCAGCGAAGTCCCTGAAGTCATTAATGGTTACAGCAATGACCCAAAACATGAAGATTTACAAGCAGGAACCTATCAAAGATACAGAGAAAATTCCCTCTGTAGTCTTGGGCTGGTTGTAAATGGAGATTGCCAGCTAAATCCATTGCACAACACTGGCATTATCCTGAGAAACTGCAACCACAGAAAGGAACACCTTTGCATTTGCTACTGTAGTTGTCCTAACTTCTTTCCATTTTCCTCTGTCTCCTCAAAGATTAAAAAAAATCCACCTCAATATTCATTACAGCATTTTACACCTGAAAGAAAAAAGGAAATAGTAACACAAGATATGCTAAAATATTCTGCTTCGAATCCACACAAGAAATTTTGAAGCCTGAATACTTCTGAATGAAGTATTTTGAAACCTGAATACAGGTTAATGCCAGCAGAAGCTGTCAAGGAGTTTAGGGCCTTTAATGAAAATTCACCAGCCAGCCAATGCCGACCAAAACTTAACTCCCTTCCTCTTGGATACTTCAGAGGTACCTACACCAACCCCAATGCAGGGACTTATCCTTGTACACAGGAGAAGGTAAAGCAGACAATTCCAGCAGGATCTTTGGCTGGGTTCATAAACATTTTACACGCCCTCCAAATAAAAACAATAAAATAAAGAAAACCCCAATCCTCAAGCTAAAAGTTAGAAAACAGAATGTCTGGAGCTGGGAGGGACCCACAGGACCATCCAGCCCAGCTCCCAGCCCTGCACAGACACCCCAACAATCCTACCCTGTGCATCCCTGAGAGCTCTGTCCAAACACTCCTGGAGCTCTGGGGCTGTGCCCATTCCCTGGGGAGCCTGGGCAGTGCCAGCACCCTCTGGGGGAAGAACCTTTCCCTGATATCCAACCTAACCCTCCCTTGACACATTTATGGGTTTGCTCTTACTCCTAGGCCTAAACCCCTCCGCTGCTCTCATTCTGCACCTTTCTGTGGTTAAGTGACTTTCCCTCCCACCTGCTTAAATCTTGCTTTTTGTTTCAGCCAAGACATCATTCTCAGACACAGCTCAGTGCACAATTCCAAAGGGCCATTCAATTCCTGATTAGACAATTATATGCAAATATACTCCAATTTCTGACTGAGAATTTAACCCTTTTCTCTGCTTCTTATGTGGGAAAACTGGTGCAAGCTGAGAACTCAGCCTGGCAATGTAGCTAATGTGGGTCCTCGCCCTCTTTGTAAGACTCCCAGATACTGAGGATTCTATTCCTGATGAAATACCTAAATTTTTAGGTAAATAAGAACTTCAGGGGTCTTGAAGTACCAGGTTTTCTTGCTACAAGCAGTGATTGAAGCAGCATGAGCACACCTGGGATATAAAATTCTCATCAGTTTTTAAATATTCCCTGCTTTCTGATTTCTGAATCAGAGGAATCAAACAGCACTGCTGGAGAATGACAGAGATTCCCTCTGAGAAGGAAAAATAACATAGGACAAAACCAAAAGCCAAAATGTCTTCTCATCAGTTGGACTCTGGGTCAGCTCCTTGGAACCCACAGATTACCATTTCTCCTTGGGATACCAAGCACAGGGTGAGCCAAAGGAGCTCTACCACTGCCCCATCGCAGGTGTGGGAGGAGTACAAACCCCGCAGGCAGTGGGAGGAACAGGATTAATTGCTGGGTAAAGTGCAAAGAGCACACAGCAAAATGCCAGGGAAAGCATCCAACTCTCCAGCTCCAGCTGATGTGGAAGATACCACAGGCAGAGATGATGTGCACGGGCTGCAATCTCAGATTCCAGTAGCACAGAGCAAAATTCAGCACTCAAATGCTCTCAGGGAAGGCCAAAAACCTTTAATTAACATGAAAACCTTGTGCTGGGTTTAACATCACACTGTTAGTCACACATATGCTTCTTGGTTTGGGGCAGGATCCATCAGATCCATCTTCACTCCCATTTCTGTATGAGCAGGGCTTCCTCTCCCTGCCCCAGGCCCTGAAAGGCAGCCACAGAAAACTTGAAGAAATGAAATTCTGAAAGAGTGAAGCAAACGTTTCCTTGCTCTCATCATCTTTTAACTGCTTTCAAAGGAAAAAAAATAGTAACAAAAAAAGAGATTTTCTTTCTCTTGATTCAACACATCTTTGGTTTCACTGCAAGCTCTGGCTTGTGGTCCCTGCTCTGTATTTGAGGCTACCCTGGCTCTGGATATTTCCATTGTGGCTGGGTGGTATTTGCCAATGCAAAGATTTTGGATTCTGTGAAGGGATTAAAATTCAATCAGACTTTATGGAGCTGTCTTTCCTCACAGCCATTTTGGTTTAAAACTGCATCTCTTGTTTTCTGTAACAGCAGTTAGTAGATGTTTTTCATTTATGCAAAACTGGTCTTTTTTTTGGGCAAATTTTACTGAGTACTCATCAAAATCAGCACTGGGGGCTGATTTGGGGCTCCTTTCCTCTGTGGCATGTTTTGATCTCATTCAAGCAGGAAAAGTGCAATCCAACACTGATTTTCTTTATTCACTGAAAAGCTCTGGATAAAATACCTGAAATCTTGCACCCAAAACTTGAGAAGTTAGGTATTACCTAGCAAGAAGGAGAGGCTATAGCAGCCCAGCTGGGACAGCCAGGACCTCCCCAAGTGCTGGCAGCTGGGTTGGGAATTGTCATGCCCTACTGGCGTTAGGACACGACAGAACAGGCATCAGGTACTGGGAAAACAAAAGCAGCTGCATCAAAGCCTCCCTAAGACCCAGGTACAGCAAACCAAACTGGTACAAACAGCAGAGTCCACATGGTCACTTCCCAGATTGCTGCAACACATCCCAGTTCTGGCTCACAGAGAAACCCAGGGACAGCACACTGGGGCTCTCCAGGATGGTTACATCCCAGGCAGATCCCTGAAAACACAGCAGCACACAGCAGCTCCTCCAGAGCTCCCAAGCTATGCCCCAGTCCAAACCTGTCTGTACAACCCTGGTTTTACACCTCTGGTTTCCTGATGCTGTTCCCCAGCCAGGGATCACCACCTCACCGGGATCATCCATGTCCCCCTGCTCCAGCTGTGCCATGAAGCTGTGGAAAAGCAGATTTGCTGGAAGGACAAGAAAAGACCTTGGAGAGGATTTAAGTGCAGAGATAAAAATGTGTCATCAGCCCACCCATGACTGTAAGGCAGAACAGACTGAGTATTTATTTCCTTAGAGGCTCCCAAGGAACTGGAGCCCAGCATTTCCCAGGAGATTACTCCAAGGACTGTTAAATACCACAGGAACACTTTCCTACTACAGTTTAAATAACTTTTGTGCATAATTTTCCTTGAAAGTATGCAAAGGGCTGAATACAGACACTTCATACAGCTCAGAGTATTTCTTTTAAATTTCTTTCTAATCCTCCTGTCTTTTAAATCCTTTCAAAAATGATAGAATAAGAAGCACAGAATCTCCTGAGTTGGAAGGGACCTCCAAGGATCATCCAGTCCAGCTCCAGGCCCTGCCCACACACCCCAACAATCCCATGCTGTGCATCCCTGAGAGCTCTGTCCAAACACTCCTGGAGCTCTGGGGCTGTGTCCATTCCCTGGGGAGCCTGGGCAGTGCCCAGCACCCTCTGGGGGAAGAACCTTTCCTGATATCCAGCCTAAACCTCCCCTGACAGCATCCACTTGCATGATGGCTGATAAATAATTATGAATAATAGCTAAATCTTCATGAAGTTATATGTTAATATTTGCCTCTTGATCAGTTTAACTTCCCTTTCACTCCTGCCCCTCCACTCTGCTCATCCTCCAGGCACAGCCTCTCCAGCAGCACAGGAGCAGCTCTTTCCCCCTGCTCTGTGTCCACGCCCTGGCACATGCTCAGCATGTTGTTACCAGCATTGCCAAAACATTTCTTACTGTCCCGAGATCTCTTGGAGCTAAAGTTGCTCCCAAATCCCTTCCCATTTCAGTGAGGGAACCCGTGTTCCTGCACTGTAAAAATTTTCCTTGCCCTACAAAGCAAAGCCCTGATTCTCCTATCCTTGCCTCCACCCCTCTGCTGAGCTGTGGTCAGTGACACTTCTCCGCGTCTTCCCAAAACTGCCAACAAACTGAAGGCCCAGGAGCGCGTGACAGCAGCAGAAATACCAGGAGCTAATCCTCCCCTTTGCTCTCCAGAGCATGGCAAACAGTTTCCTGATAAAATTGTGTCTCTATTTCACATTTTACCCTTCAAACATTTCACTGCCTTGCTGAGCACTCGCTACAGGAGGGCGTTTGCTGTCATCTTTCAGAAAGCAGAAGCAGTGACTCAGGTGTCCAGGCATCCTTCACAGCACTGAAGGGTTCCTGCTGTGACAGACTTCACAGCTATGACACATCACTTAGAAGGTTTTTTTAATTTAATTTTTCATTGCAACCATACATTAAGACTGGAACTGCTTTTAAGAAAAGCAGAATTTCCATTCTTGGTATTTTCCATGACCAATTCCAAAGTATATATTCAAATATCCTAAAAATTTAAAAGGAAACAGGCACAGGATTACGGATCTCGACAAAAAGACACAAGCATTTATCTCTATGTATTTTCAACAAAATTGAAGCCTTTCCATATCCTTTCCTTCAAGTCTTTTAGGCTGTAACTTTCAAAAAACCCCAGGAAACTGATATTTGTGCAACTAAATACTTAATTTTCCTCTGAACAGTAATAACTTAGGAAGTCATCTCTGACAGATTACCAGGAGAATGATTATTCAGGAGTTTGGGGAGTGCCCCACCATCTCAGCTCTTCATGGCATTTTCCTTTCCTGTCACTAACAGCCATCCATCAGCCTGGCTAAGCTGTCTCAATCCTCACAGAAGTTTTCCCACAAAAGCCTGTAACCAAGGTAAAAGATCCTGCAAGTTTTGGGTTTAACACAACAGCTTCTGCAGGAGCACAACTGCTGGCCCATGGAGCAATTCTGGAAAGCACTCCAAGGGAGAAATTGAGAACTGTGGCCCTGCAGCTCCAAGACAGAACACACTGTGATCAGGCACCAGCTGTGCTCTGACCAAACACAGGGCCCAGCCCCACAAATTTTATTCATAAAAGGAAACTGCTGGGAGAAGTTTGTGTAAGAGCACCTGTGTCCAGCCTCTTTCCAGCTCCTTGATTCTTCAAGTGCAGATCAAGAGTCCCTTAACTACTGTTCCACATCCTCCCCAGCCCTGGATGGGGCCTCTCATCCCTTCTCCTGCCAACCCAAGGCATGAACCCAGGGACACATTGTCCTAGGATAAAACATGCCACAGCTTCCAGCCAGGCCTAACCATTCCCACAACTCCCAGACAACAGCTCTGCTTGCTGGAACTGGAAGAAGAGCTCATCTACCAAGACAAGAAACAGGTCTCCTGAATCTCAAATCCTCACAGCACTTCCCAGAGCAGGACAATTTCAACACAGGCCTTTGACACCAGCAGCTCTCCAAACCAACCCACTGCAAGATCTACCAGATCAGAACAGAGCTGATCTTACTTTCAGAGAAAAATAAATCAACTAGAATGTAAAATTATATTAACTCCTCAGTGATTTACTTTTCCTTGGAACTGCCTAAGTTTCTTCTTTAATTCATTTTGAAAGAAAAAAAAATCTGTAGGGCTATCTAAGAAAAAGCAGAGGGATAAAGAGTACTGCATCTACATCTTTCTTCTCACTCATCTTCAGCCCTACAAAAAAATAAGACTATTTAAGTCCAGTACAATCACTTTTGGATCATTTCTAGTGCATGGCAGAGCTCTGGTCCTGTTACATAATAAAAGCACATCCAGGCTTTCCAACACTCCCCCACTGTCCTCCCCTGAAGAGGCCTAAGCCTGCTAACACCCACACAATTAGAGCTACTCAAGTGGATTATATTCACGTGAATGTTGTTTTGTTGGTGCTGTTGTAAGGAAGAAACAAAAAACTGACTCGAAAACAAAATCTTTTCCCAGAGTTAAGAAGCTACTCCTGCTGATAACCTGCAGTGGCAGGAGGTGGAAATCTAGATGTCTGAGGAAGAAAATGTTTTCCTTCCAGAGCTTTTTTTAGAGTGGATAGTGACTATCCTGCTAAAGGAAGTGTCTATTCCTAGGGATAGCAAAGCATGAAACACATCTGGAAAAATGGACTCTTTTTTTTCCACTCTGATTGTTTCAGCTAAGCCTTGGCAATGTTGTGAGGGTGAGAGCAGTGCTGACGCTCAGCTCTTGGGGCTGCACCAGGAGCATGTTGATTTGGCAACAAATCCCTGGTGAGTCCATTATTACACTGCTCTGTCTACAGGGATTCGCAGAGCTGCACCTAAATATCTTCTGGTTTCATGCCATATCCATGTTGTTCACAGCTGGCTTGCAGCAGATGAAGTGTGTACCCTCTTGCTAAGGGGATTTGAGCTTGATCAGCTGAGCCAGAGTGTTCTTGGCCTTCAAGGAACAGCGGCACAAGCCCTTGTGACAAACCCAAGTGCCTGTGACACATGGAGAGGGACAACACACCAGGAGCCTCACAACCAATATTCTTCCTTATTGGAAAATGTGTCACTTCTGGAAAGTTGTTCTGCTGCTGCTTCTGGAGCACCTGCACAGCCCCTGGCACTGGCTCTGTGCTCAGGGCAGGCAAACCCCGATGCAAGGTTATGCAATCTGATACCAACACTGAGGCTGTGTCCAGGGCAGCAGCTGATGCCAGCAATGTGGGTAAATCGCATACAGGAACAAATAATGGCAATATCTACTGAAATCTGCTTTAGCTAATCAATGTCTTATCACAGAATCATTTAGGTTGGAAAATACCTCCAAGGCCATCGAGTCCAACCTGTGCCAGATCCCCACCTTGTCACCCAGCCCAGAGCTCTGAGTGCCATGGCCAGGCCCTCCTTGGACACCTCCAGGGATGGGGACACCACCACCTCCCTGGGCAGCCCTTTCCAGTGTCTGACAACCCTTTCCACGAATAAATTCTTCTTGATGTCCAACATGAACCTCCCCTGGGGCAGCCTGAGGGCACTTCCTCCCATCCTGTCCCTGTTCCCTGGGAGCAGAGCTCAGCCCTCACCTGGCTGCACCCTCCTGTCAGGGAGCTGTGGAGAGCAAGAAGTTCTCCCTGGAGCCTCCTTTTCTCCAAGTGGAGCCCCTACAGGCCCTCAGCCACTCCCCATATGACTGACTCTCCAGCTCTGCTGCCCTTCTCTGAGTAATTTATTATTAATAATGAAGCAAGACACCAACTGGCAAGGAAGCTGTGGCTCTGGGTAGGTGAGCACAGCAGGAACATGCAGGAATCCAGATTTCAGAGCCTCAGCTGACTTCAAAACTGCCAGATATTCAGGGGGCTGTTCCTGTCAAAAAATGCTTTTATGTGATGAACTTTCAGATGTAGGCCTGTCAACAGTGATCCTTCCCAGCTCACAGATAAGCCCCTACTTTCCTCATACAAAAATGGATCTTGAGATCACCTAAGAATAGTACACAAAGCTTTATTTAGGGATAAGTGCCACTGCTGCCCATGGCAGGCATCCCAGCAAGGAACTGTGTTCCCCAATCTCCCTGGATCAACATCTTGAGAAGGGTTTCCCCTCCTCACAGGACACCTGCAGCACAGTCCAGACAGCACATGACGCAAATTTTCTTTCCAAAAGATAGGTACAAAAGCTTCAAGGACACTCTCATGACTTGCTCTAGACCCCAACACAGCAGCTTTATCTGTTCTCAGGCTTTTCAGGAGCAGACCAGTTCAGAAATGTAAGCAAGGGCTCCCACGCTGCCACTGAGGAGCCAACAGCAGGAAAACAGGGAATGTTTTGATTAAAAAATAGAACTTGGGGGAAAAAAAAAAAAAACAAGCAGCCAAAACTGCCTCATCCTTCTTGAAAAGTTACATCAAAGAGTTTTATATTTAGACCGTCTACAAACTGCTTCAAGGTAAAAGTACAGAGACACGTAATTTATAAAGTTCAAAATCATTCAGGGAGTTGTTATTCCCCCTGCCTTAGTCCAAGAGAATCACAGAATGGTTCGGATTGAGGGGACCTTAAAGCTCATCCAGTCCCACACCCCTGCCATGAGCAGGGACACCTCCCAGGGATGCAGGGGCAGCCACAGCTTCTCTGGGCACCTGTGCCAGGGCCTCCCACCCTCACAGGGAAGAATTCCTTCCCAATATCCCACCTAACCCTGCCCTCTGGCAGTGGGAAGCCATTCCCCCTTGTCCTGTCACTCCATGCTCTTCTACAAAATTATTTAAAATATCCTCCTCCAGTATTTATCAATTGCTGGGAGCTCTGTGTGTCCAAGCTTTAACTCTCAAAGCAGCACAGGGAGGCCAAAATCTTTCAAGCAAAACAAAATGAAAGCCCAGCAACAAAAACTCCACCTCGATACTGGGCATTATAAAGAGGATGCAACCAGCAGAACTTTCCTTGGTTACTGTAAAAGCTTAAAAGCCCAAAATGAAAACAGTACCACTGAATTTTTCAAGCAAACCAAAGCCCAGAGGTGGAAGCACCACACTACAGACAACACATGTGCATAAGGTTGACAGAGGTTTCCCTGACGGAAATTGCAGTGGCTGAGGAGGTGCATGAAAGAAAGAGTGCTGAGTTGGACAGGTGAGACAAAGTTTGTCCACGTGCCATAGGAAATCCACTCCTAAAACAATCCCACATAAATACCTTCCTTTGAAAGAGTCAATACAGGTTTATATTCATGCAAATTACTGCTTCTTCTTAAGGATTAACCAAAATAGCAGCTGAGGAAGCAGCAAAACAAGGACAAAAGAGCTGTAACAAATCACCTGCTCTTTTACCTCTCTCTGCTACAGAATGAGGCACAGGCATCCATGATGAACAAATCTTCTCTTAGTAATTGCTCAGAATCCTTGTTAATCAAGGAAAATGCTGTTGTCTGTACTAGTAGATTAAAGAAATGCCATTTTTTTATTCCATCTGACCTCTCTTAAGATACTTTAGCTCAACAAATCACCACCTGAATGCAAGTTCTTTATCCCACGTTTCATTTTCCAGGTTTTTACACCATTTTGCATTCAATCTGCACAATAAATGCCGATTATTCTCCATAAAAAGAAATTAATAGTCCATTATCCGTGAGCAGCTTCTCAAAAAAAGCAACATCAGCACTCGACAGGCACAGGCCCGGGGTAGGGAGCTGCTTTCATTCCCTGGTATTTCCCAGCATCATCAACTGGGAAAGATGACAAATAAGAAACAGACCTGGGGCAGTTCCTCACGAAACCACCTGCGTTACAGAGCTAAAATGTCTCCTAAGCCCTAATACCACGAGGCTGCCTTTGTCCAGGAAATACGTTTAAATTTCGATGCTGCATTGTTACAGTCCCAGGCACAGCTTCCTTTCTTTGCAGGGAAGGCCACACCGACCGAAGAAGAGGCGGAGAACGGCTCGGCAAACGCCTGTGCTGCTCCGCGGTGCTCCCACGGCCAGGCTGCGGCCGGGGAGGAGGCACACGGAGACCGAAGGCACCGGGACATCCTTGTGCCGCCCCGCCATGCCGCCCCTCCAGCCCCGGGGCAAAGCCCGAGCACCTCCGCGGAGCTCCGGAGCGCCGAGCCCGGGCTGGGAGCGGCCGTTCTCCCCCAGCAGGCCCCGCTAGGCCGGCGGGGCTCCCCCCGGCCGCGCAGCTCCGCACAGGCCCGGGCAGGAGGCTCTGCACCCCCGGCCCCCAACCCCACGGGCGCCCCAGGCCCCGCGGCCCTCGCCGGTTCCCCCCCCGCCCCAAGCCCGGCCCAGGTGCCACGGGCGGCCCGCAGCGCCTTACCTGCGCCCCGCGGGTCAGCCCGCGGCCGCTGAGCTGCCCGTGCCGCAGCTGTGCCAGGATGTTGGTGGTCGCGGCGCGGGCCCCGCCGGTGCCGCTGCCGGGCCCGGTGCCGCCCCCCGCCACGGCCGCCATGGCCTCCGCGCTGGGGACACAAACAGCGAACCCTCCCCTCGGCCCGCTCCGCCCTGTGCGCAGCCGCGGGGAAACCGAGCCCGGCCAACATGGCGGCCGGAAGGGCCAGCGCCGTGTGGGAGGGAGGCGGGAAGGGACCGAGGCACAGCCCTGCTGCTCACCGCGGCTCTGCCTCCCGCCGGCTCTGGCTTGCTTTCCACCGGCATGCCTTTTTTTCCATCGGGATGCCTTCGTTTCCATCGGAATGCCGTCATTTCCCTCAGCAAGGCCCAGCCACACAGTTCGCTGTTTAAAGAGAGGCTCGCTGAGAAGTCCTGTCGCGGTTTGTTTTTGTTAAAATAAAGGCTTGGTAAGGTGGAACAACACTGGAACAGGCAGAGTTGAGGCTGTTCTGTGTTATTTCTGAGTCGCCCACCCCCCAGCACTAATCTGAGATTAGCTCTTGTTCAGAGCATGGTGCTCATAACACTAAAATTGTGGATTTAATCCCTCTCTGGGCCATTGACTTGGAGCTGGACTTTATCATCCATGTGGGTGCCTTCCAATTTACATGAATCTGTGAATCTGTAATCAGGCTCCATCTAATTACAGTAGCCATGGACAGATGAGTTCTCTCAGCTTGAACTGTGCTGAGGAGCAATCTCATCTCCCAAGGCTACAGCCCCTTGGTTCTGCTGCTGGAGGTTCTTGGATGAGGGTACCAAAATGCCCTGGTCAGGAGGGATCCTCTGAGCTGGAGATCTGCCCCCTGCCCCGTTATGTCCTTTATTTTCCTTTACCTCACACGTGGGACAATGCTGAGAGATTCAGAGCCTGACCCAGCACTGAGCAAAGCTGGTGGAGAAGGCCTGGGGTTCATTTTCATTTCTGCAGATTAAACAATGACTAACGTGTGAGATGTGAATAGCTGGAAAATAAAAAGATAACCTATGATGACAACAAGGAGCCGCTAACAAGAGCTCCATCATCCAACCCTGTCTGGTTTAGGGTGCTCCTCTCTCAGTACGGCTGCAAGAGCCGTGTCAGTGCAGAATTCCTGGTCAGCAGCTATCCCCACTGCCAGGGGAAAGATGGACAGAACTAGAACCTCTGTAGGTTGCCAATCCTTCATACACCTGTCCAACACTGAGAGTGTCTCTTACCATAGTTCATTCACACCTGCAACAGGATTTCCACCCTGAAGGGTAAAATGCAGATTTTATTTAACTTTACAGCACTAGTACAGGTCAAAACAACAAAAAATTACTTTCTCAAAGCAGCCACACACCAGCACAGACTGGGCACTGGTCCAGGTGTATTTAAGTATTTCCTTGTCCACAGGGATTTATTTATGCTGTACCTCTAAGCTCACTCAAATGACTGTAGCTTGTCTGCAGCTTGCTCCAGACTCCTCACTTTCCAGCAGGCCCCCACCTTTTTGTTTTTCCTTTAAAAAGAAAATATCTTGGTCCTCCCTTTCTGGTCACTGCACACACCTGATGCAAAGACACTAATAATGTATTTAAAGGTTTGGATTTGCCAAGTCAGCTGAACACCGAGAGGTTCATGAACATCTGTTCAGCTGCCTCCTGCACCAAGGCAGAGCTGCAACTTCAGCCTGGACTGAGTCCCTTCCACCCAAGCCTTGTGCACGGCTTGTGTTCAGCTCAGCTGGGGCACCCCAGGGGTGGCTGCACTGACTGAGGTGCCATGAAATAAGTGGAGCCCAAAGGGAAGTTAAAAAGAGGAAGGAAACTGGGAAATTTCAAAATATAAGCATGTTAGGTTCTTTAAAAAGAAAGCAAGCTACACTGCAGAGTCAATCAAACATTTCCTAGTCCACCCTCCAGCTCAGTTTTTTGTCCAGGCATTACCTGGACATTTACTAAAGTGGTTTTCAGACAAGAGGTACTGACCCACACTGGTCTGACATGGGGGGACCGAGCATTTTTCCATGTTCTAAGTGCTCTGCTCCCCCCATGCCATCCTTCATGCCCAATATACCTGCCAGAGCTACAAATCTGAGCTTTCACCTCAAAATAAACAGGTTTTCTCAACTGACCAGCAATCTTTCAGGCAAACCACATATTTATAAAGCAGTCAAAGATAAAAGATGGAGTACACAGAGAGTTGTAGGGAAGCTACAGTAATTCCCTGTTTTCCCCTTATGACAGGGAACCACTCAGGCTCATTTTTACAGAACAAAGTGAGCTGGGGACTCTCTGTAAGCCTGTAAAACTCATAAAATGCAATAAAAAGGGCACATTTCTTTCTGGACACCTGTTTGATATTCAGGCAACCAAGTGCTTTGAGATCAGCAGCTCGGCAGCATTAACAGCTGGTGTCTGAGCCATGGCTTATAAAGGAGCAGTAGCAGAATTTAATGAGAAGTTGTTGCACTTCATAATACAATTCACATTGTGAGGTACCACAGTTTCCATTATGAAACTATAAAAATATATTCCCAGAATCTGAAACAAGTTCAATAATTTAAACTGATGATGCAAACAGGATCAGGTGTTATCTAGGAAGACCTGTCCCAGTACTGCAAGCTTGGAGTTAAAAGATTGACTGGGGCAACTGAGAAGGGAGTGTGAGCTTTTCTTAGAGTTTCTCTTCTCTCCAGCTTTCTCTGAAGAGGCATCGTCAGGGTCTTTTGCCTTTTCCCCTTCACCATGGTCAGGAGCTCTTTTTAAAGTGAATTTCTTGGTTTTCTTCCGTGAGTAGAATTCCCTTATCAAGTCTTCCACCTCCCACTGCTCCTCCTTGCGCTTCCTGCAGCAGTGCAGGGCAGCAGGGTCGATGGGATGAGCCTCGGTGTTGAAGATGTACCCTCCAGCATTCAAGACACATTCCCCATAAGGTGTGACCACCACATCAAAGTCTGAGCCATCATTGTGGATGAAGTTGTCTGGGTCAAACAGCAGGTACAAGTATTTGACTGTTTCAGCCAAAAAGAAGGATTCCATGCGATTATCCAGCCTGTGGTCCCTCAAGTCTTTGATCTACAAGAGAAGAAATACAGTGGGTTACTGTTGTATCATTCAATAAGTTATGAACTTAGGGGGAAATATAAAACCAACTTAGAATTCATTTCTGTTAAACAGCACAGTATTGACACCATCTCATCCTGTATCTTATCCCAGAATGGTTTGGGTTGGAAGAGACCTTAAAGATCATCTCATCCCATCCCTGCCATGGGCAGGGACACCTTCCACTGTCCCAGGTTGCTCCAAGCCCTGTCCAGCCTGGCCTTGGACACTGCCAGGGATCCAGGGGCAGCCACAGCTTCTCTGGGCAACCTGTGCCAAGGCCTCCCCACCCTCACAGAGAAGAATTTCTTCCTAACATCTAAACTTGTCCTCAGTTCAGTCTGGGCAAGGAGAAGAGCTTCCCATCATTTCCCCCACTGAAGAAAAAAAAAAGTCACAAGGCTTTTACCTACTTATTCCCAATATTTATAAAGATTGGTTTGTAAAATAGAGCTTGATAGTGTGTTTGGAATCCTCTATTAAATAAGTTTATAGAAATCACTCAGTGCCTCACTGCAGTTCTTGTGTGTTTGATCAGATTTTCAAGGCATAGTGGGAAAGCAGGATCACACACCTGGCAGGAGGAGCCTTCCTGCTCAGCTGCAACACCTACTAGAGATGCAGGAGAGGCTGCTGGTGCTTTCCAATGTTTTGGGCTCTGGTGCAACAGCCCATGACACAATTTGGCCCACTGTGAGGGAAGCTATGAGCAGCAACATGACCAGAACAACTTCCCACAGAAACACAAGGGGCTTGCTGGAAAAAAGTCATGTTTTGCCCAAAGTGATCACCTGACTCAACAGCAAAACATCACTCATGAGAACACCTTCTGAAAGCTGATTTTTAGCAGCTGACATGGCAGATGATTTAGCACTCACAGTTGCAAATCCACAGTCCACCTTGCTGATTTTCTCTATGGATTCCACTGCATCTCTCCCCAGCTCCAGGAGCGTGGGGTCTCTCGTGGCACGGTACAGATACATCGCACTCTCAATCAGCTCTGCAAAACACCAAACATTTGCCAGCACAACGATTACCACACCATACACACAGGGAAGATGAGATAATTAATTTAAAAATACTCCAGGATGATCAGGTGAACACCCTGCCTTGCCTTGTATTTCCTCGGGCTCCAAGCACAGTTTTGCTTTTCCTAAGGATGTGCTACAAAGAAATTCCCTCAAACCAGCCTGCAGCAGCTCAGGTAAGAGTGACTAATGCTGCCTCCCACATTCAGCCAGTGGGAGGGGAGCAAGAAACAAAAAGATTAATACTCAGCTGTCAAAGTGAAAAAAAAGCTTCTGAAAAGGATTACAAGCAAGAAATTCAACCCTCAAAATACAGTTTTTAATCAATACAGTGGAAATACTCTATAGAGACAACATAAGCACTATGCTGCGTTTACTTACTAAAGAAACAGGTCTTTATACTGTAATACCTTTGATAGTTAATGCTGATCAGTATTTTTGGTAGATTTGTCCAGTGTGGATGTCACCTGAACACTCAGATCAGAAGGAAATTAATTATTCTCATTTACAAAGTTTTATGGACCCAATAATCAGATTTTTTTTTTGGTCAGAGTTGTAAAAAATCAGAAAAAAAGAGAGATAACTTCATTGTAGTATCACAGACAAACAGAAATCCTCTTAGCTGTTGAGCTTTACCAGAATGAGTTTATTTCTGGAACTCAGAGCAGTCTATTCACAGTCACTTTCACTTCCTAAATTTAAAGGACACAAGCAGTCCCTTTAACATTTCACGTGACTGAAACACCTCATGCCAGACAATCTAACACTTAAACATGTCAAATCCCACACTGTGAACAAAATTCATTAACAGGCCACCTTTCTCTAGCAACTCTATGGTTTGCTTCCTGTTTCCTTCCTGTCTTTGTGAGTGGGGAAAACAAAATGCGCAGCTTTGACTCTGGAAATCCCTGCCAAAATCCATGCAGGAACTGAGTCAGAGCAAAACTGGGGAGGAAATTGTGGAGGGCAGGTGTTGCTCTAGTTTGATCTCCCCACCAGAGCTAAAGCAGGAGTCCATGACCCTTTTAATTTCAGTTCTGTTTACCAGGCCTGAGTGGATATCCTTCTCTTTTGTCCACTGTGTATCCCTGGGGAATGTTGTAGAACTCGGGCAGGCCCCCAAACTGCTTCCAGACCGTGTAATAGTTGAGGAAGGTCCGCATGGCATTGTCTACATCCCCAATGAGGCTCTGAGAGGAAACAATTAGCAAAGACACATGTGAGTGAAGAAAAAACAGCACAGGAATTGATGCAATAACACTCCTAAAGGCAAAGAAATACCCAGTGACAGAAATGGGTATTTCAGCAGGTCTGAGTGGTGTAACTGATACTGTGGCATGATGCCTTAAGAAGAGGTAAGACTGAAAATGCTGCTTTTCTGTTGGATCACATTCCCACATCTGAAATAATGTGCAGTCTCTCATTTTTTTTACAGAAGGTTCTGTTTTTTCAATCAAATGTTTAGTCAATTACAGCATCCAATCTCCTAGTGAAGAAAATTAAGTCTCAGTACAAACATGAAGACTAGTGAGAAAGCAAAGCTCTTGATGGGAAAAAATTCACACAAATAAAGCATTTGTGAGGTGATTGTGATGCCTGAACAGGGCTTACCTAAAACAGAGGCTAGACAAAGTTAGGAGAATAAAAAGCAGTTAAATTTATTAAAGGCTTTTAAGGTGCATTTAGGGCAGACAAAGCCTACTTGAGAGGCTGCACCCAAAATGGATGGCAAGTCATGGGTTTTTAATATTTTTTAAGTTCTGTCCATTTATATATCGAGCCTTAATCCTCCAATTACACCTTCAGGTGATGATGTCAATCACCCCAAGTTTGCTCCCCCAATTCACTGGGGGAATGTTGTTTACATATCTTGGGGCCCTGAGGCAGCGAAGTGTCCTTGGATTTCCAACTTAGAGGAATTGTTTTGTCCAAAATGTTGGGAACAGGAGCTTTAGCACCCTGTGTGGAGTCCAGAGTTATACACTAAAACTACAGATACATGAAAATATAGAAGCTAAAAATCCTAAGGCATCACTAGAAAATGAGGTGTGAGTTTCTTTTTCCTTATATTCCCATCTGAATTATGAGACCATTGTCTGTGGAGTTTTCTACAACAAAACTGCCCTCCCATCATGCTGAATGGGAGACTTTTTAATAGACTGTAGATAAAATCAACATTTTCTTCAGTATTACCTCCTATAGGCTCAGCCTACTGCAGATTTCACTAGAGATCAAACCAAATTTTTAAACCTGCACAGATGAAGGTTATATTTGTAACTTTTTTATTGAAGACCAACCCCTGACAGATGAACAGAACCACCAGTTGCTGCTGGTATGACATCTCTTACCTGCAGGCCTGGCCAATAGGCCTCCAGAGACTGAAACACAGGCATGGACACTGTTCCTTTGTACATCTGAACCCACAGGTACCAGTCATCAAACTTGGTGTAATTTTTGATGGCTTTGTTATATTCTGTAAAGAAACAGATGGGTAGATAAGAAAAAAAAAAATCTAGTTTTTAAGAATGAGAGAAGCCCCTTTTTCACTTGAGCCATATTAAATGAGTTCTCAGGGCACTGACTTTAGTAACTCTGTTATCACAGACTGTTCAAAAGTATTACAGAAAAGGCTTCAGGAACAGTCTTGGATGTGCCCCACTAGATCCTTCATCTCCTCCTGCCACACAGCTTTCTACAGGTGCAGCCAAGGAGGCATTGCTGGGGCCCTTCATGGAGAAAACAAACCACTCACCTAGAAACATGGACATGAGCTCCTTGTCCTGCAGGAGGATGGCTCCTTTAACCAGGTATTCAAAGTAGGAGTCCACCCCTGCCCCAATCCCTGCATCCTGGGCCACCCACTTGGCAGTTACCACATCAATGTGGTTCCCCACCTGGAAGGAGTGAAGGAGAAGGAGAGAGGGAGTTAAAGTGACACAAGAAATCCTGGCCTTTTTTCAGACCATCAGTTTCACAGATTCACAATGTCCATTCCAACCAGCATTTTCTGCATTACAGGACACATTTATCAACATCAGAGAAATAGAAACTATAGAAAACACAACTTTTATGCTTGTGATGTAACATATATATGTAAAAAATTTATGCTTCCAGTGTCAACACTTCAACTGGCCGAAACCACACACTATAATGCTACTGCAAAAATGTACCATTTCAACATGAAGTGTCTGGTCCTAATTCTGATCTTACAAAAGAGTACAGAAGGATGGAGATGTGCAGACACAGAGATGGAGGCCAAGAATGTCAAAGGCACAAGAGCTGCCATGCTAATATTTAAATAGATGCTGGCACTCTTCAGCCTGTGAACAAACCCAGCTGATGGAGAGTAAAATACACAATCATGTCTTTCTTAGCAAACATTAAAAAATCAAGGAATTCAGTTTCTTTCTTGAATGAGGACTAGGGATTGCTACGGATAAACCAAAAATAAACAAATCCCAAAGCAAACAAATGGAAACATTTCTTCATACAGCCTGTGAAAAATTTGTTGCAATAAACACAGAGTATGAATCAATCTGTTTCACTTCACATATGCAACACCAAGAGTTCACAGAGGTTAAAAAAGCAGCAGCAGAAAAGAGCAGGAGACAGTGAACACAGAGATAACACTCCCAGCTCTGGATATTCCTGAAACCCCAGAGCTGTACAGGCTGGTAATATCTCAGTGCACTTGCCATGCTCTTATTCCCTTCCCTAGGCCTTTGTCTCACCAGGCATCAGACAGACCTTTCATTTAATCTGCTCCAGCTGCTGTCACAAAAGCTGCAGCACCCAGCAGGAGGCATTTGTCTCCCAGCCACATCTGGCGTGGGCCAGAACAATGGGATAATGTTGGGCTGCTGCAGTAAAGCAGAGATGTGGGTGCTGCAGGTGTTCAGGAACAATGTCAAACACGAGGCTTCAGCACAGTTATGAGCACTGGGGTTATTTATCTAATTCCATCTCCTCTCTGTTGATGCTTTTTTATGCCTAGAATTGCATCCATGAAACTACACCAAAAGCAGCCCAGCACATTCCAAGTCCATTCCTCACTCACCAGCCCAATATCTGAGCGATTTTTCCACAGTGCCTTCAAAGCCTTCCTGGCAACATCCTCAAACACTGGGTCACCAGTAAGGTGGCTTAGAGTGGCAAACTCCACTATAAATGTGCCAATTCCAGCAGTACAGGTGACTGGGGTCTCGCCAGGGTTTACTCCATGCAGCAGGTTCACTGTGCCATAAGGCATACCAGTTGGGGTCTGGAAAGCTGAAACACAGAATTTTTGGGTCACAGAAGTGCTCAGTGTTGTGTTTAACAGACACTCAAGCAAACGTGCCTCACATCCCACTGCCCATGGGCAGGAAGTGGGTCTGGAGTAATTGCAGTCACTGCAAAGAACAAAATGAGAAGTGGAGTGTGATCCTGGGAGGGGAGGAGAGGGTACACACAGTCCTGGGAAAGTCCTGGGGATCTGTTCCAACTTGCCAGAGCAGCAGACTGCATCCTCACTGTTTTTTACAGCACAGGCAGGGCAGTCACTAAACACTCCACAGTAAAATGCAACCACTGAGGCTGATCACTCTTTGGTGCACACAAGGGAACAGTGCCATGCCATGAGGGCACACAGCCCACAAAGAGCAGATAGGGCAGCATCTTCTTGTCTTTACAAGCTGCTGTCTCGCAGCCTTTATTTATTATTTATATTAAATATGCTTCCCCTCAACAAGCAACAAACACGCTGATGAGTCAAGCACACACAGCACTTGGCACACACACATACAACATTTTCCCTGCAAACTAAACTTGCATGGAGCTCAGGGAACGCAGGATTGGTTTATGAGCTGGCACATCAAACAGTGCATCACCCATCACAGCCAGCAGGCACCCATGACCCCCAGCACAGTGACACAAAGCAGATGGGGGCTCACCTGGCAGCAGTTTGCGAGCTGCTTCCTCAGCCATCCTCAGGAGAGGCCCCGAGCACGGCCAGCCTGCTTCGACTTCAACTCCAGCCTTCCTGGAGAGCAGGTGAGCAGAGAGAAGCCCCCCCACCACTGCAAGGACACATCAGAATCCATTAAACCATGTGGGGAGGAATGAAATCTCACACCAGTTATACTCCTCATCAGAGGCACAGTTTAGGGTAAAGAAAAGTGAGATGGCTCACCCTTACCAGCCTAACTGAAATGCCACAAAAGAAGAGAGATTTGTTTCTTTCTGCTTGTTTGAAAAGAGCAGCAGAAACGTGTGGAGTGACAGGGCAATGGGTGATGGGTTCAAACTGTCAGGGAGCAGGGATAGATGGGATATTGGGAAGAAATTCTTCCCTGTGAGGGTGGGCAGGCCCTGGCACAGGTGCCCAGAGAAGCTGTGGCTGCCCCTGGATCCCTGGCAGTGTCCAAGGCCAGGCTGGACAGGGCTTGGAGCAGCCTGGGACAGTGGGAGGTGTCCCTGCCATGGCAGGGGTGGGATGGGATGATCTTTAAGGTCTCTTCCCACCCAAACCACTCTCAGATTCTATGATACATTTATTTTGTCTAGGAAGAGTCAAAAACTTCCTTGTGACTAAGAGAGGCTGTGAGTTATTAGCTATATTTAGCTGTTAGCTATTAGTTATATAGCTAACATAAATATATTAGCTAATATTAGTTATTTCACAGGCCTGTCTGTGGTCACGTAACAACCGCAGAGAAATTACACTCCTGAAAAAGTTGTCTCAGCAATATTTGATAGGACAAGCAACAAAAGCATAATTAACAGTTTTGTGTCCTGACAGTGTCTTTCAGTTGGATGGCACAGAAGCAGTCAGACATTCAACCAGATGCAAGACCCCAAAGGCCTTTGTGGTTTTCAAGAAAAAAAAGAATAATCCTAAAAATTAATAATCTCTGTTCCAAAACAGTATGTAACAGAAAACAGAATACAATCTCTACTGTTTCAATGGGAAATGTATTTATTCCAAAACTGAAAACCTTGCTGCAGAATACTGAAAGTGCCACATCTACTTCTGCTTGTGCTGAGGCAGGAAGCAAAAAGGGATGTGCAAAAACTGAAAGGAAGTGACGTTTGTTTGGGATTTTCCTCTGTTTGGGTGTCCTGTACCTCTGCATCCTAAATTGCCTCTAACCACCACCTCACAGTTGTACAGTTCTGAGACTCATGCAGGAAGGAAACCCAAAACAAACAGCACAGAAAAACCCACCTCACCTCGAATGTTTGTTTCGAAGACAGATGCGTTGACATCAATATCGAAGTCCACCCCTTCCTGCAGCACATTGACAACTCGCTGGAACTCAGAAACATTTCCCAAGATCTGTGGGGAAACACAAAATCAGGCTTAGAGTTCACGGAAATACAAAAAGCAGTTCAATATTTGGGACTGATTTTAGTTTGGTTTTACTATTTTGTGAAATCATTAATCACGGATAGTACTAACAAAGTGACTGACAGTTGCATCTTTTCTCAAAATGCTTTCTTCACACACTTTGGGTCTTTATTCCAGAGGGTGTCAGGAAAGGGGAGCTCTGTCGCCTGCCTCCCAGGGCTGATGCAAAGGGAAATGCAAAGCTCCCGGGTCAATGAATAACTGACTTTTGGCACCATCGTGTAAAATCCAGGAGTACAGGTGACTGGCAGGGGCCTTGAGCAGGCGCTGGGCACACAGGGCTGGCTCCTACTCACCAGCAGGGTGTCCAGGGCGTCGATCAGGGTCAGGGAGAAGCTGCGGAGGAGAGAAGCGAGGTGAGAGCGGGCGGAGGGGCCGCCCATCCCCATCCCCACCCCGGGCACAGCCCTTACCTGCCCCAGGTGTCCTGCCCGTCGCACGTCAGCGGCCGCAGCTCGTCGTAGGGGAAGGCGCTCTCCAGGTAGTGCTCGTAGGCGTGGTAGAACATGGCGCGCACCCGCTCCCTGCGGCACAAGCACGGCGCGCTCAGCCCGGGCCCGGATGGGCCCCGCGCTGCCCGCTCCGTACTCACCGGTAGGAAGCCACGTCCAGCCCGCGGCCGGCCGCGCCGGTGCCCGCCGGGAGCCGCAGCGCCCAGAGGCACAGCAGCGGGCCGAGGAAGCGCAGCATGGCCGCGCCGGGGCCCCGCATGGCCGGTCCCCTCACCGGCTCCCCTCACCGGGGTGCGCTCCCCGCTCCCTCCCGGTTCCCTTCTCCGAGCGCCCACCGGGGCCGCCGCGCCTCTGGCCCCGCCCCTCCGCGCCCGCCAGCCAATGGGAGCGGCCTCCGCTTCTCCCGGCCCCGCCCCGCCGCGCCCGTCAGCCAATGGGAACGCAGAGGGCTCGGCGCACGCGCTGGAGGAAGTGCTCCGCGTGGGGCGGCCGCATCCGGGGCGGCTCGGGATGGGAGCGGGGATGCTTTGGTGGCTTCGGAGATGTTTTTGGGGGTTCGGAGATGCTTTGGTGGGTTTTGGGGTGGGACTGCCGCTTCGGTGGGGCTGTGGGGCTCTGCCTGCGGGAATTGTCACCGGGAGTGCCCGCAGAGAAGCGAGAGGTTCCTGCGGTACCTCCCCGGAGGCTGCAGCTCGCCGTGTCTAGGGCAGGACAGAGCCTCCCGGGCGGGTGGGAGGGCACCGGAGGAGCGGGCAGGGCAGTGGCGGAGCGAGCAGCGCTGGAGGTGCTGCTCTCAGCCCCCAAAATAAAGCGAACGGGTGTTAATAAAAATGAGGTGTTGCCAGCGGAGGGGCCAGTGCCCGGGAAGGTGCTTGTCCCCTGTGGCACAAGGAGGTGGTGCCTGGCACTGCTCCTGTGCGGTTCCTGTCGGGAAATGGGATAGAATATTTGTGAAGTGGTTGGGACATTGCTGACCTGTAGGCGTTCCTCCTGACCGGCCCTTCTCATGCGGCTTCTCCCTCTAAGCCCAGCTTTGGGTGAGGTTTGTGTGATGCAGCAGGACCTGCTTTGGAAACATAATCCGTGAATGGAGTCCTGGGGTGGTGCCACCCTCCTGCACTGGGACTGGGCTCCAGCTCTGGAGTATTTTCCTGTGTCAGAGCAGGGCTGGCTTACAATAGCCTGATTCCTTGCTGGAGGATTGAGTCCCCTGGGGGTACCCACAACTTCCCAGAGAAGCTGTGGCTGTCCCTGGATCCCTGGCAGTGTCCAAGGACAGGTTGGTTGGGGCTTGGAGCAGCCTGGCATAGTGAAAGGTGTCCCTGCCCACAGCAGGGGTTGAATGAGAGGAGCTTTAAGGTCCTTCCAACCCAAACCAGTCTGGGATTCTGTGGTCAGTACTGTGGCTCACACCTGGAAAAGTTCCCGAGCCTGTACTCCCAGCATGGTTACACTGATTTTAGCACCCTGCAGTTTAACCAGCACTGTGAATTTTAACATCAGAGTGATGGACTGAGCACTCCCTACACCTGCATCTTTAGACTTGGATTGATCCACACTAACTCCGTCCTGTTCTTCCCACCTATGCCCATAGATGAGAGGGTTGAGCCAGGCAGGGAGAGCAGAAACTAGAAGTGATGAATTAACCCTTTGGGTGGCAGAGGTGCAGCATTTAGAAATCAAAACTAAATCACTTTGCTTGCGGGAGAGGAAAGGGCACAAATAACCCAACACTTCATCAGCTCATAGCAGCTGCAGACTCACAGAATGATTTGCATAGGGAAAGACCCCAAAGATCATTCAGTTCCAACCACCTCGCTGTGGACAAGGAGGTTTAGCATTGGGGAGGGCTGCCTATTTATGTTTTTTAATAAAATAACCCCAGTTTACCCCTCAGCTCCCAGCCTGGGGCCATCCCACTAGGTGTCAGTGCACACTCAGATACCAGCATGGTGGCCCAGACAAAAAGCCTCTGAGTAATTTCAACATACTGTTCATTTGCTGCGGCTGTGATTTGGGTTTCTGGGGCCATTCATCATAAACTGTCTGCTTGCTGATCCCATGGCTCAAGGCTGCTGGAGTATCTCGCTGTGTTCCTGGGAAAATCAAACTGTTGGAGCTGATTTCACTAAAAGCTGTCACAGTACATTACTGGAATGCTTTTTATTAAAGTTCATTTTCCAGACTTTAATTTAACAGTGTTCGAGAGCACTGCCATTTACTGTATACTGGAACAGTAATTTTCCTATCAAAGTCAGTTACTCAGAACTGAGTAACTAAAAGCTGACTGCATGTTTTTGGAAACAGATGCAAGAAAAGCAGGACAAGACAGAGGCAGAGCCATCCAGAGTCCCCCTCCTGGCAACAGATGGAGGAGCAGTGTCCCCCTCCTGGCATCAGAGGGATAGCCGGGAAGGTGGGAATGTTATGCCACTGGGGCCATGGAGGAGGTGGGTGCAGGGAGGCAACATCACAGGTGCTAGTTACACTAATCAAAGACCAAAAGAAGGGATGAACAGAGGGGGCTGAACGCAGAGACTGGCAGGCAAGAAACCAGCGGCTGGGAGAGCCAGCTGGATCAAAACTGGTTGGGAAAAACTTGGAAGAACTGGGTTTGGTGCAGTGCTCGTCACCTTCCTTACCCCTTCTTTAGGCAGCCAAGCACCCTGGGGGTGGATTTGGGAGACAGGTGGGGCTCTCTCCTCTCCAGCACCTCCTGAATGCTAGAGGTTGATTACAAACCCCACTGGAGCGAGGTGACCCTTGTGGCCACCACAAACCCCACCACAGAGGCGCTGAGAAAAGTCCATGGGAAGGCAGGTGGGAGCAGCTCCTTGCTGGAGGGGAGAGCACCATCCTCAGGGCATCAGACATCCCGAGGTGCTGGCCCTGCACAGCCCCTGACTCTTGGAGAAACAGCAGCTTCCAGCTGGAAGTCACCTGTGAGCTCTTTAATAAACAGAGCTGGTGGGATGGAAATGATTTGGAGGAAGGGAGGGCTTTCCCTGTGACTGTGGCATATACTGGAGGATATTTACATGGTGTGCACATTATATCATACAAGTTACATGGGCTGGGCTGCAAGAAATCGAAGGTACAGGGAGTGGTGCTCCCAAATGGACACAGCATGTTGCTAAAAATCTTGGGCTGCATCAGAGTTAAGTGCTTCTTCAATGCCCCACTCTGCCTTGTCAGGCTTTCTGTCTTTATGAAAAGGCTACTGGCAAAACCATCTGAACTTTGGTTTGGATATGGGAGAGGCTGCAATTACAGGGGTGTTTAACACTGTGGTTTATGACCTCTTTAGGCTGAGGACATGTTTACTACTTGCTATTACCGTAAGTGGTGCTGTTGCCCTGCTTGCAATTCTGATGCCTATTAAGATGGAAACTGTATGTAAATTGGGATGCCTCATTAATATTTATAATTCATGGTGAGATGTAGGAGTTCATCTGCTATGAGAAGAACCGTAAACAGGAGGTTTATGAACACTGAAAACTGTTGCTAAGGTGGTTCTCTTGAAATAATTTTCCTTTGCAGCCGAACATCAATTCTTAATTTTAGTAGCACACGTAGCAGGATGGAAATGATGATTGATTTTTCTCCAAGTGCTGTGGGCTGCTTCAGTCAAGATTTCACTATAAAAGACTAGACATTTCCAATTGCTTTTTATAAGTTCGGAATTGATTTTATTTGTTTGGCACCTGACTAACATAATAAAAGAGAAAAATACAGTCGGACAGAAAACACAGAAAACTGATGGGCTGCCTGGTTTCTGGCCTTCCTTTAGGTGATGTGATTCATGCTCCTGCTGCTCCAGGTCTCTTCCAAACATGCAGAAGTTTTTGCAGTATATTCACAAAGAACTGTGGCTCTGTGTAGAGTTTGAATGTTTTATGCAAGTCTGGATCGCTGTTGGGAACTTGGCAAGTGAGAAAGCAAAAATAAAACTGAGTTAGCATCAGTGTGTCTTGGTTTTTTGTATGGGCACTTGTGGCACCCGTGTTACCTGACATCAGTGAAGTCCAGAACTGCCCCATTTGTGTGAATGAGGCTTCATTTTCTTTATCCAAGATAGGATTTTCCTATGGGGAATGTGCCTTTCATATTTTTGTACCAGGTGGATTTGAAGGTATTCAGATGAGTGGTGTCTGTAGAATACAGGCAAAGGGCAGACATTTCTCTGTGACATAAATCCGTCATGTCCCCGCAGCCGAGGAGCAGGTGCTCAGGGGAGAGGTGAGGCTCTCTCTTGCACCATGAGTGTCAGGGGTGTCTGCTCAGTGTTCTTCTGCATCATTTGTGTTTCTGGGTGGGCTTGCAAAGGAAAAATATGGACAAGAAGGGTTATTCAGCCTTACTCATAGTGGGAAAGAGGTGGGACGTTTGGACAATGGCTTCAGCTCAGCCAGGATTTGGACTTTGGAGTTCAAAATTGTTTGAAGTCTGGGAGAATCCCTCACCTTTCACATGAGCACTCTGAATAGGGTAAGAAGGGCTGAATTTGGTAAGAAAGGCTGAGTTTACAGCTGGAGAAAAGCAATGAGAAAAAGTTCCTGTGGCTCTCTGGAAACACAGGTGGTAGAGACATTTTATTGCCTACTTTATGATCATGTAAAACAAATTCACTGCACCTTGTCAGTGAGCAGGGATCTCCTGCTTTAGGTAAAGGTCAGGACGGGTGAGTTTGTTTCTCTGCACAAGGACTGCGTGCAGGAGTGTCTGACTCCACACTGGGCTGCAGGACTGGGGGAGGCAGTTTGGAGCTGCTGGGAGGTTTCTCTGGTATTTGGGAAAAGGGAATTTTGTCCTGAGGTTTTGAGGAGGGCCAGGGGTGGAAGTGGGACACCGTCAGCAGCCACTCTGGGGCAGTCTGGGCTTAGGCTGGGGTTTACACAGGAGCCCAAGTGGCAGCAGCTGACATTGTTCTGTGGTGTGGTGTGAACAGCATGGAGATACACCAGAGCACATCTGGCGGAGTCATTTCTCCAGCATTCACCTTGGTTTTGCCTTTTAAAACACCCTAAAACCACTTGGAGACTGGCACAGGCAGCCCAGAGAAGCTGTGGCTGCCTCATCCTTGGAAGTGTCCAAGGCTAGGTTGGAGCAACCTGGACCAGTGGAAGGTGTCCCTGCCCGTGGCAGAGGTTTGGAACAAGAGGAAGTTTATGGTCAGTTCCAAGCCAAACCATCCTAGGATTCCATGATTATTGCAGCAGCACAGTGTATGTCACGTATTAAGACATTTGGGTGACAACCCTGATGGCTGCCTCTGTCCCCAGAGTGATTTTGTGACAGGCTAAAGAGTAAACTGCTCCCTGAGAGTGCTGTTTCAATCTGCTTGGGGTGATAATCTGGAAAACCCTGAAAGACATTGTTCTCTGGGAACATTACTTTGATGTTTAACAATTGCCAATTTTCTGATGTGGAAATTTCCATGAAAAAAGCACAATTATCTCTGAAAATGGTAATTAGTGGAGGTGACCTAGAGCTGCTTGGGAAGGGGATGGTTTGGAGTGGGAAGGCAGAGCAGAGGGAAAACCCAGCCCATGAGGTTTCAGTGACATCTCCCATGGGGATGCCTGCTCAGCTGGGCTGGCACAGGAGCCAGAGCCACCTGAGGAGCACCAGTGCCTGGTCCTGGCAGGATTTGGGTGGGATCCATGTGCTGGCCACACCTCGCTCCTCCCTGCAAGAGGTGTGATGATCTGGGCAGTGAAATAAAGCCCAAATGCAGCTCAGGCTCTGTGACCTCTCTGTCCTTCATCACCTGGCTGTGAGAGAAATCCCAGCTGGGTTTTCTGGAATCAACACCTGCTTTTTTGTCCATGCTGTTGGCACTCAGTGCCTTCAAAACTTTCCATCCCCCCTCCTGCACACCCACACTGAATAACCTCCTCCCGGTGAGGTCCTGGCCTCCTTTCCTGGGGATCTACATAATGGCATTTTCAGTGTCTCATCCATGTTGGATGAGAAAGGTTCCAGCAGCCAGCTGATTTCCTTAAAAGCTTCACTCTGCAGGTGAGGAGGTGGCTCCTGACCCTGTCCTTCCTGACACTCATTCCCACAGAGCTGCTTTTCCCCTCCTGCAGTGTGGAAGGAGACAGAGGGGACCTCCATCCTCTCCTCTCCACATCCCTCTCTCCAGGGGCTGTGACATCCAGATGATTTTGTGTCCTGGAGTGGGACCCCTGCCGTGACCCCAGCTGGGGAATGCAGCACACTGGCTCTCCCCTGGCTCCTCGTGGCTGCAGCAGGACTCTGTGGGAGCAGATCAGCTTCTGGCCAAGCTTCAGCCCCCGTCCTCCATCCAGGGATTCACCCATCGAGCCCTTCCTCTGTCCCTGCCCAAGGAGAGGCACACGGATAGAGTCCTTAGTGCTCCTGGTCCTGCTCACGTCACAGCTCTTGGCTTTCCTGTGCAGCCCAAAGTCTCAGGAATTGCAGAGTGCTTGTGAACAAGCTGAGATCCTCAGAGAGCCACAGACTCAGGGAATGAGTCTCACAGGAGTAAAGAAAGACAATCCCAAAACTTGCTCAGAGCTCTCCAGTGAGGGAGGGCTGTGGCTGTTTGCTCTCCCGGGCTTGGTGTGTCACATCTGAGCATCCTGTGGCACCTGGGTGCTGCTTCCACAGCCACAGGTGTCGCCTGAAGGACTCCTCTAAGCCCTCAGCTCTGCAGCTCCCAGCAGGACCACAGGGGCATTTGGATGTCGCCTTTTGCTTCCTGGCAAAAGCTGTGGACAAGGACAACTTTCAATGGGGAGAACCAACCCCACAGTGGCCACTTCTGGGGCAGCCTGGATGGAGATTCCAGCCAGAAAACAAGGGGCTGGCAAGGTGTTTGTGTTGAAACCTCTCTGGCAAACATTTAGTGGTTTGTCAAGAACTGAATCAGTGACAACTTTGCTTTAAAAGCAAAACTCTCAGTTTTCAGCTGTTAGTTTAGGATTATTGATAAAAATCAAGCATGTTTTCACTGGCAGTGGCTTTTCAGAGCAGGATTTGGTGGCTAACCACCTGCTCCCTCCGCGGTGAACCCAAAGTGTTTCGAAGGCAGTTTTGCTTCCCTGGGTCCCTGCTCTGTATGCCCAGAGAGCTCCTGTCCCTCTGGACAGGACTGTGAGACACAGCCGCTGGGACAGCATCAGAAATGTCCATCCACATCCAGCACAGGACAGATGTCACGTGTCTCTGCTGCTGCCTGTGTCCCTCTGTGGTCAGCACCTCCTGGCTACTTCTGGGGTCCTAGAAGGGCCACTGTTTTTCTGTGCCCTTAAGGGATATGGTCCTGCCCCTCTGCCCAGCCTGGGGAGGCACATCTGGAGTGATCCTGCCCCTCTGCCCAGCCCTGGGAGGCACCTCTGGAGTGCTGTGCCAGCTCTGGATCCTCAGCCCAGCAGGACAGGAGCTCCTGGAGCAGGGCCAGCGGAGGCTGCACAGCTGAGGAAGGGCCTGGAGCATGGCCCATGGTGCCCAGGAAAGGCTGAGGGAGCTGGGGCTGCTCAGCCTCCAGAGGAGCCCCAGCTGAGAGGGGCCCTCAGCCCTGGCTGTCCCTGGCTGTCCCTGGCTGTCCCTGGCTATCCCTGGCTGTCCCTGGCTGCCATCGCTGTGTGCAGGGAGGGTTAGAGCAGGGCCAGGCTCTGCTCCGGGGGCAGCAATGGCACAGAGGAACAGCACGGACTGAGCCCAGGGAGCTCCTCCTGCACAGGAGGCACAACTTCTACCCTGGGCAGTGCCCAGCCCTGAGCAGATTGTGCAGAGAGGCTGTGGAGTCTCCTCCCTGGGGATATTCCAGAGCCCTCTGGTCACAATGCTGTGCTCTGTGCTCTGGGATGGCCCTGCTGGAGCAGGGAGTGGCACCAGTGACCCACTGTGGTTCCTTCCAGCCTGACCCATCCTGGGATTGTGTGATTCTGTGATGCTCTGGTCTCCTCTCCTCCCAGGGAAAAGCCCATTCTGCTGCTGGCTGCAGGCAGAAGAATGACCACGGTGCTGCAGCTGACAAAGCTGTCAACATGGAAATAATTTTAAAGGAAGTCTGTGTGTCTTTATTGACAATTGCTGTTAGTGGTCCAATGAGAGGATAGTTTTCATGGCAGTTCTGCTGCTGCTGTTTTGAATCCTCAAATGTCAGTGGGCTGGAGGGCTCCTTCCTCTCTTATTTGAAGATCATATTTCTTTCCCCTCTGTCAATGTTATTTAGAGCCTTCCAGAGAGTCTTGAAGGTGCGTGCTGGCTCTGTTTCCATGCCAGACAAAATGCACATATTGAAGCATTCATCACCACCCCAGCTGTGGAGCTCCTTGGGGGCAGTGAGGTGACAGGGTGGCAGTGGATTCCAAAAGGACAAGTTTCCAGATGGGAAAACGACAGGCTGGGAGTGCAAAACTCCCATCAAGGACCTCGCAGCTCTGCTAAAATAGAAACAGGTTCCTGATAATGTCAGTATGGCAGGAGAGCTCCTGACCTCTGAAGGTTGACGTCCCCTCTGGGAGTGACTGAGCACAGGACAAAGCCACCTCCTGAACCCAATCCTGGTTTTTTTTTTTACTGGTGTGCAAAAAATAAACCAGCAGTGATACAAAGGGACACCCAGCCACCAATTGTGGCACCATTTTCTGCAGCACAGAGTGGGTAGAGGATGCCATGGTCAGTGGGAGCACAGGACCTGCTCCTGGACCTTTCCCACAGTGTTTTGAGCATAAAATGCATTTTTAATTTGTATTTATTGCATAGCTAATCGATTGTTGCCTCATGAGTCCCCATTTGAGCCCGTGTCACGTCTGCTTTTCCGTGTCAAACAGCTCAGGGCTGTGGCTTGTGCATCTCAAGTTTTCAGTTGTGATTTCTCATAAATTGGATGAACACCAACAGGCAAATAACAGTAACAAGGTACCGCCCTACCACAACAATGCCCTGCACTTTTGGGATCAGGTTTGATAGGATTCTTGCCAACAAGTCTGAGTTGAATTTTGCTCATTTTGAGACCTGGTTGGTTGGGCTCATTTCCTGTCTTGGGTTTTTTTTTTGCTGGTTTTTTTTTCAGTGATGTAAAAAAACTCAATGAAGGTTAACAATAGAAATGGGTTAGGACTTTACTGAACCATGCTTGGGTGCTTTAAAGTTATTTTGGAGAACATCTTCATGTATCATTCACTCAAAAACTGTAGTGAATTGAGTGAAATGTAGTGAAATTCAGATAATGACATTTATCTAGGTTTTAATCTAACAAGTCTTTGTGCGTAATACCTTGTACCAACATACACTTTCTGAATTTTTGCACATGTATACAAGTGAAAGAGCTGCTTTCATAGCTGAAAGGGGAAAATATGACCTTTTGGAAATTGTGGAACTTCCCCCCGCTCTCTGAAAATAGAAAAAAATCCAATGAAAAACACTGAGAGATTTCTTTTGCAGATTAGGGAGGGATCTTTCAACCTGCAGTCAAGGGAAGCTCAAATTGTCCTCTGCAAGGGTCCTCAGTAGTCCATGCAGCAGATGATAAGTTATCTCTGTGTTAGGTTTGAGGGCCCAGCAGGACACAATGATCGGGATATGGGCTGCAAAATTATGACATTTTAAAACTCATTTCTGCCTGCTTTCCTCATTGTTTCAGAGTCTTAAAGGGTCCGAGATCTTTTCAGACTTCCCCTTGCTACAGTTGGATTAGAAACATAACATTTTTCTTACTGACAGCTGAGATCTTTAACTGAACAATGTGGCCTGGGCTGAGATAGAATCAGAGTCATGGAATATCCTGAGCTGGAAGGGACCCAAAAGAATCATCCAGCCCAGCTCCCAGCCCTGCACAGGACACCCCAAATTCCACCCTGGGCATCCCTGAGAGCTCTGTCCAAATGATCCTGGAGCTCTGGGGCTGTGCCCATTCCCTGGGGAGCCTGGGCAGTGCCCAGCACCCTCTGGGGGATGAACCTTTTCCTCAATCCACTGTAAACACACAGCTTCATGCCATTCCCTCCAGGGCTGCCTCTGGCTTTAGGAAACAAAACTCCTGGAAGCCACTGGTGCTTGGCCAAAGCAACTTCATGGGGCATCAGTACCTTCTCCAGGCGGTGCCATATGTCTTGAGATTTGGGCCAAGTCAGGTTCTGGTTGGGGTGGCACCAGAGCACCATTGCTATGAGTGCCTGTGCTCCCTGCACTGCCTGCTGTGGGGTCTGTGGGGTGGATGTGGTGCAGCAGCCCAGCCTGAGGTTTGCCATGTCCCCTGGGACTGAGCAGCTCACAGGGGCTGGAGCTGTGGCTTTGTAGGCTCCGCTGGTGTCACCTGAACCCCTGGTTTGCTCCAGGAGCAGCCATGGCCTCCAGCCGTGCTGCCAGCAGAGGTGCAGCAGAGGAGAATGGCCAGCTCATCTCACAACTGCTGTCACCCTGGGGTGGTGGGAAATGCTGGCACGGGCACCCAGATCAGAGGTGGGGAGAGATCAGCGCCGAGCCCCAGGCGAGAGGCGGCTGAGGAGCTGTCACAGGCTGGCTTTGGGTACAAACACCTTCCCGCTCGGGGCTGCAGCGGAAATGTGCCTTTCTGATGATTCTCATGAGAAGCAGGGCTTGTCCTTCCCAGCCAGGCTGGCTCTTGCCTTCTCACCCATCTCATGCTGTCTCCTGCCTCCTTCCAGATCCACTTGGGACCTGATGCTCCTTGTGTGGTCCTTCCCCACCTCCTCTGGCAGCCTCACTCCTGTCTAGCCCACCCTTTAGTGAGAGTCTCCCCATCTCTCCACTCACTGCTCCCTGTTTGAATAGCCTGAGAGGGCAAAAGCTCATTTCCTGGTTCCTGCCTGCATTTTTCCCCCCTGAAGGGCAGGGATGGATGTGCAGCCAGTGTAGGACATGGAACACTGTACCCGTGTGTCTCCTGGCTGGGATGCTGATGCAGGTCCTGTGGAAAGGCCTTTCTCCATAAGAAGGACCATGCAGTGCCTCTGCCCAAGTGATTTGGAGGCTGTTGACCTACCCAACCAGTGTCCAGGTGGGAAACCCCCACTGCTCACTCAGAAGGGCTTCTCCACAGCCCCATGAAGACTTTTTCCCTTCCAGTCTTTGTCTTGAGTCTTAGAATCACAGAATCACAGAATGGTTTGCATTGGAAAGGACCTTAATACTCATCCTGTTCCACCTCTGTCATGGGCAGGGACTCTTCCACTGTCCCAGGTTGCTCCAAGCCCTGTCCAGCCAGGCCTTGGACACTGCCAGGGATCCAGGGGCAGCCACAGCTGCTCTGGGTACCTGTGCCAGGGCCTGCCCACCCTCACAGGGAAGAATTTCTTCCCAATATCCAATTTAATCCTGCCCCCTGTCAGTTTGAAGCCATCACCCCTTGTGTTCTCCAGCACAAGACCTTTTCCTGCTGCCGCAGCCTGATGCTGGGAAATGCAGTCATACATCAAAGCCAGCAAATATGAAATTAAAAATGGGTTTTAGAAAAGGCTCCCAAGGAAACACAGCTTCCAAATCTTGTATAATTTTCTAGAAGCACAGCTTCCAAATCTCATCCAGGTTGGCAGCAGCATGTGAGCTTTGGATCCTTTGACTATCATTTTTAAGGTGTAAAAAATAAGACACATTACAAAATCCTCATGAGCTAGTGGCCTTTTCTTTGGGAAGGCTTAGCAAGGGATTGGAGCCTGGGAAGTGATGGCCATTTTGCTATGGGGTTAACATGCCCCAAATCTGGCTGTTTTGGGGCACAAACCTTTGGAGAAACCTCATCTAGCAAACACCCCATGTGGGTGTCAGGGATTATTTTACATCTCCCATCTACATCAGCCAAGGCTGGGAGGTGGATTCCCCTGGGGGCTCCATGGCTCTTCTCCAAGTACTGGGGAAGCAGTGAGGAAAAGGGAGATAAAAGGAATATAAAAGACAAAGATCCCAAAGTACTTCTCATTGCTGGAAAGTGTCCAAGGCCAGGTTGGACAGGGCTTGGAGCAACCTGATCTAGTGGAAGGTGTCCCTGCCCATGGCAGGGGGTTGGAACAAGATGGTCTGGGAAGTTCCTTCCAACCCAAACCATTCTGTGATTCTTGTGAGGAGCTGGGGCTGGGCAGTGGGAAATCACCTGGCGAAGGGAGCTGTGGTTGGGGTGGGAGCAGGGTTTGGTGAGACCCACAGCTTCCTCGGCAGAGCTCCCTGAAGTTTCCATCCCTGCTAATAAACCACATGGGCATGATCATCATGACAAAGGAAATAATTACTTCTTAAGAAACTCATCTCCTCGCACCTCGGGGCCCGTGAGTGGAGCAGTGAGGAGCGTGCAAGTCTGGAGCGTGGGAGGGATTTGAGACTGACAGAACTCAGGCCGTGTGTGCCGGGTGTGAGTGCAGGGGAGCTGCAGCAGCCAGGCCTGGAGGGCTGCAGCTTCAACAAGGTCGTTCAGAAGTCACCAGGGGGCAAAAACCTTTGAGCTAAAACCCTGCAAGGTGCTGAGGCAGCTCTTCCTTACGTGGCTAATCCCAAGTCACCCTCAGCTGCCTGCAACAACCTGCTGAGCACCCAAAATCAGCAGATTTTGGCCATGAACACCATTGCTAAGCCCTTAGTGGGACAGCAGTTTCAGAGAGCTGATCTGTGCCTGGCTGCTGTATAAGCAATGACTTTGCTTCCTACGTGTCTGTCTCAGCCCACCATTAGCATTTAAAATCATTCCTTACTGGTAGGAAACAAAACACAGAGCTTTGAAAAAAACCTATCCTGGTGATGGGCTTTGTTTTGCATTTCTTTGTGACAAAAGTGATTAAACTGCTAAATCACAGCTGCTTTTCTCATAAAAAAGACAAAGCATCTTTCAATCCCTCCATCATTTCAAGAGTTGCAGAAAGCTCTAGGTAAATAGGAGTGATTTGATCTATCTTGGCTTTATCATTGCACCTCCTACACCCACAGGCTCCCAAGCAGGGTGTATTTGCTGTCTCATGGCCTAAAAGCTTCCCGTGTTACTCATAACTTAAACACCGAAGGAGAGATAAGGGATTGGGTTTGGTTTGTTTCCTTTCAGAAGAAATGAACATTAATAAATATCTCATTACCAGAAAGTGTCATAGTGAAAGTACAGCGCTTTCTCCCATTCCACAGTTGGCTCTTTAATTTTCACCGTGGTTAAAGAGCAACATCAAAACCCTGAAAAATGATCCCAGTCACACTCAGCTGAGTTTTCAATAACTGCTGGATCAGATAGGGCCGAGCTCCTATCGCGGGAGATGATCAGATATGGGGCAGCGACTGCTGCAGACTTTGCTCGGCGCAAATTATTCCCCCCCTAATGTCCACTGAAAGGTGAAAATTTGCTATTGCAGCACCCATGTTCTTCAGCATTTCAGAAAACTCCTCAGGCCCTTGGGTTGGCTGCAAGGAGCCCTGGTCCTGCTGTGAGCCATTTCCCTTACATCTCCTGTCACAACCATTGCACCAGAGAGAGAGGCTGGAGAGGGTCTCCTCCACCAGCCTTGTTTCAAGAAGAGGTGGATGTTGCTACCCCAAAAGCGTGGGCTGGCCATGGAGGTGGCCAAGGGATCTCCTGGTCTGGAGGCTCAGTCTGATCTCTGAGCATCAGGTTCAGGGTTGTCTCCCAGGTGGGAGTGAAGACACAGTGCTCTGAAGGATGGCTGAAAAGGACACCGAGAAAGGCTGCCCAGAAATCATGGGATCAGAATATCCCGAGTTGGAACGGACCCGCAAGGATCATCAAGTCTATCTTGATGAATGTCCAACTCCAAATGAAGCTCCAAGAGGCAGAGAGGAGAGCGCCAAGCTGAGGTGAGAGGGAGCAGTGGGAAAGGAGCAGGGGGTCAGCAGTGTCCCCAGGCAGAGGATGGACAGGACCCCCAGCAAGGAAACTGCCTGCTGTCCTTCAGCCATGCTTGGCACAGGAGTCTCTCTGCATCCATTCCCTGGAGAATGGAGAATGGAATCATTGCCAAAACCACCCCACAGAGCCTCAGAAAATGTCTTAAGCCAAAGAGACAGCACAGCCTGCCCTGGCTAACCCCCAACAAATGCACTGCTGGTTGGAAAAAGCCAGCGGCAGAGAGCTGCCATAGAGCAGGTGCTTGGATCTGTGCATGGATCCCCATCAGCGAAAATCCCTGAATTCCAAATCCCACAAGCAACTTCTCACCAGCCAGTGGTGGCAGGAGTGATTTGATATCTGAGTTTGCAAATGCTTTTGGGCAAACTGTGTCCTCCAGCACCATGAGAACAGGGGAGGTGAATACATAACACACACCCAGGAGTGGAGAGGGAAACTTGGAAAATGGGTGAGTGAACAAAAAAGGGTCAGAAAGCAGACAAAGGTCTATCCCCTGAAAGTACCATAAGGGAAAGATCTCATTCACGACTTTCAGGTCACCCTTCAGACATGAGTCCAGATTTTAGAACATGTGGGGTTGGCAATACTGTGGTTTATTTGCTACAAATGATTTACAAGGCACTTCAGTGGGAAATAAATTTCACAGGACAATGCCTCCAGGGAAAATAATATGTGTTTGGATGGGTGATTCATCATTCTGCATTAAGCCCATAAGCTCAGCTGACATCGAGGTATACCTGATAATCTCTTATCTAAATAATTTCCCCTTGAAATCCTCCATCTGTGCAGCTTTGTTCTGCTGATGGGAGGATAAACTGTTGGGCCAAAACTTCTGCTGGGGAAACTGGCCTTGTAGTGGCATGGGCAAGATGGGGAAGATGCTGAGCCCTGCCTGGAAGACCCCACACCATGCTGGGTTGTGTGGAGGGCGCTGGTTGTGTGGAGGACAGGGTAAGGGTGGAGGCCTGCTCTTTCTTTTATTTTCAAATATGGGTCCCTTTAAAGCTTCTGGGGCTGTCCCACCTGGTCACATCTTGGGTTCTGACCAGTACCAGAGGAAGGGGAAGAGCAGAGCCCTCCTCTAGGCGTGGCCAACCTGGATTTTCCCCCATGCTCCGAGACACAGTAATTGTCTTCATGCTGAGACATTTCACCAGAATTCTCCAAATCTCCTCTTTGCTGCTCTCAGTTTGGGTCACCTTCGTTAGCTGCTCCGGGATGAGGTTAGACCCAAATGCTGAGCTCCCAAATCATCTCCCACTGGTGATGCTGAAAACATCAAACAAACCCCACCTGTCTCTAGCCTTCCTCAAACTCCATTTTTTTGCCTTCCTCTCAGCATCCTCTCTTTTCCTGCCTTTGCAGACACAGGGGTTTCTCCATCAGGGGCTATTTTTGGGGGGAATGCTGATGATCATCACTGCTGCATGCTGTGTGTTGGGGCACAACAGGGTTAGGGTTAGGGTTAGGGTGGGGGCAGTGATGCCTGAAAGAGAGGCCAAAACAAATTAGGAGTATAAAATGTGGACAAATTCATTTGAGGCCTTTGAGGCACCTTCAGTCAAGCAGAAGTCCCCCTCAGAGACTACACCCAAAATGGACACAGGGTCACGAGCCCTTCACCTTTTACAAGTTCTGTCCATTAGCACATTGGCCCTTAATTCTCCAATCTACCCTCAGGTGATGATGTTCACCACCCCAGGCCTGCTCCCCCAGCTCACAGCTGTTTACATATTTTCAGGCCCTCAGGCAATGAATATGTCCTTGAATCTGTGTTCAGAGAGCCTTGTTTGGCCAAAGGTGCTGGAACAGAGGATTTTAGCACTTTGTGAGAAGCACAGAACTGCAGCAAGTTACAGATGCATGAAGAGTAAAAAACTAGCAGTACTTGGAGGCATCAATAGAGCTTGGAATGGCTGTTGTGGGTCTGGACATGGGTCCTGCAGCAGTTCCCATCCTTGTCTTTAGAGCTGTGCTGCAAACCAGGGCCACGCTGGGGAATGGTGACCAGACTGAGGCCTGCTCGTGGTTTGCCTGAGTGACGCGAGGCCTGTGCTGCCGAACTCACGAAATTAGTCACTAATTATAGCAGCCACCCACAGTGTCCCCAGCACCCGAGTATCTGCAGAGGTCATGAACCCCGTGATTCACCCCAAATCCGTGTGTAACTCTGCTGAAATAACAGGAAACATGGGCATAACGAGGCGTCAGCCCATGGCTGATGGTGCCGATAGCGTGTTCCACGTGTCTCCCTTTGCCATGGAAACAGGCTTGGATGGCACCCAGAAGAGTGAATGCTCTGCAGATGCCTCTCTCCCAAATCCAGACAGTGCCTTTGCCTCCTCTCCTGGCTGGCAGGGAGAGCTGAGCCCCACAGCAGCTGCCCCATGGCAGGGCGATCTGAGCCCCATGGCAGGGAGAGCTGAGCCCCCCAGTGCTGCCCCATGGCAGGGAGAGCTGAGCCCCCCAGTGCTGCCCCATGGCAGGGAGAGCTGAGCCCCACAGCAGCTGCCCCATGGCAGGGAGAGCTGAGCCCCAGTGCTGCCCCATGGCAGGGAGAGCTGAGCCCCACAGCAGCTGCCCCATGGCAGGGAGAGCTGAGCCCCATGGCAGGGCGAGCTGAGCCCCACAGCAGCTGCCCCATGGCAGGGAGAGCTGAGCCCCCCAGTGCTGCCCCATGGCAGGGAGAGCTGAGCCCCACAGCAGCTGCCCCATGGCAGGGAGAGCTGAGCCCCCCAGTGCTGCCCCATGGCAGGGCGAGCTGAGCCCCACAGCAGCTGCCCCATGGCAGGGAGAGCTGAGCCCCACAGCAGCTGCCCCACAGCTCCCAGTGCACCTCTGCCAGCCCTGGGAGGTGGAGCGGACTCCTGCAGGAGCCATCCTTTTGGCCAGACCCCCCAGTCCTGCCTGACCTGGAGAAGAGGAGGACCCTGAGCGCATGGTGCCCATCCCTACAGCTCCCATGGGGCATTCCAGGGCCCATCCAGGATGGAGAGGACTGTGCAGGAGCCATCCTTTTGGCCAGATCCCCCAGTGCTGCCCAGCCCGGAGAGGAGGAGGACACTGAGTGCATGGTGCCCATCCCTACAGCTCCCACATGGGCCCATCGATGATGGAGCGGTGGGATCAGCTCCCCGTGGTGCCTGGGTTCTTTCCTCTGGTGCTGACACAGTTTCTGGTGGCAGCAGGGCAGGGCTGCCAGTAAACAGCATTGCTGGAGCTCTCAGATGTGGGTGGTTTGTTTTCCTGCCGTTTCCCCATGGGGAAAGCTGCAAGCAGAGCTGTCCCACAGCAGTTTTGGTGTGTCAGGAGAGCAGGGCTCGAGCCCAGGGGCACATCCCAGGGTCTACACGGCCTGGAGGGAGCAGGGATGGGGCTCACTCTTCCACCCAGCAGCTGTAGCACAGGTGGTGGGCACCAAAGCTGTGTCTGGCCCTGTTTTGGGCAGATTTCTCTGCCCATAATTCACCTCGTGAACCCCATTGCCCACATCCACAGAGCTGCTCAGCTCCCTGACTCTTCTCTATCCCTGCTGCTTGTCCTCTCCCAGCCTCTCCCACCTCCTCCTGGCACCCCACAAGCTGCTGCCTCCCTCGTTTTTCCACCTCTGACCCCTCAAAGCCCATCTCAATTCCCCCCACACTCCCTGCCCCTTCCTCAGCCTCTGTGACTGCAGGATTATCTCTCCATTAATGTGCAGTTCAACAAACCTAGAGCAGTTTAGAAGGGTTGAAGGGATCTGTGAATTTGCTTTGAATATAGCAATGTGTTTTGGCTAAAGGGAACAGGAGAACATTTTGAAAATGTCAAAATATTTTGTTTAGGCATTTTTTGAACAAAATGTTTCACTTGGTAGTTGACAAAAAAAGAAAAAAAGAAGGAAAAAATCAGTTCAAAATCTCCAAAACAAAACCTTCCCACTTCTGTTTTGAGATGGCACCTGCCTGGGAGAACTCAAACTACAAAGGCACAAAAGCCATTTTCAATGGTAAATAATGTCCAGGCGCCCAAGGGAGTTTCCTTACTGGAAGTCAAAATGTTTCAAAGGGAGTCAAAACATTTTCTGATTTTATTTTTTGCTTATTTCACTTAGGTGGGGGGAAAAAACCCTGTCCTTGCTGGGCCTGGATCAAGGACCCATGTTCGTTTTTATGTTGGCTGCTGGGCAGAAATATTTATGACAATAACTTGATAGGGAGCTCAGGTCTACTTCTTGTGTTAGAGAGGGAATAACACTGGGATCAGGCTGTCTGTGGAGATCCTTCCTCTCTGCCCCTCCACTTTGGCTTCTCAGCCTGTAGGACAAAGGGTCCAGAGAAAATCTCTTTTCTCCGTGTCTGAATTTGCTCCTGCCCCTGCTCTGCCCTGGGGATCCTGGAGCTGTTTCTCAAGTGAGGTTGCAATTCCTTTGCATTTTTCAGAGCCATTCTTATTTCACAGAATCCCAGACTGGTTTGGGTTGGAAGGGACCATAAAATTCATCCTGCAGTGGGCAGGAACATCTTCAACTGGACCAGGTTGCTCAGAGCCCTGTCCAACCTGACCTTGAATGTTGCCAGGGGTGGGGCATCCCCAGCTTCTCTGGGCAAGCAAGTACATTTCCCAATGGATCTGCCCTTAATACTTGGGCAAAACAAGTATTAAGCTGTGTTTTTCACGTAGAATAGTAGTGATGTATTAGTGTTGTAATTGTAGTGAAAGTTCCAGGGGTGGGTTGTGTGTAGTTTGTTTGTTCTGTATTTGTAGGTTTGGTGGGGGAAACTTCTTTTTTTTTATCTGTTTAGTTGGTTTTTTTGTTGTTCTAAGTTAAGATTGTACATTAAATATTGATTTTAATGACATATGTTAAATGTTGATTTTAAGTCCTGGCCTTGTCCTCCTGTCCTCTCCTCCTCTCCAGTGGGGTAAAAGCCTGAGGCCATGGTCCATCTCCCTCTGCCCAGCACGGGGGGCATTGAGCCCCTGCTGAAAACAGCACACATCGCATTTTCTGCCTGCTTTTCCATGTGCTCCAGCCATGCCAGCTGCCTGTTTGCCTTTCTGCCATCTGCCTGCGAGTCCCCCCCAGCTTTCACAGGAATTTCAAGTGACCTTGCCCAAATACTTGAAATTGGGGTGTTCCTACAAGCACAGCCACAATTGGGAGTGGGGGGAACCATGTGGGAATGGGTGGTCTTGAGGTGTTTTGTCTCCTGGAGGCACCTCCAAGGCTTGGGTGACTCTTCTGGTCCTTCTCACCTTGAGCTGTAATACGAAATGCACTGATGAAACTAAACTATTTAAGGACAAATATTTTTGTTAAAGAAACAAAGGAGGAGTGGCTGAGGGAGCTGGGGGGGCTCAGCCTGGAGAAAAGGAGGCTCAGGGGGACCTTGTGGCTCTGCACAGCTCCTGACCGGAGGGGACAGCCGGGGGGGTCAGGCTCTGCTCCCAGGGAACACGGACAGGAGGAGAGGAAATGACCTTTAGTTGAACTAGGGGAGGTATAGATTGGAGATTAGGACAAATTTCTCCACAGAAAGGGTTGTCAAGCACTGGCAAAACTGCCCAGGGCAGGGGAAGAGTCCTCATGCCTCAAGGGATTTAAAAGATGTGGATGTGATGCTTGGGGACATGGGTTAGTGGTGGCCTTGGTTAACAGCTGGATTGGATGATCTTAGAGGCCATTCCAGCCTAAATGATTCCTTGATTCCCTGACAATCCAACCCTTCCAGTAAATCCCACAGCCCTCCTGGCATAGCACCCTAGTGGGGAGGCTGGAAGGAAGGAGACCTCTGTTCTGAGCTGAGCAACATCGGAGTTTTGCCAGAGCATATTTTCACTGTTGGAATTACAAACATTTTGATCAACATTTATTAGTCACTGGATAATAGACACCCACAGATTTTTATCTGCTGTCTCTTGTGGGCTTTAAGGGGTTTTGCAGATCACTGACTGATGGATCACAGCTTGACCTGGGAAGCTCCACTTGTGCCAAAACCTCGTGGGTACAGTTGGAAAAAGTTATTCCAGTGGAGCTTGGTGAATGTTTTTTTATAAAACTCTCAGGTGGGGAAACTTTCAGTTTATCTGAAGTGCAGCTGGTTTGTGAACCAGCAAAAGCCTCAGAGCTGACATGCACCACAAAGATTCACCTTTTATTCTGCATAGCTCTGTGTCCTGGTGTTTGCAGGGAAAAGCACAGAATGATTTGGATGTAGTTTAAAGGAAGAAAACCAGAGGAAACCCAAAGGATCCATAAGTGTGAGAAAAGTTAATGTATGTATACCTCTAAGCATCATTTAGTATTCTCTTCCCCACCCTTTCTTCTTTTCCTTCTCTTCTTTTCCTTCTCTTCTTTTCCTTCTCTTCTCTTCTCTTCTCTTCTCTTCTCTTCTCTTCTCTTCTCTTCTCTTCTCTTCTCTTCTCTTCTCTTCTCTTCTCTTCTCTTCTCTTCTCTTCTCTTCTCTTCTCTTCTCTTCTCTTCTCTTCTCTTCTCTTCTCTTCTCTTCTCTTCTCTTCTCTTCTCTTCTCTTCTCTTCTCTTCTCTCCTCTCCTCTCCTCTCCTCTCCTCTCCTCTCCTCTCCTCTCCTCTCCTCTCCTCTCCTCTCCTCTCCTCTCCTCTCCTCTCCTCTCCTCTTCTCTTCTCTTCTCTTCTCTTCTCTTCTCTTCTCTTCTCTTCTCTCCTCTCCTCTCCTCTCCTCTCCTCTCCTCTCCTCTCCTCTCCTCTCCTCTCCTCTCCTCTCCTCTCCTCTCCTCTCCTCTCCTCTCCTCTCCTCTCCTCTCCTCTCCTCTCCTCTCCTCTCCTCTCCTCTCCTCTCCTCTCCTCTCCTCTCCTCTCCTCTCCTCTCCTCTCCTCTCCTCTCCTCTCCTCTCCTCTCCTCTCCTCTCCTCTCCTCTCCTCTCCTCTCCTCTCCTCTCCTCTCCTCTCCTCTCCTCTCCTCTCCTCTCCTCTCCTCTCCTCTCCTCTCCTCTCCTCTCCTCTCCTCTCCTCTCTCCACTCTCCCTTCCTCTTTTTTCTGTCATCCTGCATCAGTAACTATCCCTTACCCACTGCCCAGCAGATAAGCTGGCTGTTTGATCAGCTGATTCCTTAGTTCATGAGTGGCTCATTCCCTCCCCGTGGGAGCTGCCCTATGTAACACTGCCTATGGATCCCATGGCATGAATGCATTTGTGCCCAGGGCACCCTGGAGAGGTAAGGACCAGCAGGGTTTTGGGGCTCTCTGTGGCCATTTCCTCACTCTCTCCAGGGTGATGGATGTGATGTTTTTGCCCTGACAGTCTGCAGAGCTCAGCAGATCCTCAGGAGACCCATCCCAGCTGGGCACTCCCAGTGCAGGTAACTGGGGCTGGCCAGAAGCTCTCCTTATTTCAGGAGAAACAACCCCAGGCCTTTGATTTTCACATGGAGTCTTGGTCCAGGAAGTCCTTGCTCCTCAGGCTTGGCAGAGCTCTTACTTCTGGGATCTACCAGGTCACAGTCAGACACCTCTGATGGAACACAATGGACCAAATGGGCCCACCCACCCTCTGTGCCCAGACCAACTTTTCTCCCTCCCAAATTTTCACAGAGGAGCTGTAATTTCATCTCAAAGTCTCAAGGCAATTTTTTCCCCAGTTGTGTCAGTCTTCTTCCCAGATTCCAGCCCATTTGTTCCCAGCAGGAGCCATCAGTCAGTGTGTAGAGGCTGTGGATTCCCCAAAGCACCACCCAGCCCCAGAGCTCTGCTGGATTTTAATCCCAGGGCTCAGCTTTGCTTCAAGGGAGCTGGTTTGGTTCTGCCAGAAGGGGACAACGCAGAAACCCGTGGAGTTTAAAAGATGAGAGAGAACTCTAGGGCAAGGAAACACTGGGGTTAAGTATGACATATATAGAATAACAACTCATATATATGTGTGAATATATTAATACATGAGCAAATAGACATAGATATTTGTGTGCATAGAAGTAAATGAAAAAAACAGACATATATGTGTGTATGTATAGATGCATGAACAAACAGACATATATGAGAGTGTGTATATATTTTTTTAAATTTTATTTTATTTTTTACTTAACTGATACAATTTGTACTGTCCCCTGTTGCTGTGACAGCTCCGGAGTTGCCATCACACAGGATTTGCCTGTGCCCACTAGAGGCCAGTGTGCACCTTGAATTTAGCTGTCGGTGCACTAATTAATCACCAGGCCGGTGTTTCCTGTGGGATGAAGTCCTGTTGCACAGGGGACGGTGGCCAGGCCAGGGCAGGTGGCCCCCGAGGGGATGGGTCAGCTCTTGCAGCTATGAGCACCGTGTAATCCTGGAAAAGCTTGGAAAATCCTGCTGTGCTCTCATGGCTTGAGCATGGGAGCTGCTCAGATCCTCTTCTCCAGCCCTGCACGGCCAGGCAGGCACATCCACTGGGAGCCAGCCCTGTCCTTGGGGACCACTGGGACACCGTGGTGGCAGAGCAGGTCCTACAGCTTCCCCTCCCAGTGCCACTGCCACCTGGACACCAGGCTGGACACCACAGAGCCCTGGCTGGCGCTGGGCAAAACCCCATTTCTGTGGCTGAGCTGCAAACAGCGGGGCTTGGATGGCCCTGAAAAGTGAAATCAGCTCCCGAGGAAAAATGGGAGCCCATTGCAACACTTGGTTTAGCAGAAGATGGAGTGTTTCATGTTGTTTCACATGAGTTTTCCCCTCCATGTGGGCAGCAGCAGCAGCAAATTGAGACACCTTTCTCCATACGAGATTGTTTGGATGGGATAACAGCAGAGCCTTGGGTTAGTGCATGTCAGAGTGAAACACGCAGCTTTTCAACTCTGGCCTGAAATGGGTACATTTAGCCCAAATTTGGCAGCCCCACGTCCATCTGGGGTGCCTGTTTAGCAATGGGAGATGAGGGCAGAAGGGGGATGAGCTGAGGAGGGTGGCACTGGTGTGAGGGGGGCTGAAGGGCAGTGAGGGGGGAGTGTTTTGCTGTGTGAGCTCCTCGATAGCGCAGCTGTATTTTGGGAACTCTTCATCTACAGCTGATGTTTTTTTAAACCTTCTTTATTGCTTGGCTGCCTTTATCTTTAGGAGACAGAAAATGAGACCAGAGTGTTGCTCCTGTGGGTAGCAGCTTCTGTCTTTGGCCAGCCTGGGGGAAACAGGGATGTCCAGGACTAGACTTCATGTTCTGTTAGAAGCCCAAACCCAAATGCTCACTTCTAAATCCTTTTTATTTATTTTTTCCCCCTTATGGAGCACAAGCAAAGACAAGAAACAAAAGCAAGGTGTTTTTTTTCCCAGAATCCTTCCAAAATCTATTCTCTCTGCCTCTTGGGTGCTTAACACTCCTGTTCACAACCTGGATGAGCTGAGGTTTACTTCAACATGACCTGACCCAGCTTAAGGTCCCAGGAATGACCCCAAGGATTGGGATGGAGGGTCCATCTCAGTGGGCAGAGGCAGAAACCGAAAAAGCAAGAGTGGTACAAGTGTACATCACACCTCGTGCCGACCTTCTTTCTGTCCTCAGGTCAGTGGAGCTCTTCTTGCTTAAAAATGAGCATTTCTGGGGCCCCATGCCCCAGAGCAGCCACTGGCAGAGAAGACCAAGGATTTGGTACAGCTCAGCACCAGCACCCCTCAGGCAGGATCCTCCTGAGGGACTGGGGTCAGAGGAACTGCCAAAAACCAGAAAAAACTCAATGCTTTTTACAGAAAATCCACGTGAGCAAAAGCCTCCCAGGGAGGACTCGGGGTCTTCGTGTCAGGGGTGGAACAAGTGGGGAGCAGCCCTGAGGAGAAACAGCATTACCTTGTTGTTAACAACGTTATCAGACCCACTGTGCTCTCACCCCCAAGTCCCAAAGCACTGTGGTTTAGAGGGCCCTGATGGAGGGTGGGGATTCTGGGGTGCACCCCAAGGCACCCCCTCCCCAGCCCAGGAGCTGGACCCAGCTGGATGTCTCAAAGGAGTGCAGCCACCCAGGGGTTAACCAGGCTCCTCTCTCCATGCACAGCTTTCCTGCCAGCCTGCTGAAATCCACTAACAGAATTAGCACTGGAAATTTGTGCACTGTGCTATGTAGGGGGGGGAAAAAAAGGAGAGAAAAGCACGAAATATATTTAATCTCTCATTTCAGAATTGCATTTGACATCTAAGTTAAATAAAATGTTCCTGAGGTCATTAAAAATCAGAAATAGTACAAGATTTGGGTTTGCCATAGTTTCAGAATGATTCAGGTTTCTGAACTTGTTTTAATCTCTGTATAATTGCTTTTCTGTATACGGTAACCTTTAGAAAATGAGTTTAATAATTAGTCATCTCAAACTAGTTAAGGACAACATCCTGCCCTCAGTTCAGTTTTATTTTCAACAAAAAGCCAATGCCAAAGTAAATTCTTCACTGTAGTTGGAAACATAGATTCAGGCTACACATTCAGCAGGTGAAACAGCTTGCACTAAGCCCCCTAAGAATTCGAAAGTTCAGCAATTCTCATCTTGATGGCTTTTCACTCTCTCTCTCCAAGAAAAATGGGAAGAGGAATATGTGAAGAAGCAGCATCAGAAATGGCTGGTCCTTGGCTCTGCCTCTCCTGGGCACAGAGCCCCAGAACACAGCAAGGAGAGGGTTTTATTGGATGGGAAAGAGTCCTGGATCCTGCTTTTCCCAGGATGGCAGTGCTGGGCAGAATCCAGGCAGTCTGCAGCTCCTTTGGGCCGTTCCTGGTGCCTGCATTGCCTGTCTGTAGATCACCACAGCTGGTCATGCTCAGAGCCCTCATCCTGCTCTCCCCACCATCTCCCCCTTCCCTCAGCAACTCCCTCACTTATATTGAAGTCTCATCTCTTTCTCTCTCCCCATCCCACTCCACACCACCATGCAGGTGTGGATCTCTCCCATGTCTTTTAGTTTCCCAGTGCCCACAGATTATCCTCCCTGGTGGGTCCATGTCCTCCAGACCAGCAGCTCTGCACTGTCACTGTCCACAGCTGTGGACAGTGTGCTGTGACCCTGCTGTGACCCTCAGGAGACAGAGTTGTATCCCAGCACTGCCATCCATCAGCTATCCTCATCCTCTTCCCTCCTGACCTCTGGTGCAAATCTGGGCCACAGTTTCCCTTCACTGTCCTCCTTCAGACTCCCTTTCTCCATCACTCTGGAAAAGACACTGCAAATACATTCCTGTCTATTGTCTTATGCTTTATTTAGTTTAAATTTCTAAAGGGTTGGGCCTGCCATCCTTTCCCTGGAGGGATTATTCCAGAATCTGATAGATGCCAGTCTGGGAAATAATGCAACTTTCCTGCTGCCCACCTTACATTCCCGTTCCATCTGATTATGACAAAGCCTCTGGTTGGATCTGTGGGAGCTCCTGGCTTCCTGACCAGGTCCTTCCTGCTGAAACCAATGGCATCTGTGGTGCACAGGCTGATGGCAAGGGCTCCTGGCCTGGAGTGGCCTTCCTGGCCACCCTGTTCCCGTTGGAGGGACACTGCTGCCATCCTGCTCACCTGGTGTCTCCAGAAGGGGTTAACCTGCCCTGGGAGCTCCATGTTCCTGATCAGCTCCCAGCCCTGGAGCACTCACTGAAGCCAGAGCAGAAGCTCACATCAGGGGTGGGACGAAGCTGTAATCCCACAAATGTGCTAATATTTGGATCAGGAGCACTCAGCGCTTAAATGTCTCTCACAGACGGCTGAGAGTGTGTTTTGCTAAAGCAAACTGTAATTACATTTAGTATCTTCAATTTAGCTTGACATGTTGCCTCTAGAAGGAAGGGATGTGTTGTGTTCTGGGCTCTGCAGCTCAGGCAGTGTCTCTGACCCTCTCCTCTCTCCTCTGGAGCCCCCCAGATCCTCTCCTGGGCTGCCTGGCCAGGGGAGCAGAGCTGAGGGCAGTGGGGAGGAGCTGCTGATGCACAGCTATTTCTGTCACAGAGCATCATCCAGCACTGACCAAGGAAATGGAACTGGAGCCCTGGAGACCAGAGCAAATCCAGCAAATCCAAGGGAACAGCCCCTTGACTGCAGCAGCCAGAGGAAGCACAGGGAAAGCAGCACTGACAGGCTACAGCTCTGCTCCTGTCTGGGGCAGTGGAAGGAGGGAGTTTTCCCCAAGCTGAGAGCCCACCTGTGATCTGGACTTGGATTGCTTTTCACTGTCTTCGTAGAATAAAGGTATAATTAACACGTTCTCTCTATTGTTCGTGCAAAGGTGAGGGTCTCCTCCCTCTTCTCAGGGAAGAGCAACAGACTGGAGACAAGATGCTGAACAAGCTCTGCTTTTGCTTCCTCCAGGAAGTTGGTTTTGATTCAGAGATGTCAGATGAGCTGATAACGACAATCAAGTCCCCTGTCCAGTCCACACACTGATGCACATAGTGACCTTTCCCCACCACCTTCCCCTCTCCCTTTCTCCTTGCAGTTCTCAGCTTTTACAGTGCATGAGGCCATGGAGTTTCTCATCAGTGCACTGTTATTCTGGACCTGGGGAGCAGCCATGCCAGAAGTGAGGATCCCCTTGGGCTCATGGTGAGTAGAGTTCCTCACAGGTCAGCCTAACACACCCCCATCCTGCCAATCCAGGTTACTTGCAGGAATATTTCTGTTGCCAAAGTTTTATATGATAGTCTTTCAAATCACTCATAGCTTAGACCAGTTTTTGACGACACTTCCACCCCGTGGTCCTCACATACAGCACCCACCACATGTGGGAAGAGCAGATCCTGGACCATCCATTCAGACATTCTCCCTGGAAGCTAAAGAGAAAACAGGAGGGTGTGAATAAAGTGCCTTAAGACAGAAATCGAAGGCACCTCAGAATGTCAAGAGGGTCTCCCATAGGTGCCACTGCATCCATGAGGAATTCTCAACTATCCCACATAATTTCTGGGATACAACATATCTGTGTTTAGATATCCAGTCTGTCCCTGGGTTTCTGGTGCTCCGGGGCTCCACAGGAGTGGTGTGTGCGTTTGTCTAGACCTTAAAGATAGAGCAGCTCTGGGTTTTTACAGAGAATTTAAGCAATGGGAGTGCTGATACCTGGAAAAGCTGATGGTTGGCAGCAGGAGTTTTCTGGGCTGCTTGGTATGAAACGTTTTCAAGTCCAGGGCAAATGTTGGACATGAGGAAGAACAAAGCACTCCAGGAAAAAAGGCAAACACCTCCACAGCAGGGCAGCACCAGAGCGTGGCTGGATCTGGATCACACAACCCCTGCTATTCCAGAGAACATTGTGAAGGGGAGATAACTGCAGTGATCACTGTCCAACATGGACTTCCCACAAATTCAGGATGAAAGGACTCGCTGCTAGGTGCCCATGGTGCTCTGGTACTTGCTGGTGCCTAGCTGGTTCCCAAGGCTGCACATTTTGAACCTGCTCCTCTTCTGAAGGTCTGAGGACACAGCTGCTGCCTGAAAGCACCACATCTACCTGGGTTCTCAGGGATCCTGCTGGCAAAGCTCCCTCCCATCTCATTCCTGGTGTTTCGCGTCGCTCTGCTCAGCCAGGCCCAAAGGCACCTGGATGGGGAGGGTCCAGGTGTCCCACCTGGTGGCAAAATCACCGTGGGCTTGGATGGACTATGTGACCAGTGGGGATGGAAGTGTGGCAGGTGGGAGGCAGAGGGAGGAATGCCACTGTCCTCGGCCTGTCGTCACTCTGTCACAGTCGGTGTCTAAATAAACGCCGACAAGCTCGGAGCGGTGGCTGGGGTACGCCCAGAGGAATTCACCCAAGTCAGCATCTAAATAAGGAAACGCTGGACTTGGAGAGCTTGTCTGTGGTGTGTGTGTGTGTGCAAGCAACGTCAGCACAAGAAGGTCCCTTCCCCCTCCCTCCCCTGCATGAGCTTTGCTTTCGCTTTGAACAAATGAAGACAACAGCTGTGTTATTTAACAGTGTGCGTTTTACTACCAACAAAGAATGGGCCTTTAAAACAGGCGAAATGCTCAGTGCCCTTCCAGGGAAATGTGGAATTGCAGGTTTGGCTGGGATGACCCAAACAATAAAAGTGCAGCTGGAGCATTAAAAAGAGAGTTGGTGGCAAGGATGGTTGGGTTTGGCTGGACTCACCGGAATGGTGATCAAAAGGACAATTATGCTGCTTTAGGAGCGGAGCCATTTGCCACATATTACTGTAAAGGCAAACCTTGAGGATTGCTGGATATTCACGGAAGTGATCCAAAGCAAAAAAAAAAAAAAATCCCACCAAAAAAAAACCCCCCGAAAAACCAAACCAACCAACCAACCAACCAAAAAACCACAAAAAAATCCCCAAAAACCCCCAAAAAACCAAAGCCCCCCCAAACAAGCAGAAACCCCCCCCCAAAACAACAAAAACAAAACAACAAAACCCAAACAACACCACAAAAAAAATACAACCAGCCAAAAAAACCCTCTCTATTGCTACTATTTTTCTAAAGGTCACTCAGATACTGTAACCATTGCTTCCCAATGAAAACCTTGGATGCTGTCCATGAGCAGAGGTTATCTTGTGCTGAGCGAAGGAGATAAAAGCAGCTCTGGGGGCCAAATTTGAGCTGACCTGGAAACAGTCACTGTGGGTACCAGCAGGGATGAAACCACATCAGTGCACAACTCCACACGTGCTCAGCCACAGTATTTCCCCTGCTCTCAGCTGACTGCTGGCATTTACCTCTTTGAGCTGCCTTGACCCCAAATTTAGTGTAGGCAAGTGTTGAGTCTGGGGAAAAAAGAGTGAGTTGAATATTCATGCTGCGGTTTCGAGGAAAGTTGTGTGGAGAATAACTCTGACATGAATGACACAATACATCCAACATCTTGTCTGAAGCACTCAGCAAGGAAGCTTGAGCGTTCGAGGTATTTTGAAACCTAAATGGGAACGTTTTCGTCAGCTCAGGTGGCAGTCAGAGGAGAGCTGATGCATCTTTGAGGTTAGTTTGATGCAAATGGGCACTTGAGAAGAAATGTGATGGTTGGTTAGCCAAAGGCGAGGGGTAATGTGTGCTAAAAAGGCCATTGTATTGATTGAAACGCATCTAGAAAACATCAGGCTGATGTAAAACATGAGTAATCAGCGCAAGCTAAAGGCTGTTTCATGGAGCTCACCAGCGTGGGTCTGTGAGCACCCTTCATTAATAAATCAATGGAATGTTTGTGCTGGCAGAGGGTTCAAACAGCTCTCCCTGAGCTGCTGGAGGAGGTGGCTCTGTCTCGGGCTCTGGAGGAGGTAGCTGTGTCCCCAAAGGACTGCCAGGGTGCCTGAGGATACTAAAGGACAGTGACCAGTGGTCATGGAGGTGGCTGGTCCTGGGATCTGCCTGCGGCACCAGGGCTCCCTCAGGGCCAGCAGCAGGTCCTGCTGTGCTGTCAGAGCCAGGGTGGAAAACCCTGCACCCCACCAGAGTGAAGGGAGTTTGGTTTCACAGAGCACATCCCTTGCTCTCGTCCTGTGTCCACTGCAGAGATCTCCAGTGGCTCTTACAGAGGCCTCTGATCCACGGAGAGTCAGAGCCACGTGAGCCAGAAATGTAGAAGATTCTGGCAGGAGTTGTGGGTCAGGGAGAGCTGTGATGTGGCCCTGAAAAAGAGCAAGTTTTCTGATAAATGACTGAGCTTTCTCTGCCTCCATCCCCTGCTCCCTCAACACTTCTGCTGCTGGTTACCTGATAGACTCAGACATGTCTGTCTGTGGGACCTTCTGCACATCCTGGGGACCAGGTGGGCTCTCTGACTCCTGAAGGACAAGCCCCCTTCCTCTCTCCCATTCTGGGGCCACACAAACCCCTTGGGATGTTTCACAGCAGAACTGACAAGGTGGATCTGTCCCAGGTCAGGTGTGGGGTGAGGATTGCCTGTCCTGATACACACCACATGTGAAATATTTGCATAGGAAGCACTCCTGCTGCAGCTACTCTGCATTTTTGTGGCCCTGGAGCTTAAATTTTGCTCTACCCCAGCCCTCAGAACTGACCTGGAGTTCTTTCTCCCCACAGTCTCTTTCTCATTAAGCGATTTGTATAAAATGCAGCATCGCCATCCAGAGCTGGTTTTGGAAGGAGAGGCCACAGTGAGTGATCAGTCCAACTTCTTCCCCAGGGCATGGGGCACCAATTCATGGATCGTTTCCTGCCTGAGCAGGAAGGAGGGCTAGCCAAGGTCAGAAATAAAGATGTTTTCTGGCTGCCCTCCCCTCCCCAGCACCCACCATTTGCAGAGCAAGGCTCCTTTCAAGCACTTCTCTGAGCTGCTGTGGAGCTCCTGTCCTGACAGCATTTTTAGCTACCACATCCTTCACTCCTGGTGCTCTCAACCTCTAAATGTGAGTTAAAATATGCACTGGTGTGAACTGCAGATCCAGATTCCTGCTCCCAGCCCGCATGTCCTGGCTGCTCCAAGGTTGGCGAGAGATTTTGGTGCTAAATGGCTTTGGGATCCTGGGGGATATTGCCACTCTGCGCTGTTGGGTCCCCAAGCTTTGCCCCTGCTGATGGTAATGCAGGCTGATGACCCTGTCATGGCACGGGGCTGTGGCAGCGCCTGGCCCTGGGGTGGAACCGTGCCGTGGGTGTGTCACTGCCGCCCGTGACAGCGATGCCATGGGACACAGGGTCACCGTGGAGAGACAGCCATGGGCTCTGATGGCTCCTGAGTGGGACAGGGGGCAGGGATGGCTCCTGTGCAGGGACAGGGGGCAGGGATGGCTCCTGTTCAGGGACAGGAGGGCTGGGATGGCTCCTGTGCAGGGACAGCAGGGCTGGGATGGCTCCTGTGCAGGGACAGGAGGGCTGGGATGGCTCCTGTGCAGGGACAGGACAGCTGGGATGGCTCCTGTGCAGGGACAGCAGGGCTGGGATGGCTCCTGTTCAGGGACAGGAGGGCTGGGATGGCTCCTGTGCAGGGACAGCAGGGCTGGGATGGCTCCTGTGCAGGGACAGGAGGGCTGGGATGGCTCCTGTGCAGGGACAGGAGGGCTGGGATGGCTCCTGTGCAGGGACAGCAGGGCTGGGATGGTGCTGGCACTGATGCAGGAGGAGCACCATGGCACTGCAGTGCCGAGTGACATCCATCCCCCAAGGGTGGGTGAAGAAATGGAGGCCACAGGGGTGTGGGGTTGTGAGGAGCAGCATCCTCCATGCCAGAAGCACAAAATGGTTTCCAAAGGACCTTAAACCCATCCCATTCCACGCCCCTGCCATGGGCAGGGACAGCTCCCACCAGAGCAGGATGCTCAGAGCTCTGTCCACCCCAGCCTTGAGCTCCCGTGGTTGTGATCTCCCTGAGTTTGCAATCTAAGGCTTGACTTCCCTAAGGGTGCTGGAAATTAATGTGTAAATCCAAATTCACTCTGGTGCTCGTGGCTTCACACCTCTGTGGTGAGCAAACCCCACGCCAAGGACTCCTGTCTGAGCTGCACATGGAAGCACAGAATGATTTAGGATGGAAGGGACCTGAAAGATCATCTCATCCCAAACTCTGCTTTTCTGATCTCGCAGAAATAAAAAAGTTTGGGAGGGCATTTTTTGGGAAAGAGTTGCTGTTCAGTTGCACACATAATGCCCCTTGCAGAGAACACCTAAAGCAAAATACTAAAAAAATGAACCAACCGATTCTTGGCCCTTTCCTTCCTTCCACCATCAATTCGTGCAGGAAAATGGAGATTTTACTTCAAGGACTATGCATTTTTAATGGATTTTATTTACATAATTTTTCTGTCTAATAAGATGGGTTTTAAATGCATTAACTGCAGCATAGTTCTCTCAGACCTTTGGAGAAAAGAAACTACAATAAAGATTGTTGTCTCCTAATATTCTGGGTTTCAGGCAAAAAATTATACTATGAGATAAGAATGCTGAAAAACCCCATAGTTTCACTGAACAAGAAAATCCAGTTAGAAAAGAAAAAAAAACTGTATTGGAAAACATCTATTTGCCCACAAAATAATGTAAAAATAATGAGTCCATATTCCTCTTTGATGTGTGTGGCACATGCTCCTTTAAGGAGAAATTCTGTATTTCAGAGATAGTGTGCATATCGTGGAATGAAACGGTTGTTATGGCAACAACTCTCAAAAGCAAGTACTTAACTGAGAAATGTGTTCCACATAGCCATAGAAAAATGAAAACATGAAAACAGAGACAGGAAGAATGGACAAACAGAAGCAGTATGAGATGGCAAAGCCATTTCTGATTTTCAGGCACGCAGAGAAGCAGCACTGAAGCAGCTTTGGGGATTTTTTCATTTTAATTTAAAGCCGAAGTTTAAAGCTGCATCTGTTCCTGGAAGGTTTAATGTGTCTTTTATTTGATGTTGGTGATCTAATAATTAAGAAGTGCTGTATCATCTCAGCCCACCCTTATTGGTGTGGACCGAAGGAGGGGATGGTGTTTATTTGCTGTGTCCAAACCCACCCCCAGCACTGCAGGGAATGTGCCCCTCCAGGGTCCCTGGGATGCTGGATCCAGTCTCCTGTGGCTCAGAGCTGTCTCTGGGACATGGAGGGTGGTGTAACCATCTGCTCCCAGCCACCTCCAGCACCTGAAGGAGCCTACAAGGAAGATGGAGAAGGTATTTACAAGAGCCTGGAGTGACAGGACAAGGGGGAATGGCTTCAAACTGGCAGAGAGTACATTTAGATTAGAGATTAGGGAGGAATTCATCCCTGTGAGGGTGGGCAGGCCCTGGCACAGGTGCCCAGAGAAGCTGTGGCTGCCCCTGGATCCCTGGCAGTGTCCAAGGCCAGGCTGGACAGGGCTTGGAGCAACCTGGGACAGTGGGAGGTGTCCCTGCCCATGGCAGGGGTGGCACTGGATCATCTTTAAGGTCCCCTCCAACCCAAACCATTCCATGGTTCTCAGATTCTCTGATCTCTCTCCAGCCCCACAGGTCCAGCCTGGTTTGTGCAGCCCCAGCCACCTCCCGGATCAGCCCAGACCCCCAGGGGACAGAGGGACAGAGGAGCACTGGCTGCCCTTGGCATTGCTGCTGTCTTCTCCCATCACAGACACATCATCTGGACACCAGACCACTTCCCATCCTACAGAGAAAACCCCTCTGGTCTTTCATTTCCTGGAAAAATGGCATTTCTGAGCCCAAATCCATGGGTTTAGCCCAGCACAAGCAAGCAGGACAGAAGTTATTGTGGCCAGACCCCATTTTGTTTTGGGATCCATTTCAACATTTCCAGGCTGGCAATCCAGACTCCTTCAGCACTGGCAATAACTTCTAACTTTATAATCTCCCCCATTTCATAAACACATGCCTGATTTTTGCATGAAGACCCCCAGGGCGGTCCCTGAGCAGCTCCTTTGGGCTCTGCTCTCCTGGCTGATAACCTCATTCTGCACAGCCTTCCCTTCAGCTGCACCCACATCCCCTTTGTAACTCCTGTAACTCCTTCCATGGAGATTCTGGGAAGAATCTCTATTGAAAGATTGATTTCCCATCAGGCTCTGTATGCAATATTTTGTTTAAACCTAGACAGATTAGCTCCTCTGCTCCTTTCTATTTTCCTATTAAAATGATATTAAATTAGTTTTATGTGATCTACTTTTGATAAAACCCTCCTGATTTTTTTCCCTCTCATTTTGTATTTGCCTCCATGTCCTCAGAGCTCCCTGTCTCAGTAAAATTTTCTAAGGTGAATGGAAGGGCCTGAAACCAGAAAGTGAAGGAGCAAAGGAAAAAATATGTGATTAAAAAACATCTAATATTTGAAGTAACCTAAACTGATCTTCCTGATTTCTTTAACTACCCTGTCCCACACTGGTTGTGGAAGCACCAACAGAGGTGGCAGAGCCATGGGAACTGGCTCAGAGTGAGAGCTGCTGAAGGTTTCACTCTGCACTCAAGGTGGTGAGGCATCACCAGGTGGGTGCAGCTGCTTTTCCCCCACATCCATACCCATCCTTATTTTCCCAACATGGCAGCCTCTTCCTGGCAAGAACCAAGCCTGAGTCCTGAGGGGAGCCCTGGGTGTGTGGTGGGTGACTCTGCCCAGCCGTGCTCTGGCTGTGGGGAGGCTCTGGGGTGTGGGATGGGACCCTGCTCGGGCTCTGTTGGCTCTGACTCACACAGTGAAGCACTCAGGGCCATCACTGGTGGGTGCCACCCTCTGCTGGGCACTGCCAGGTGCTCCCATGGCTGCTCAGACCCCCACATCCATGTCCAGGAGGAAAAACAGCAAAAAGACTGCACAGGTGGGGATGGGACCTGGCTTCAGCTCTCCTACCCCTCACCGACCTCCTGAACCAAATTCCTGAGGATCCTCAGGATCACCTCCTGATCACCTCCTGGTGATCCTCAGGCTCACATCCAGGGCAGGTGCACCACATTCAAGCACTCTGAAGCCTTTCCTCAGAGCTGTGTCCTCTCCCTGGGCACTCAGTGGGAAGAGAGGCGTCTCCAGAGCCCAGGAGTCCCCAGGCTGTGCCTGAGCCAGGAGGCTGACACCCCTCCAGACCATCCCTCCCTCTCCATTGACTTTTCTGGAGCTCCCTGCTAACCCCAAACTTCATTTGGGAGACAGATATAGCCTGGCTGGATGAGGATTTATCCAGAGTTGTGTGTGACGAGCGAAGGGAAGGATTTCTCAATCTAACCCAGGTCTGCCGAATCCTCCTTGGCAAATAAGTCACTTACACGTCCCAGAGGCAAAGCAAGAATTTGTAAATGAAAACTTTCTCAAATAAATCTTTTGTAGGATTTACAAACCTTCTGATCGGATTTGTAACTCCAGACACAGATTTGTATACTTGCTGCGAGATGTGAAGGATTTAAAAATCCATCTCTTGACTTGTGAAACAATCCAACGTTTTAGAAACCAGGTAGCTAAAGCTAAGACTAAAAGCACACAGCACTTGGGCCTGAAGGTTTAGTGACAGGATTTATACATTAGAACAGGGAGATAATGTAACTCAGGTGTATTAAATCCTGATTTATTAACAAACTCAGAAGTAATAGCTTTACAAATAACTCCCAAGACATTTAAAAGCGCTTAACCCTTGGAGTACTTGCATTTGTCAGGCTGCCATCTCTGGGAATGTGAAGAAATATGTCTAAATATATCAGGGGAAATTCAGCTGCATTGCAGACGAGCCCTGCAGTTTCTCTCCCCAGTGTTCTTCTTCCACAGGAGCCAGGAGCCACTCCTGAGGGTCTGGGAAGGGTTTCTGCAGGTGTTGCAGGTACCCTGGAATGTTTCTGGAGGGCTCTTTGGTGCTATCATCCTCAGACAATTGTCACATCTGCTGCTTGGTGGCCTGGGGCCCTGTCACAGCCCTCCTGTCCTGTCCCAGTGCCACCACAGTCTCCCTCTGCCTTTGGGGATGGTGGATGGGCCCAGCAACCTCTGCTGGGGAGGGAGTTTTGGTGGGCTGGGGTGCTGAGCAGAGGGCTGGGAGCACTCGGGGATCAGGATAAGCTGTTTCCATCCCTGAGGGCTCTGTGAAAAAAGACTTTCCTGGAATGTTCTCATGCATTGTCTCCTTCTCCTCTCCAGCAGCCTCAAGCTTTTCCCAGTTACCTCCTTGGCTTTGAGCTCCTTGGTTGGTGGAGATGGAGAACCTCTGCTCTGGGAGGATGAGGAAGGATTTAATCCAGCTGTTCCAGATGTCTGTGTGCTCTTGTACCTTGTGTCTGGCTTCAGCAATAACCAGAACCTGATTTCTTCCTGCTCACAACAAATTCTGTAGCAATTTTTTCTTTGAAATACCTGTTGGAAGGCAATGCTTTCCCCTGCAGAACCAACTCTTCTCCATTCACACTTACTCCAAACACACCAACATAGTAACATGGTGTAGTTTCACTGTTTTAGAAATCTTTCTCTTCTTTCTCAGGGAGAATAGAGATAAGCTGCATTCTTGTACTTTCTTAATCTCTGTGTTTGGTACTAGGTGTTGTATGGCTGTGACCAATGGTTTTAGGAGGTGGATTCCCTGCTGACCAATAGTTGCTAGATTATTAATGGATATATAAAGAAGTTTCTGTAAATAAAGTTTCTCTTTTCTCCATCTTGGGTTCTCCTGCCTGCTTCCTCTGCCAGCTTCTGCGAATCCCAGGAAATCTAAACCAACAACATGGCATTTCCAGAGCGGTTGTAATTTTTCGATAGAAAAACCATAATTATCTGAAGGAGTCTGTCAGGGCCGCTAATTCCCCTTTCCTCTTCCCTCTGGTGCCCTGTTAGCTTTTGTTTAGCATAATTGAGTTCTCAGAGCAGTGGCACGGCCAAGTGTGGCTCAGGATTGCCGTGGGCACTTGACAGGCTCCAAACCCTGGGGCAGGGAGCGAAGCCCGGAGTGTTCTCAGCTGCTGAAAGAGCTCGATGCTGTTTGTGTCCAAACTTGCCTTGGAAGCAAAATGACCATTCACAACAGCTTGCTCTGTTAATGGTATAAAGTGCACTAGAAAATGATTGTGAAAATAATAGCTACTTCTTGATGAGAGAGCCAAGAGCAGCCGCAAGGGCCGGAGCGCCGCGCGCAGGAGGAGCTGCAAGGGAAAAGGCACTTGACACCTCTCGTGGGTTCAGCCTGCGTGAGCAATTAGACAGTTTTAAAACTTAGCTCTTATTCCTTCTGCTGAGCTGTTCTCTCCTCCTTCTGGCCTGGCTTTTGCACAAATGGCTGCTCATTATTTTCGGAGTGTTTTTCTATCCTGCTTTGATCAGGACGGATTCTGTGTAGAGTGGAGCAGCCGGGATGCAGCCACTGAGGATGTGCAGGTGAAGCCTCCTCCTGCCTGAGGGACAGGGGCCACTTCCCCAACTCCGTCACTGCAGCAGCTCCAGGAGTCTCTCCCTGACCTCTCTGCTTGGTTTGTTCAGCTGGAGGAGAGGAGGCTGAGGTCAGACCTCACTGGAACTGCAGCTCCTCCCGAGGGGCAGCTCCAATCTTTGCTCTCTGTGACAGGGACAAGAGCCAGGGAAAGGCTGGAGCTGTGTCAGGGGAGGGTCAGGCTGGAGATCAGGGAAAGATTCTTCCCCCAGAGGGTGCTGGGCACTGCCCAGGCTCCCCAGTGAATGGGCACAGCCCGAGGCTGCCAGGGCTCCAGGAGTGTTTGGACAGAGCTCTCAGGGATGCCCAGGGTGGGATTGTTGGGGTGTCTGTGCAGGGCCAGGAGCTGGACTGGATGGTCCCTTCTGGCTCAGGACAATCTATGATTCCATCTTTTTACAAATATATTTAAGATTTGAGGTGTTTTAGGGATAAAGTATCTGCTGTGCTTTCCTTTATGTGTTCAGCTTCTGCATTTTTCACTTTAGACACTGAAAGGTTTTCAGTTCTCTCTCAAGCTGGCTCAGGTTTGTGGTGGACCAAAGCCCTGA